>CM062293.1:503971950-504637557 GCA_031216915.1 Pictodentalium vernedei
GGAGAAAAAGTTTTTAAAATTATCCCTCATATTGGACTAAGTTAAAATTTGGGCTCCAATAGGTCCCAAATATTAACACAGGGCCTTGGTTTGAACAAACTAAGATCTGACCTTCCACAGGATGCTGTATACTCAACAGCAAAGGATTCTGACTGATGGATCTGATGAAGAAGATTTTTAAACATTACATTGCACAAAGTTAAAATTTGAGCTCCCATAGAGAGCCCAATTATTAAATGATAGGCTTGATTTGGACAAATATGAATGTGACCCCTGTATGGATTCTGTATACCATATATCAAATATCAAAAGATTCTGACAATTGGTTCTAGAGAAAAACAGTTTAAAAGATTATTCCTCATACTGTACTTAAGTTAAAATTCTGGCTGCAATAGGGAGCACCAATATTAACAAGAGTTGTTACTGCCCCAGATGGGCCTGTACATACCTTTTGTCGCCATGATTATTCTAGATGAAAAGGGGCATAAGTCAGGCAAAAAATGTCTGATCAAAACTATAATAGCAGGTGCACAGTTTCCCATGGTAGTGAACATCCATACCAAGTTTCAAAGGAATCAACTCAAACATATGAGAAAATCTCCAGACAAAATTCAGGCCCACGCAGCTGCTATTTCAAGTTGAAAAGGGGTAAAATTCTGGCAAATATAATTCAACCGGAACTATAATCGCAGATGCACAGGTTCCCAAGGTTTCGAGCAGATTGGTCTATAAACATCTGAGAAAATCTCCGGACAACAGTTTGTCTTTGGACCAAGCATGTCAACCGGTACTTGAACCAGTACCGGGACCGCCTGTTCCCTCATGCTCAAACTGGTACCGGTACTGAAAAATTTGTCCTGCCGGTACTGGGACAAAATTATTTTATCAGGAAATTCCTAATTGAACGAGGGAAAACAGGCTGATAATCGTGTATGGCACACTTGCATAACGTACTTTTAACTTATTTTTTAATTAACATATCAAAACACTCTACAGGTGTATGTTCTGTCTGCACCACAACCACAATAAGGCCGACCATTTTGACTTTTCAAACGTCACATTAAAGACAATGAAAGTGCCCCCATCAGCTAGTTCAAAACAGTTATTCTGTGTTGACATCAAAGTAATCATAAAGCAAGATTATTGTGCTTTATGATCACTTTGATGTCACCGTAGAATGATTGGCACGGTGCCATGTTTGTTTTGCAATCTTTGGGACTGAGGTGATTTAAATGCGAATTTCTCCCATCTGATTGCGATATGTCATGCAATTGTTGATTTGTCCGAGGCTCTGTCTGTCTCGGTACCGGCAGTACTTTGACATGCCTGATTTGGACGGACTGATGGATGGATGGACAAGATGAGTCCAGTATACCACCCCCCAACTTGTTGGGGGAGGGGTGGTGGGGGGTGGGTATAACAAAGGGCCTTGGTTTGAACAAACTTAGATATGACCTCCTTGAGGATGCTGAATACCAAATATCAAAAGATTCTGATTGGTGGATCTGAAGAAGATTTTTAAAGATTATTCCTCATGTTGTACTAAGTTAACATTCTGGCCCCCATAGGGAGCCCAAATATTAATTGGGGGACTTGATTTGAATAAATATGAATTTGCCACCTGTAATGGTTATGTGTATCAAATATAACTAGATTTTTCGATTTCAAGAAATCGAGAGATTCACCTATTCTGCTTGTTTTTTTAGGCAGTGGCGAAATAAGATTGCATATAGAGCTGGTAGGTGTTTTAGGCTATATTAAGTGGATAGCCGATAGAAAACTCTCTACAGTGTCTTAACAATTCTTTCGGCAATACTCTTTCACACTGACAAGAATGCTGTATGGATAATGTCCAAGTTAGGGGTAAATAGCAAACCTGTTGAACAGACCGTGTATACTTAATAATAACAACATGTGCGTATGTGGCATCATAGATTGCGCCAAATGTTTTCGTAGCAGCGATTCCAAACTTTCAGCGTTTGTCCTTGAAGTTTGCCCAAACTCGGTCATATTATCAGAAAGTCCCAAAACCGAGCATGGGCCTCGTGGGAACCTTCCCCCACCCCGAACATGCACATATCCTCTCCTGACATTCAACATGATAGAATGCAAAATTGGTGTCACTCTCTGTGTGAAACAATGCGTTACCTATTTGTGAAGAATGAGTGGAAATGTCATGTAAATCGGCCAAGAATTGGCTGAGATATAGCATTTTGATGAGTGGAGGTAATTGTTTGAATTTGGTAATTTTCTAGCTGGTGCAACCTAGCGCTGGGTGTATATGTCTGGGGTTGGTGCAGTGCTCCCCCTCTCTGGGGTAGTTCCGTTTGAAAATTTGGATTCTCAGTTACTGGTGGGTAGATGCTTGTGACCGAAAGATGCCTTGTGTACACTGGCGCAAAATGGACCCCGCCAAGCTGGTAACAGTTAGATAATTGCCAAAAATGAAAAGTGGACAGAAATCGCACATGGGTTAATGGCGAAAAGGTGGTAATTTGGCTAATTTGACATTAAAATTGAACAGACAGCAGTGTCGCTCCTACACCCACTGTGTCCAGACCACGGAAGGCAGCCACACGAAATCTTCAGAAGTTGTTCTGCTTTCCCTGCTCGACAGGATAGTATCTTCATCAAGTGGCGTGACTGCGTGAGAAGAACATGAATCGTGTGGAAACCGAGGGGACGATTTGTCCCTACTCTATTCCCAATGCAATGCCATTTCATTTACTATTTACCTATCACTGGTTGAGTTTGGCATTATTTCTATTTGATGAACTGTTCAGCTTTAAATATTCGCACATTCATATGGGACAGAAAGTTTGGAGTTAAACTGCTTATTTGAGACCGTCCTGGCAGAAACTGACAACTTGACCCGGTGGTGAAAAAGGCATCATCTGGCTAATTTGACATTCAAATTGAACAGATACAAGGTCGGATATATGCCAATTATGTCCCGACCATGCAAGGCAGCAACTTGAAATTCTCAGAATGTTTTCTACTGTCCCTGGCCGACAGTTTAGTATCTTTGTCGTGTGCCGAGGCCACATGGAAACACTGTGGATCAGGTGGAAACCGAGGGCATGATTCGTCCCTACTTTAATCTCAATTCAACGACTTTTCCATTCATTATTTACCTGTCACCGGCTTAGTTAGGCATTATATCTGTCTATTTGATGAACTTTTCAACCTTAACTATTTGCGGCTTCATGTTGCACCACAGAAAGGCCACTGAACGGTTATCAATATATTCAGGGACTGATTTTACGAAAATAACAATTATTCCGACTGTACCCAAATGGGAACTCATAAATCTCCCAAGGGTTAAACTTTTAATAATAACGTATAAAACAGAAGTTGTCATGCTACGATTGCTGCATGCAGGCATAGAAAACATTCAGCGCTCAATGAATTAGGAATGGAGTAATTTGTCACTTAAACCTGCGAAATTCTGAAAAAAATGAGAGTTTTTTCGACGGCATCTATCTTTATGCATCCGAGACAGGGATTGCCTTAAACTTTACAGCAACCTTATAACAGAAAATATTCTTGGAATTGAACTGTGAATCCAAATTTCGAAAGCATTTTCAGATATTCTATTTCAAACTACCACTGCACGCTTATCAATATTCAGTGATTTTATGAAAATATCAATTTTTCCAACCGTACCCATATGGGCAGTCTCGAATCTGCCAGGGGTTAAACTTTTAATAATGACATATCAAACAAAAGTTATCATCCTATGACTGCTGCATACAGCCATAGAAAACATTCAGCACTCAATCAATTAGGAATGGAGTAAATCGTCACTTAAACTTACCAAATTCTGAAAAATGAGAGTTGCTTTGGACTGCGCCTATCTTTATGCAAACAGAACGAGCATAGGGTTAAACTTTACAACCAAACTCATAACAACAAATATGCTCAGTATGCACTTGTAAATACGAACACGTAAATCATTTTTCGATATTCCTTTCGAAAATAGAAGAAATGTGACCTCCAAATTAGCCAATTTTATGAAGAATTTTAGGTCACTCGAATTCAAGGCCCGAAAACTGGGTGAAGGTTAAAACTTTGAATAAAATATATAACAGCAATATTGTTCTTGGATGAAGGCCCAATCCTCTCATGGAAACGATTTTGAAAAAATTCGGCTGCAGCGCTGAGAAGTGAGAATTGGCCAATTTACCCCAAATTGCACATTACTCAGAATTTTGTGGCGAAAAAGGGTCAACGCGAGAAACATCGCCTATGTAGCCAGATGCAGTAAGTTATGCTACAAATATAACGAAAGCTTCAGCCAAATCATCCAAAGGATTTTGGAGAATTGTGGCAAAACGTGTCATTTTGACTACATTTTGCACTGTTTTGGTAGAAAACAAAAAACTTCAGGAATGCCATGACCCAGGTGAGAAAATGTCGGATGAAGCTTTACATGTGTGCCATATCTCGCTTTGAATATGAACGGGTTGCCAAGAATATTTTGAAAATTACAGTTTTTCACACAGTACTCTCAAATTGCTTTGATTACGAAAGGGTTACACAAGTCACAGTGATATTCAAATCATTTGAATAAGTGATAAAATGAAAACAGTTGTCTGGAGAATGAATACTGGTCAGCTATAAAGGATAGCATAAATAAATAGAGCATCTCAGTTTCCAAAGACCTGTCATCAATCACAGCTTGACAGTTTCTGGTGCATAGAAAACATTCAGTGCTGAATCAATTAGGATATGGAATAAATTGTCACTTGAACTGAAAATGATTTTGTTTTGGATGGCACCTATCTTTATGACGCTAGAATGGGCATAGGGTTAAACTTTATAACCAAACTTACAACAGCAAATATGCTCAGTAGGGAATTGTGAATAATGGACATGCAAATCATTTTCGATATTCCATTCCAAAGTGGAAGAAAAGTGAATGCGCGCAATCGGGCAGCAGGCGCGGGCAAGCAGTAGGCAGGCAGGCAGGCTCTGACAGAGGCAGACAGGTGCACAGGCAGGCAGAGGCAGGCAGGCAGGCACAGGCAGGTGCAGGTTGGCAGGCAGGCGTGCAGGCATTTCGAACAACTCTTCCAACTGTACTCTTTCACACAGGCATGGCTCTTGAATGGTTAAAATCGAAGTCAGGGTGGGCTTGATGTTAGGCAGGTAGATAGGCAGACAGACTGTGCGCAAGTGCGGCCAGGCGCAGGCAGGCACGTAGGTAGGCGTGCAGGCAGACTCAGGTAAACGCAGGCAGGCAGGCAGGCAGGCAGGCAGGCAGGCAGGCAGGCAGGCATTTCTGACAACTCTTGTGACTGTACTCTTTCACACAGGCATGACTAGTGAATAGTTAAAATCAAAGTCAGAGCTGGCTTGATGTAAGGCAGGTAGATAGGCAGACAGACTGTGTGCAGGTGGGCAGACGCAGGCAGACAGGCAGGTGCAGGCAAGCGTAGAGAGGTGTGCAGGCAGGCTCAGGCAGGTAGGCTCAGGCGGGCACGCAGGCAGGCAGGTGCACATGCAGGCAGGCAGGCTCTTTCACACAGGCATGACTAGTGCAGGCACACAGACAGGCTCAGGCAGGCACAGGTAGGTGGCCTAGCAGGCAGGCAGGCAGGCAGGCAGGCAGGCAGGCAGGCAGGCAGGCAGGCAGGCAGGCATTTCTAACAACTCTTCCAACTGTACTCTTTCACACAGGCATGGCTGTTGAATGGTTAAAATCGAAGTCAGGGCGGGCTTAATGTTAGGCAGGTAGATAGGCACACAGACTGCGCGCAGGCAGACAGGCGCGGGCAGGCAGGTGCAGGCAGTCAGGCACAGGCAGGCAGGCAGGCACGCAGGTAGGCAGGCAGGCATGCAGGCAGACTCGAGCAAGCGCAGGCAGGTGTGCATGCAGGTGTGCATGCAGGTGTGCAGGCAGGTGCAGACAGGTGCGCAGGCAGGAAGGCAGGCACGCAGGCATTTCTAACAACTTTTCCAACTGTACTCTTTCACACAGGCGTGACTGGTGAATAGTTAAAATCGAAGTCAGGGCTGGCTAGATGTCAGGCAGATAGATAGGCAGGCAGACTGCGTGCAGGTGCAGGCAGGCAGGCAGGTGCAGGTAAGCCCAGACAGGCTCAGGCAGGCAGGTGCACATGCAGACAGACAGGCACAGGCAGGCGGGTGCAGGCAGGCACACAGGCAGGAACAGGCAAGCGCGCAAGATGGCAGGCGTGCAGGCATTTCTAACAATTCTTCCAACTGTTTTTTTTCTCACAGGCATGACTGTTGAATGGTTAAAATCGAAGTCAGGGTGGGCTTGATGTTAGGCAGGTAGATTGGCAGGCAGGCAGGCAGGCAGGCAGGCAGGCAGGCATTGTACTCTTTCACACAGGCATGACAGGTTAATGGTTAAAATTGACGTCAGGGTGGGCTTGCTGTCAGGCAGGTAGGTAGACTGACAGACAGCATTTCATAATATTCCAGCCATAATTGCTGAAAATCCATATCAACTTCTCTGAAACCACGTGCACAGGGTTAAGTTAGAAATCAACAGCATCATAGCAATACTGCTTAGGAAATAGTGTCACCACACATTTATCTATTCTGTTGCAATAAAAAATCAGTAAAAAGAGGGCTAACAGACTGTTCTCTTTCACACTGGCATGACTGTTGTATGGTTGATGCAGGCATTTCTGACAACTCTTCCGGCTCTACCCTTTCACACAGACATGACTGGTGAATGGTTAAAATCAAAATCAGGGCATGCTTGCTGTTAGGCAGGTAGGTAGGCATACACACTGATAGACTGTATTTCATATTATTCCAGCCATAATTGCTGGAAATCCATATCTACTTCTCTGTAATCTGGCATGCTGGGTTAAGTTAGAAATCAACAGCATTATAGCAATATTGCTTTGCACACATTTATGAATTCTGGTACAATAAAAACCATAAAAGAGGGTTAATGGATATTTTGAAAAGTGCAGTTTTACAGGAAGTACTCTCTATCAAATAAGAAAAACAGCATCTGAAGAATGCTGGTCAGCTACTAATGATATTATACAAATAAATAAAACCAAACACCTGTCGTCAATCACAGCTAGACAGTTACTGATAACAAACTTGAGCAAAATTAACTGGCATTAGCAAAGTAAACCACTTATATAAAGAATTTGAGGGTAGTCCAATTCAAGGCCCGAAGAGTAAAACTTTGAATAAAACATATAACAGCAAAATTGTTCTTGGATGTACACTCTATCTTCTCATGGGAAAAACTTTGAGAAAATGTGACTCCAGCGCTGAGAAATCAAACATGAAAGTTGGCGAAAACAAGAATTATTCTGACAGTACCCTTATGGGAACTCCCAAATCTGGCAAGGGTTAAACTTTTAATAATAACATCTAAAACAAAAGTTGTCATACTTTTGACTGCTGCATGCAGCCATAGAAAACATTCAGCGCTCAATCAATTATAAATGGAGCAAATTGACACTGAAACGTACCAAATTCTAAAAAACATTGAGTTTTCTTGGACGGTACCTACTTTTAGGCAACCAGAAAGGGCATAGAGTTAACATTACAACCAAACTTACAACAGCAAATATGCTCAGTAGGCAATTGTGAATATGGACATGCAACTCATTTTTCAATATTCCATTCCAAAGTGGAACAAAATGAGCGATTTTAGGTAGACTTTTAGGGTACTCTGATTCAAGGCCCGAAAACTGGGTGAAGGCTAAAACTTTGAATAAAACATATAACAGCAAAATTGTTCTTGGATAAATGCCCAATCTTTTCATTGGACCTGATTTGAGGAAATGTGGTTGCAGTGCTGAGAAATCGCATGTGAATGTTGGCAATTTTCGCCCAAAAATGCATTTTCGGGTGAAGTTTGTGGCAAAATAGCATCATCGTGGGTAATACTGCCTATGCAGACAGATGCAGGTGGACATGCTTCAAATAATAGGAACGTTTCAGCCCAATCGCCCAGAGTATTTTTGAGAATTGGGGCAAAACGTGACATTTTGACTACATTTTTCACGGCTTTGGCAGAAAGCAAAAAACTTCAGAAATGCCATGACCCAGGTGAGAAGCTCTACAGATATGCCGAATTTCAGCAAAATCGTACATGCCATTTTCGCGAAATCCATCAGACAAGAATCACTGAAATAAAAAAAAATAAAAAAAAAAAAAAAAATAATAAAAAAAAAAAGAAAAATAAGAATAACAGAGAGATTCACCTATTGGAAAATAGGTGAATCTAATTAAAAGGTTCTGACTGGTGATTCTGGAGTGGAAGATTCTTCAAAGAGAACTTCTCAAGTCAATAAGGGAGAAAATATGACAATGAGAACAATTGAATAGATAAACTTTATTCCTTTGTTACCCTAATTTAACCCTTTGAACTCTAGTGGTGTCTTCCATGCCAGTTCAATGACAGCAATTAGAAGAGTCCATATTCATTATCTGGGGTAGACCAATCAATATTTTCAACGTGCAGCCCTGAGGCTGCACGTTGAAAATATTGATTGGTCTACCCCACACATTTACTAAACAGCCATCCTATAAAATGACGTTATGATGTATCATGTTCCTGGCCGGAAAAAGGACCGCTGGGGTTCAAAGGGTTAAGTGGGTTTTTTTTGGTCTCAATTGGCTTAGCAACTGATCCCCCAGAACCCATCAGTAGGGCCCTGCGAATTGGGAAATTTATGTTCGAATCGAATCTCGAATCGAATCGGGACTGATGTCGACATCGAATCGAATCTCGAATCGAATCAGGATAAACTCGAGAAATAATTATAACTGGCATTATCTTGTGCAGAGATGTCCGGAAAGCACTCCGAGAAGAGATCATTGACATAACTTGACAACTTGGCGTTGTTTTAATTTTCTTTCTCTGAATGGCCATCCAGATGTTCACTTGGCCCGACAATAAATTCAAGACATAAATATGGACAAATTAAGGTGTTACTGCCCAGAGACATTTAAGACAAACCACTAAATTGAAACATGAGACTTAAAAGCACAAATGTAATACAAGTGGCACATTAATTCCCATGGGTTGAAGTCAGCTACAGCCGCTAACTTCGGGTACGTTAGCATGCCTAAATACATTATTGTTATGTTTGGTTGTTTTTGTATTATCAGAATTTGGGTCTTGTAGATTTCGGTCCGTTCTCAACTCAATAACACAGTATACATCAAAAGCAGCGAAGGCGTTAAACTGTGTTAGTTTCTGCATTAGTTAACTCGAATAGTGACGCAGTGCTCATTCACACAAATTGCTTTTACTTCATTCCAACTTCCAAGTACCAACTCCGAACAATGCAAAGAAACTACAGAGGTTTTCCTCCCACAGTTTTCTAACATAATAATGGGAGAGCTCCAGCCGACATGTCTCCATTATTGTGTTAGAAGATTCCGGGACTGGGAGCAGGCCTTAGGCCCATAGCTGGATATTTCGGTTGTATAGATGGGCGTGAACAGGTTACAACAGAGCCGCTGAGCAAACGGGATTCCGCGAATAACTCTCACACGAATTCCTGGAAATCTATAAATAGCGAATTTGCGGTGTGTGGTTTTCTGGGAATCTGAAACTGAAAGTGAAACGACAGAATTTTGCAATGAATTTGACTATTTTCCTGATAGAAACATTAAAACTAGAAGAGTTCGCTCCTTATTTCAACTGATGTCGACATTGTCGAACACTGATTCATTTTCCTCGAAGCTTCGTTTGACTAACGAATCGGCAAACTAATCGAGATCGATATACGAATACCAAAGCGATGTCGACATCGAATCGAATACTCGAAGCTTCGCAGGGCCCTACCTATCAGAATGAGCAAAGGGATGTTAGACTGAACTTGATGGAGATATTTACAGATAGAGATGTTTGTGGTAATTATTACTGTTTTTTTCCATGTTAAGGAGCCTGGAGTCTTTTTTACTGCAATTTCATGTGCTTAACCCTTTACCTAATGCAACAGCCAAATTGGCTATTCTCAAAATCCATCATTCAGTTTTTATTACGCTTTCATTTTCTGTCACAAAAATATTGCTTATGACCCTTCATTGGAACAAGCTCATTGAGTTCGGTCCAATGAGATAATAAGCTATGCATTTGACACAAAACATGAAAAAAAATTACTTAATCGAGAATTTTGTTTGCAAGTGTCGTCTGCTTTTTGTGATAGGTAAAGGGCTTACACATAGAAAAACTGTTTTTTCCTGAAACCAAACTGAAACGAAACCTCCCAGATCTAATGTATATATACCTGTGAGTTTGTTATGAGCAATGACTTTGATATATATAAACGCTGCAGTTGATCATTGTATCTCCAGAAATGTATAACATCACCTGCAAAAAAATAATTTTTTATTCATCCATTGATAAGGAAAACATTTCTTGTTCAACAATTTACTCAACACATTTTAATTTGCAGAGTACTAAATTATTTTTTAACCCTTTCCCCAACGAATTGCCCACATCTGCCCGCATACTATGCAGATTCAGCAGCTGAAAAAATATTATTTTTTTGAAAAATTTCCACAAAACCATATCATGTGACCCCTCTTTGGAACGAGCTAGTCAAGCTCGTTCCAATGAGGGGTCACATGATATGGTTATGTTAAAATTTTTCAAAAACAAATTGAAAAACGATATTTAAATTAATAAATTTTGATATCGTCTGCATTGGGTAAAGGGTTAAAGGTGATTTGTAACAAGTATTATTTTCCAAGATACACATGCCACCAGGAGGGGAGGGGGGAGGGACTTAGTTTAGCAAGATTTTGTTTACCAAAATTGTTTTGTTACAATTTATTAGAGAGTGCTTGCTGGGGACCTTCAATAAATTGTAACAAAGCAAGTTTAACATTTTTCTTTCTACTGCCAAGCAAACGAGTTAATTCACAGAGTGTAACTCAAACTTGATGATGTTACAGTATAGTCGGTGTGGACTGATCGAAATCCTTGCATGGACAGTCATGTCCACACATGCGTTTACCAGGCAATAAAAAATCATCTTCAGTAAAATTTTAATTAATGATGCACTGGGTTATACCTGGTGCTTCATTAATTAAATTTTTGATTATTATTCCTATAAGTGTTTGATATCTAATATTATTATTATATCAGGTTCGTATCTTGAGGTAGAATCGGAACCGGAGGGAAGGCGTAGCTGACAAGACCGTTCCAGTTGAATGACAGAGCATCCATGGCGAAAGCCAGAGGATCTGGACACAGGGACACGAAAGTGTCCACCTGATGGTTCCAACGAGTCGCAAAGAGATCGATGTGAGGACAAACCCAGAGATCGCAAAACGACTGGAACACCGCCCTGTGGAGCATCAAATTGGTGGAAAAGACCCTACCCTGTCAGGACAGGACAGGGAGTCGGCTAGGATGTTCAGACGACAGGGAATGTGATGAACGAATACTCCGGCGTTGACATCATGAGTGAGCAGTAAAAGATCCTGAGCCAATTCGTACATAGGAACCGAGTGCGTGCCGCCCTGGTTCTGAATGTAAGGAACCACTGTCTAACTGTCGGACAACAGAAGGAGCTGGCAATTCGAAAGGTGGGGGATCCACTGCCGGAAATTCAGAAGAAGAGCAAGAAGCTCCTTCTGGTTGATGTGAAGAGCTGCTTGATCCTGGTCCGTGAAAGGAAAGACCTACAGGATCCAACGTTACACCCAATCTGAGATCGCTGGCGTCTGCCCTCAGAACACGATCGGACGTGGGAAAGTCCAACGTAACTCACTGCATAATCCACTGAACATCCATCCAGGGGAGAAGGTGACGATGAAGAAACTCTGGAAACTGAAGCACCAGATCCAGAGGATCGACATTCGGCCTCCAACGACTGAGCAGAAAGTGTTGGAGAGGCCTGACATGCAGCCGACCTAGAGGAATGAGATCCTTTTCCAAACCGCAGAGACTGAGCAGCAGGAGAATACTCCGAGCTGTCGTGGACGTGGACTGGGACGGAGTTAGGTCAAAAGCTGAAATAATCAAAGCCTTTGCCCGAGGAACCGCCACCGTATTCAGCGAAGTACGGAAGTCCATCCCCAGATGACAAAACAACTCAGAAGGGACCATGTCCAACTTCTCCTTGTTGACTCTGAACCCTAGCGACGTGAGCAAGCTCAACAGTGTCGACATCTGACTCCAGAAAGGCAGCATTGGAATGCCTCTGGAGAATATCGTCTAGATATGCTGAAGTAGTCACCCTGGACTGCGTGTGATGGAAGGCTAACACATGCAACATCAGTCGGGTGAAGGCCCAAAGAGTCAGGTTGAGGCCTTGAACTGGTAAACTCGCCCCAGAAAAGTGAACCTGAGATACTTTCGCGATCTCCAATGAATCGGAACATGAAAGTAAGCGTCTCGCAGGTCGATGCTGGAAGTGAAATCTCCCTTGTGAATGGAGTGGTGAACCAACCTGAAAGTCTCCATGCTGAACTTAGGAGCAATGATAGACTGGTTCAGGATACTCAGATCGATAACCGATCGGAGTCGGCCATCCTTCTTCTGCACCAAGAACAGGCGGGAATAAAATCCCACTGAATGAATATTCTTGACAACCTCGATCACCCCCTCTGACAGGAGATTGTCTATCTCCGTGATCAAAAGTTCCCGACGTGTAACGTCTAAAGGAACTTGTGTTGGAAGAGGCATTCTTGACAGAGTGGGATGCCTCAAGAAGGATATCTGCAGCCCGGACCGAACAACATTGAACACCCAAGGATTGGATGTGATTGTGGCCCAATGGTCAGCAAATTCTGATATCCTTCCTCCAACCTGGGACAAATCGAGGTGAAGACCTTCATTTCGAGTCTTGGTAAGGCCCGCAAGAAGAGAAACCACCTCCTCTACTATATGAAGAATCCTGAGTCCTCCCTCTAGCCTGCCGACGCTTACCCTTACCCCGTGAGTAAGTAGAAGCGGCGACAGGAGGATCAGCCCTTGACTTTGCAGAGGATGGAGAAGGGCGCTTGTTAGGCTTTGGATGGCCCCCCTGCCTCCAACAGAAGGCTGATCAAGCTGACGAAACGGCAGCTGATCTTTGGAATGACGTAGGATGTCATCCTGGACCGTTGCCATGGAACCATGGGATAGTTGCGGACCCGCCAAAGAAGCAGATTGAAGAGCAGCACGCTACCCCTCAGGAAGGGAACAGCTTGTGTCCAACATAGCTTCCCTACGAACTAATTCCAAGTTAGCCATGTTACAGGCATGCGTGTGAGTAAGATGCATGAGCGCCTTGGAAAGCACACGCAAAGGAGCCTGGATGTCGGCAAACTTATCTGGAGGCAGATAAGCAGCTAAAGCAGAGACGATGTGATCTGAGAGAGAAAGCATGCCCAGCATCTCTCTCAATAAGCACAACAGGGACTCCAGAGTTTCCATACGCATAAAGGCCATCTTGGGCTTGGAAAGCCTGAGAAAGGTGGAGTCCTGATCCAAGACCGTCAAAGTCTGGCAGACTGACGGATTGACGGAAGCGTAGGAACAATAATGCACTGAAGGCAAAAAAGTGTCAGCCCTGGTGAAGAATGAAGTCTTCATAGCCTTGGAACTCAGCTTAGAGTCCAAAGCTGTAAACGCTTCAACCACTTGTACCGACTGGTATGGTCGAAGGAGCCTGGAAGCGGGTTGCTCCACAGGCTGTATGAGCGTGACCGATGATCACGGCCTGGCTGACACCGCCGGCTGGTTTGACGGTTTAAGATCTGGAAAGAATTCAAACACAAAATCAAGAGCTGCCACCAAGTCAGAAGACTGTTGGCTCTTGACGTCAGGTATGTCCGACTCATCCTGTGAGTCGGAAGACACAAAGCCCATCATGGGCAAACCAGCTGATGCCTCCTATGGTGAAGGCACACCTGAGGGATCAGAAAGCAGCCTGCTTCGAATCCCGGGAGGCGGTGCTGCAGAGGGCACCTGGAAACCACTAGTAGCCTCGCTGGAAGCAATGGGAAGCTAGGCTCTTGGAAAGAACCTAAATGAGCAAGGAGAGGGCCTCCCTAAGTTCACAGCCCGTGTCGGCCGTTTCGATGTGGAACGAACCAGCAAAGTGGCTTCACTCCTGACCCTTTTAACCAGCGAAGGGTCACTATCCTCAAGCACACCTGACGCGGTGCAACGGGTGGCAGCCAAAACATCTGAAGGTAGTTGCGAATAGGGGTACGACATATCCTGAGGATCTACAGAGTGGGAACTCAGGAGAGTCGCCGCCGACCTCTGAGGGACAGAAGGTCCAGGCTGCACAAAAGGCGTTGGTCTCTCAAACTGGCAATGGGACCAGAGTGCGTGGACAGAAATGCAACAGAGCTCGTGGTGGCCTTACCATGAACATCTGAATCCAATGAGAAAACTGCTGTGCTCGACAGCTGAGAGACTATAGCAGAGTGTTAGGTCGGGAGCCCCTTTCCGACTTCGCAGAGTTGAAGTCAGGGAAGGCTGAGGCCGATACCCCACGTCCACACTACCAGACATCTCTGCAGACCACTGCAGGGATAAAACTACTGTGCTCAATGGCTGATAGGTCACAGCAGAGGGTTCGGTTGGCTACCCCTTCCGACTTCACCAAGTCACAGTCAGGGAAGGCTGAGGCCGATATCCCATGTCCACACTACCAGAGATGCATCTCTGCAGGGATAAGCCGAGGCCGGCTGAAACGGAGACCGAGGACGTTGCAGATGGAACAGCAGTAGCAGCAGATATGACAGGAGCTGTTGAAACTGGTGGAAAAGTGGAGAGAGCAACTGAGCTCAGCTCCAAAGGAGGAGTCACAACCCTAGGGAAGCCTCAGATGTCCACTGGAGAGAGACCACAGTCCCGGAACCAGGCATCACTTCACCAGACACTTAACAGCTCACGCAGTATCCTCCACAGAAAAAGACTGCACATCCCCCACGGAGGGGGTATAACTCTCACCAGATGTGGTCGTGTCGGGAGGCCCCGAACGACAGCATTTCTGACTGGTGGATATGAAGAAGAAGATTTTGAAGAATATTCCTCATATTGAACTAAGTTATAATAAAAAGGGCATAAATGTGGTAAACATGCATGGACATAACCTGCAACATGCAGATATCCTTTCCCCCAGACTGGTCTATCATCATACAAAGAACATCACAATCCAACTAAGGGTTCCACGTTTAGACAAAATTGTAAACGTTTAAACGACTGTCTGTAAACGAAACGGAAACGTTTACACATACTAACAATGCAAGTAGTCAATATTTGATAGAAGTGTGTAATAATACACAGTAAGTTCATCATATCTTTGCGTACAGGGCATACAATTTATGATATTGAGACAGCCGATTTACAGTTCGTCCAAAAACGACGTAGATGAATGATCACAGCATGCAGATGCCGAAGGCAAAGTCGCTCAGTCTATGGGGGAGGGGGGGGGGGGGGGGGTGGGGGGGGGGGATTCTCCCCCAGGTAAATTTTGAAATTTATGGGGGTCTCTGAGCTCATTCAGGTGGGTTCGGGGTGAAATTCCTTGTGTTTTTTCAAACAGTAATGTTGGAGCGAGTTGCCATGGCACACAATAGTGACAATACCGGACTTGAGAGTGGAATGCAATGTCGCAAAAATAAACAAAGTCTACAAACCATGCAGGGGAATCCAGATTTTCAAACACCGCAAGTGCCAGTCTGTCTGTCAAACTCCATAAATCGATCCTAAGATCATCCCATGTGTGAATAATAAATTAATAATCCATGTCAGGTGAACGAAATCATCGAGAACAATTGTGTATCACTTTGGGAATATACATGTAAATCCGAATAAACTAAAACATCCCACACATGTTTCGAAGGAAACACCAAAGATAAGCATGTGCCATGTGGCTCACGTGACTGTGTCACATATGATATCACATGATTTGAAGATGATTTCGTTCGGTTACTGTGGTGGCGGTGCCAGTCGGAACCAGTACACAGTTTTTCTGAAGCATTACCAAAATATTGCATTGCAAAGTTGGAAATTTTTTTTTTCTTCTTTGACTTTCTGCATTAATCTGCAATTTTGAAATTACTCTATTAAAACTTCATTCCGTGTACACGTTTACCAGAACTGTAAAAGTTTAATGCCCATAAACGAAACGTTCACGTTTACACGTGGAAGCCTTAAATCCAACAACTGATGCTTGAGTTACAATGCAAAAAGGTTGTATGGAACATTTTCTAAGTATATTAAAGGCCATAACTCTGGTTTGTATGCATCGACAAAGCCTGGAATATGTGGATGTCTTCATCCATGCTGGTCTCTCACCATACTAATGGACATCAAAATCCATCAATAAATGACTGAGTTATAATGCAAAATATTTGCACAGTAAGTTTTCCATGTAACATAACTCTGGCAAGTATACATAATGAAACCTGTAATATGTGTACACTCTTTCCTCCATGCATTTCCCCATCATTTTTATCTCAGGACCAGTAATGTGAACAAAAACATGTTACCTTTCCAGGGATCGTTTTGGGTGTCTACAGGGTCCGAATATGGGACCCTTTCCCACTGGCATCAAAATCCATCCATAAATGACTGAGTTATAATGCAAAACATTTCTACAGAAAGTTTTCCACATGTAAAAAGGACAATAACTCTGGCAAGTATGCACAGATGAAACCTGTAATATGTGGACATTCGTTCCTCCATGCATTTCCCCATCATTTTTATCTCAGGTCCAGTAATGTAGGCGAACGAAAAATATGTTACCTTTCCAGGGATTGTTTTGAGTGTCTACAGGGTCTGATTATGGGACCCTTTGACCCTTTCCCTCTGACATTTTGACATGATTTTTCACAATTCAAACCCAAAATTTCCCAATCTCAGTCCTCATTCAAATAAAACTTTAATTTGCCTTTTAACTCTTGAAGGCCTTATTTTGACTGTAATCACTTTCTACTTGACTGTAATCACTTTCACAAAACAGGTGCTTCAACAGGCAGTTTTTAGATACAGTTGCAAGTTACATCCCAAGAACACTGTCAGTTGTTTCTTGGCAAGTCTTGGCTGCCTACATAGGCAGCCAAGTCTTGCTTAGACACAACTGCTAAGCCACACAATGTAGACTGTCCAAGTGTAGCAAATATAATTTATAACAGAGATTACAAAGAATTATCATTATTTCATGTAACTAGTGGTTATAAAACTTAGTACATATACTATTCATGACATGTAGTAGCTTCTGTATCAATGTTCTCTAGTACTGAAATGGTTAACCGGACAACCGATTTGAAACCGGTTACCTATCTAACCGATTTGAAAACAAGAAGAATGTTACTAAGGTAACACATGCCCCCCCCCACCCCTTGTGATGTTCACCTTGCAGATGTGGCGGAAACTATTATATGCGACACACCTTCTGACTGTCCTTAACATTTGTAAAAAGTTTAACAATTGTACTATGATTCGTTTCTGAGTTATGGCTGAGACACGAATATTGACCAATTTTTAGTGTGACCTTGAAATGTGACCTTGACCTTGAAGGTACAAACCCGGCTATGGTGTGTGACACATCCTCCCATTATCCTTTATAATTGTGTGAAGTTTGATGACTGTGGCCCTAACCGTGTTCAGTGTAACCTTGAAATGTGACCTTGACCTTACGGACCTGGCTGTTGTGCGTGACACATCCACCCGTTGCCCTTTATAATTGAGTGATGTCAGATGATTGTAGCCCTAATAGTTTTGGAGATATGCTTGAGACACGATTTGTGACCCTAAACATATGAAGGTCAATTATGACCTCCACCTTGCAGATGCGGCGGAAACTATTATACACGACACACCTTCTGACTGTCCTTAACATTTGTAAAAAGTTTAACAATTGTACAATGCTTCGTTTCTGAGTTATGGCTGAGACACGAATATTGATCAATTTTTAGTGTGACCTTGAAATGTGACCTTGACCTTGAAGGTACGAACCTAGCTATGGTGTGTGACACATCCTCCCATGGTCCTTTTTAATTGTGTGAAGTTTGATGACTGGCCCTAACCGTTTTCGAGTTATTGGCTCGGACGCACACACACACGGACGGACAGATACACGCGCCCTTCAATCACTATATGCCACCCGACCTAAGTCGGGCAGCATAAAAACGTCAACTGGTTATCCGAAATATCGATAGAGATCGTCATTCCATGGTTAAAACGTAGTAAACCTGAAGATTCTCCTTTGGGATAGATTATACCTTGAAGCAGCGCTGTATATATTGAGAAATAATCAACTTTGGCTTCAAGTCTTCGTTAATGATCAGAAATTTCCATGAGTACTGAGTAACCACAGAAACTATTCCGTAGTATGTATACAAACGAACGTTGTCAATAACTCGACAATGTTCGGTTGTACACACACTACGGCATCGTTTCTGAGAATACTGCTTTCCAATTCCTATAGTTTTGATCCCAGATTCGGTGAAATAATGGCTACGGATAACCGCATATTAACCGGCTATAGCTCTCGGTTAGTCGGTTGTGAAACTGAGCCAACTGTTTCAGCCCTAATTTTCTCAGCTCAATATGAAGGTAACATTTCTTATTCTTTGGGTGTTTCTTCTTCCAAATAAATTCCCGATTGGCGCCTTCATGACAGGAATTTTCCCAATTGTATGGATCCCGGATCCTTTCCCAAAGAGGGTAGAAGAACCCTTGCCTTTCTTTTTGATTTTGCGAGGAACAATAGGTACATGAAAAAGTCCTCCCAAATTACAAAGATCTGTAATTACAAGGTTACTTTGGTTGAGCAGCAACTAAGTATTCTATTCCTAGTTTACCTGTTGCTGTGCCTGTGAAATTTCCTGAATCATCAGCTGTAGAAAATGTTCCTTTATTCATTGTCACTTCATCATATTTCAAAAGATTTATGAAGACACTGTGAATGATGGGAGAAAAAACAGCATTCCCAGATGATTTCCAGTTCTCTGTTTGATAAGTAAAATTGTCTTTCTCAAGGTGCAAGAATGTAGAACTATGACCTGAAAACAAAAGGTACTTAATGAAATCTGTCACACGTAATGAGCACTTCTTGTTCTAAGTGAAGCTGGGTGGTTTTTCAGTCTTCTGGTTTGGCTCTGGTCTTGGCAGCAAATTGGAAAACCAAACAAGACCCAGAAAAAGAGACGGCAGAGTGGTTTTACTGCATTTGTACATAACCTGATCAAACTACAGTTGAAACTAGAAGTCCTGTCACAATTAGCGCAGAAATTGCTCGTTAATTAATGCGCTCCTTACTGCAGAAGAATGAAGTAGTCCGAAATACACGAGAATGTTTGCACTGTGAAATACAAAATAAAATGCCCGATTAGCGTGGTGGGTAGTAAACTCATGTACTGAACCGATCAAACAGAAAGAAAATATTGAAACTATAGTCTGTGGAGGGTGTATTATTAATAAATCGCTGTGGGGTAGATTTGTCACTCATTAATTATTTACAAGTACTGAGGACAAGAAACAGGAAGCTTTTGTAAACTTTCATCACATGGACCACCGGGGTATACACGGTGGTCCATGTGATGAAATTTTGCAAGTGTTTCTCTTGCAGCTATGAACAATTATAACTAATTTTCAAGTGGGAATATATGGCGCTGCGATTAAGTAGTAATCCACTCCCTTCAATTTGTATATGCAGTCAAATTTTAATATCTATTTACGTCATTACATGTGCATGTATCCCAGTAAAGGTTAGGAATGGTGTTAATGATCTCTATTTACTAGTATTGAATTATTGGGTACACTGTTTTTCTATGGGAATTGAGTTGTACTAAAGAGCTTGATAGGGACAAAAAGTGCACTTACTCAGCGCGCGGTTACTTCAAAATAGTGCACAATACAGTGACAGAACTTCTAGTTTCAACTGTACCTTACTGGAAGGGAACTGGACTAGTGGCCGCTTTGGACTCTGGTCACTCAGTCTATTCGGCAAAGGGTAGAATACTTGACCCTTTTAACACCAGAGGCCGTTTTACCAGCCCAGGGACATGGTATGTCATACTTTCATTAAGTAGGATGCCTGCTAAGTTAAGGGTGAGGTAGACCAATCAATATTTTCAACGTGCAGCCCTAAGGCTGCACGTTGAAAATTTTGATTGGTCTACCCCGAAATAATGAATATGGACTCTTCTAATTGCTGCATATCAACTGACATGGAAGATACCATCAGCTTTCAAAGGGTTAATGTTCTCATTGTCACATTACCACCTGGTCATGTGACCTAGATTCCTTTAACACTCCACAAGTTGTTTTTTATGAAGGGATTTCATTGTAACCTGGTAGGATAACTGGGTATGTTATCCTGATGAGACTCCTATTTTAGCCATGATTGGTCAACCCTGACCGCTGAACCATCAGGTAAGCTCCTGCAAAAATTTGATTCGAGTCAATATTCGATTCGATTCGATTCAAAATTGCTATTTTGAATATTTTCGAATATACTTCGGCTTACATGTAGGTTTGTGACAGTTCCGAGTAGAAGAAACGTTACTGACTTGAAGCGGTAATAGTGTTTGTCGCGGTGTAGCTACTACTGTACAACTGTTGTAGCTGCATCGCTACAAACACCGTTATTGCTACACCTTTTCATTTCAACGTCTTGTGTCTTTTCTTTTTTCACTGGGAGGGAACTAGACTAGTGACCCCTATGGACTTCTTTACTAAGTCTATATGGAAAAGGGGCAAATATGTAGTTGTCATGGTCACATTTTCTCCCTTATGGACTCCTCCACTGGACAAGTTAATAAGAGATAAATTTTGACTACGAGAATAAAATATCGCTTATATGAACTTTATTCATTTGTTACCGTAATTCATGTTTTTTTTGGACTCAATAGGCTTAGCAACTACATGTAGTACTGAAATTGCTAACCGGATAACCAGTTTGAAACTGGTTACCTACCTAACCGATTAAAAAAAACGTAAACCGGTTAACCGGAATATCGATAGTGATCGTCATTCCACGGGTAAAACATAATAAATCTGCCGCTTCTCATTTGGGATAGATTACACCACGATGCAGTGTTGTATATATTATGAAATAAATTATAATCGACTTTGGCATTCAAGACTTCGTTAATGGTCGACAATTTCCATGAGTACTGAGCAATCGCAGAAACTATTCCGTAGTATGCATACAAATGATCGTTGTCGAATTACTCGACAACGTTCGTTTGTATACACATTACAGAATAGTTTCTGAGAATACTGCTTTCCAATTCCTATAGTTTTGATACAAGATTCGGTGAAATAATGGCTACGGTTAACCAGATATTATCTGGTTATAGCTCTCGGTTAGTCGATTGTGAAAATGAGCCAACTATTTCAACCCTATTAGCAACTGATACTGTAGAACACCTAATAACGATTACAGGCAAGAGAGGATAAATCCAATGGTGGAAACAATTAAAAATCTGTTTCTCAGGCCCTCCTGCATGGTCCTTTTGGCTGCCGCATACTCTCTTTTTATAACCAATCCAATCGAAAAAACTCAAAATCAAATAGTTTATGTCCAATATTTTACCCAAGTTAATAAAAGTGTCCCTTGAGTGCAACAAGGCTTTGCAATGCTTTTGACAGTTAGATGCCTCTAGCGAGAGCCGTACTGAAATGTGCACTTACTGTGTAAAAGTAGCACTGAATAAATCAAAGTTTGTCTGATTGGTCGCCGGTGGCCATCTTGAAATTTCGGACCACACCCCAAAACACTCGTTCTCATCCCAAGGTGATAACAAAGGTACCCAAGACGTTTTGTGAAGATCGGTTCATAAATACAGCCTCTAGCCCGAGTCGTATTGACATGTGCACTAACTGTGTATAAGTGGCACTGAATAAAATCAAAGTTCATCTAATTTGCATAATTTATGCACAAGAAAAAAAACGTACTATATGTGATGTATTCCATGTTACTAAACATTCAGACAAAAATTTGTTCAAATCAGAACCTTCAAATAGAAGTTCCGTACAAAAAACTGATTGCACCTAATTTCGGAATAAAATGGCCGTCAGCAGCCATCTTGAATTTCGGACCACACCCAAAAACACTTGTTCTCGTCCCAATCTGATAACAAAGGTATCCAAGAAGTTTTGTGAAGATTGGTTCATAAATACAGCCTCTAGACCGAGCCGTATTGACATGTGCACATACTGAGTATAAGTAGCACTGAACAAATCAAAGTTCATCTAATTTGCAAAATTTCTGCACGGGAAAAAAAACGTATTGTATGTGATGTGTTCCATGTTACTAAACATTCATTCAAAAATTTATTCAAATCAGAACCTTAGTACTGAAACGGTTAGCTGGATAACTGGTTTGCAACCAGTTATCGGCATAACCTGTTGGAAAAGCTGTCAACCGGATAACCGTTATACCTATAGTTTACGGGATAGTGTTGGGGAAAATAAATACTCGAGACATTAGAATTCTTTTGCTGACTCAAGCATTGTCAAAGCTTCCAAACATTTGTCGATTTACAATGATGTGTACTCGATGTAACATGAAAGGGTTAAGATGTTGGAATGTTGAATGAACAGTTATTTCAGTTGCTTGGGATGTCAAGTCGTGGATAAATGTTTGTTACTTTGTATCAAACAGCCAACAGTTGAGTACACCGCAGGTTGTTTTATGCACAGTTACTGGAAGTTGTGGATACAACCACTTTTTTCACTGATAACAATGAAAGCACCACATCAGTCCTGACCCCGTGTTACACATACAGTAGTCTATATATAATAATAGACAAGTAATGAAAGCCTATTTTGCCCTGACCGATACCCCCTTCCCAGTTCATTTGTGAATTCGTTCATTGAACAAAGATTCATCAACACAGTTTTCTTGTACAGCTATCCACAATGAATTTAACTTCATGTTTATCATACATTAATAATTAAATCATCATACTACGGCTTCTTTATTTGATAAAAAAAACTCTCCGTTCGACTTTTTTGCTCGTGACTCGGCGACATTAGAACAACAATGATGACGTAACGTTTCTAATGTCTAAAAATACCGTCTAAAAATGATTGCGGAATACTGAAACGGATCAAGTTTTTGTCATCTGCTTTACAGTGACAGTCGGTGAATTTTTAGACAGCAGTCGTATGTTTTATGCTATTTATGATAAGAAAAAGGAAGTACTTAGAAGTTGGACATGTTGGCAGCAGTATCTGCGTGTGCAGAAAATGTGCAGCTAATGTTCCGGTTAGTTCAAAGGAAAAAATTAAATAAATAAAGTCTAGGCCTAACCCCATTTATACACCTCATTAGTGTTGCTTATTTCGTTCTCTCAGGTTATTTGACTTTGGAAATGTGCCGCAATCTAGGGGTGGCGCCCAACATTCCCCCGATGTAGGTGTATGACCCTCACCCGGGGGGGGGGGGGGAGGGGGGGCAGGGGGGGGGGGGTCTAGACGACTTATTTATTTATTGGTGTTTAAGGTCACATATTTTTTAACGATGGCTAATCATGCCCACAACATGAATATCAACTCAACACCAGGGGTGAGCGTTAATAAGCCATGTTGCCCATTTTAGAGAGGATTTACACCTCCCAAGAATTGGTGACTGGGTCCTATTTTACCAGTAAAACAGAGCCTGTTTACCGCAGTGAATAGGCACTGCTTTACTTCCCGGGGTTCCCGCGGGCAGGCCGGGGTCTGGAAATCCCCGGGCCGACCATGGTTTGGCAAGATGTGTATAATTTTTGTTTCAAATGGGAAAAAGTCACAATAGGCTTATCCATGAATCTAGGGGCAAGAAAGCCAGTAACCGCGAGCAGCCAAGTTAACATAAACTACAGATTCTGAAGATGTCTTCCAATAATATAACAATACCATGAGTTTGGAGGGCCTTGCGGTTTATTACCGGCCCGAGAGGAATGAATAAAAGCCCGAGGGTTTATTACCGGCCCGAGAGCCGTTAATAAGGCAGGGCGCTGTTGACTTTCCTCCACCAAGCGCCGCATCTGAAAGTCTGCGCCTACAAGCCTCCCCCCCCCCCTCCCATTCATCAGCTTCTAATTTTACGTTTCACTCATCATGCAAGTAACAGGTAATTTTTGATGTAGCCAGTTCAAGTTTGGCAATTGAGGAGGAAGAACGTTTTCAGCAGTAAGTAGAAGGGGTCAAGGGGAACGGCGTTTCCCTAAAAGCATCACTGCCCTTGCCTCCCCACCGACTCCCAAACGCATGCACAAATGCTCATAGTGGGTTTTCTAGAAAGGGTTTTCTTTTTTTCAAAAAAAATGTCTCCGGGAAAGATTGTTTGTCGAGACCCCGAGATATCTTAATCGGCCAAGTGCTTCGTCTGAATAATATGTGCCTACAACAAGCCTCGCTGCTCCCAACCCATTCACCCCCCCCCCCCCCCTGCTCCACGTTTCAAACAGCATGTAGGCTAGTGGGCCTATATACACTATTATGATTAAGGTTGTTCAGCATTAAATTTAAATGTTGTCAATGTCACGATTCCTCAGTAGCTGGCATTGTAAAAAAGAGATGCAATAGAATTTCCTTTTTATACAGGCCATGAGATCACTCAGACCCTTCCTTGTCTGTCAAGCCCATAGCCTAGATCTAATACCCTTTCCGCCCGCCAATACATATTCAAAGCTTCCTGCATTTTCAGCTTCTGACAACAAGGTAGCACTGTCTTAAATTAACCACCAGTTTTGTTGTTTTTTTTTTTATTAAAGTTCGGACATGTTGGTTGTGCCTTGACAATAAATAGAACTCGAGGACAGGGGTGCAACAATTGTTTTGCAGGGAAGACTCTTACATTATAGCCCACATCCATTATTCTTCTGTTCTGTCGTCTGCAGCACAAGAACAACGCAGTGCGTAGTTTCGTTTTCCGGGTTAACTTTTGAACAGCCTAGCAACGAAATGTCACGCCATCATTGTTGTTCTAATGGCGTCGAGTCGCGGGCAAAAAAGTCGAACGGAGAGTTTTTTTTATCAAAAAAAGAAGCTGTAGTGTGATGATTTGATTAATAATTTAAGATAAACATGAAGTTAAATACCTTGTGGATAGCTGTACAAGAAAACTGTGTCGATGAATCTTTGTTCAATGAACAAATTCACAAATGAACTGGGAAGAGGGTATCGGTCAGGGCAAAATAGGCTTTCATTACTTGTCTATTATTATATAGACTACTGTATGTGTAACACGGGGTCAGGACTGACGTGGTGCTTTCATTGTTGTCAGTGAAAAAAAGTGGTTGTATCCACAACTTCCAATAACTGTGGTTTTATGCATGGGCAGCAGTGAGCATGTGCCTGTCAGTGTAACACTGTTTTCTATAGAAAAATTTGATATTCTTCTTTTTGATGAGGTGTTGTTAATTGCAGATTATAATGCTGAAAAAATCCCTCAGTATGAGTAATGGTGCTTTCAGAATAAAATGACTGTTTGGTACTTTACAAATGTGTTTCAGAAAAAACATGTTTTGATTTTATTGAACTGTTTAAAAGTATGAGCGTATGTCATAAAAAGAAATCTATTTTAAAATCTTGCATTTTAAAATTTGTTTTTCAATGATGAATGTCGGACAATGAGGGGCTCTTGGTCAATGGGGCATATAATAATTTCTTGCCACACCATGACTCCTAACATATTCCAACTAGAAATTTCATTGAAGGGAATAGGTAAATGTAAAAGTGGAACTGTTTGTGACTTTTGTCTTAGCAGTGAACAGGAAAAGACACTCAAAAAATTAGGATGACTTATTACTTTCCAAAGTGTGATTTAGTGGAATTTCCAGGTTTGATTTTAAACGATAACTTCACAAGTGAATTATGCAATCAACAGTTGTGTCATGTATCAGTGCACACAAACGAAGACACTTTACCGTGCGTGCAATGGGGACTTCATTGGTTTTTTTTTGCTTTTTTTAACCCTTTACCTAACATGAAAAGCAGACGACACTTGCAAAAAAAATTCCTGAATAACTATTATTTTCATTTTTTGTCTCAAACACATATGTTATGACCCCTCATTGGAACGAGCTCGACAAGCTTGTTCCAATGAGGTGTCATAACCTATGTTTTAGAGACAAATGAAAGAGTCAATGATACTGTAGCTCAACTTGTTTAAGACATGCACATGTATAGTACCATATGTGACACAGCAATGATAAACACCTAGGTAATGACTTGATAACAAAGGTACATGTAAAGTATTGTAATGGTCTGTACATAAATGCTGACCGTAGCATGTAACAAATATATAGTAAAGTATTGTAAAGGTGGGGTGACAGTTGATGCTAAACTAAAAAAGAAATCTTTGAGTCCAAGAGTGGGTCTGACTGAACCCAAAAATATTTGTTCTCATAGCACAATTATAACAAAGGCACCCCAAAACACTCGTTCCTGTCACAAGGTGATAACAAAGGTACCCCAAGAAGTATCGTGAAGATCGGTTCATAAATACAGACTCCAGCCCGAGCCGTATTGACATGTGCACTTACTATACATGTACATGTCTTAAACAAGTTGAGCTACAGTGTCAATGACACTTTCATTTGTCTCTAAAACATAGGTAATGACCCCTCATTGGAACGGGCTCGTCGAGCTCGTTCCAATGAAGGGTAATAACCTATGTTTTTGGGACAAAAAATGAAAATAATAGTTATTCAAGAATTTTTTTTGCAAGTGTTGTCTGCTTTTCATGTTAGGTGAAGGGTTAAAAAAAAGCAAAAAAAAAACAATGAAGCCCCCATTACACCCACGACAAAGCATCTTCGTTTGTGCACATGGATACATGACACAATTGTCGACTGAAGATCAGTTCATAAATACAGCCCCTAGCACTGAACAAATCAAAGTTCATCTAATTTGCATAATTTCTGCACAAGAAAAAAACCTGTCTTATATGTGATGTATTCCATGTTACTAAACATTCATACAAAAATTTATTCAAATCAGAACTTTCATACAGAAGTTCTGTACAAAAAACTGACTGCACTAATTTTGGTACAAACTGGCTACTGGTGGCCATCTTGAATTTCGGACTGCACCCAAAAACACTTGTTTTCGTCCCACAGTGATAACAAAGGTACCCAAGAAGTTTTGTAAAGATTGGTTCATAAATACAGTAGTGTTGTATGGTTAACTGGTTTTATAAGTCGGTTTCGGTTTTGCTTGAAAACCGAAACTGTGTAACTGGTAAATGAGTACGGTTTCGGTTTTTACCTAAAATGTCGGGAAGAGATGTTTTCTTCATTCAGTTTGCACTAACAATGTCTGAAATGTCAAGCTTTGTCAGGAAATAACAGTGTCATCAATGCACACCACATTCTGGGTGTAAAGGGGTCACTGCAGCATGTCCAGATCACTCGAGAATGATGTATGATAAGTTGTCAATCACACATCGTTGACGTAAAAATGGGTTGTGTTTTCTTTGAGAATGACAAAACAGACAGCCAACACGCCTACATTTCACTGATTACAGGAAATACCTTGCGCAATTGGCTTCGTTTTTGAACAGGTTTGTATTTGTTTTAATTAAAATTACTTATCTATAATCTGTTGGACAGGGAATAATATCATATCAGAAAAAGGTCTTGGCATTTCATTGTCGTATTCGAAAATAACATTTGTCATGGGTTGCCCCACCACGTGTTTCGGATGTAGTCTGTTGCCTCCCTTGATGTGCTTATCCGGGAAGAGGTTTTACTGCAATTCAGTCTTGGGACGTTCCGACCCGAGACGACTTGTACAGAAGGCTTCAGCCAACTAAAAACACGAAACCGCAAGTTCTTATTCTATTTAGTTCAATATATGAAGGCCAAAACGTCTTGAACCGAAACATCCCGAGGCCGAAACGTCCCAAGACTGAATCGTCCATATCCATGGGAAAAAGCTGCGTTCCATAATATCGCTGCCACGTGCCACGGTTGCATTCCCACACAACTTACTTCAAGGGGGTCAACCAAAGGAACAAATCAGCGGTAGAAATAGAAATTGGAATGGCAAGAGGCAAACGCAAAAAAGTTACAATATATAACAGTACACCAGTGAATTTGTGAAATCAATTCCGTTGAGCTAAAACCATTGCGTGCGCGAGGTGTGTGTGTGTGGGGAGGGGGGGGGGGGGGGGGAGACAATAGGTATTTGGTAAAGTGGTTCTTTTTGAAGCCCACCCAGCTACAAACAATATGACTTTCCCATTCCAGGCTGACATGAAATGATTGCTGATTATTTTACTAGGGCGGGTGGTGGCACTAGTCACCACTGTGTGTGTGTGTGTGGGGGGGGGGGGATATTGAAAAGAGTCCATACATCAGTTCATTGTCAAATATGTTAGGATGGGTGTCTAGGTGACCCACTTGGCAACGCTTGTTATTATTTGCAATGCCTGGTAGGGTCATTTTGTTAGGCTGCCCAGGGCCCCACCCAGGAGTGAGCACTGAACGGAGCCCTGGGAAATTGTGAATTAGATCTTTTTCACACCCATGTGTTAATATCAATTCATCATAGACTCTCTATGCCTAACTTAAAGACCAGTGGGGGGGGGGGGGGGGGCATGTGTCTAGAATTGGTGAGTGGAGATATTCTACGAACACTGTTACATTTTATACATTTTATTTTCTTTTATATTATTTTGTTTTGATAATGCCTGCCATTTATACACATAGCACAAATGCTAGGCAATGCCAATTAAATCATCATTGAAAATATGACAGTATGGGCATTATATTGACACTACATAGTTTCTGTTGGAAACTGCAGATGTCTTACTATAAAAAACTGAAAACCGACCTATAAACCGAGTTTTTTTTAAAAAACCAAACCGAAACCGAACCGAAACAAGAAAAATAAAACCGCACAACACTAAAATACAGCTTCTAGCATGAGCCGTATAGAAGTTGTGTACAAAAAACTCATTGGACCTAATTTCGGTACAAAATGGCCACTGGCAGCCATCTTGAATTTTGGACCGCACCCAGAAACACTCGCTCTTGTCCCAAGGTGATAACAAAGATACCCAAGCTGTTTCATGAAGATCAGTTCATAAATACAGCCCCTAGCCCGAGCCGTATTGACATGTGTACTTACTATGTGTAACTAGCACTGAAAAAATCAAAATTCATCTAATTTGCATAATTTCTGCACGAGAAAAAAACATGTATTATATGTGATATATCTCATGGTACTAAACATTCACGCAAAAAAAAATTCAAATCAGCGCTTTCACATGAAAGTTTTGCGCAAAAATCTGATTGCACCTAATTTTGTACAAAATGGCTGCCAGCGTCCATCTGGTGGCCATCTTGAATTTCGGACTGCACCCAAAAACACTTGTTCTCGTCCCACAGTGATAACAAAGGTACCCAAGAAGTTTTGTAAAGATCGGTTCATAAATACAGCTTCTAGCCTGAGCCGTATAGAAGTTGTGTACAAAAAACTGATTGGACCTAATTTTGGTACAAAATGGCCACTGGCAGCAATCTTTAATTTCGGACCGAACCCAAAAACACTTGTTCTCTTTCCACGGTGATAACAAAGGTACCCAAGAAGTTTCATAAAGATCAGTTCATAAATACGGCCTCTAGCTCGAGTCGAGTTGACGGCGCAACAGATGGACAGACGGACGACAGGCCACGACAATACCTCAAATTTGGCTTCGCCAAAGATGAGCTAAAAGTAATGAAAATTAATTGGCGAGTTTTGAGAATAGTGCTAACCGTTTTTGGCCGTTACGTTAGGTAAAGGGTTAAATAATATAATTATCGTTAATAATGAAAAGTAATAAACAGAGTAATCACTTGACTGGACTGGTCACGTGAAATAATTCATTCGAAGTGAGGGAGTATATTGTAAAACACTCATGCGCATTCGCACACTCGTGTTTGTACAACGTCCCTCACCTCTCCTGAATTATTTCACGTAACCAGTCCAGTCAAGTGATTACTCTCTATATATTCACCCGATGATCATATCAAATTCAAGCCACTCAAGGTAAGAGGCTCTTTGCAAAAAGACCTGCAGTTAACTAGTAACTATGCCTAACAACAATTTACAACTGGTTGGAAAATTCTTAACTAATATCAATGACATTTGTCCCTCACTTCAACGCACGTGTGGGAACAAATTGCACACACATTTTTTGTTTCAGGTGTGTAGCATGACATGCCACACGGCTGTGATTTTCACATGTAGTGCCGCCTGTGATTTTCAAATGGCAAGGCCTCGTTTTGTGACCAGGCAATGCAGGGTGACCACAGTTACGATGTGTCATCACTATTATGTGGGACCATTGCAGTCATATAAATTGTTAACAACCATTTGCACATTGGCGGTTTCTGTTGTCACTCGAGGGTGTTCATTTGTTTACGCTTTATGGATGTCAGGTGGCAGTGTTTTGAACTGATTTCTCACAATTCCATACTGATTTTGCATCATTGACAAAGCAATAATCCAAGAGGTTAAAATTAATGGATATCTGGTTGAAATCTGGTTATGCCAGATGGTTAGCCGGTTACAAAAATGGGCCAACCATTTCAGCATTAGTGGGGAGGTGTGAATTAATAACTCATGGGAGGGCACTTCCTGTCTGGGTCAGTGGTAGGTATGATAAATACAGAAATTACTTGAAATTTCCATTATATATCCACCATTACCACTGGCTCAGACATGCTGAATAGATAATGGGATGGAGGGCTAAAACAAGACTGAAAGGAAACAAGAGGCCTACATCGCAAAGCGCTGCCAATGCCCCCGACCACAAAACATTTTCTAAGTCAAAAGAGTGAAAAAACTCGGAAAAAAAAATGTCTGGAGCAAACTCACACTACACAGGTATCATTCCCCAATGGTGTTCTATCACAACACTAAATACCTTTCCAATCAGATTAGCAGTGGCTGAAATACAAGGGATAGGCTGGTATGGACGAACAAACGAATGGACTAGATACCCCTTTGACTTTTCAAGTGGGGACAACAAAACAATAAGCAGGCTATTGCTTACTCCAAACAGTATGAATCTTTAAACAGTTTGTTAAGGATAAAATAGGATTCATTTATATCCAAGAGTGATAGACAATTATCATTGGTATATGCAATATCTTTGAGGAAACAAGAATTCAAACGAGAGAAAGATTAGTTACCTCTTCTAAGACCACAGCATATCAAAAATGCTATAATTTAGGTAAAGGGGACCAAAATATAAATACATCCAAAGGCAACATGAAATGATTTGTGAAGATTACGAATAATGAGTTACAGTATGGAATGATATAAGCTTATGGCTTATAAGTCATAAAACTGTATACAAATATACAATATACCATGCATTGGCATTAATTGTGACCAACTATAGCCAAGAGAGAGGCTTGCAGGCTTTTCACTATAAAGCTAAACTGTATGTGAGAACACCCTTCCCACCCCACTTGTTTCGGAAGAAAAACTTTGCAAAACCAAGAATTTGGCCACAATATATGTCCAACGTTGCAATACAGAAGCTTGAAATTTAAATTATATAACATTCGGAGTAGCAGACAGGAAACCTACATTGTAGACAACTTAGATCACCTGCCATAGATTCTAGATTTCTCAGGTAGAAAGAAATGAATGTAGAAGGTAGCGTCCAGTAAGCAGCCTTCATAATATCTGATAGAGCAATAGAATTAGCATATGCCTAGGAGAATGATACAGCTCTAATGATTCTATTCACTCTATTGTCTGAATTTGTCTCTATCAGATAAATTACTATAAGTGATACGGATAGTAGACTGAATCCATCTGGGGCTGCACGATATTCCAAACAGAATACAGGTATCGGTATTAAAAAAATATCACGGTATACCGGTATATCGAAAACTGCACAGATATCTGAACATAAGTACCACAATTGAGACTTGTTGCATCACAGTCAGAACGAATCAGCATGCCTTGATGGTGTGGTTCAAAAAACCTTTACCCAACGCAGACGATTTCAAAATTTATTATTTTAAATATTAGTTTATCAATTTTTTCCAAAAATTTCTACAAAACAATATCATGTGACCCCTCATTGGAACGAGCTCGTTGAGCTCGTTCCAATGAGGGGTCACATGATATTGTTTTGTTGAAATTTTTTAAAATTATTTTTTCAACTGCTGAATTTGTATATCACGTGGGCACATGCGGACGATTCCTTGGGTAAAGCAATAATATTATTCATTCTGAGCTAAAGTCAAAAACTCAAGACATCTTGAAAATTAAATTGTGCGTAAATAAATAATGACGATAAACCTATATTTTTGTAATTACATCGGTATTCAATCGATATTGATTTGAATACCGTATATATCGGTTTATCGATATACCGTGCAGCCCTAAATCCATCTACAAATGAACAGAACTGAAAGTGAAATGCCCTTTCTGCATGGGATGAGTGAAAACAAAGAGTATATTTCTTCTTTTCCTGATGAAACTAGACTGCTTCACATAAATTCTTAGAGCTCTCACTGGACATAGTAAGGGTCTATAATTATTAACAGGCAGTAAAGCATGAATAATTATAGAAGTAGGTACATGTAGTTTATCTGATGCCAGATTCTTTCTTAAAAAGCCTACTTGAGTAGTAAGTGTAAAAGAATTACCCATACTACGAAAATGTGAATCTTCAATAGACAAAGAATGAAATTCACTAACTCTTCTAGTTGAAGAAAAAGCAAGCAAGAATACCATTTTAACCCTTTATCTAACATTGCGGCCAGAAAATTAACCAGAATAAGCCTACCACAGCCTAAAATATTTTGGAAGTTTCTCAATAAAACGATACAAATATGGATATCATTAGAACCAGCTCAAGGAGCTGGTTCTAATGATATCCATATTTGTATGGCTTCGGTGGAAAGTTGTGAAATTTGTTTTTTTGAAAAATGTGAAATTTAATTTATTTTTAAAAAATACTGTGTTCGGTAAAGGGTTTCGTGTCAAAAACTTAAACTTCACAAAATCTAATGGTTCAAATGGAGCTTATTGGAGTTTTAGCAAGACCCAAGCAAAATTCCACTTTGGAATTAGCCTTAAAGGTGTGAGACTTTCAATGGAAAAATTCTTTAGTAACTCTGACAAGGATTGGCCTGAACGTATATTAATATGGCCATCCTGAGAATAAGTATCCAACAACATAGAACGATATCCTTTAATTGTAACAGGTTGAAGTTTCTTAACATCAAACAGAAACAAGAAAATCTGCAATTTTATGAATTGTAGGATGCATATAATTTACACCTTTGAATTGGAACCAAGCAAAGAATTTATTTATTTATTCATTTGGGTTTAATAACACTTCTGACAGTCAGGTTCAACCTGTGTCTGACAATTTTACGGATGAAGGAAGCTGGAGCACCCTGGATAAAACCACCGATCAGCAGTGAGCAACCGTCAGACTCCCCAACACTCTAACTCCGCACAAGTAGGGTTAGCATTAGCTGAAGACAAATGCACCATCGGCATGCAGTACGCCGTAGTACATTGTGTCACGGTGCCCCACATGGGCAATCGCGATGAAGTGAATTTCCCAAAGGCACAACACACTTACCCCTGAAGGGGACTGAACTGTGGACCTTTCGGTAGGAAATCTCAAAATAACCATACCTTTAGGTGTATATCTATTATTGTTCAGTACAACATCCATTCTATCAATTCCTGGACAATTCATATCTTCACAATCTTCCACTTTTCTTTTCTTGGTAATCATGTTTTTGTCAGCCGGTGTTATTGTGGAGAAGATGCCAAAGTCCATGCTAGACATCATGAGTCCAAATATCTACAGGTAAATAAATCTAAAAATAAGCTCCACTTTCTGTTAAGTACCATGTGATGGATTTCTTTGTCTGAAAATGCAAAGAAAAAAAAAATGTAATCAACTTTGTCAGAATTTGCTCTCCAAAACAGGGTCCTGTGAATCGAAAATTTGACTTCAATTTGATTCTTGAATCGAATTGGCTGAAATCAAATCTGGTAACAAATACTGTAGAATCCTCTTAATTGAATATCCATTTTGCCTGTGAAAATTATTCAATTAACAGGAGTATACAATTAACAGGGATTTGGTCAGTTTCCTGTGTTCTGGAGGAATACTGAGCATTTATTCTATTATATCTTGTTTGACAGAGCTCATAGAGCTCTGTCAAACAAGATATAATAGAATAAATGCCTGTATTGGATGTAGTGAGGCCCAAAAGGTTGATAAATAAGGGGAATTTGGTGTGTGCCACAGTAATTTTTTCGACATATTACAAAAATTTATATACAATTAACAGGAGTTTACTCTACAACCCATATGCAGAAAGGTATGGTAAATGGTTTTGTGTTTGAAAATTATATTCAATTAACAGGGATATACAATTAAGAGATATCCAATTAAGTGGGCTCCACTGTACGTGAATCAATTGTTGGTGAATAATAACATGCGTGACTTCCTATTTTCACCATATTATGCAGTGGAACAAGGTTCAGAAATGGACGCGACAGCAGAGTTGAGGTTTCTTGAAAGAATACTTCATTCTTTCTCTTGTTCTGGGTATTTTCGGAAAAATTGTGTTGTATATCCAGTGCAACAATGCTTTAGCACTGCATATAGCACTTTGTTCCACTCGAGGGTATAGGGCTGTCACGATGTTTGAATTTAGGAATCGATTAAACATCGCAAATAATCGATAATAATTGATTAATCGTACCTAGACATTGATTTTTGAGATTGCTGTTTTCTTTCATCTGAGCGATCAATGGCGGACTAGACTGCTGGTACAGTTAAAACTAGAAGTCCTGTCACGAACTGTGTGCTTATCTAGCCTTAATTGCGTGCAGGAATTGCGCGCAATTGCCATATCGAATGGCATCCAAAGCACCGCAGGTTCTCCTGGTTACTCATAGCAAACACAGGCAATGTTTCTACCAATGGACCTCCGGGTTACCCGGAGGTCCATTGGCCGAAAGACTGCTTGTGCCCAGGCCATATGTACAGAATCTGATAGCCTTACAATGATAATAGCGCAGAGATTAACGCACAGATCGACGTGCTATTTGTGCACATTTCAGGACAGGACTTCTAGTTTTAACTGTACATGTGTATCAAAATGTTCGCTTTGTGGACTGCTAATGAGTGTCCACAGAGAGAACATTTCCATATAATGGCAGTGTATGCAATCAGGTCCATTTTGCCTTTTGGTCATTTTCACGAAATTTCACGTACCAACAGGTGTTGGGCTGCATCAAGTTTAGGGGCCCCTGGGGGAACCAAATAGGAGGCCCATCAGAAATGTTCCTGGTGGACCATATGATCAGTCTGCCTCTGCTCCACCCACTCCTCAAGAAGCCTGGAAATGGCATTTCCATGACCTAAAAATTCCTCACACTGGGCTGAATCATGATCGGCCTGGTGTGTCTGATAAGTGGTCGGCCTGGTGCGTCTGACATCTCCAAATTAGATAATCTAAAGACCTGTGTTTCAGTATACAGGGTGTCCTGTGGGCATTGTTAGGATTAAGATTTTCATTGAAGACAATAATAATAATAGTTCTTTGGCTTTCTGCTGATTTGCTGTGGTCCTCTAATGCTGAAGTCTTCTACATCAATCCTGTCACCTGCCTAGTCACTCCTCCCCCACTGTCCCTCCTAATCTCACACCATTCTCACATGAACTGTTTTATTAAAATAGTATGTTACTGTAGACATTGTGTTATCCATATTTCTTTCCACTTTTTCAACCTAACCCAGTTCTGGTGCTTTCCTCTGCCTGGTGTGAAGATGTACCCCATAGATCATCACAGGTACTACTCCAATGGCTATAGATACCCCATAGAACATTTCACATTAAATTAACGGACCCTCTAAGGCTAAAATGGGCTGATTGTGACTTTATAAATTATTTAACCAGGCATCACTTGTTCATAGAATGGTGTTGGAGTAGGGCTGCATGGTATATCGATAAACCAATATATACCGGTATTCAAACCAATATCGAATGAATACCGGTGTAATTACAAAAATATCAGTTTATCATCATTATTTATTTACCCACAATTTAATTTTCAAGATGTCTTGAGTTTTTTTGTAGCCCCGAATGAATAATATTATCCCTTTATCCAAGGAATCGTCTGCTTGTGCCATCATAATATACAAATTCAGCAGTTGACAAAATAAATTTCAACAAAACTATATCATGTGACCCCTCATTCGAACGAGCTCGTTGAGCTTGTTCCAGTGAGGGGTCACATGATATAGTTTTGTTGAAATCTTTGTAGAAAATCTGATAAACTAATTTTGAAAAAGACAAATTTTGATATCGTCTGTGTTGGGGAAAGGTTTTTCGAACCGCATCATCAAGGCATGCTAATTCGATCCGACTGAGATGCCTCGAGTCTCGATTGTGGTACTTGTGTTCATATATCTGAACAGTTTTCGATATACCGGTATACCGCTGTATTTTTTTAATACCGATACCGGTATTCAGGTTTGAATATCGTGCAGCCCTATGTTGGAGGAAACAAACAGGGAAATGAAATGGAGTGTATACATAGTAACGAAAACTGGCTAATGTTTTTAACCCCGTAGATACCAGTAGTTATCAGGGAACAGGTGTCTATAGAACTTTAAACTAGAATACCAATGAAGGTGATTAATACCTACACTAGCTTACTAGAATGCACCTCTGAATGTCAGGCTGAAAAACCAATAATAAATCCAAGTTCATGGGAGATAACTTGATTAAAATTGTCACAATTAAAAAAATTTGGAATATGCGATCCCCACTCAGGCCTTGACAATTCCATATTTTGATTAACCCATTAACAGGTTACCCATTTAGTTGTTCATTAACCTATTCTGAAGCTTAAGTAAATTTGATTCATTAACCTGTTGGTCATCCAAAAATCCAAACAAGATATGCCACAGGCATATCCCGAAAACCGTAGGCCTACGCTGGTGGGAGGGTTTGTGAGGGAAATGTAGAGTTTTGCCCCTTCCATTGGCAACATGTGATGACTTCTGACGATAAAAATATCAACGAAACAAATACGCAATCACTAGAAATACAGAGTTGTGCCTCTTCTATTGGCTGCATTGAATATAGCAGTGAATATGTCCAGAATTGATTTGGATGTGGCCCCATCATACATCAGGCTGCAGTACATTTCAATTTCCATAAACTGTAATAACATGTTTCTAATTATGTTTACAGTAGCCCACTTACTGAAAGTCCGTAATATAATTTTTTGATATTATGGACTTTCAGGCCATGTTTGGACTATGCTTACAGCTGAATAATAAGCACAAATTTAACATTTGTATGTGTACTACTTTCTGTTTAAGCAACTAATATGCTGATCATAAAAAAATTGGTTAACTGATGGATCCTTTTGGTTAACCGATAGTCCGTTCGCCTCAGTTTTTATTTGCGTAACCTCTAGGGGAATGGAACTGGCAATGGCCAGTTCAAACTGGAAATGTGAAGGATGCACTCCATTGACTCAGAATGCAGTAAAACTACCAGTCACGCAAACTTGGGTGGTACATGTGACTCTGTGCATTACAAGCCAAAACAATGAATGGGCTACATTTTGAGTGCATAAGAGGGATACATTGGAATGTGAAACTTAAACTTTCGTTGCTCTTTATTGAGTTCTGAACCAATTTGGTCAGTTTCCATTTGAATCATTCACAATGCTCAAAGTCCCGATTCAATGTAGTTCTTTCGCGCCTTGGCTTGTCTAGTAGTGCGTGGTATGACAATCGTAATCAGAATCATGCGATTGTGAGCTCAAATAACTAGTAATCAGTCAGCAGCCATTTTTGGTAATACAGTAGAATCCTCTTAATTGAATATCCATTTTACCAGTGAAGATTATTCAATTAACAGGAGTATACAATTAACAGGGATTTGGTCAATTTCCTGTGTTCTGGAGGTAAACTGAGCATTTATTCTATTATATCTTGTTTGACAGAGCTCATAGAGCTCTGTCAAACAAGATATAATGGAATAAATGCCTGTATTGGATGAAGTGAGGCCAACAAGGTTGCTAAATAAGGGGAATTTGGTGCGTGTCACAGCAACTTTTTCGACATATTACAAAAATTTATATACAATTAACAGGAGTTTACTCTACAACCCATATGCAATTAACAGGTCAAATTTGTACTGAAGGTATGGTAAATGGTTTTTGTGTTTGAAAATGATATTCAATTAACAGGGATATACAATTAAGAGATATCCAGTTAAGTGGGCTCCACTGTAGCTATTGAGAAGTTTGATCAAAATTGGTTCATTAACGAAGGAGGTGTTCCACACACAAAATTCTCTTATCCAAATCTATATAAAATCTTCTAAGTTGAAGAGGAGATTACCTCACAAAAAATCACTACAGATGGAAAATTTGAAAACGTGCACATGTTCACTCATTGGTGAATGTGTTTAGGAAGTTTCATTGAAATCAGTTCAATAATGTAGGAGGAGTTACGCCAATAGAGTCACATTTGAAAATCCATATTAAATCTAAGTTCAGGGGAGATAACCTGGTTAAAATTGTTGCAGATGAATAATTTTACCATATGCGCATATTCACTTGCTAGTTATATTGTTTGAGAAGTTTCATTGAAATCGGTTCAATAATATAGGAAGAGTTCCACACAAAGCTTGATCTAACTGGATTCGCATAACGATTTTCGAATCAATTTTCAACTATAGCTAATCAATTTCATATGACAAAAACATATAATAGGAAATGCTAATAAAAATTTATCCAAGTTAGTAAACTGCTATGCAATTTTTAAAAATTAAATCAACCCCTGGTTGCACACACAAGAATCTCATTTGAAAATCCATAGTAAATCTAAGTTCAGAGGAGATAACCTGGTTAAAATTGTCACAGATGAAAAATTTTGGAATATGCGCATGTTCGCTTGCCAGTCATAATGTTTAAGGCTGTCATGATTAATCAGTCATGCCGAAATCGATTAGTATTTTTCATTGCCGAAGAATCGATTAATTTTACCCTATTTTAGACGTTTAATAATTTAAAAAAAATTGTTGAAAAAACAATTGTTTCTAAAGGTAAAAGGTCAAGAACGATGATGTTAAACCCCAAGAAGCCGTTAGAAGCATTTGTCTTTTAGGTACATTCAATGCTTTGATGTTCTGAACTTTTGAACCGTCAGTGTAATAATCAAGACCAGTCGGCAGTTGCGAACGTGCGGAGTTCAAAAGTTCAGAACATCAAAGCTTTGAATGTACCTAAAAGAGGATCGTCTTCGTTGTTTACTTGAGGTAGGTCAACTGACCAGAACTTTATTTTTAATGACTTCAAAGAGAGGGAGAGGGGGAATCTAGGTATGATTAATCGATTACTATCGATTATTTGCGACGATTAAACGATTCCTAAATTAAAAAATCGTGACAGCCCTAATAATGTTTTAGAAGTTTCATCAAAATCGGCTCAATAATGTAGGAGTTACACACACAAGTTCGGATGGATAGACAAACTCAAAATTCCAAAACTACCCATCTCTTCTCACAGGTACCCCAAAGGCCTATTGGGCCTTACCAGGTTAGGATCAGGGATGTGGTGACAAGGAGGGTAGGGGTGGGGAGTGGGGGTGGTGGTGGGGTGCAGGGGTGTGCCCCCCACCCCCAATCCTGGCAAAATTTCTTTAAGTTGGAAATTTGAAGGGCATCTCAGGAGTAGTTGGAAATTCCATCTACATGTATTTGCACTTTAGAGCTTCTTTGGTGATGTTGATGTCTCCTTTACTTCCCAAAATACCAACTCGGTTTCAAAATGGCAAAATTTCCAATTGTTACTATTTACAACTACAGTGTATGCAATATCGAGCTTCATATGTATGCGTTAACCCTTTACCGCATCCACCTGCGTAATATGTAAATTGAGCAGTTGAAAAAGTTTAATTTTTCAAAATATATCAACAAAACCATATCATGTGACACCTCATTGGAACGAGCTCAATGAGCTCGTTCCAATGAGGGGTCACATGATATGGTTTTGTTGAAATTTTTTGAACATTTAAAAAAATGATATTTAAAATAAATTTTGATATTGTCTGCGTTGGGTAAAGGGTTAAGTCAATCGGTATGAGATTTCTATAGTACTTTACCTATCGTAAAAAAAAATCAACCTCGAAATGCATTTCAAAAATGACACTGTAGCTTAACTTATCTGTGTGTTGTGTTTGATGAAAAGGATAATGTTCAATGTTTATGAAACGATTATGAAATAAGACAAGAATTGTGATAATTGGGAATATCTTAATTTCTGTTCCCTGTATGCTATGTTTTCAATAAAAAAAATATGAGGTGCAGACTGTACTAAAGAATTGAGGGGTGGGTTAATGTGGCCCTCACAATTAATGTATGTGGCCATCATAGTTAATGTATGTTAACAAAAGTTACCAAGCTGCAGTGAAGTTATTTCAAAACGAGTCATCTTATCAAGTTACAATGAAATCCTTTCATAAATACGACCTGTAGACTGTGCCAAAGGTTTCCGGGCTTCGGGCTTGTGTAGCCATCACGGTTGAACGATCACACCCAAAAGGGCACATCCTCATCTAGACATTATACCGAGTCATCCTGCGTAGTTACAACGAAATTCCTTCATAAATTCGACCTGTGTTTTGTGCTAAAGTTTTTCGTGTTTTGGGCTAGGGAAGCCGTCATGGTTGAATGATCACGACCAAAAGGGGACGTTCTTATCTAGGAATTATCTGGTGGATTGATCCTACCAAGTTACAATGAAATCCCTTCATAAATATGACCTGTAGACTGTGCTAAAGGTTTTTGGGCCCCTGTAGCCATCACAGCTGACCAATCGCGACCAAAAGGGGACATTATCATCTAGACATGATTATATGGAGGCATCCTACAAAGTTACAAAGAAATCCCTTCATAAATACGACCTGCAGACTGTGCTAAAAGTTTTCAGATTTTGGGCTCAGGCAACCATCATGGTTGACCAATCACAACCAAAAGGGACGTTCTTATCTAGACATGACCTCAAACCTGCATATGAAATTTCATGATGATCGAATAAAAACTACGAGGGGTGTAGCCTGTGCTAAAGGAAAATGTGAACAGACTAACAGACATCCGCATGTATGATGGCAATAGCTTATCTTGACTTTGTCAAGTTAAGCTGAAAATCACATGTAAAAATGTTATCCTGAGTTAATTCCATCATGCACAGTTACAAAATGATGAAACATCGAAAATTGATCCTAACCCAGATCAATTAGCCACACAAATATAGATTTGAGGATCAGGAAATTAAAACGACCAACTCTGTTATGCATGTTGGAATAACAAGAAATAGTAACAGACACTTTGATGTGGAAAAGAGGCTACGTGTACATAAGAGAAGAACTCAATATGGGCTCATGGGTGTTGGTCTCTATAAAAGAAATGGTCTAATACCACAAGTATCGGCACAACTTTGGAAACTTTTGTTTTGCCTAAAATGCTGCATAGAATAGAGCTCAAAGACTTCATAAAACAAGAATTAGAAAACCTGGAAAAATGGCGCAGCTTACACAACTTCAGTCACTTCCTTTTAAAACTTCTTCTGCTGCAGTTTACACACCCCTTGATCTTCCACCTATCATTTACATATCAGGGGTGGCGGAACAATTTTCAAATTGGGGGGGGGGGGGGGGGGGGGGGGAATGGATCGGGCGATGGATGATAGTCATACAAAAATTTTAAATTCCAGGGTCCCAAAACCCCTATTTCGAATTTTTCCATGCATATGAGCAGATATTTTGAGATTTTTCAGGAAATGTATTTGAAAGATTTCACACTTTGAGAGCCGTTAAAAAACGCCGGTAAAGCATACGAGTGAGATCTATTTATCAGCTTTGGTCGTATGACCAAAGCTGAGAAATAGATCTCACCTGTATGCTTTACCAGACGTTAACAGCAATTATACGGTCTGTGGATTATCTTGTCTGGGGGTGGACTTGGTACTTGCATGTCTGTAAGATTACGATCTATTTCAGTTAACTGATTTTTAACAAACTGTATACATTTTAGTGTTTTCAGCCACTAACTGTAAAAAATGATCCAAAATCCATCAAAACTGAACCAGTACGAGAGAAACATAGCTGGTAAAAATATGGGGCAGGCTCTGGATCCTACCCTTGTTTCACCAGTCATTGGTTGTGTTAAAATATAAGATACAAAAAAACATGGCCTGGCAAAAAAGTGGGTGGGAGCTGAAGCCCTCCCCCCCCCTCCCAGTTCTGCCGGCCCTGCATATTCACAAACAAAAGCTTAATCTCCAGGGACAAATTGTAAGGCAATACTGCATTGAGAAAGAAATTTCTAAAAGACAGGCTATCACTGAAATCCATCAATTCAGAAAGTTGGTTTGATAAGATCAGGAAACTATTAAAAAATATGATCTTCCATCAGTATTTGAAGTTCTAGATTCTAATGTGATAAAAATGGAAAGGAAGTCGCTGGTTAATCAGAAAGTGAATACCTACTGGTCTGGGAAGAGCAAATCTGAGATGAGATAAGGAACAAACCCATCACTGAAATTCCTGAATCCAGAAACCCTTAAAATAGGAAATCCTCATCATATCTAGACATCTGTGAGGAATACCCACTGTGATATAAAAAGAGCTATCATCAAAGCAAGACTTCTCACAGATACAGTATGCGGAGAGTGTATTAAAATAAATGTGTAAATCACCCACAGAGTGGAGATTCCATTTGAGCAATAATTGCAAATTTGTTGCAAAGCATATCACCAGCAAAGTTCCAGCCAATGGACCTCCGGGTTAAAGAGGTCCATTGGTTGAAACATTGCTTGTGTTTTTGTCCATATGTGCAGAATTTGAAAGTGACACTGGGTGATAACTCTTCTCCATGGGTGATTTAGTTACAATCCACTCTCCTGTACTGTATATGCTTTACAGTCTCATATTGCAACATACACCAAGAATATATCAGCACTCAGCCAATTATGTAACACAGAAGAGAGAACACAGGGAATATATGCTGGCTCACTGAAGTTGATTCAATTGTCAAGATACACCATACTGCATTGAATAAACTGGAAGATCTGATCCCTTCTACTGTTTTCCAACTGTGCTCTATTAATTTGAGCCGACCAACTCAACTAATAATTGACTGCACTTTTGATCTCTGTTCCAGCTTGTGTATGATTTCTCCCTCTCTGCTTGACCAAACTGAACTCTGGACCAGGGAATACATTTATCACCTACATTAGTACCCATCATTAGATCGGATCATTACATTACTACAGTCCTCAGATTACTGTTGGTTATCATAACTAATACAGAATCATTGTAAATATTTGATGATTATGCCTATCATTTACTTTATTTGAGATGAAGGAGCTGTGCAAAATTAACTGGTTGATTGCTCGAAACCACTATCAGGGCTTTCAGATAAATGAAGGTACTACAGTTAAAACTAGAAGTCCTGTCATGAATTGTGCGCTTACCTAGGCTTAACTGCGTGTAGGAATTGTGCACAATTGCCATATCGAATGGCATCCAAAGCACGGCAGGTTCTCCTGATTACTCATAGCAAACACAGGCAATGTTTCTGCCAATGGACCTCCGGGTTACCCGGAGTTCCATTGGCTGAAACATTGCTTGTGCACAGGCCATATGTACATAATTTGATAGCCTTACTATGGTCATAATGCATATATTAACGCGCAGATCGACGTGCTATTTGTGCGCATTTCATGACAGGACTTCTAGTTTTAACTGTAGAACAAAAGCCAACATTGATCTTCCTCATAATTCAGTCAAACGCAAATAATATTTTGTTTAAATAAATTAATTTTATTACAAATCATTGGAGTGCCTGTAGGCATTCCAGTAATTTGTAATAAAACAAACCTTGAATAACAAATTCAGACCATCAAAAGTTATTTATTTATTTAATGGGGTTTAACAACACTTTTCACAGCCAGTGTCACCTCGTGTCGGACAGTTTTACGGGTGGAGGAAGCCGGAGCACCCGGAGAGAACCACCGAGCAATGGCAAGCAACTGTCAGGCTACCCAACACCCAACATACTAACTCCACACAAGCAGGGTTAGTATTGGTTGGAGACTAAGTGCACCATTGTTGTGCAGTCCACCTTAGTACACAGCACCACCGTGTCCCTCCCCAGGTGGGCAATGGGGAGAAGTGTCTTGCACAAGGACACAATGTGGTGCCGCAGGTGGGATTCAAACTGAGAACCTCTCGGATTGCAGTCTGTGTGTAAGCCAATCCCCCCCCCAACCAATTAAAGGGTCCTCTAACCTAACTTTGGACAAATTTCAGGACACTTTCTCTGAAGTCCAAAAATGGTTAGAAAGATGTTTGGAAAGTAACGCAGAATATGTAGAAACTGAAATTTGCAGTGGAATTGCTGTTCAGTGGTTGAGAACACTGCCTGAAAGTCTGCTAAGTAAGAGACTAAAATCTTTAGAATAAACTATGTTAAAATAACTGTAAAATGACAAGGTTGTATTTTGCAATCGTTCCAGTACAGACACCGAGAAATCTGTTTGTCATTTTGTCCTGAGGTCGGGGGCTAAAAAAAAGCCCTGGGTTTGGAAGGTCGGGGCCTACTCGAGTCTGATTTTTAAACAAATTTGACTGAAATTGTTTAATTTTGCTTAACCCTTTACCTAACATAACGACCAAAACCGGCCAGCGCTATTCACAAAAATTGCCAATTAATTTTCATTATTTTTTTCATTTTTTGTCTCAAAAACATAGGTTATGACCTCTCGTTGGAATGAGCTCGTCGAGCTCATTCCAATGAGGGGTCATAACCTATGTTTTTGAGACAAAAAATGAAAACAATTAGTTATTCAAGAATTATTTTTGCAAGTGTCGTCTGCTTTTCAGGTTAGGTAACGGGTTAAAAATGTTAATAAACTATTCTGAGCATGCATGTGGTCTGAGATAAGAATACTGCATATTTTGGAGTATTGGGATATGTTGCTGATGGTGAATTCAGCAGAATGGTAGATTAGCATTTACATAAAACTTGGGAAACAGATACAAGGATACCACACGTATCTCATAATTTCACTACATCCTTCCCCTTGTTGTAGTCCCCCAACCACTCCCATTATTTCAAGAGTTGAGAATCAAAGGTACTATACCCATGTCAGCTGGGGCTCTTGAAAAGGACGTACTAAACCAAAAAATTATATTACGGACTTGTTAGGGCTACTGAAAGCATAATTAGAAACATGTTATTACAGTTTATTGAAGTTGAAATGTACTGCAGCCTGATACATGATGGGGCCACAGCCAAATCAATTCTGGACCTATTCACCGCTATATGCAATGCTGCCAACAGAAGGGGCACAACTCTGTATTTCTAGTATTTGGTATCGTAGAACTAAATATTAAAATTAGAGTTAACCGCCTTAAAATGATGCACTCGGAAATGATGCAGTCTCTAAAAATAAACAGCCTTGGGAAAATATATTGTTTCAATAAACGTTTGAAACATTCTGTTGACATCTTGCATTATTGTTGAATATTCCTGATAAAAAAGAGGGTGATTTGCTGACTTTTGAACCTAAAAAATACAATTTACTTTTTGTGCGTTTTTGTTGGGAATTCCCTGAAAAATATCCTTGTAACTAGACACCCTCCCCCCCCCCCCCCCCCCCCCCAATTATTTTTTTTCAGAGTATCGAGACGATTCGTTTCAAATGAATTTTTATTCTGAATATCAGGACGATTCGACCCATCCATATCTCATAATCTGGTTTTGTTGATAAATAACAATAAACATAGGGTCAAAATACAGGACTTCAAATTCATGCGAGAATCTCGCAAGGAAAACAATGAGAATCAACATTGATTCTCACAAAATGTTCATTTGATTCTCGTCATAGATTTTAAAAGTGTCCTTAAATGCCTCGAGGATTCTACTTATTTTATTGCAGGCTTGTCATTTTAAAAATTGCAGGAGGGCCATTATGGTTCGCCTCAAATCACCCCAGGAGGGCCATTTTGGGTTCACCTAAAATGATCCCAGGAGGGTCATTTATGATTTGCGGGGGCCATTTTGTTTCAGCCTGATGGGTAGACAACTAATATCATTTAATTATGTAATTATGATATACGTCATCACATAATGTATAGACACAGGCTTGAATATTTGGATGCAAGATACCAGGTTACCCATGACAATCACCAACAGTGAGTGTTATAGTTATCTTGCATCCAAATAACCAAGCCTGTATCTATTCTTTACATGACCGTAAAAGCCAGTGCACTGTACTCACTGCCAGATGCTGATAACTTGGGACGAATCAATCAGATTTGGGGGACGAATCGTCCCAGCTATGATTTTGAGACGAAATGTCCCAGGCAAATCATCAGGATGTCGAACTGGCTCGGGGATGATACATCCTGTAATCGCACATGACACGAGAGTTGTTTCAGTCTGATGTACAATGTAATAACTAATTACAAATTTGGAATTGGTAGACCTCCCGCTCATATTTGGAAAGTTACTTACTGTCTCTGGGTGACTGCACCGACGACACTCTACAAACTTCACAAATTGTGCTTTTGTTACATTACCTCCCTCAATCCGCGAAAATTGCTGTCTGAGACGGCCAATTTTGAGGTGCCTTGACTGAATTAATGGGCCGCAGAAATCGGGGTTAGGTGGACGTTTACCATCCACAGAATTTTGAACTCAGATGGGCGACTGCCCGCCTCAAAATGACCGGCCCGTTTATTGCCTCCTCTAATAATAAGGTGAAGATTTGACTTAGCAAAGATGTCTGGTGAAGTCTTGGCTGCCTATGCAGGCAGCCAAGACTTCACTAGAAACCACTGCCAAGCAGAGATCAAAATACTTTTTGTATTTCAAATTATTTGGTTAGCGAAATGCTATACATTTTCAAAAATTGTATAGCATTTTGACAATTGTGTAGCATTTTATGTTTCAATTTCAATACACAATAATCAGTGCTTTTGTTCCAAAGAAAACATTTGACACTCAATTACTTGTACATTAGTGGTAAGTCTACTTGAAGAAAACAAATCATTTATTTATTGGTGTTTAAGGTCACATACTTATGCACAATGACTAATTGTGACTGACAGTTTTACGGGTGGAGGATGCTGGAGTACCCGGAGAGAACCACCGAGCATCGACGAGCAACTATCAGCTCCTCAACATTCTCTGTTCAAGCTCCACTCAAGCAGGGTTACAGTGATTAAAGAGATGTGCACCAGCGACATGCAGCATGTCATCGTGCCCCCATGTAGGTAACCAAGCTAAAGTGCCTTGCCCAAGGATACAACACGGGTTGTCCCAGATGGAGATCGAACTCGGGACCTCTAGTCTACTATTAAGCCACCACACTCCTGAAGAAAAACAAATACGGTACAGACATACTGATTTGGTACTCTTCCATCATGTGAGTGGGCTTCTATCCCCTATTAACTTTTTTACTGGAGTGGATACTTGAGGACTTGGAGGCAAATCAGCAGTTCATGGACCACCAGGTATTCTACCTGGTGGTCCATGAACTGCTGATTCGCCATTGAGCCATCATTCGCCATTGAGCCATCATGTTTCTACTAGACAAGCAGTTACTTGTCAGGACTAATGCCCACTGTCCACCATGATATAGAACTTGGGAACGTGTATCGCATTTTGCGATGCATATTTAATGATTGCGAAGCATTTTCCAAATTTTGCATAGCGAAATGAGATGTGATCCTGCTTATTTTGATCCCTGCTGCCAAGGTACTGTAACTTGTTCCAGCAAGACCACTATCTGTATGATGGAACACGTGTACAAAAATTGGAAATAGGCCGTTTAGGGTTAAACTGTAGTAAATATTTTTATATATAAATATGAAGATTGTTTTTTTATTAGGAATTATGGATTGGTTGTACAGTTAAAACTAGAAGTCCTGTCATGAAATGTGCACAAATAGCACGTTGATATGCGCGTTAATGTACGCGTTAACGTACGCGTTATGGCCCCAGTAAAGCTATCAAATTCTGTACATATGGCCTGTGCACAAGCAATGTTTCAGCCAGAGGTCCATTGGCCAAAACATTGCCTGTGTTTGCTATGAGTAACCAGGAGAACCTGCCGTGCTTTGGATGCCATTCGATATGGCAATTGCGTGCAATTCCAACGCGCAATTAAGCCTAGATAAGTGCACTATTCGTGACAGGACTTCTAGTTTTAACTGTACTCATAATAACAAGATTATAGTACCACTATCAAATTCTGAATTGAGAACTGAAAATTGATTCTCGAACAGGAGTTTGTGAGAATCCAAACTGATTCTCGAAAATCAGAACAAATTTTACGGCCTGAAATAACACAATGAGCCTATGTAGACTGAAAAAGTCATCAGAACTTAATTCTATACAGTTAAAACTAGAAGTCCTGTCATGAAATTCGCACAAATAGCATGTTGATCTGTGTGTTAATCTACACATTATGACCATAGTAAGGCTATCAAATTCTGCAAATATGGTCTGTGCACAAGCAATGTTTCAGCCAGTGGACCTCCGGGTAACCCGGAGGTCCATTGGCAGAAACATTGCATGTGTTTGCTATGAGTAACCAAGAGAACCTGCCCTGCTTTAGATGACATTCGATATGACCATTGCGCAAAATTCCTTCGCGCAATTAAGTCTAGATAAGCGCACAGTATGTGACAGGACTTCTACATGTAGTTTTAACTGTAGATATCCCTATTTGGATGGTTTTTTACAAATTTCACAAAGCTAATTTATTATACATAAATCTGTCAATCTACTTTCCACTCGGTTTATGTGTACCGGTATATTCAGTTTATACTATGCGTATTTTGTATAGGGTAGCTAGTCTTCTGAAAACTGACAGTTTCTGTTCATCGTGAAAATTTTGTATATGCATGCTATGCATATTTTGTGTACTTTGACAAAATGAAATAAATTTTTAGTTTTTCATCATCACTAGTATTCTGTTGTTTCTGTTGTTTATTTATTCGATAGAAATACCCTAAAGTCAGTGATATTTTAATGCCAATTTTCATTTTGACTGGTACAACAGCATAGTATGGAAAAAAGAAAAGTGAACAAAAATACCAATAACTGTGGAGAAATGTTTAGTACATGTACGGACTGCCGTATTCAAGTTACCTTTACACTTGAACATTAATTTATTCATCCGTACTAAATGCTTGATATTTTGGACAATACCGGTAATAAAGTGTCAATCACAGGTGTTTTTTTCTGTATAAACAAAAAGGGGCTGCCTTCGGTGATAGGCCAAAGCTGCTGAGACCACCAACACCTGTGATGTCAGAGCTTTTGTGAAAATTACCAGAGCTGGCAATAGCAACAGAAATGCTTGCGATAATTCAGATATACCAGTATTTAAAGAAGGCAAACTCTGCCTGAAAAGTGAGGAAAGTGTCACCAGTGGCCAAGTTCTCTGCCTACCGATCTCTGGATAAATATCAGTTTTAAAATAATCATACATCAGTGTTCACACTAGCCTGTGGTGCTACGTAAATGTTTAGCCATTCTGGATATTTTAGTGCCAAACAACTTGTTTTGGTGCCAAAACGGGGTGTTTCATGTATAACCCAAAATTACTTAATGGGAAGAATTGTTCCAGTTTGATAATGTATTTTGGATGAATCACCACGGGATGAATTGGTTTTGGGTCAAAACGTCTGGGTGCCCCCCTCGCCTGGTTTCAGGTGAGTTTGGTATGACTGAGCTCGACCCAATTAGTGAGATAGGCCAGAGTGAGTTCAGTCCAGTCATAAGTGAATTTGGCTCAGTCATAACTGAGTCTGGCCCAGTCAAATGTCAGTTTGGCCAGGTTATAAGTGAGTTCGGCCCCGTCAATATTAAAACAGTCCAATAAGTCATAAGTGAGTTTGACCCAGTCATAATTGAGTCTTGCCCAGGAAATAGTAGAACAGTCGGATCGTTACTGGAATGGCATATTCAGTGTATAAAATTTCAAAACTGACTCTAACCGACTGACCGTTCACATGGTTCGGAGATGGCGAACAGAACTCTTGGGTATATACAAATTCTTGGGAAAGTGCCTTTTTATCATTAACAAGTATTCATATATTGCATGGAATTGAAATATTTATAGCTCCTCAAGGCAAAAGTCTAAAAAACTTATTATAAAGGCACAAGAAAGGCAGGTTAACTGGTAGAGTGCTAGAAGGCGGTAGAAGCCCATATTATTTGGGCTTTATTCTGAACTACAGGTACCTAAGGTTAAAGGCTTCATATTGTATGGATGTCCTTCATTTTATCTTGGAAGTAAAATTACTTCTCCATCAATTTGAATGTTACAATTAATGTGAGAGTGCCTATATGCACTCTCCCATTAATTGTAACAAGACAAAAATGAAAGTGTACATGTACATGTTTAGTATGTGACACAGCAATGACAAAACATCTAGGTAATGACCTGATAACAAAAGGTACATATAAAGTATTGTAACGGTCTGTACATAAATACTGACCGTTGCCTGTAACAAATGAAAAGGTAAAGTATTGTAAAGGTGGGTGACAGTCAGATGCTAAACTAGAAAAAAATCTTTGAGTCCCAGAGTGGGTCTGAATGAACCCCAAAATATTTGTTCTCATAGCACAGTGATAACAAAGGCACCCCAAAACACACTCGTTCCTGTCCCAAGGTGAAAACAAAGGTACCCAAGAAGTTTTGTGAAGATCAGTTCATAAATACGAGCTGTATAGAACTTGTGACAAAAAACTGATTGGACCTAATTTCGGTAGAAAATGGCCAATGGCAGCCATCTTGAATTTTGGACCATAGCCAAAAACACTCATTCTCGTCCAAAGGTGATAACAAAGGTACCCAAGAAGTTTTGTGAAGATCGGTTCATAAATACAGCCTCTACCCTGAGCCGTATTGACATGTGTGCTTACATTGTGTAAGTAGCACTGAATAAATCAAAGTTCATCTAATTTGCATAATTTCTGCATGAAAAAAAAACCCTTACAATATTTGATGTATTCCATGTTACTAAGCATTCATACAAAAATTTATTCAAATCAGAACTTTCATACAGAAGTTCTGTACAAAAGACTGATTGCACTAATTTTGGTACAAAATGGCTGCTGGTGGCCATCTTGAGTTTCGGACCACACCCAAAAACACTCGCTCTCATCCCACGGTGATAACAAAGGTACCCATGAAGTTTTGTAAAGATTGATTCATAAATATGGCCTCTAGTCTGAGCCGTATAGAAGTTGTGTACAAAAAACTGATTAGACCTAATTTCGGTACAAAATGGCCACTGGCAGCCATCTTGAATTTTAGACCGCACCCAGAAACACTCGTTCTCGTCCCAAGGTGATAACAAAGGTACCGAAGACATTTCGTGAAGATCAGTTCATAAATACAGACTCTAGTCTGAGCCGTATTGACATGTGTACTTACTGTGTGTAAGTCGCACTGAAAAAATCAAAGTTCATCTAAGTTGCATAATTTCTGCAAGAGAAAAAAACCTGTATTATATGTGATGTATCCCATGGTACTAAACATTCACACAAAAATTTTTTCAAATCAGCGCTTTCATATGGAAGTTCTGTGCAAAAATCTGATTGCACCTAATTTTGTACAAAATGGCTGCCATCGGCCATCTTGAATTTCGGACTGGACCCAAAAACACTCGTTCTCGTCCCCCGGTGATACCAAAGGTACACAAGAAGTTTCGTAAAGATCGGTTCATAGATACGGCCTCTAGCCCGAGCCGTATTGGCATTTGCACTAACAGTGCTGAAAGTAACACCAAAAAACATCAAAATTACTGGTAGTCTAATTTGCACAATTTACACACGAGAAAAAAACCCGTATTATATGTGATGTATCCCATGGTACTAAACATTCATACAAAACATTATTCAAATCAGAGCTTTCATATGGAAGTTCTGTACAAAAAACAGATTTCTGTATCGTCGGTACAAAATGGTGGCTGGCAGCCATCCTGAATTTTGGGCCGCACCCAAAAACACTCGTTCTCGTCCCACGGTCATAACAAAGGTACCCAAGAAGTTTCGTAAAGATCGGTTCATAAATACGGCCTCTAGCCTGAGCCGTATCCAATTGTTGATGTATGGACAGACGGACGACAGGCCATGACAAAAGCTCAAATTTGGCTTTGCCAAAGTTGAGCTAAAAATGAAAGTGTCAATGACACTGTAGCTCAACTTGTCAAGACATGTACAGGTATAGTATGTGACACAACAATGACAATCATCTAGGTAATGACCTGATAACAAAGGTACATATAAAGTATTGTAATGGTTTGTACATAAATACTGACCGTAGCCTGTAACAAATGTATAGGCAAAGTACTGTAAAGGTGGATGACAGTCAGATGCTAAACTACATGTAGAAAAGAAATCTTTGATTCCCAGAGTGGGTCTGACTGAACCCCAAAATATTTGTTCTCATAGCACAGTGATAACAAAGGCACCCCAAAACACACTCATTCCTGTCGCAAGGTGAAAACAAAGGTACCCAAGAAGTTTTGTGAAGATTAGTTCATAAATACGAGCTGTATAGAAGCTGTGACAAAAAACTGATTGGACCTAATTTTGGTACAAAATTGCCACTGGCAGCCATCTTGAATTTTGGACCGCACTCAGAAACACTCATTCTCGTCCCAAGGTGATAGCAAAGGTACCCAAGAAGTTTTGTGAAGATCGTTTGATAAATACAGCCTCTAGCCCAAGCCGTATTGACATGTGCACTTACAGTGTATAAGTAGCACTAAATAAATCAAATTTCATCTAATTTGTATAATTTCTGCATGAGAAAAAAACCTGTACTGTATGTGATATATTCCATTTTACTAAACATTCATACAAATATTTATTCAAATCAGAACTTTCATACAGAAGTTCTGTACAAAAGACTGACTGCACTAATTTTGGTACAAAATGGCTGCTGGTGGCCATCTTGAATTTCGGACCACACCCCAAAACACTCGTTCTCATCCCACGGTGATAAGAAAGGTACCCAAGAAGTTGCGTAAAGATCGGTTCATAAATATGGCCTCTAGCCTGAGTCGTATGGAAGTTGTGTACAAAAAAACTGATTAGACCTAATTTCTGTACAAAATGGCCACTGGCAGCCATCTTGAATTTTGGACCGCACTCAGAAACGCTCGTTCTCGTCCCAAGGTGATAATGGAGGTACCCAAGAAGTTTTGTGAAGATCGGTTGATAAATACAGCCTCTAGCCCGAGCCGTAATTTAAATTAAAAATCTCTTTCTCAGGCCCTCCCGCATGGTCCTTTTGGCTGCCGTATGCTCTCTTTTTATAACCAATGGAAACTTTTAAAAAATCAAAACTAAATGGTTTACGTCTGATATTTTACCAAAGTTAAATAAATTGAGAAATTTGTCCCTTGAGTACAAGATGGCTTTGCAATGCTTTAGCATTGCAAAGCCTTCTTGCTCTCAAAGGACAAAATACACCACCTCCCATGCTATTCTGTAGATTATGAGGCCTAAAACATAAACCAAGATATGAACTTTTGATAGCAAAGAAATAATTACAGAAATAAAAAATAAAATAAAAAAACGCTCGCCCGCATGCAATTTTATAAATAATCGCCTGAGAAACAGAAGATCTACTTTGTGGGGCCTTACCCAAGAATTTTTTTTAGGAGTGTCGTATGCTACTAGCAACGGGCCAACTGCAAACAAATCTCCTGAATGTCCCAAACTTTGGAGCATAAAAAAGTTAAAAAATTTATAGTAATTTATATATTTTTTATACTTACCAATGACCCAGACATAGCTGGTGCTAACTCTTAAAATATAGGGCCAAACACAAATTTTGCCCCCCAATCCCCAAAATTTGCATCTAAAACTAAAGAAAACATGTCCTGAAAGGCCCTCCACACTTCGCCCGTACTGCGCATGCGCAGTGTCAAGGACGTTCCGAAATTGGCGCCATTAATCATTCTAATAACCAGTGCCTGGTAAGCGCTATGTACTCAGCGGGGAGGCAAGAGTTCCCAACTCCTGGGAGGGCCATCCCTGTCTGGGTCATTGGTAAGTATAAAAAATATATAAATTACTATAAATTTTTTAACATTTTTATACTGTACCAATGACCCAGACATAGCTGAATAGTAAAAAGGCTGGAGGGCCAAGGACATAGAGCAAAATGGAATACGCTCAATAAAATAAAATAGAGTCATCCCCTGTAGGGAAAAAGAAGTAATAGGCCTTACATGTATCTTTCTTATTTATGATATATTAGAAAGATACAACACCTTCCAAAATTGATCTTCATACATCCATGTACTCTATTAATATCCAATATAATCCTTATACTAATAATTTTTAAAGTAAGCCAATAAATAAAGTAAGTCTAGAGAATAGAGACTCTTATACTCCTAAAAGTGTCTGAGGATTGCATAATCATGTCCGTTGACATATGCAATATTCAAAAGCTATACTTTAAAAACTAAGACTTGAATGAATTTTAAAAACCTAAACTTCTCACTAAACAACCATCCCAATAACAGCTCAGAATTACTAACTCCGGAGGAGGTATCCCCTTGTTTTCATAGTAAAACAGGTGACCCAAGGGAACACCCTCCCCCCCCCCCCCTTTTTCTTGCCCTGGGTCAAATAGCCCAGAGCGAAGAGGGCAGCCGAACGGAGACACTGCCGAAACAGACAGCCTACCTAGCTATAGTAGCAACTGTTAAGTGAATGACATTCTGAGCAGTAGATAATAGACCTAACAATAGAGGCCTCCAGAAATGGACTCGATATTTCTGAGATAAAATTCATGAATGTGGATGGCTGAGCGCAATGAGCGGCCTTCAAAAATCTATAATAGCGACACTATTAATGTAAGCCCAAGAAGTAGAAGAACTCTTACTTCATGAGCCGAAATCTTAAGCACAACTGCTAAGTCAATGATATACCATAAGCAGTACCGATAGTTAATAGAATCCATTAACAATAAAATGGAGCGTAATGTCCTTCTACTAGACATCAAAGACAGAAGAAGCTTACGCCCTTTGTAATAAACAGATATCTGTTTATAAATACATAAACTGTACCCGGAAAGAGTAAAGGCCTATGCCCATACGAAGACGGAAGGACCTTAAAATAATAGGTTCCGGATAATAGGAGCCTAACTCTTATGCAACAATCCAACCTAAATAGTAACGGAAGTATTGATTCCGAAACTATGAAAGTGAAAATCATGCATCGATAGTGCATGAAACTCACTGACTCTACAGTAAAAGAGAAACCAACAGAATTACTGTCTAAAAGGTCAGAATTTGAAAACTACTGTTTCCAGAGGCTCAAATGATTACTTAGCTAAATAAGAACCGAAGTTAAAATCCGTATAGGAATTTAATCTAAAGATTCTAAGTCTATTTATCAAAAAGTTACTAACTGACTTAGATAAAGAGACAAAAGACTCAATTGTAAACTATCGTAGAGTGCATAGGTATGAGGTAACATAAACCTATAACCTAAATAATAACAGGCTGCAGTAGATCTTGTGAAACAAGTATACTAAAAAATAGCAATGAGTAGTATGGAGGGATCAACAATATGAACATAATGATCCCTACACCACGACGGAAGAGCCTCCACTTTAGCCGCATAGAATAGCGAAGAAGAGGATCTCCTATAGTAAGAAATCGCGTCCAAAGCTCGTCCAGTACAGTGCTTACAATGCAATACGGACCACACAACGGAATACATGAAGGTTGCGACCTTGCTGGTTGTGATAAAGATGACACGATTTACCCAGTGAAAAAGATCCTCACATAGAGGAAGATTTCACGTTAAGACCCACAGTAGACAAGAGAGTAAATTACTCATGATCTCTGTGAAGATAGAGATGCTATCAACAGAAATGTATTGTGGTTGTTTATCTTAGCAATACCTGCTAAAACAACAGCGCCGGAGGATACGCGTATCCTATCATTCCGTCCTATAGATCAATAGAGCGTTAACAATATTAGCTCAGAGATCTGGACAAGCCAACACATACGTCTGCAATTGATTAGCAAGCTGTGTCATAAATAAATCATCATTGGGCGCTCCCATAGATAGCAAATCTGATTGAATACTTGTTTGTTGAGAGTCCATTCTGACAGCAACAAGCGACCTGTAAGAGAACGGGAGTCCGATAAAACAATCAGACGACCCGGAATATGACGGACCAAAACTGAACTTGGTGTACTATAACCAACAGACGGATTCTTTCCATTAAATTGAATAACGGAAACGAAAGAGTGCCTCCCTGGTTCCGGAGATACGCCACTACTGTCGAATTAAAGGACAGGAATTTGGGCATGCGTTTCTGAATAATGTTCATGCAATGACATAAAGCAAGCCTAAAAAACATTATTCCGCGGAAGAAAACTGATTGCTAAAAGACTGCGGAACCCAAAGACCCTGGCACTTCGAATCCGTAGGGATCAGTATTATATCCCAATCTGTTTGACTGGCAACCGTCATAACAGCCACACTCGGGTCCGGCAACTGCGGCGGCACTCTCTGAGTCAACCACCGAATGTTTGCCCCAGTCTGAATCTCTTGTAACACTAGATAGACAAGAGAACGTGTAAATCGAGCAATTCATGGATTGCCGAAAAGTTGCCGTCGAAGAGAAGCTCCTCCGAGAACGAAGCGACTCTGAGAGAGTTCTTAACCTTACTATCCACGCGTGTGGATGTAGCTAGGGCTGCGTCACGTCTAACTAACTCCAATCAGCCACTGAAGGGCGGAGTTATACGTGAACAAACTACTGCCCTCAAAAGAAATTACATTGAGAATAATATCCCGTAAATCTTTTCTTGAAGACGTAATGATAACGCCTCAGTAAGGCGGATTACGTATAATAAAGCGTCTAAGTTAAGTCTACTATACATAATGTCGTTCCCAACATTGAAATTGGAAAAGACATAAACGGCGAAAAAGAATATATGCAGTCTTTAATCACACCGTCTAGACGCATATGAACTCTCGGTATGCCCTGCTCTGCCAAAATAAACTAGAAATGAGCAACGCGGACAAGAAACTAAACTATCATGCTTAGTAGCAGGCTTGTATATATATATATAGCGTCGAAAAATAAAACACATGTTGTAATGACAATATTGGACTGCGTCGGTACGTCAGGGACAATGTCCCTGAACCGATCGAAAAATCCGAGTCCAATGATGCTATAAGTCTCTTATCCAAGATCGCAGCAATGAAGTCCGAAATAATAATCACTGGAAGATAATGCCAGAAGATATGAAAGGCATCTTCCGATACTACTAAAGGGAAAACTCGAAATCTTTCGAATCCCTTTCGCCATCCTGTCGGACCCTATAAAGCGTTCGGTCGTCCGTACCTGATGCAAACGCGGACCGCACCGACCCAGTGCCGTCGGATAATTCCTGATTCGACCGAGAAACTGTCAATTGCTGGGATGCTGCGAAACAACTGTGCTAACTCGGATAGCACGTCCGTCACTGAGGCCTGAGGAGAAGCGGTCTTACGATGCATTGCCGCTGGAAGCTCCGTGATCGTTACCCCGTGCATACTACCAATATGCGAGCGAACGGAGTGTATAGGCCTCGTGTCCCTTGGCTACCAGATGGCGCGACCTATTCGCCGTGGAATCACTGAATGCCAAAACTGATCGGATACTCGAGGTCACGTAGCCAATGTGCGGTCGTGTGCCCTGCTGTGAGGATGAGGAAGCATTAAAGACAGTCTCTCGGACTGTCAATATAACGGAGCGTCCCGACCAACGGACATATGCTCCGAATGTAAATATCTGAACCACAACATGCGGTCCCCTATGTTGTTGGGCGAGAGAGGGACCTCTCTCGCTCACAGCCCGGACGGACCTGGACAAGCCAGGAACCGGACTAACAGGCTTCCTCCGATCTGTCCTCAATCTGCCGTCACTGGGTGAGTACTAAAGTAATTAAAGTGCTCGCATCACCCAAATCTCCTTCCTAGACCGCAACGGACGAACCCGGCAGCCGAACCATTCGATGAATGTACGCTACACCGGGTGAGCTAGCGAATGTCACTCCGTAGGCGATAGACATATTCCATGAGCACTTATTGCCGCTAACTCTTCATTAACTATGACGACAGAGGCACACTTTTGAAAGACATCTCCATAACTCTTCGAACAAGAAACCAGAAATGCTTGGTTAGCAAGCATAAAATAATAATATATATAGCGTCGTTCAATAATTCGAAAGTTTGTGTGACATTATTGGACTATGTCGGAACTGAGGGACAATGTCCCTGAACCGAACCAAAAATTTCTAAGTCCACCGACGCTATCAGTTTCTTATCCGGCATCGCAGCATTCTGGTCCGACGAAAGAAGCTGTAGAAGACCAAGTCAGATGACATACACAACAGCATATGTTGTTCCGAAAGGGAAAGCTCGAATCCTCCGAATCCCTTTCGGTATCCCGTCGGACCGGATGAAACTTTCGGACGTCCGTACCCGCTTCCGCGGAGCGTCCCGACCCAGCATCGTCGGATAAAATATATGCGACAGATTCAGTTGATGCTGGGATGCTGCGATAAACTGTGCTATTAAGGAAAGCACGTCCGTTCCCGAGGCCTGTGCAGTAGCGGTCTTACGATGCATTGCCGCCGGAAGCTCCGTGTACGTTGACTCCCGCACACTTCCTATGCGAACGTCCGGAGTCTGCAGGCCTCGTGTCCCTGGCTACCGGATGGTGTGACCTGGTCGCCGAAGAATCCTTGATCGGCGAAGCTGGTAATATATCGGCGGTCACGCAGCCAAGGTGCGGTCGTGTGCGCTGACGAGAAGAGGAAGCCTTAGCAGTCTCAGCGGACTGCTTATACAACGGAGCGTCCCGAGCGACGGACGTATGCTCCGCTTGCGACACATTTTGTACCACAACATCTGGGGCCAGATGTTGTTGAACGAGAGAGGGGCCTCTCTCGCTTTCCGTCCGGATGGACCCGAACGAGCTATGAACCGGACTAAAAGGCTTCCTGCGTTCTCCCTCCGATCCGCCGTCACTGGGTGTGCATTAGGTTAATTTATAGTGCTCGCATCACCCCAAAATTCCTTCTAGACCGCAACGGACGAACCCGGCTGCCGAACCATTCGGTGAATGGACGCTACACCGGGCGAGCTAGCGGACGTCAAAGGCCGTCGAACCTACTAGGGTCCTCTTAGGCAATTGGCGTATTTACATGAGCACTTTTCCGCTAGCCCTTCATTAATTGTGACGACGGAGGCACACTGTTGGAAGACATCACAGATACATCACCCTAATCTTGATCGTCTGAAATAGAAATTGATAAAGTAGAGTGACCCTGCGGGGAAAGGACCGGAGTGTCCAAATCCCCAACAACATACCGTGACATACGCTTCCCATATTGTCATCGAAATCATACGATACAGAACAGGAGTTAATGCGAGTACACTGACCACATATAGAATGATAATAAAGTCAGAGGAAGACTTCCTCTTAAAACAATTGATCAATATCCTTTCAATGTGAAAAGAAAACAAGTCCTGGTACTCGCACTAACCCCTGGCAATCAAAATACATAATAATAATATGATCCATTAATATAGAAAAAATAATTGAAATCAAAATATTTTGAAAAAATATTTTTTCAGAACAGCCCAAGTTTCTGAAAAGTAACGTTGAGCCCCAATGGATCCCAAGCCTAAGTGTGGACAAAAATTTTTAAAATATTTTAAACAATTTATTCAACACTTACGAACAATAATAATGTATCTAGTTATGATTAAAATAACATCAAGATATTATTTTTTAGAAATCCCCCCCTCACACAGAGGGCTGTTGTAAATGTAAACAATGAGTGTAAAAACACTAAAATAAGACTCCAGGCACCCAGGCCCGAAATCAGTTACCAAAAATACACTATCTGATGCAAAACAGAGACTTCCAGGGAAGAAACTGCAGAACATCAGATGGTAGATGCAGAACACAACGCCTAACCACCCGTAGGTGAAGACGTAAACATGGGGAAAGAACAGAATTCATTCTGTTATTCAGCTAAAACTCCCAAGAAAATTTAGTAATAATAATTACAAAAACTATGCCAAAAGCATGGGAGAATAGCAAGGGGGAACTTAAAGGACAGGGAGAGAGGAAAACACTTAAAAAACAGTGTAACTAACTAATCAGAATGACAACAAAATGGCTGCTGCCTTGAAAATAGGTAACTTAACATAATTTCATTAAAAAATTTTAAGTTACAGCCCTGATAATATTCTGTCACACATTCTTTTCCTCTCCTCCTTCTCTATCCTCCTTAGAATCACCATTTCACTAATATTTATGTGTCTGGCATCATTTAAACTGAGATTTATAAGCACAAAGATCAGTCAGATGTTAACTGATGAAGGGCCAAACTTAGAATGATTAATGGCGCCAATTTCGGAACGTCCTTGACACTGCGCATGCGCAGTAGGGGCGAAGTGTGGAGGGCCTTTCAGGACATGTTTTCTTTAGTTTTAGATGCAAATTTTGGGGATTGGGGGGCAAAATTTGTGTTTGGCCCTATATTTTAAGAGTTAGCACCAGCTATGTCTGGGTCATTGGTACAGTATAAAAATATATAATTTTCTGGAAAAAATGTGTGTCCCAAATCATAGAGAGTCCCAATACATAGAGTAAATACGGTAGTCTAATTTGCATAATTTACGTACGAGAAAAAAACCCGTATTATAGGTGATGTATCCCATGATACTAAACATTCATACAAAAAATTATTCAAAACAGCTCTTCATATGGAAGTTCTGCGCAAAAATCTGATTTTAGCTAAGTCTGTACAAAGTGGCCACCAGCGGCCAACTTGAATTTTGGATCGGACCCCAAAACACTCGTTCTCGTCCCACGGTCATAACAAAGGTACCCATGAAGTTTCGTAAAGATCGGTTCATAAATACGGCCTCTAGCCCGAGCCGTATTGAATTGTTGACGGACAGATGGCCAGACAGATGACGGATGACAGGCCATGGCATAAGCTCAAATTTGGCTTTGCCAAAGTTGAGATAATGAGTGAACAAATCTTAAGGCTGAGACAAAATTTAATATTCTACCAGTTAAGTTACTCAGATTTTACCATTCAAGATGCAACTATTGGCAAACCAGTCATCCGTTCTCGTAGATTTAAATTTGCGTAACCACCACGCGAACGAAACGAGTGTTCACGTCAAATTTTGTACACTGTATATCACAATCATAAGTGAGTTCGGCCCAGCCATAAAAGCAACTTTGGTATTTTATTGGGTTATAAAGCAACTTTGGTATTTTATTGGGTTATTTTTATTATTTTACTATTATTATACCTATTATTTGATGTTTTTCCAGCATATGGGTGAGTCTTTTCATTATGTTTGATTTTAATGTCTTTGGATTTCATTATAGATAACAGCTGGTCTGTGTTTTTGTTTTTCTGCTAAAAATGCAAAGCTCAGCGAAAACAAGATGTGGAGTAAGTGGAGGGAATGCCGATGTTATTTTTCGTTCTTTTTTCTGCTTGAGCTGCTAACCTGCTATTTTTGAGATAGGCGGCACAAAAATGGAAAGCCGCTCTACACACTGCACATTGTTTTTGTAGGGGTTGACTAAGTAAAAACAAGACATGCTGTTTGCCGTTTGCATTGCGTAGGTGCTTTTGCCGAACTTCTAAAGAAAGCTCATCGTCAACAAGGAGGGGATTGATTTGACAATGATTTCACATGAAAAGTTAATAAATGTGTCCAAGATAACAACTCTAGTGCTGAAACAGTTGGCCCATTTTTGTAACCGGGTAACCGTCAGACATAACCAAATTTCAACCGGATATCCATTAATTTCAACCACTGATATTATTGCATTGTCTACAATGTAACATCAGTAAGGAATGACAAGAAAACAGTTCAAAACACTGCCACCTGACTTCTGCAAAACATAAACGAACACCATCGAGTGCAACTTACGATCGCTAACAATTTATATGACTGCAATGGTCCCACATAATGGTGATGATACATCGGAACTGTGGTCACAATACATTGCCCAGTCACAAAACTAGGCATGCCGAGCACCAGAAACAAAGTTTGTGTGTGCGATTTGTTCCCAGGGTGTGCATCTGAAGTGAGGGACGACTGCCATCAATATTAGTTTTCCACCAGTTTGTAAATTGTAGTTAGGCATAGTTAATTGTATTTGCAAAGATGCGGTTTGCAATTGTACAAATTTTGAAAGGTTTTGTCATGAGCACTGCGCCAGTGCTTTTGCTGAACTTCTAAAGATAGCCCATCGTCCACAAGAAGGGGATAGATCTGACATCAATTTCGTGGGAAAAGTTAATAAATTTGTCCAAGATAACAACTCTAGTGCTGAAACAGTTGGCCCATTTTTGTAACCGACTAACCGTCGGGCATAACCAGATTTCAACTAGATATCCGTTGATTTCAACCACTGGTATTATTGCATTGTCTATGATGTAAAATCAGTAAGGAACGGAGAGAAAACAGTTAAAAAACACTGCCACTTGACTTTCGCAAAACATGAACAAACGAACACCATCAAGTGCCAATAGAAATTTCCGATGTGCAAACAATCATTAACAATTTATTTGACTGCATTTATATGACTGCAATGATCCCACATAATAGTGACAGTGTGCAAAAATTTGACAAGAACGCTTGTTTCGTTCGCGTGGTGGTTATGCAAATTTAAATCCACGCAAACGGATGATCCGTTAGCCAAAAGTTGCATCTTGAATGGTAAAGTCTGTGTCACTTAAGCAGCCTTTCTTGTGTCTTGATAGATTTTAGACTTTTGCTGTGAGAGGCTATATTTATTTTAATTCCATGCAATATATGAATACTTGTTAATGATAAAAAAGCAGTTTCCCAAGAATTTTTACATAGCCGAGCTCTCGGTTAGCCATCTCTAACCCACGTGAATGGTCAGTCAGTTAGGGTCATTTTTTAAATTTTGCACACTGTAGTGATGATACATCATAACAGTGGTCACTTTGCATTGCCTGGTCATAAAACCAGGCCTTGCCGTTTGAAAATCACAGGCACGCAGCGTGCCGCACACCTGAAACAAGTTCGCATGTGCGATTTGAGGTGAGGGACAATTGTCTTTGATATTAAGTACGAATTTTCCAACCAGTTCCGTAAATTGTAGTTAGGCATATATGTTCACCGTATTAGCAAAGAGCATCTTACCTTGAGTAGCTTCAATTTGATGTGATCGTAGGGTGAATATGTACTCCTAATTTTTTAAGTATCTTTTTCTGTTCACTGCTAAGACAAATGACCCAAACAGTTCCACTATTCCTCACAATGAAATTTCTGGCGGGAATATGTTGCTCATCATGAAAGTGGTGTGACAAGAAATTATTATATGCCCCCCCACCCCGACCAAGAGCCCCTTGTCTGACAGTGACAATTGAAAAACAAATTTTAAAATGCAAGATTTTAAAATAGTTTCTTTTTATGACATACGCTCATACTTTTAAACAGTTCAATAGAATGAAAACATGTTTTTTCTGAAACACGTTGGTCAAGTACCAAACTTAACAGTTAATTTATTTTGGAAGCACCATTACTCACACTGAGGGATTTTTTCAGAATTATAATCTGCAATTAACAACACCTCATCAAAGAAAGAATGTCAGATTTGTCTGTAGAAGATTATGTTATTTTGATAGGCACATGCTCACTGCAGCCAACGCAGAAAATAGCCTGCAGTGCACTCAAGCTTTGGCAGTTTGTTACATAGTACAAACATTTATCCATGACTTGACAGCCCAAGCGACCAAAATAAGTGTTCATTCAACATTCCAACACCTTAACCCTTTCATGTTATATCGAATACACATAGCAGTAAATCAACAAATGTTTGGTAGCTTTGACAATGCTTGCATCAGCAAAAGAATTCTAACAGCTCGTGGTCAAATACTATTTTCCCGATGCTATCCTGTAAACTATAGTGGTTATCTGGGGGACAGCTTTTCCAACCAGTTATGCCAATAACCGGTTAACCGTTTCAACACAAAACAACTCAATTTTCAATGAACCCAACCTCAACCAAAGGCCTGAAGATGTTGACGATCATGAATTAACTGAACCAATAAGCATAGAAGAGGTCATGGGTATAATTAGAAAATGCAAATCATCTTCGTCCCCCGAAGACGAAGTCTCTAACAAAATACTGAAACAGTGAACATCCCAACATCTTCTCTACAAAAGACTTACCCAACTCCTAAACTGCTGTCTCTCTTCTGTACTATACACAATATCATGTTATCTATAATTCAAATTTGTTATGAAATTGTTAGTTTTAATTTTAGTAAAAAGGCTAGAATTAAAAAATGAAATAGCAAACTATTTTTTGTTCCCCAATCAGACATGGTTGTGACATGAGCCGAATGCATGTCTTAATTTAGTCCAAACAATGGCAAACATGGCCTGAAAGTCTGTAATATAAGTTTTTGGTTTGGTCTGTTCTTTCTGAAAGAACATACAAAACCAAAAAATTATATTAGACTTTCAGGCCATGGTTGGACTAGTCTTGACTGGGACTGAATTCACTCATACTATGGACCGAACTAATTTACGGTAGGGCCAAACTCACTTTTTTTTAGGGGGGGGGGGGGGGGGGGGGGTAACTCACCATATTGAGCCGAACTCACTAGAAAGAACATACCAAACCCAAAAATTATATTACTGATTTTCATGCCAATTGCCATGTTTGGACTAGTCTTGATTAGGACCGAACTCATACTATGGGTCGAACTAACTTATGGTAGAACCAAATTCACTTTTTTGGGGGGGGGGGGGGGGGGAGGAGGGGCAGGGGCACATCCAGTTTGGGCCGAACTCACTAGGGCCAAACTTGCAATAGAATGCAAAACTGGTATTCCACCAAACTTATTTCACCAGTTTTCGAGTTAACAACAGAAAACCTAATTTCACAAGGATCGACAGTTGTCAGCGTTAGATTCTCATATAATAAGCTCTACGTGGGGAAAGCAGACGATGTTTCGACACTTACACTTGTTGCGAATATTTTGTTTTTCGAACGAATGAGAAATTTCAGCTCGATTTCAAAAAACTCATTAAGGGTACATTCGGTTAATCAACACCCATTACAAAGAGAACTGCCCGGATGGAAAAGAAGCTTCTCATCCAGCTGAATCTGACAACTCCTACAGCTGGGAAGCGGGAAGACTTATTCCTTGGAAGCTTCGACGATCGTTTTTTTTAACCAGGAAAGATTCGGCGCAGTACTCAATGATTGACTGCTAATTGGTCTATTCATGTTCCGTCTGAGGGTTTGGCAATTGACTTAATTGACAAGTCACAGCTGACAAGCGGTTTAAGGTTATTATCTATTAATTCTTATACACCTGAACAACACAAAAACTCAAACACTACAATTTTACCCACAAAACACTGAAAAAGTGGTACAAGTATAATATTATAAAGATATAGAGATATAATTTCAAAAGTTATTTCTTGGAAGTTTTTCCATGTCTATAAGTTTTATTTACACGTAGAAGGAATTCAGTCGTTCTAACATCGCCGGAAACTTCCAAGAATCATTCAACAATTTGAACAATAAAAAATTCTCTACATTTATTTAATGGTGTTTAAGGGCACACATTTCTGTACAATGGCTAATCATGACCTCGAAAGTTTTACCGTACTGGTGACGGTGATTTCTGTACAGAATATCACAATAAAACCAATGCTCAGAGACGATGAGAAATAAATAATATTGGACTTTTGATGGATTACATATTACATTCAAACAAAAAGGTAAGAAATTATTATTTTTCCATATAATATCAGTAAACAAATAACATTGTTCTACAAAATATAGAAAATTTTGATGAAAATTCATTAAAATATATTCAAACAATAACTTTTATAAATAAATTGAATAAAAATAAATAAACAAAAAAAAATAAACTCAAAATGAGAAGATTCGGTCGACCACCAGGGCCGAATCTTCCCGGCCGAATCTTCTCAGGGTTGTGCATCCCCGACCTGTTCCGAACAACGCAGCATTCCTGAAATCTCCGGATTCGCACCATCCCTGAAGTTGGCTCGCGCCATCCCTTAAGTCGATTCGCACCACAGAGGTTTTGTCTGTTCGCATTATAATATTGTCTCGCGTTTTATATGAAAATGCATGATATTGATAAATAAACGAAAGCCGAGTAAAAGATTGATAGAAAGTGCGAGGCAATAGAAATTGTGACTGCCCGAGTATAAATTTTTAATATACTACCTATCGGCCTCATTTCATCATGTTTGGCAAATAACACTGAGTCCATGATTAGGCGAAATAAACACATACACAATTTGATCACGTTCGGCAATTAGCTGCTCTGTCCATGATTATCACAGTGGGAAGAAATATACATATCACTGTTACTTAGAAGGAATTCAGTCGTTCTAACTTCGCAGAAACTCCCAAGAGTCAATGAACAACAATAAAGCTTTCTCTACATTTATTTATTAGTGTTTGATGTCACACATTTCTGTACAATGGCTAATCATGACCTCGAAAGTTTTACTGATGAAGGTGATTTCTGGACAGAATATCACAATAAAACAAATGAGCATACATGTAGACAATGAGAAACAAACAATAGTTTGGATTCAAATGTTGGACTTTTGATGGATTACATAGTACATTCAAACAAAAAGGTAAGACATTATTTTCCCATAAAATATCATTAAACAAATAACTTTGTTCCACACAAAATATAGACAATTTTGATAAAAATTCATTAAAATATATTCAAATAAAAACTTTTATAAATAAATGAATAAAAATAAAAAAAAAAAAAATTAAACTCAAAATGAGAAGATTCGGCCGACCAACAGGGCCGAATCTTCCCAGGGTTGTACATCCCCGACCTGTTCCGAACAACGCAGCATTCCTGAAATCTTCGGATTCGCACCATCCCTGAAGTCGACTCGCGCCATCCCTTAAGTCGATTCGCGCCACAGGGGTTTTGTCTGTTCGCATTATAGTATTGTCTCGCGTCTTAAGCGGCCCATACACTATCTATATTATTGACAATAATATTGTCAATAAACGGTATTGACAATATTATTGCCAGTGTGTGGGAGATATTGAAGATTGATCAATATTATTGACGAATATCTGAGATCTCTGAAATATTTTCTTCAATATTTTACGACCGTCAATAATATTGATAGTGTGTGGGTTCCGTCAATAATATTACGCAATATTTCATTAAATCTGAAGTCACCGTAGCGTAAACATGGCAAAGAACACGAAAGAGGATGAACGAAAGTTCATACTGGAGTGCATTGAAGTATACAAAGAGCTGCCATGTCTCTGGAAAAGTTTCTGAAATCATCAGGTTGATTAATCCGGAGTTCCCCCAAAAGGGCAGCATGACCAAATGTGTGTCTTTCTAAAAAACATCGTTTAGTCCACCATTTCTTTTTATTTTGTTTTTCGTTACTCAGGGCCAGTACCACGCCTAAACCCACAACTGGATCCATGTTTACAGCGCGGTGGCAGACGAAGAAATGACCGAAAATATTGAAGAAACTATTGAGTAGTTTGTGGCAAAAAATATATTGTCAATATTATTTACTCAATATTATTGTCAATAATATTGATAGTGTATGGGCCGCTTTAAATGAAAATGCATGATATTAATAAATAAACGAAAGCAAACTTTTAATAATAACATCTAAAACAAAATATTTTATACTTTGACTGCTGCATGCAGCCATAGAAAACATCCAGAGCTCAATCAATTAGAAATGCAGTGAATTGTCACTTAAATTCTGAAAAATGGGAGTTTATTTGGACGGCACCTACATTTATGCAACCAGAATGGGCATAGGGTTAAACTTTACAACTAAACTTACAACAACAGATATGTTAGGTAGTCAGTTGTGAATACGGACATGCAAAGAGTTTGAAATTAACCCTTTCAAAAATGTTAGAAAAAGCAACCAAAGTTGGTTAATTTTGGCATTTTCAAACAATACTCTTATTCTCATCCTCATTGTGCTTGGGAGTTAAATCTGAGATTAGAAAGTAAACAGTAACTCTCTTCTGCAATCATTGTTGCATCTATCCATACCAAAATAATTGTTACAACAACCTTACAAATAGAGAAATTTGCCCTTGAACGTGGTCAATTTTGAAGACAAAACTGCTATATTCATTTCATTTTTGTCCCACAGGTGTTAATTTTGAAATATTTGTGTGGTGATTTTGGTGTACCATATTATGCTCTAAATGTCTGGAAACCTAGAGCCAGATAACTGTAAACAACTCTGAGACTTTTGAAAAATGGTGAAATTTTTATGGTTTTGGCAGAAACTTTGAAAATAAGCGTTTTTGCGAATACAACGATACCTCATGTCTCTAGATATTGTGACAATAAATATGTTTACCAAATCTTGTTGAAATCGTACAGCTTGTTTTTGAACTATGCTGAAAAATGGTGAATTTTTTAAGGTTTTGGCAGAATACATGTATTTTGAAAATACGCGTTTTCATAGATATGGCGATACCTCATTTCACTAGATTTTAATTTGTTGGACAAATTACGGGCTTTCCCAACTTTTTAATATGAAAAGGCAAACTGTATTGTACACAGAACTATCGATAAGTTTTGAAAATAGAAAAATATAGCTGAAGCAAAGTTTTTTGTGATGCTACTAGGTTTTATGCAGCCAAAACAGATATTTGAGATAAAGCAGGACATCAAAACATTAAACACAAAATTTGCCCTTCAATAATTACTGAATGTTTCATGGAAAGCAAAACGAGCCATGTACAGATGAATCATGGGCATACGGGCCAGGGTGTCTGTGAGAGCTGTGACCCACCTGCCCCACCCCCACCCCTGAGTCGGGAAGAAGCCGAAAAATTCCGGCAATTCAGTTACCAGAAATGACCAAATCAAGCAGGGAGACTATTTTTCTTACAACAATGACGTGAATGGTGTATGGTTAATGTCGGGCAGGTAGGCAGGCAGGCAGGCCTTATAACATCTCTACCGACTGTACTCTTTCACACTGGCATGTGCCCTTAAAGTTGGTCACTTTTGTAGAAAAAATGCTATATTCATGTCATTTTTAGCCAATGGGGGTTAAATTTGAAATATTTGTTTGGTGATTTTAGTGTATCATATTATGCTCTAAAGGTTTCACGAATATGACATACCTCATTTCACTTTGCAGAGACCTGTCATCAATCACAGCTTAAGTTTCTAATAAGAGACAAGGAAGAATCTTGAATCTTGGTATTTGAATTAACATGTACAATTTGAGGGTACTGCAGTTCAATCAAGGCCCGACAACTGGGTGAGAGTTAAAACTTTGAATAAAACATATAACAGCAAAATTGTTTTAGAAATAATGTCCTATCTTCTCATGGGAAGTGTTTTGAGAAAATATGGCTCCCGTGCTGATAAATCGCACGAAATGTTGGCAAAAATAACAATTATTCCTACAGTACCCTTATAGGAAGTCTCAAATCTGCCAAAGGTTAAACTTTTAATAATAACATATAAAACAAAAGTTGTCATACCTGGACTGCTGCATGCAGCCATAAAAAACATTCAGCACTCAATCAATTAGAAATGGGGTAAATTGTTCCTTGAAATTACCAAATTTTGAAAAAATGGGACTTTTTTGGACGGGACCTACTTTTATGCAACCAGAATGGGCCTAGGGTTCAACTTTACAACCAAACATACAACAGCAAATATGCTCGGTAGTCAATTGTGAATACGGACATGCAAAGTGTTTGAAATTAATCCTTTCCAAAATGATATAAAAAGCAACCAAAGTTGGCTAATTTTGGCATTTTCAAAAGGTACACTTATTCTCGCGCTCATTGTGCTTGAGGGTTAAATCTGAGATTAAAGCGTAAACAGCATCTTTCTTTTGCAATCATTGTTGCATCTATCCATACCAAAACAATTGTTACAACAACCTTGAAATTAGAGACATTTGCCCTTGAAGTTGGTAAATTTTGAAGAAAAAAGCTATATTCGTGTCATTTTTGGCCAATGGGGGTTAATTTTGAAATATTTTTGTGGTGATTTTGGTGTATCATGTTATGCTCTAAATGTGTGGGAAATTTGAGCTAAATAACTGTAAACAATTTTACGACTTTTGAAAAATGGTGAAATTTTGACAGTTTTGGTAGAATATTTTGAAAATAAGCGTTTTCACAGATATGCCGATACCTAATTTCACCAGATGTTATGGCATTACTTAAGTATGCCAAATTTGGTTAAAATCGTACAGCTTGATTTTGAGCAGTGCAACAGAAAATATTGACAACGGAAAAAAAAGAAAAAAAAAAAAACTAGAGAATTGAAAATTACAGGCTTTCCCAACATTCCAATGTGAAAATGCAGACTACATATAGCAAAGCAAAGTGTTTGAAATTATCCATTTCCAAAATGATAGACAAAAAGCTTCCAAAGTTGGCTATTTTTGCCATTCTATAATGGTACTCTTATTCTCACCCTCACTGTGCTTGGGAGTTAAATCTTGAGATTAAAAAGTAAACAGTAACTTTCTTCTGCAATCATTGTTACATCTATCCATACCAAAATAATTGCTACACCAACCTTGCAGTTAAAGGAAATGAGTACAGATGTTTGCAAAATTCACTGAAAATCAATTTTTTGTTGGACAATACATGTACTATTCTTTACGTGTCAAAGCATATGTTGGGTTAAGCCTCAAAGCATAACTTACAGCAGCGGATTTGTTCATTAAGCATCTCTACCTATAGCAAAACACAGTGTTTAAAATGAACCCTTTCCAAAATGACAGGAAAATGTAACCGATGTTAGCTAATTTTAGCATTTTCGAATGGAACTCTTACCCTCATTGTGCTTGAGGGTTAAGGATGAGATTAAAAACTAAACAGTAACTTTCTTCTGCAAGCATTGTTGCATCTATGCATACAAAAATAATTGTTACAACAACATTGCAATTAGAGAAAGTAGCACTTGAAGTTAGTCAATCTCGAAGATAAAATGCTATATTCATATCATTTGTGGCCAATAGGGGTTAATTGTAAAATATTTGTGTGGCGATTTTGGTGTATCATTATGCTCTAAATGTGTGAACATCAATCACAGACTGAGTGCCTGATAAGAGACATGGAAGAATCTTGAATCTTGGTATTTGAATGAACATGTACAAGTTGAGGGTACTCCAAGTCAAGGCACGACAACTGGGTGAGGGTTAAAACTTGGAATAAAACATATAACAGCAAAATTGTTCTTGGATGAATGCCCTATCTTCTCATGGGAAACGTTTTGAGAAAATATGGCTCCAGTGCTGAGAAATTGCATATAAATTGTGGCGAAAATAACAATTATTCCGACAGTACCCTTATAGGAAGTCTCAAATCTGCCAAGGTTTAAACTTTTAATAATAATATATAGAACAAAAGTTGTCATACTTTGACTGCTGCATGCAGCTATAGAAAACATTCAGAGCTCAATCAATTAAAAGTGGAGTAAATTGTAACCTAATCTTACCAAATGCCGAAAAAATTGGAGTTTTTTTGGACGGTACCTACTTTTATGCAACCAGAATGGGATAGGGTTAAACTTTACAACCAAACTTACTACAGCAAATATGCTCGATAGTCAATTGTGAATACGTACATGAAAAGTGTTTGAAATTAACCCTTTCCAAAATGATAAAAAAGCAACCAAAGTTGGCTAATTTTGTCATTTTCAAATTGTACTCTTATTCTCGCCCTCATTTTGCTTGAGGGTTAAATCTGAGATTAAACAGTAAACAGTAACGTTCTTCCACAATCATTGTTGCATATATCCATACCAAAATAATTGTTACAACAACCTAGTAATCAGAGAAATTTGCCCTTGAAGTTGGTCAATTTTTACGAAAAAATCTATATTCATGTCATTTTTGGCCAATGGGGGTTAATGTTGAAAGATTTGAGTGGTGATTGTGGTGTATCATATTATGCTCTAAATGTATGGAAAATTTGAGCTAAATAACTGTAAACAGTTTTGAGACTTTCAAAAAATGTTAAAATTTGGAAAGTTTTGGCAGAATATTTTGAAAATACGCGTTTTCACATACATGACGTTACCGCATTTCACTAACTTTTATGACATTACATAAGTACAGGGTTGGGGCGAATACATTGTAAATGTATTGAATACGAATACGAATACTTTGAAATTTTATGAATACGAATACGAATACACAAATTTCAAATGTATTTGAATACGAATACGAATACTTTACAATGTATTCATGAATACAAATATGAATACTTGAATACTTTTCAAAATTATTTCTTGTAAATACCAATTTTTACCCTTTTTTATATCGCCATATACATACTATGAACACCAATTTTTTTTCCTATTTCTTTCAGGATTTTTTGTCTTCTAAACTGCATGTTATGACCCCAAAGTAGGGTCATAAGATGCAATTTGGAAGGAAAAAATGGAAAAATTAAATCATTAAAAAGGGAACTGTGAGAAACTAATACAATTGTTTTGGTATTTTTAAAAGTTTTTTTCTTCTATACTGCATTTTATGACCCCCAATAATGTCTATTAATTGTGGCTAATTGTGGCTTCTTAGCTTCATGTCTTTTATTAATATTTAAACATACATTGCTGGTGAGAATAAAAAAAAAAAAACTGGTCAGTGCTATTCACAAAAATCAATTAAGCAATTACTGCACTATTGGAAAAATGTTGTAATTCAAGCACAATAATTTTACAGATCTGTCAGTCTACACCTTATTTCTACTATTACTGTAGAAAAATATTAGATTAGTATTAATTGGATAATGGAGTTGTTTAGGGATTAAAAATCAATACTTTGGCCAGACAGATATCCTTTGTCCTAAGAATAATCTGTACAATTACAATGTTCAGTTTACAGTGAAACAAATTTTGAACAATGAAGAGTTTGCTATCAAAAGGCAGATAAATAATTGAACTTACCATCATGTGTAGTATGAAGTTTGATGTACTATTTGATGGACTTGATATGGATGTTGGACAGTGCTTACATTGAACTTTTATAGTACCAGATGGATTATCTGGCATTTTGTAATGAATAAAAACTAGCGATTTGTTCCTTGATGACATCTGGGACATTTCCTAGAGAGTAAATCAAGAGATGAGAAGTGAATGAATGAAAAGTTTTAGCGCGCCGAAGGCGCGCAGGGAGGATGTGGGATTTACATATCCCTTGCGACCCAGTTAACCTTATTTCATTTCACTTGGATCACACAGGCCTAGCTTTCCTATTGCCTCAAATGGAAACTGAGGGGGGTATGCACGCGGTTAGAATTCCCGGCAGTTTACGTTGGAGTGTTAGATTATCAATACTCAATCCCTCAACGCCATTAAAACTATTAGAGAGCGGGCTCTATTCGGTTCCAGCTCGGCGATGGTAGAGGTTTGAGTCCCACCATGGTGGTGAGCCAGAATGTAATGTTGTGCGATGGCAAATTTGAGGGAAGAAGAGGAAAGAAAACTAAACAGCAACTCCGGTTTGGTATCGGCCCGGGTATATGACCATAGTGGTTACAAAAAAGGAGTAGAGACAGCTCCAACAGTTTAGTTTTGAAAAAACGGGAGTCATCCGTCAAGCCTTCTGGGAGATAGGATGCCGTATGTGATTATGAGGTATCTGGTTATCCTTCGAGAATTCCAAATGACCTCCTCCACCCCCAACACCCCCCCCCAAAAAAAACCACCCTCTCACAGACACACACCCACAAGCCCTTAAAAGGGCTGTTAAATCTTTATTCAAATGTTTATTTATATAAAATGTACACTCGTCCCTAGCCAGACAAGCTTGTTTCAATCCTTGCCTAGTGTTTGGTGGTTTCTTGTATATGTTGCAGAAAGGTAGGTTGCACCAATTCCTCCTACGCTTTGTCTACCATTTCCATGCGTCCTCTTGATAAGAGTGTTGCAAGAAAATTTGAGAATGTTCAATTAGAAAAGTTATAGGTAGAGAGAAAGGTAGGTATCCGCTATTGTATATTGTGCCTGTTGTGCGATTGTTGCTATGGATGGGGTAAGGGGTGTGTTTCTTCGGAGCCCACTCCCCACACGCAGAGTTGCGAGGCAATCCTCACAGACTCAATCCTAAAGATATTAATGAGTAGCGAGACAATCGTCAGTGACTCCACGCAGTTTAATTCTATTGATTAATTTTAATTTACTGTGGATAATTTTGTTTTTCTGTTAAGGGTTCGGTGTTCGTTCAGCTTCACCATTGATTCACTATCATGAGTTGTGGAGGGTTTTGTTTTTTGGATCTTATTAAACGCATTTCAATCGCGCTTCAGCAGAGTTGCGAGGCAGTCCTCACAGACTCTATCCTAAAGTTCTGAGTGAGTAGCGAGGCAATCCTCACTGACTCCACGCGATTTAGTTATATTGTATAATTTTTAATTTATTTTATTTTTTTTTATTTTTATTTTTTTCCGGAAACTTATTTTGTTTTTCTGTTAAGGGATCGGTGTTCATTCAGCTCAGCCATTAATTCACTATCTTGGAGTCTGTTGAGGGTTTTGTTTTGTAGGTCTTTTAATCGCGTATCAATAGTTTCTATATTTGCTAGCTCGTGAAGTTCCTTTATCGGTATCCATTTTGGTTTGCATAGTGCCACTCACAGGGCATAATTTTGAATCCTCTGTAGCTTCTGAATGTTGGTTTTGCTCAGGTCACTTGTTATTATGGCACCGTATTCTAGTACCGAACGTATAAATATTTTGTAGAGCTTGAGAAGCACATCTTTGTTTGCTCTCCAATTTCTACCTCTGATCATCTTCAGAAACTTGATACGTTTAGTAGCTCTAACCATAATGGAGTTTACGTGACTGTTTAGACTGAGATTGCTATCTAGGATAAATCCCCAAAATTTGGCCTCTTTGTTTGCTTCTAGTTTGTGATCGTATAATTGGAGATCGATACTGGGGACTGGTTTTTTCCTTTGCTTTTTGAAGAACGTAACGTTTTGAGTTTTAGCGGCATTGAGTTTGATGCGCCACAGGGCGCACCAGCTCTCAAGATCGCGAATGGTATCCTGTAGACGATTTTTAATTATGTTTCTGGACTTGCTGGCCGTCCAGATGCCTTTGTCATCTGAGAACTGCGATAGTTCAACGCAGTTTTCCCCCACTTTTTCTATATTATTCACATATATTATGAAAAGAAGCGGACTTAGAACCGACCCTTGTGGTGTTCCCGCTTCGAGTATTACTTCCTCTGACACCTCGCGATTAACCATCACCTTGATTTTTCGGTCAGTTAGAAATGATGATATGATCCTCAGAATTTTATTGGTAATCCCATTTTCGGTAGTTTATATCTCACGCCATTGTGCCATACAGAGTCGAACGCATTTTCTACATCCAAGAAAAGCGCTGTTCCGATTTCGTTTTGACTAAATACTGTTTTCATGTAATCGACCAGTCTATATACGCGTTCGATTCCCTCTTTCTGACCCCTATATGCTCTTTGCTATTTGTTGAAAAAGTTGATTGATTCGAGATAGCTGCGAAGTCTCGTAGTGACAATCCGCTCAAATATTTTTTTCAACACAGCTAAGCAAGCTGATTGGGCAGTTGTTAGAAGGGTTGGTAAGGTCTTTGTCGGGTTTAGGTATCATGACTCCTGTGGCCACTTTCCAGCATTTTGGGAAGTACCCACAAGAGAGACAGCAGTTTAGGAGTTTGGTAAGTCTAAGTAGAAGATGTTAGGGCACTGTTTCGTTATTTTGTAAGAGACTGCGTCTTCTCCTGGGGACGAAGATGACTTGCATTTTCTGATTATACCCATGACCTCTTCTACGCTTATTGGTTCGGTTAATTCATGGTCGCCCCCGTCTTCATGCCTATGGTCGAAGTTCGGTTCATTGAAAATTGAGTTGTTATCTTGGACAAATTTATTTACTTTTACCTTAAACTCGTTGTCATATCTGTTCCCTTCTTGTGGACGATGCGCCTTCTTTAGAAGTTCGGCAAAAGCGCTGGCCTTTGCCTTGTCCATGGCCATAGTTCCATCGCTAGACTTCAGCGCATTATTATTGGCAATTTTGCTCTTCTTGGCCAGTAAGAGTTTTAAATGTATCCCAGAACCTCTTAGGTTCTCTCAGCCCATTTAGGTTTTCTGTTGCTTTTTCCCATCTCACGCGATTGTCGTTAGCTATGGCCTTTTTTTAGTTTTTTACTTCTCCATGTAGGCGATTATACACGGTTTTAAATTCTGCTCTTTTCATTTGATCATTCTCTGATTGGTAAGCCCGGAAGGCTTTTCTTTTTGGTTTGATTATTTGAAGAGTTATTTGGGTTATTCTGTTCATTCGCGTCTTTACTGTTTGCTTGGGACAAATTTTATCTAGTGTACTGTTGATGACCTCGTTAAGATGGGTGCAAGCTTTTTCTAGTTCATGAGCATTTAAGGGGTCATTTGCCTTTATTTTTACTTCTATAATGTTTCTGAAGAGGTTCCAGTCAATTTTTGATAGGTTGCTCCTATTCACGGGAGGATACCTTGTGGGACCAGTATTACTTTTCAAAGTGGTGTGAACCGGCAGGTGATCACTGCCGAGCTCATCATCCTCTTCAAATATGTCTTGCATTTGGCTGGTTTGTGATTTGCTGGTGATAATCAAGTCTAGGATATCTGATTGATGGAGTGGGTTGTTGCTTATGTATGTTACGTCTTGATCATTATTTACCACGAATAGATCGAGTTCTTCAATGATGTGGAAAAGGGCGTTACCATTAGGCTCAGTATTATGACAACCGAATACCTGGTGTTTGGAATTGAAATCACCCAAGAATGTGCAGTGCTTGTACTTTTTGGTAAACAATTCAAATACTTTACTGTCTACTGTTGCTTGTGGCTTGTTATAATATGATATGATGGCCACGTGTTTGTGGTCAAGTTCACATTCAGCTGCAATCACTTCAGCATTGAGGTGGTCGCATGGTATTGATTTGTATTTAATCTCCTGCCTTATTAGCAGAGCGACACCGCCACCTTTTTGGGCGGGGCGATCTCTTCTAATAATATCAAAACCACATAATGAGAATTTTTTGTTTGGTTTAAGCCATGTTTCGCTAATTCCAATTACGTCCGATTTTTTTGAAATAATGTGACATTTGCAAATTTTTCTGATTAACGCTTCGAGCGTTCCACTGGACTATTTTTAGTGTATCCATGAATGGTTTCGGAATAGCTGTACTAAGTTTATTTAAGTTTAATTACTATTTGTAATATTGTTACATAATTATATTCTGTTGACGGCCGCTTCTAATAGCGTGTGAGATATTTGAGTATTATATAACTTAGAGGCTGTTTTACTAATCTCTCTGCAAACGTCCGAAAGACTGGTGTCCAAGTGTTTCTTCATTATGCTGAAAATAGAGCCAGCCATTAGAGTACACGTGGAGTAAGGGGAAGATGATTTCTCGACATTACTTACATTTAGACCTTTAAGCTGGATGTTTGTTTTAACTTTTTTGAAGTGGCTACACCTCCGGTAGTTGTTGGGGTGTTGACCACCGCAATTGGGGCACTTCAGTGTTTTAGCACTACATGCCTTCGCGATGTGTTTGTCACCACATTTCATACATCGTTGCTCCCTGTTGCATTTGTGTAACAAGTGCACAAATTTCTGACACTTGTGACACTGAACGGGTTGCGGAAGAACACGATATTCCTCGGTTTCGTATTTTTTGCCGTTGATAATTACCCCTTTGCTTATCAGATTTAATTTCGTTGCTCTGTTAGGGCATTTTACTTTTATTTTCCAAGTACAGTTGCCCGTGGCTTTGGAGATTAGTCTCTCCCACGAGCATCCTGGAAGGGCTTTATCAATCTAGTTTTTTTTCCGTTTTGGGGTGGACGCGTGTGATTACGACACAGGGGTTTAGTTGCGGGTGGCTCTGTGTCTTGTTGGTTTTATTGGTCACCTAGGGGGCGCTTTGGCTTTTACCTTATCAGCGTACGTGGCGCTATCGGTTGGGCTAGCTGTCGCAGTCGCATTCACTATTTCCGGTGATGTAGACTCTGTTGCGTTAACAGAGCCCCCATTTATTGGTGTGACCACCGAGTCCTTTTCAGTAGCGGTGCTCAGTGAAGTTTGCTTGATAGTTTTTGTCTTCTTGACATGCCGATCAACAGTCATACAGAAACCATTTTCGTCTTCGACGTGCACTGTTTCATCATTTTCACGGAACTCATTGGAGAGTTTCCTTTTCGACCGATTTTGATTTGGTTATTTTTTTCTGTCGCTGCGATTTGGGGATTTTAGCTGAATTTTTATCCAATTGAACTTCAACCGCCTCAGTCGTGGAAGCTGCGGCCGTGTTGGTAGCTTCTTCTACTATGGAACGCAGCCAGTTATCCTGGCTGGGGGTAATTAGATCCGAATCTATTTCAGATATCCCCACCGGTGAGTCGGCGGACGCAGGTCTTCTCATTTCTGTAGCGGCGTCAATAAATGGTAAATCAGGAACTGGAGGAGCATGGTCCTCCTTACCGGGTTTGGCTCTGAGAATTGCCTTTTTCAATTCCCTTCTCAATTCAGCCTTTTCTTTATCTGCCTGCCGCTTCTGGGCTTGAAGCTCTGACCGCAGACCCTCTATTGTATCATTCAATCTGGCTATTTCTTTCTGGAAGCCAGACATCATCGACGACATGGATGCCATATCAGTGTTAGAGGAATTTCCACTGTTGCTTAGACTACCGGAATTAAAGACAGAACTGTTTAACTGAACTTGACTTTGTTTATCCATTGTTTTTATTTTGTAAATAATTCTAAAATTTATTTTTTAAGTTATTAGAGATTGTAATTTAATTGTATTGATTTAAATATTCGTTTTAGCGGAAAAATGCAGATAGAAATAGCAAGAGAAAAAAGTAAACACTTGCAGTGATATAAAAAGATACACAGAAATAGTGCAAATTACAATAGCGTTGTTGAACTTTCGAGTGAGCGATAATTAGTTTTGTGTGAAATCACCAGTGCTGGACGATAGTTTGTTCGCTGTGAAGGCAGAGGTATGAATGTGAGATGAGAAATTGAGTTTGAGTAATCTTATATGAATGCCTTGTAAATTGTATGGTTAAAACTACACAATATTTGTTTGAAGGTCAAGACAAACAAATCAACACAAACAAGCTTTGATCAATTAGTCTTTTATTTAACCCTTCACCTAACATGAAAAGCAGACGACACTTGCAAAAAAAAACTCTTGAATAACTAAATGTTTTCATTTTTTGTCTCAGAAACATAGGTTATGACCCCTCGTTGGAACGAGCTCGACGAGCTCGTTCCAACGAGGGGTCATAACCTATGTTTTTGAGACAAAAAATGAAAATATTTTGAAAATTAATTGGCGATTTTTGAGAATAGCGCTGGCCGGTTTTGGCCGTTACGTTGGGTAAAGGGTTAACCATTGTCTTGATCATGAATCCATATCACTCCTGGCCATCTGCTAAGAAACATTTCTTTGAAGGTCAAGACAAACAAGCTATTTGAAACAGCCATTAAAGTGAATTAGCCCTGTTGCTGTTAAAAGGCACTTCAAAAGTATTAGTTTAATTCTTTACTACTTTCTAACAGAGATCATCACAATATTTTTTTTACAAATACTGTATGCATGTGTATTAAAAACAAGAAAGGTATTCAAAGAGTATTCATGAATACACCTCAAATTTGATTGCATTCGAATACGAATACTTTAAAATTGCATGAATACTGAAAAATGTATTGAATACGACTGAATACCGAATACGAACATGAATACCCCAACCCTGCATAAGTATGCCAAATTTGGTTAAAATCGGACAGCTTGTTTTTGAGCAGTGCAACAGATAAAATTCACGGCGAAAAAAAAAAAATTAAAAAAAAAGAATAAATAATAAAAAGAAAACTAGAGAATTGTAATTTGTTGGACAAATTATGGGCTTTCCCAACTTTCCAATGTGAAAATGCAGACTACATATAGCAAAGCAAAGTGTTTGAAATTAACCATTTCCAAAATGATAGACAAAAAACATCCAAAGTTGGCTAATTTTGGCATTCTCTCGCGGTTCTCTTATTAACGCCCTCATTTTGCTTAGGGATTAAATCTTGAGATTAAAAAGTAAAGAGTAACTTTCTTCTACAATCATTGTTGCATCTATCCATACCAAAATAATTGCTACAACAACCTTGCAATTAGAGCAAGTTTCGGTGCTTCTCTGTGTAGATGTGGGCAAATGAATAGCATTACCCTAAAGGACAATTTGGCTACCTTTTCAATTATGGTGTGGTTCATTGCCAGCGGGGATCATGCCCCTGGGCAGCGATATGCGAGGTCCACTGCTGATTTATGCCATCATCCTTTGAAAAGTGTTCTTGAATAAAGGAGACGACTCATATAAGCCTATGGCTTCCTATCGAATCCTCGTCTACTTACAATCCCGATTACTTCTGTTTCTGTTATACCGTGTACAAGCATGAAAAATGTTTGCCGTTCTGTGGTATTATTATTATGTAATGTATACGTGTAACACTGCTTTATGAATAAATATTGTTTAAACTAATTAGAGGAAATGAGAACAGATGTTTGCAAAATTCACTGAAAATCAATTTTTTTCTGACAGTACTATTCTTTACATGGCCAAAGCTTATGTTGTGTTAATCCCCAAAGCATAACTTACAGCAGAGGATTTGTTCATTAGGAATCTCTTCCTATAGCAAAACAAAGTGTTTAGAATTAACCCTTTCCAAAATAGCAGGAAGATGCAACCACAGTTAACTAATTTGGGGATTTTCGGATGGTACTCTTACTCTCATTTGCTTGATGGTTAAAGATGAGATTAAAAACTAAACAGTAACCTTCTTCTGCAAGCATTGTTGCATCTATGCATACAAAAATAATTGTTACAACAACCTCGCAATTATGAGAAATTTGCCCTTGAAGTTAGAAAATCTTGAAGATAAAATAATATATTCATATCATTTGTGGCCAATAGGGGTTAGTTTTGAAATATTTTTGTGTCGATTTTAGTGTATGGTATTATGCTCTTAATGTGTGAACATCAATCACAGACTGAGTGTCTGAAAAGAGAATTGTACTAATCTTGAATCTTGGTATTTGAACGAACATGTACAAGTTGAGGGTACTCCAATTCAAGGCCTTGACAACTGGGTGAGGGTTAAAACTTGGAATGAAACATATAACAGCAAAATTGATCTTGGATGAATGTCCTATCTTCTCATGGAAAAGGTTTTGAGACAATGTGGCTCCAGTGCTGAGAAAGTGCATGTAAAAGTTGGCGAAAATAACAATTATTCGGACAGTACCTTTATGGGAAGTCTCAAATCTGACAAGGGATAAACTTTAATAATAACATATAGAACAAAACTTGTCATCCTTTGACTGCTGCAAGGAGCTATAGAAGACATTCAGAGCTCAATCAATTAAAAATGGAATAAATCGTCAGCTAAATGTACCAAATTCTGAAAAAATTGGAGTTTTTTGGACGGTTGCCAAAACTGTTGTGAGGGCTGCTTAATTAATGGTGCTACCAGGAAAAACCTTGATTTTCATTTCAAGATGATATTATTAATGCAATGAAGTTGAAGTTGTTATCTCCCTTGATATGCTTTGGTGGATTTTATGGTCTTCATTTCTGTACAAAAAAGTTCCCTCCTTGATATGCCAGACAGGCTTTTTCATTTGGAAATTTTATTTTTTAGAAGTGTTTGTTTCTCTTTAACCCAATGCTGTTATGACTAAAATGGAAGAGTTCCTTTATTGTTGTTTAAGGTCACGTTACTGCTACATGGAAGAGTACAGTCACAAAACTGAAAACTTTTCAAATTACCCCAGAAAGAAAGGAAATAACAGGCAAATGTTTGAACTGAAACAAAATGTTCTGTTGAACATTAGATTTCAAAACTAACCTCTTTACACGTGGCAGCATGTAATAATTGCAACAGACTCTGAGAAGAATTCAAAATGACTATTACCAGTAAAAAGGGTTCGTCTACTTTTTTACATTAAACATTTGGGAAGAAAGCCCGTAATTTGGTCAACAAATCCCGTTTAAATGTCTTTAATGCAGTGATTTTTGTGTGAAACTGAATGCCATCCAAATACCATTTTCCGTTAGATATGGATATATGGAGTAATGATAGTGGAAGCATGTTACCATTATCGTTTCGTCTGGGTGATTTAACTCACTAACATTCTGATTACTAGACTAAGAGCACTGTTTGAAAATACCGAAATTTGTGTATTTTAATCACCATTGCTTTGTCAATTTGGTGAGGGTTAACTTGAAACACTTTGCTTCACGGTTTGCAGAGGTGCCTACTGAACAAATCTCCTGTTGTACGTTTTGCAGTGGGGCCAACTCTTACAAGAGTTTTGGCTGCTTAATTAATGGTGCTACCAGGAAAACTTTGATTTTCATTTAAATATGATATTCGATCCAATGAGAGGTCACAAGCTATGTTTTTAATGCCAACAAAATGAAACGTTATTCAATAATTTTGTTTGCAAGACTCTTCTTCATTTACACTGAGTAACAGGTTAATGAATTCCTCACTCCTCTCGTGTAGTGGAAGGCGAGGGAGCTTGGGTGGGACTGAATAGATTTTAGAAACACAAGTGTGTACACACAAAGTAAACCCCGACGATTCATCATTACTGTACAGAAAAACCGGGTTAAATAATTAATATGGCTGATAGTTTCATGTGTACACAAAACCGCCTTCTTTTTCACATTAATAAGTTGGGAGAGCCCGTAATTTGGTCAACAAATTACAATTTTCTAGTTTTTTATTTTTCTTTCTTCCGTGAATTTTGTCTGTTGAACTGCTCAAAAACAAGCTGCACGATTTTGACCAAATTTGGCATACTTATGTAATGTCATAAAATCAAGTGAAATGCGGTATCGTCATGTCTGTAGAAAGCGTATTTTAAAAATATTCTCCCAAAACCATCAAAATTTCACCATTTTTCAAATGTTTCAAAATTGTTTACAGTTATTTAGCTCAAATTTTCCACACATTTAGAGCACAATATAATACACCACGAACGCCACTCAAATCTTTCAACTTTAACCCCCACTGGCCAAAAATGACATGAATATAGATTTTTTCTTCAAAATTGACCAACTTCAAGAGCAAATTTCTCTAATTACAGGGTTGTTGTAACAATTATTTTGGTATGGATAGATGCAACAGTAATTGCCTAAGAAAGTTACTGTTTACTTTTTAACCTCAGATGTAACCCTCAAGCACAATGAGAGAGAGAGAGAATAAGAGTACCATTTGAAAATGTCAAAATTAACCAACTTTGGTTGCTTTTTTCTATGATTTTGGAAAGGGTTAATTTTGAACACTTTGCTTTGTTGTATGTAGAGATACTTAATGAACAAATCCACTGTTGTATGTTATGCTCTATGGCTTAACCCAATCAATGCTTTAGGCACTTAAAGAATAGTACTGTCCCAAACAAAGATTGTTAGTGAATTTTGCAAATGTTTGTACTCATTTGCTCTAACTGCAAGGTTGTTGTAGCGATTATTTTGGCATGGATAGGTACAACAGTGATTGCAGAAGAAAGTTATTGTTTATTTTTTAATCTTAGATTTAACACTCAATCACAATGAGGGTGAGAATAAGAGTATCATTAGAAAATCAACCAGAACCGGTTAAAGTTTATCCATGGTCAGAATACACAGAGCGTACAGATGGATTACCGATTACAGGTTTCCACTTACCCCCACCACTTGATGAAAAATACATCGACAACCACACTTTACAGGGGATGAGCATGGTATCACTACCACCTCAACAAACAAACTTTACAAATAAGAAAGTTGACTTAACAGAAACTGTGTTACCAGAGTTTGATGATAATGATGATACATTATTGTATAATATGGATATACCCAAAGAAACAGAAATGGAAACCGATAATGAGTTAGAAGGATTATTTCCAGAGAAAGAGGAACCACCAAAGAAAGTTACAAGAAAACGAAAAGCTAAAGACGATAATTCTAAAATAGGAAAACTTGCCAAAAAACATTGAAAACAGTTTTGAAAAGTGACATTTTCATAAAAAAACATTTTACAAATCAGTAAATAATCATGGAATAAAATTTTCGGATTGAAAAAAGGTAATAATATTTTGTTGTTATTAAAAAAACAGGGGGACTGTTTTTCCAACTCAGGATTTTTATTTATAAAAACTTTTTCATAACATTAATTTGCAAGCACAACAAATATTTTTTGTGTTTGCAAATTAATGTTATGAAAAAAGTCTTTTTCATAACATTAATTTGCAAACACAAAAATATTTTATAAAATGAAAAAACTTGCAAGACAGAAAAATAATTTGCAAACATAAAAAATATTTGTTGTGCTTGCAAATTAATTTTATGAAAAAAGTTTTTTCATAAAATTAATTTGAAAACACAACAAATATTTTTCTTATAAAATAAAAAAAACTGGCAAGACAGAAAAATAATTTGCAAACAAAAAAATATTTTTATGTTTGCAAATTAATTTTGTTTTACCTAAATGTTTTCACACAAAATCATTTAGGTAAAAAACAAAATTAATTTGCAAACACAAAAATGTTAGATTATATAGACAATGCGAGGATCGTAAATGCACTGAAGAACCCTCACTTGACAATTCGATTGAGTATGGGAAAAAAATGTTGACAACGGACGTTTACTATCACAGCCGTACGATGTCAACATTTTTTCCTGCACTTGATCGAATTGTTGCGTGAGCCTTCTTCGGTGCATTTTCGATCCTCGCATTGTCTATATAATCTAACACACATTCCAATCAATTCATTTTGAGACAACATGAAATACTCTCTAGATATGAACTAATACAGAATGTGGAGGTCCAGGGAAATGTCTGATGCTGATTGGAATCGCCGATTAGAAGAAGAATCTATCAAAGTAGAGACAGAGAAAGCACGGAGACGCCAATTAGCTGAAGATATTTTCGGTCATATTAGGAGAAGTGGTGGACCTCAGAAATACACTCGGCAGTGGGGCCAGCAGCTTATTGATGAGCTGGAGTGAAAGGCAGGGATAAGACAGTTCTTAGCTGCCAGCGGTTATGAACTGGAGAAATACTGGGTGAAGAAAGTTGACTTGTATCTTGATCTTAATTGGCAGCCAGAAAGACGGTATAAAAAATGTGAGATTAAATCTAACAACCTGTATCCAGATTTAAGTGAATTCTCATGAGGAATCCTAAAAATCTGGATACAAGTTATTGAATTTTAGCTTGACAACAATCAGGATACAAGTTAAACTCATTCATCCTAATTCTTATAATCTCTGTGTGCCATTCTTACCTTTCAATAATTTGTTTCTCTTACAAATGAGTGTGTTTTCAAATGTGCCTTCATGATAGCCCTTGTAAGGGCTAAACACAATATTAGAAAGAGATATCTTGTCATGTTCACATACACAATCAAGTCTTTGTTATAAAAAAGACAAAAACACAGTTCCCTCATCCTCCAATGAAACTTATAAGCCAAAAATGCACTACAGGAGCTGGTCATAAGCATGCTGTGGGGGCCTCTATAGACCAAAGCATTTTTAAAACTGAATTTCCCATAGGGTCCATAGGGTTAGTGTTAAATTGTGAAATTTATAGGCCAAAGTGACTGTAGCTTATAGACCAAAATGTCTGCAACTTATAGACCGAAACTGTCTGAAAATTATAGTGACAAACCTGAGTGCACTGTGAATTCGAAATAGTACAACTTGTTGGGTTGTTTGTGGTAATTCTACGAATTAAACGAGGGTTTGTGGGAAATCCAAGTAAGAAAATTACTCCTATTCAATCGAACTCACCCCGGGGCCCCTCAGTATCATAGCACTACATGCTAAGCCGATAAAATGGGGAATCCATAGTAAATAAAGTCGTTTTGGATGATTTGGAGGGGTTGTCGGGTTGTTTGCGGTAATTCGCGATACTCCGATTCAATCGAACATACCCTCTGAACATGTCTTGTTGTAAGCCTTTGGGTCAAATAATCACGTGCTACCATAGAAACCAAGATGGCGACCTCCAGTATACAAAATGGACGACGGAAACACGTATCACCCTAACAACACGTGCTGCACATGCGCACTCACATCACGTATCACTATGGGGATGGCCGCTCACGCGGGTTACCATCACAACCAAACATGGCGCCACCAGCTCACGTGACTATGACGTCAGATGAGATCCTGCCAATGAGGGTCGTTTCATCGCTCTTCTACTACTACTTCAAATGTTTTTGACAGAAAAAAAAATGTTCTCTCGGCAAGTATGGTGCTGAATCAGTCCATGATTAAACAATGCCGGTAATTACAGACAAAAATGTAACTTGTGATCTCCTGAACACAATAGCAGTGTCTGACTCAGTAGCAAGTGTATCCACCACGTGCCCGAATGGCAGCCTGAACCCTCCTTCTAATGCAACAGTGAGTCTTCTGATGCGATCCACAGAAAATTGCTGCAATTCCGCATGCAAGGCAGCTTCCTAATCGGCCAAATCATGTACAGACGGATCCCTTCCTTGCACACGACATCTGAGAAAGTCCCAGATGTGTACTAAGGGGTTCAAATCGTGGCTCATTGCAGATCAAAGTAGTGTTGTAATAGCGTTGTTCTGAAGGAATGCTCTCAGAACATGGGAACGATGTGGCCTTGCAGTGTCGTCCATGAATACAGGGCGAGTAGCCAACGGGTGGTTGTCAAAATGAGGCACGACAACTGGATTGAGAATATCCCTGATGTACTGATGACTATTGAGATTCCCACGCACAGTCACCATATCAAGTTTATATTCATGAGAGAGGCATCCCCAGATTATTACTGATCCTTCACTATAAGGAACAGTAGGTCTGATGTTCCTGGGCACGTAAGCAGTATTTCTATGTTGCCACACTCTCATGCGCCCATCAGTGACGTGAAACAGGAACCTACCTTCGTCTGACCAATGGACTCTTCTCCTCCACGTCCTGAGATTCCAATGTTGTCGTGCCAGACACCACTCCAAATGTCGTCTTTGATGTTGACCTGACAGAGCTGGACACTCGAGAACCCTTCCGGGCCTCATACCCAGTGCTCTGAAACGGTTTCGGACGGTTCTGTTGCACAAACGCCTGTTGGTGAGCAAAGGCGTTTCAAAACTCCACTTGAAGCAATGGGTCCACGCCTAACGAGGCGTGCCAGTCTCCGATCTTCCCGAGGAGAGGTCTTTTGAGGTTGTCCAGGCCCTGGTCGGACCTTAACATCGTTGGTTTGTTGATGTTTTCGGACAAGTCTGCTGATGACAGAATGACTATAGCCAAATTGCCTTCCAGTAGCTTTGAATGGCATGCCTGTTGCATACATGCCAACGATTTGCCATCTTGGTGCCTCTGGTCTCCTCCTTGACATGGCAACATTTAGAGATAAAAGAAGTGACTTTTCTTGATAGAAGAAGTGACAAATTGTCTTGTTTTATACCCAGATATTGCATGTTGATGATAGTGTTTTTTGTGACAGTTGTGGGAAGCATGCTTTACTTGGACGAGGGGATGTTTTTGGGGTACGTTATCAACCAGAAACGTCATGTTGCTCTAGATGAAATGTGCCGCAAGACATAGCAACCATTAAAACATGATCATCAGTAACAGCAACTTTACTGTCATGAAAAAATTCAGGAGGTGCTCAATTGAGTTCCAGGTGTATAAAATTACGAAACCATGTATTGACAGGATTTCAATGACTTTAGATAACGATTAAAATCTCGACGGACCCATACATTGTTTTATAAAAAACAAAAATGTTAATCGTGATAAATAATAAAAAGTAATAATTTTTTTCAGCGTTGAATAGGGAGGGAATTCCAGGAGTGATAAATAATCTTTTGATCATAAAATCAGTAATAATAGATAGAACTTGGAACAGGAATGTTATTGTCCTCTAGGCCACCAGCATATCCACATGGCACCTCGTGGGAACCTAGTCAAAACGAGACTTATTCATGAAGCCATGAAAGGGGGCATAAAATTTAATCGAGTAACTGAAATGCCAACACATTTATGATAGAATTATCAGGTTATTATTATTCGGTATTATTCTGGGAACTGAATACGATAAGTAACGCACTATAGAATTCTCGTACGGACTGACATCAAGTGTACTTATGAAGTTCGATACTGCGCACCCTGTTGTTGTAAATAGTAACAGTTGGAATTTTTTGCCGATTTGAAACCGAGTTGGATTTTGGGAAGTAAAGGAGACATCAGCATCACCAAAGACGCTCTAAAATCCAGATAGATGGAATTTCCAACTACTCATGACTTGCCCTCCGAATTTCCAGCTATAGGAAATTGTTGCCAGGATTGGGGGGGGGGGGAGTGATACCCCTCCCCCGTCACCACGTCCATGTATTCATGGTCGGGAAGTAGGATACTTGTCTTTTAGATATGGCATTCTTACTAAGACATTTCCAATGTTTACAATAAAGTTCCCCCATGCGTGCCTAACCGTGGGAACGCTGTCGTTACGTATTCCTTGCGGGGTAGTAAGATACTAGCCTTTTTGTGTGGCCTTCATGCTAGGGAATGTCACAATAAAATGCTCACATTTTCTCAGTGAACTGCCAACGCCTCCGCGAAACGCATGACTTTTATGACTCACAGATGCCATCCATGGGAAATTTACAGACACACCGAATCGCCCCCACACACATGCCCAAGCTCGTTCGATGATATGGAAAATTCCGATGCCCCAATGCCGCAACAATAGATGGGCTCTGTGTCTTAAACAATAAAGAAGGTCATTTGGGACGTGATGACTGTTTGACAATAGGCAAGACCAAAGCATAATATGACGTGACATAAACGCGTAGACATGACATGCGTTATGCCTCGTAAATAACAGACAAACCGAGACACAATAGGTCGGCTGATGACGCAGCCAGAAACACAGGGGGGACGCTAAGTGTCATGCCTCGTAAAATATAGACAGACACTGTGGTCTATATAACCGGAAAACAATAGTATCAAAGGCCCTAGACAATGGGTAGGCTGATGTTGTGGCCAAACATGCGCGCTGACGCAATGTGTCATTGCTCTAACAATGGTGTCAAAGCCCCAACAAATTCCAAACAATAGACTTACAATAGGAGAACAATAAGCATTGTTAACGTACAATGGAAAATGGTTTCCATGGCACTTCCGGTTTGCGTCAAAACCACGGTCTGTACTGCTACTTTCTCTTTCCAATTAACTGGATAGGATATCTTCATAAAGAAAGACGTGTTTACATTTCGCGCATTTCGGTATAAATTTCAACATTTTACCTTGCACAATATTTTCACGGTTACTGGATACATGAGAAGAAGGATGGGTAATTTGTCAACATTTCAGCCTGTTGTTTGTTCGTCGAAGGTGACCCCATGATCACACAGCCGTTGGTGGTTGTGTATCACAAGTTGGATTTGGTCAACCGAGTTGTTGTTATTGTTTCTTTTGGAGTGGCATAATACAACTGTTGAGGATGTCCCTCATACGAAGGGTACAAATAAATCACGCAGAGCCCCACATGTTTGTAAGCGTAACCCCATGCAGGTGAGCTGTATCCGTTGGGGTCCACGGAAAAACCCAAGGAGCAGATCCAAAAGGAATCCTTCTAAGGCTCCAGTAAAAGTGCAAGTGTAAGGTTGGTATCATGTTGTGCGGGTATCGATTGATCGGAGGAACCTAACCGACTCCGATAATGTCTTGACGGACAAGTTCTTGAAAAGCTGTCTCAGGTTGCTTCACTTATAATGGCAGGAGAGGTGGTATCTTGCTAGTTTCTATATTTGGCCAGGATTTAGCAGGGAAAGGCATTTGTGACCAAGGTAACTAGTCTACTCTTAAGTAACTGTTATCTATGGCCCAGTCAGTAAGAGTTTACGCATACATGGTGTCGCACGTCTGTTTACTGTACTTGCAACTGACTTGAAGAGATCAGAAGGGGTCATGAAAGGAACTGTAAATAACCTAAAGTTTGGACAAGAGTTGTGCTCTTGTTTATGGTAAGCTATGCAGTGAAGGTCTGCGTGGGTACTCAACTGGTCAAGACACATACTCCTGGGAATGATATTGGACATCCATAATATCCACATGTTTGGAATACAAGGCAATGAATCACAAGACTTGTTGAGTAGGCTTTGGTCGGACTGCATTGTTGAGGCCTCCTTTGGGAGGAATGTGGCAAAGATACTCCGCGAGCGGATTGGTACCTCCTAAGGACTGGACGAGTGTTCAGGAGAAGAATATGTAGTATTGAGACCACGATCGGTTGTTCGTATGTTTATAGCCATAATCTTCTTGCATTGTTTATTAGTAGTTTGTATCTGTCGAGTCCAGCAGAGGGACATTTAGTGATTATAAAAGCCTATTTGAAGAAGGTTCTCTTTCACCTTTAACCATGGAAGAAATAAGACGTCTCTTAGAGAACAAGATCACACAATAGGCGTTATATTATGCATTTATTTTAAATGGTTACTTCTGGTTATATATCAACAACCAAAATCTTATTCAAAATCACATAAAAATATAAATTGTTTAGTGAATTCTGTAATGTCTTACAATTTATGAATGCTTTTTATGAACGAAATTTACAAAATATGGTATAATATTATTTATGATGAACAAATCATAGATTATTTGTATAGGAAATGCAGGGACCGACCTGAGCATGCGCCAGTGCGTATTTGGTTCTGAAACATTAGGACCTGGCTCTTAAATCTCAGAAATAGGCTTCTCAGTTGGCGCGTAACTTCTCAGATCATATTTTGATATTCTTTCGATGGATAATCGAGAGAGACACTCTTACATGTATTATATATATGATTATCATTTATCATTGTTGTAGAGTGCTTAAGTTAATACTTCAAATTTCAAATCTCAATTACCAAGCATTAATCTTCACTGTGGTTTCTGATCAAGTCTTGGCTGCCTAGATAGGCAGCCAAGACTTGATCAGAAACCACAGTGAAGATTAATGTTTGCTATAGTGTACTAAATGAAAATGATGAGAGCTATTACATACTTGCAGTGTGTGTTACAAACAGCAGTGTGACTCCGTAAATTGAAATCTGGCGCATGAATTGAAAAAATAGGCTCCGAGGCTAGAGCGTATTTTAAATAGTCCTGATCGGTCCCTGAAATGTATATCAAAACTAGATAGAATAATATTCTTGAGAAACTATATTTGAGTTACAAGTATCATTAAAAGATTACCAACTGAAATATTTGAAGAAGCTTTGGAACTAGAACATGTAAGTGTTTACAAAGTTTTCATGATTTGTTCTAACAAATCATGGCATTGTATTAATGTTTATTATTACATCATCCCTTAACCCTTTACCTAACACAATATTTTTAAAAAATAAACTGAATTTCACATTTTTCGAAAACAAATTTCTCAATTTTTCAATAAAACATACAAATATGGACATCATTAGAACCAGCTCGGCATTTCAAGTTTTCACCATACCCCCTCTCACTTGCAGTCCTGGGAATGAGATGGGAGCTAAAAAATACACTTGTTGAAAAATGTTGTGGAGCACTAATATACTGTGAGGGCATATAAATGTGTGTTGTTTTGAGAAAACAGAACTCTGTGGCCAATGGCAAGTTACTGTCTTAATTTTGCAATTCGTTATACATTTAAACCCTTGAACCCGAGTGGCCATTTTGCTGACCAGGAACATGATTCGCCAGGGCTGCACGTTGAAAATATTGATTGGTTTACCCCAAATAATGAATATGGACTCTTCTAATTGCTGCCATTGAACTGGTATGGAAGATACCAGTAGAGTTCAAAGGGCTAAGGTAGCTGGTGTTTGGTGACCGTATTCCATCGAAAATTCATATACTAACATTTTACGGGTGCAATTTACTCCCATCTTTGATTTCACGGGAGCTTAAAACTGTATCCGTCAATTTAGTTCAATTCATGCACTGTATAAAGAAACTCGTTGATATGAAACATAACTTATTTCAACGTGTACCTAAAAATTATTTGGTGTTATAAAAATGACAAAAGATATACAATAAAATTTTGGTTTACTCATGAAGGACATCACCGAAATACAATTGATATTTACATGACTTAAAATATGTTTCAACAATCCAAAGCTAGTCGAACCATAAATTGGAATGCCCACTATATGATTTTACAAAAGACAAAGGACAAATTGAAGTGTTAGCAAATCAAATTCAATTACTACATTTAAATGTAACTTATCAAGATGCAACAAGTAATGATAATCGTTATTTATTAAATGATTTTCGTCCTAAAACTCTTGATTCGTTGATATTATTAACACCCCCTCTCACTTGCAGTCCTGGGAATGAGATGGGTGCGAATGCAATTGCTCCCGTCAACATCCGTATTTTCTATTTGCCGGAAGCTAAAAAATGCACTTGTTGAAAAATGTTGTGAAGCACTAATATGCTTTGAGGGCATATAAATGTGTGTTGTTTTGAGAAAGCAGCACTCTGTGGCCAATGGCAAGTTACTGTCATAATTTTGCAATTCGTTATACATTTAACCCCTTGAACCCGAGTGGCCATTTTTCTGGCCAGGAACATGATTCGCAAGGGTTGAACGTTGACAATATTGATTGCTCTACCCTAAATAATGAATATGGAATCTTCTAATTGCTGCGATTGAACTGGTATGGAAGATACCACTAGAGTTCAAAGGGTTAAGGTTAATATCTTTATCTCAGTCCCTTGTGGTTCAGGAAAAAAATAATTTATAAATAAACTCGTTGATATGAAACATAACTTATATCAGCATATGCCTAACAATTATTTGTTGTTATAAAAATGACAAAAGATACACAATAAAATTTTGGTTTACTCATGAAGGGAATCACCGAAATACAAGTGTTATTTACATGACTTAAAATATGTTTCAACAATCCAAAGCTAGTCGTACCATAAATTTGAATGCCTACTATATAATTTTACAAGAGATAAAGGACAAATTGAAGTGTTAGCAAATCAAATTCAAATACCACTTTTAAATGCAACTTATCAAGATACAACAAGTAATGATCATCGTTATTTATTAACCCTTTACCCAACGCAGACGATATCAAAATTATTATTTTCAAAATCATTTTTTCAAATTTTTCAAAAAATGTCAACAAAACCATATCATGTGACCCCTCGTTGGAACGAGCTCGACGAGCTCGTTCCAACGAGGGGTCACATGATATGGTTTTGTTGACATTTTTTTAAAAAATAATATTTTTTCAACTGCTGAATTTGCATATTACGCGGGCAGATGCGGCCGATTCGTTGGGTAAAGGGTTAAATGATTTTCATCCTAAAACTTGATTCTTTGAGATTATTATTTTTCATCCCCGGATAACAAAAGATGAGCGTTGTTCTACTTTTTACACAACAAAAAGGGCAACTTTTTACAACATTTGTATCAGTTGTTTAAAGTTCATCAACGAGTACATATTAAAATTAAGATTAAGATTAATTTTTTAAGCCTTATATCCATACGAAGTTCTCTATGGTTGTACAAATTGAAAGACAGAGAGCTAAAAGTTATAGCGCCCATGTTATCAAGTTTCTAGTCTTTTTAATCGAGGAAAGTTAGTTGGTAGATGTGTGTCTTCAAGCTTTTTTAGAATTTGTCAAGTGTTTGTGGTGTTTTAAGTGGGGTGGTAGAGCATTCCACAATTTTGGGGCAATGACCGAAAAGCTCTACTATGATCGCCTGCTGTAACCAATTTAGGCCTCGGTTGGGCGGGGTTAAGAATATCTTGAGAGTGGAGCGGTCTTCCAGGTTTGAATGCACATACAAGTTTAGACAGATAAGATGGTGCCATTTCATTCAGACATTTGAATGTGAGTAGAATGATTTTGAACTGGATTCTTTTTTCTACTGGGAGCCAGTGAAGTTTGAACAGAAATGGGGTGATGTGACAGAATCTGCGACTTCTTGTGATCATGCGTGCTGCACAATTGTGCACGTGCCGTATTTTTTCAACCTGTGTTTTAGAGCAGCCATTTGATAAGGAGTTGCAGTAGTCTAGGAGACTAATGATGAATGCATGAACTAATGTTCCTATTGTGGACTCATCTGAAAAGGCTTTAATTTTACCGATCCTCCACAGATGAAAAAATGTCGATCGACAGACATGATTTACATGTCTCCCGGCCGACAGAGGTTCACCCATGAAGAATCCCATAGTATCTTTCAGTCACTCTTTGGACAATCAACAGACACATCAATTTGTAAGAGAAAAAATACTTAAGGTTTCAAGAAAATTTTAAAATGGTTCATATTAGAAAATCATATCAGACATAATAATAAAACTGAATTGGCAAAACGAACTTTAACCCTTCACCCAACGTACAGGGTTCAAAACCGGCCAGAAAATCGCCAATTAATTTTCATTATTTGTCTCCAAAACATAGATTATGACCCTTCTTTGGAACGAGGTCGTCGAGCTCGTTCCAATGAGGGGTCATAACCTTTGTTTTTTGAGACAAAAAAAAAAATGGAAAAAATATTTATTCAAGAATTTTCTGTTGGAAGTGTCGTCTGCTTTTCATAGGTAAAGGGTTTCCAAACAGGAAATCTCTTGCCACGAAAATTAAGTAATATTTGAGCACAATTAACCAAATTGTCCACTGCAATTTGTGTCGGCTTTTTTGCAGGGACGTGGCTAGAGGTTTCCTATTGGGGCGTGTAGGGTAGTGAATTTCCAACTAGAGGGAGGAACGTGGTGGGGGAAACCTCCTCCCGGGCCCCCCCCTAGTTGGAAATTCACTACCGAGAAAACTTTTGAAAATGAAGCCATGAAAGTGGGCATAAAGTTGATTCTAGTAACTGAAATGTCAACACATTTATGATAGAATTATCAGGTTATTATTATTTGGTATTATTCTGGGAACTGAATATGTGCTAAACAAATGCTCAAGCTGAGAACTTTGAGCAATTTACACTTTCCTAACATTAAATCAGATCTTTTGCAGGAATGATAAATTTTCGATGTTTCATCATTTTGTGACTATGAATGATGGATATAATTCAGGTTAACGATTTTACATGATGTGATTTTCTTGAAGTGCATTTCGAGGATTTCTTTTTATTATGATAAGTAACGGACTATAGAAATCTCGTACCGATTGACATCACGCATACTTATGAAGCTCGATATTGCGTACACTGCAGTTGTAAATAGTAACAGTTAGAATTTTTGCCGATTTGAAATCGAGTTGGAATTTTGGGAAGTAATGGAGACATCAGCAACACCAAGGCAACTCTAAAATCCAGATACATGGAATTTTCAACTACTCATGACTTGCCCACCGAATTTCCAACTGTCGGAAATTTGGGAAGGATTGGGAGGGGGTGGGGGTGACACCCCCACAAACCCCCCTCTGTCGCCACGTCCCTGGCTTTTTGACCTGCGAAACCTGCGATTTCTGGAGTCAAATGTTCATGTATTTGTTTATCAAATCTAGTTATAGCTGCTTAATAGCAGCCATGACTAGATTTGATGATAAATATTTTAAAATACTCAGTGGGTTAAGAGTTAATGAAGATGGATAAACACAAAGAAGAGATAGAATAACCCATGAGTAGATCTTACAATAAAACGAAGTATTATTTTAAAACCAGATGGTGGTGGAATTTTTGGTGGTGTTATTATTCGTAACTTAATTCATTGCGATGGTTATAAAACAACTAGAACATTTCCGTCACCATTCAAGAAGACACAGAAGAGAAAATCGCTCCAAATCTAAAAAATTCAATTCATCAAATTACAGAGAGATAAAAAAATCAGAGAAAGTTGGGCCTAAATTTATGTATACTAATTTTGAAATTACACCTCATCAAGCCACGTGGAAGAAAACAAAAGCACTTTTAGTGAGTAACCTTCAAATACAAAATGTATCACCCCTTAACCTAAAATATATAGTTATTATATAGTTATTATAGCGAAGAAAGTAAATCATCACCAAATGCAGTCTGTACAAAGTATAGATTACGTAACACTAAAAGTGACACCCTAGCAATACTGACGTTTTTTCGAGGCTTGCAAATAACTTTAAAACCTAGTAGAACAATACACAAGGTGGTCAGGTGACGTCACTTGATTATCTCTGGTTCACTGGACTGATCACTTTCCACGAGTGTGGATGTGGGTGTGGGGGTGTGGGGGTGGGGGTGGGGGAGGAGGAGGGTGTTGAATATTTCCACGGATGCAATAATATTAGATTTCAAACACTTATAGGAATAATCACTAAAAAACAACTCGGTACTTCATTAATTAAAATGATGCTGATTGTGATTTTTGTTTCCCGGTAAACGTATGCATGACATCACTGCCCACGCGTGGATTACTACCAGTCCACCGCGTGGTACTGTATCTGACCCCATGTGTTCTGTTGATTGAGCAAGGGACAGAATATAAATCAGTTACCAACCTCACTGTTGGTATATCATGAATTTGAATAACTTGTCCCGTGCTGTGACACCTTGCTGCTATGCCACTCGGTGTCACTCAATGATCGGGAGAGGTTGTTCACATTAATGAAATACCTCCCACTCGACTGGTAACTATTACAAAGCATTGCCACATACGCACGTTTCACATCTTTCGATACTTCTAACTTGTTCGTGGGATAGGATCTTACTTTTAGTGAATCTAACTTTGAAATATCTAACCTGTTTTATTGCATTCATTACATTTTATTTCCAGTGTGATGTGGAGAATGCATAAGGTTTATTTCAATAATTACATAAACCATTTCTTAATAGGAGGGTATAAAAAGACATCTTTTAGCTTTTACAAAAATGTCAAAGTAAAACATTGAACAGGCAAGATGTCTTTGTCACTTAATCCTGCATATCCTATATACTTCTCAGAGCTTACAAGACTTTCGAGTTTTAGTATGACTACAAATCCTATTTTACAATCCAAGAAAGAAGAATTAGGTAAAGTTGGATCTTTTATGTGGGAGATAGTAAAGTAAAATGTTTCATCTGTAGACAAGGTTTAATGAATTGGGAACCTAAAGATATTCCCTTGAAAGAACATGATAAGTGGGCACCAAATTGTTCTTACATCCAATTGATAAGAAACTGTTAATTTTACAAGCCACCATCGTGTATGCAAATTCCTCCAGATAAAATATTATCAGTCATGGCTATTGGATGGATACAGTTTAAAACAAATATTTTCAACTATGAAAAAATATGACAAGTGTCTGGACGATTTACCTGATTCCGATTTTCTACTTCCACTCATGATATTAGATAATGTAAATATACTACTCCCATTTTGCTAAGGATCACTCCCATCCGTCTACATGTATATTTGACACATAAAAGGTTAAATGTGTATAGTTTTGTGTTTATTTATTTGTTTACATACCATGTCGGACAATTGTATTGGTGGAGGGAGTCGGAGTACCAAGGGAAAACCACTCAGCAATAGTGAGTAACTCTCGGGCTCTCTAATTTACTACCCAGACACAAACAGTTAGCACTGCTTGAAGGTAAGTGTTACGTTGACATGTTGTACATCTATGGTCGACGCATTGTATCCCCACGGTTCACTTGCGTTCAACTAATGCTAACCCTGCGTGTACGAGGCTGATAAATTAAATAGAGCAACAGTTATTCAGCATTTTTGAGTGCTTCCCTATAGAAACTCTAGCTTCCTCTACCCATACATTTGTACAATCTGATATGACCCAGACTGTCAAAGTGTCATTGCTCCACAATAAATAAACAAACAAAAACTGTACACATTTTCCTTTCATGTACAAATTATCTCTATGAATTGGGTGTGATCCTTAGCAACATGTGAGTAGTGTATATCATTTAGGGACGTGATTGCAAGAAAAGCTGCACTTACTAATAAATTCAACACTAAGGTAGACAAATTGTTCATAGATGGTGCAGAAAATGATTATCCAGATTTACAAAGTACGTCACCCCAAGATGAAGAAGACAAAATTGGAATAGGATAGTGAATTGTATACATTTCTTTCCTTTCACTTGCTTTTTTTGTTTTTGGACGTGAAGACGACAAGGCTGATTTTGTCATAGCCTTCTAGTTAACAACAGAATACAGAAGATGAAGAGAAGCTTTGAAAATTACGGTGAGGCAGAGAGTGAAATTGGGGATGCCAGTGGAGAGTGTCAGAGAGTAAGATTAGAGAATGAAAGGTAATTGTATGCAATCCATCCTCTGATGTTAAGAACATCATGAAACTTCCATTCAAAGCCCCATGTATATGAATAACATTCAAAGAATTTGATGAGAAGAATCCATTTTAAAACCTATCCAAAGTATTTGACAGCATGTTAGCAGAGATTAAACATGAATGTATAATAGAAGAAAATGACCACATGAGAGTGTTTGTGAAACCCCCTCTGGCTTGGGTATAGGTATATGTATTCCCTTTAACAACGTATCTGGGAAGCATACAGTGTTAGATGAAATTGGAAAAGTTGTGCAATCCAATGATAACTTTATTATACATGGCGGGAAATTATCTTTAGAAGTCAAATACACTTCCTTACCCAACCAGTAAGAAAGATATAAAGCAAAATCATTAAATCTGCTGGTAAAATAGTCGTATTATTAAAAAATATTTTTCCTGTCATTTTTCCTACCACGACAAGAGATGCATTTAAATATAATGTAGATCTAAATATTGATTTCAATCAACTTTTTGTTTATTCGGATCGGTAGATCACACATTTTAAGGTGATATTGATGCACCTATTTTACGAGTAATTCCCTTTCAATGATGAAAAGAATGTCAACACATTCACAAAGATTTGATTTTGTACATTACGTTCCAGTATCAAAATCATTTTTTGATTAGATTACTATAAATGGAAACACTGTTAAACCTATTCAGTTTGTCGGTGGGAAGACTGTGGTAAAGTTGCATTTTAGAGAGTGGAACAAATTACATTTATAACAATTATGCCTGTATATCAAGATATCAAGGTATACCACGTCAATATGGGTATGGATTATGTTCTATATTTCGTACAGCATTGAGAACAACTGTACCATTTGTAAAACCATCAGCAAAAAAATGCATTTCAAACTTTAATACGTGAAAGTTTGAAACATAGTATACAGATGGCAAAAGAACCTTTAGGAAAACGTAAAGCACCTAAAGAAATTTTATTCACTCAATTTTATTCAAAAGATCCTTTGAAATCAATGGGTGAATCTACTTTAGATATAAAAAGACGAAAACGAAAAGCAGTAAGTCATTCAAAGAAGTTTTCTCAGAGAAAAGAACTCCTATAAAACGAAATTCAAGACAACTTGATATATTTGATTAAAAGCATGATGTTACACGGATCATGCGAACAGTTTGGAAGTAGTTTTGACACAGATAATGTTTCACCAACATCAAGTGGTATAGAAAATGTAGGTAAATTTGAACAATTTCCAATAGCATCTTTAAATAATTCTTCACCAATAGAATTTTTAATTCCAAGACAAGCAACCGAGTGGTCAGATCTTGCAGCATCTACACTTGAAGTTCAATTTAAAATTACAAAACAAAATGGGGGCGCTTTGGGGCCAGATACACAAATTGCTCTCATTAATAATTTTTTTCATAGTATGTTTAGCAAAATTGATGTCACATTGAATGGCAATCTTATCACCACCAATACAGATCTAGATCCTTGTAAGTTTTGGAGAATTTTCTTCGTTATTCAAGAGATGTGAAAAAATCACTGTTGGTTACAAGGGAAATGTGGTATTTTGATTATACTGGCACACATACTGAAACTGCAAAACGTTCATCTAACAAAGGTTTAACTGAATGTGCAAAATAAATTGGTGATAGTAAGTCTTTACAGTTAAGAGGAAAACTCAATTTAGATCTATTTGTGCAAGAAAAATATATACAAAATGGAGCTGAAATGAGAATTAAATTGCATCAAACTCCATCTGGATTTTGTCTGATTGGCGTAGGGTCCTGCGAATATTCGAGATTCGATTCGATATCGATACCATACGTATGCTTCGAGATCGATTCCGAATCAGCCTCAGGATTCGATTTTTTCGAATCTCTCGTACTAACTTCAATTTGTTACATTTCCAACAAATATAGGATAAAACTGTCATTAGAAATTTCATTCATGTGGGCTCAGTTCCTATTTATTTGAGTAACTGACAATGTTTAAGTGTTAGGTAAGGTGTGAATCTGTCCCAGAACATTATCCATAGTTTTGGTTTTTGAAGGCTTAACTTGTTACTATTCACGTTCTCAAGAACGTGAATAGTAACAAGTTGAGCCTTCAAAAACTAAAACTATGGACAATAGGCCTATCTGTTTCAGCGACGGTGCTACAGAGAATATTTAGTTATTGGTGTTTAAGGTGTTCAATCCGTCGCGTAAGGGTCATCACAGTGTTCCGTAACTTTCGTTTCATGCAATATGAAATAACTTGTCTTTTAAGATTCGATTCGGGATTCGATTCGATGTCGATATCAGAGACACGATTCGATTCGAAAAGAAATTTGTGATTCGCAGATCCCTAGATTGGTGGTGAACATGGGAAAATTGAAATAAAAAAGCTATTTTTAAAATATCAGCATTACATTTAATTCCCAAATTTGCAAATGATCGTAATGCACAAATAAATCGTTCAAGTTACTAAATGCAAATAAGGCGTGCAGAAATTAAAATATTTAAAATTGGAAATGGTCTTCATTCAAAAATAGGAGATCATCTGTTTCATAAACAGATACAAAAAACGAATTGTTCTTGGCTTAGTATCTAATAGAGATATAAATGTAGATATTGGCACCACTCCATTTAATTTCCAATATTTCAATTTGAATGAGATGGTAGTAACAGTAGATGGACATTCCATTCAATCACGTCCATTTGAACCAAATTTCGAAGGTGGACCTTCTTTAAATTCATATTTATCATTGTACGCAGGTATGGTCTTCTTTGGACAAAATCAATCATTTAATTTATCTTTGCAGGATTATGCAAGAGTACATACACTTTGGGGAATTGATTTCACACCTGACTAGTGTAGTACACTTCGAAAAATATAGGTTCTCTTTAGAACCAAAACTGGTTCTAATCTTGTCCCTGAGATGGAACCAGTTCTGATTAAACAGTATTTATTTCAAATCAAATAAATTTACCAAGATTAGCATTCGATTTTAACAGAATATTACATGAACTGAAGTAGATTCAGCAGTAAACTTGGAGCTTATTCAACGCAGTCGCCAGACATTTTGAAACAAAGGAGATATGAACATTTGGCATATCGAACCAGTTTTGGTTCTGTAAAGAACCAAAACTGGTTCGATATGCCAACTGTTCATATCTCTTTTGCTTAATAATGATTTGAGAGAATCTCGTATAAGCTCTAAACTTACGACTGAAACCCCCTCAAGTTATGTATAATTCTGTTAATATTTAATGTTAATCTTTATAAATTTATTTGATTTGAAATAAATACTGTTTATACAGAACTGGTTCCATCTCAGGGACAAGATTAGAACCAGTTTTGGTTCTAAAGAGACCCTATATTTTTTGCAGTGTAGTGGGCCATTGGTTCATCCTATAAAATCTTGTAATCTTCGAAATGAACTTCAGTTTGTTCAAGCTCTCAACGAGGTGATCAACGTTGTCGTCTATGCAGAATTTAATAGTGAGAAAGAGATCAACAGATTTAGAGAAGGGATATTTGACTATTAAACAGGCACTCTCCAGTAATTTGTATTAAAACAAATTTATATAAACAAAATATTATTTGTGTTTGAGTGAATATGAAATAAAAGCAAGGAAAGTGTTGGCTTTTGCTCTGGTATCCTCATTTTTGTGAAAGCCCTGATAGTGGTTTCCAGCACTCAACCAGTTAAGAAGTCTTGACAGCAGGATTATGTTAGCATTATAAGCTGTGATAATATTTGGCTCAACGGTTATCACTGAGCACTATTCGGGAGAAAATAGGAATTTGAGATTAAAACTTTAAAAAATCGAAAAATAATAACAAAATAAATGACCACAAAGTATCAACGTGCTGTTTGATTTCGTACGTAATGACACTTACAAAAGTATCAAAGGGTTAAATTAAACAGAACATTCCGTACGTAATAAATCGCACAAAAGTATCAAAGGGTTAAACAAAATGATTCAGTGTTAACATTGCAAGATGTGAAGAAAAAATACAAACATTATTTCAAGAATGTGTTGTGATAGAACTGAAAAATCCATTAAACAGAAAATGTGAAAAGCCTGCGAAGAATGTCAAACACACAAAAGAACATTAATAGATATATACATTGTAGAATGTTTACAGAAACTGTGTCCAGTGACTATACTCTATAATCTAGACAGGAGAGCAAGAAGAATAAACTTATTAGAATATTGTGCTCGTACAGACGTTGAAATAGACTGCTAAAAAGACATTCGAAAGTGGGCAGATTTAGTTAAATGAGACTGGTCATATTATGCAGCATATCTTGACTAACGGCCCCGTTCCAGCCTTTTGCAGGACTAAGAAGATGGGAACCATACAATTACAATATATACTTGACAGTTCGCAAAGGTTATCATCCTTAAATGGAAAATTGTGTTCAAAAGTTACCAAAACGAAAACTTAAACATAGACAAGCATATACTGTGAACACAGATTCACCAAACGAATCAGAAGAATATTAGATTGCAATATATTTTAAAGACAATCATTCTGCTATCCACTTTAATTCATATGGTTTACCACCAATGGATAGAGACATATACAATTTCATAGTGAAATACACAGATTCCTGGACAATAATACAATGGGACTACAAAGGGGATTTAGAGTTGTGTGTGGAATGTATTGTACATTTGCTTTAGATCATCTTGCAAAAGGATATGATTTAGAGACAGTCCTCACTATCAAAATTCATCCAATACATTTCCAAGGAAACGACAGAGATGTTATACATTCGTCTCAAACGATAGACAATATTTAAAATGGCTGCGTATGAATAAAAATCGAGTGTCAAAACAAAACACCAAAGGCATTTTTTCCATTATACTTTATATTTTTTGTTAGATAATAAAAAAGTCATTCATCTATTATATAAATGTCATAAATAGAGGATATGGAATGAGTGTTTTTCTCATATAATATTTATGAAACGAGTCTAAGAATTGTCCGTTTTGGCGAGACTCTGGCGAGCCCAAACGGAAAATTCGGACGAGTTTCATAAATGTTATATGAGGAAAACTCTCATTTCATATTCTATTTATCATATGACACACACACTCACAAATTAGCCACTTAGTATGACTTTTTAACCCATCACCTAGCTTGAGTTGCAGACGGCACTTGGAAAAAACATAGGTTGCGACCCCTCATTGGAACGTCGAGCTCGTTCCAATGAGGGGCCATAACCTATGTTTTGGAAGCAAAAAGTGAAAATATAAAAAAAATGAATGTCGTTTTTCTTCCACGGTAAAAGATTAATACAATATAACCCACTCTAAATAGAACAGATGACGTAAATTCTCCCTACGGAAATTATGCAAATGTGACCCAGTTGTAGTTTGTTTAGCCAATCAGATTGTCCAGTTTTGAAATTGACCAATGATAGCTCCCAACTCTAATTATGCCAATTATGAAAATATGGCCCAGTTGTATTTTGTTCAACCAATCAAATTGTCTACTTTTGAAATTGACCAATGAAATCGATGGAAGGCTTTATTTATCACTGATTAATATGAAAGCAAAATATCAAATGTTTTAAAGTGAACAAAACGGACCAGTCATATGATAAAAATCCATTATTAACACAAGTTGGATTTTTTTAGCTCGTTCTTATTTTTATTTTCTTTCAGTTTTATTCAATCATTTCGATGTAAATAGTTTTTATTCGTGGATAGGTGAACTCAGATCTCGATGTACATATGTTCAGTTCATAACAATGTATTGAATTAACTTTAAATAAATTTGTGTTACTTGTTAAAACTTCTGTGACAGTTTTGACGATTTTGTTAGCTTAGTTCTATAATCCCTTTTTATCACCGCCACCTACATACCCTATCAGTAAAACAGAGTCAAGAGTCACTTCTCATTTTTACTGTGAGTACTAGGTTAATATTGTATGCATCTCTATCAAATTTCATATTTTGAAAATACTTTTTTCAAAATGTGAAAAGTTGATAGACAATCATATAATCCTAAATATTTAAAACAACTGTCATAGAAAGTTCGACCACAACGCATACCATCAAGTTTTTTTCATTTTGTTTTTTCTTCTTAACTTTTCAAAAAAGCAGACAATTAGAAACAATACATCCTAAACAAGTTTGGAATAGAATGTTGCAAATACGCCGGAGTGTCTCCAGGATTGTCTATGGGGAAATCAGAGGCGCTGACACTTGGGCGAACTGAAAACCCACGGTCGTGTGTACTCTGGCGAACTGATTTAACACTGACAATTCCCACGGCTCCTGTACTGTACATGGTTATTCTATTCTGTTTTACAATCCGATTCCATTTGGCACTAAATGTTTCAAATAGCACCAAAACAATTATTTGCCAGCGAATAAAAATTCCACTTTGCACCAAAAAATTCGAGCCATATCTGCGGCTTGCGTAAAACACTGATTACATGAGGAGTCTTGCTATTTGTGAATACATATCGGGGGTCTTGTGGTATATTTTCAAGAATTTAACGTTTTCATGGTTCCGTCTATTTTTCTACTGCCCCCATTTTCCAAGCCAATGGCTATCATTCGGGTTGGTAAATGGCTGAAGTCGAATAAAATAGACTGGACCGTGATAAGACTAAAGAAAGACAAACGAGTATTAGCAGTTGTGCTAACGTAAAGCATTTAATACACGTCGGACAGGAAAGAATAGCATTAGCTGCTGAAGAGTGTAACATTAACAGGTCCTCTACCCCACACACGTCACACACAATCCTACCCTCCTCACACATATTTTAACACCTTCCGCACACTTGTCAGGGATCGAGAAAAAGTTAGAACAGCATTTCCGTGAATCCGCTTTTCGAGTTTTTTTCATCGGATGAAAACCCTGGTAGGTCTGCTGCGTCTTAGACATTTCTGCTCCCGCAGACATCTCTCGATGCGCGAAGAGGGTGACTGGGACTGGCGAAGATCATTTTCTGGTCATTGTGAAGACGCAGAGTTAGCTCAGCCCCACTGATCTCAATATAGCAAGATTCCGAAAAACGTCTAACTTCATTATCCCCCCCCCCCTCCTTCAGGATGGCGTTAAGTCAATCAACATTGTATCCCCTCCCCTTGATAACATTTGATAATATGAAAGCTGTTACGCTGTGTCTACAGTTAAAACTAGATGTCCTGTCACGAAATGCGCCCAAATAGCAAGTCGATCTGCGCGTTAATCTACGCTTTATGACCATAGTAAGGCTATCAAATTCTGTACATATGGCCTGTGCACAAGCAATGTTTCAGCCAATGAGAGAGAACCTGCAGTGCTTTCGATGCCATTCGATATGGCAATTCCGCGCAATTCATACGCGCAATTGAGCAAAGATAAACGCAGAGTTCATGACAGGACTTCTAGTTTTAACTGTATAGTCACTTCATCAAACGTCACAATGTGTATCTAACCTGAATATTACTTACACGCCATCAACTTTGCAATCTCGGTACTTGTGTTTTATCGACAATAACCAAAATATGGGGTAAACATTCAATTTGTATTGCCGACAAAAATGTACACATCAAAGTGTATTCTTTGAAAAACAATCGACGATGGCGAGGCGCCGTGAAGCTGATGACCGTTGAGAATATTTGTTGTTATTGATTGTTGAACAATCAGAGGCGGAAGAAGCAGGTCGGGGGATGGGTAGGCACATGGGACACGTGCCCCTCCACGTTTTTCCACAGACATGTTGCGTGGTTTCACAATGAGTTAAATTGGACGCATGCAAACGTGCCAATATACAGGCATCCCTGTGATATATAATTTGCAAATCCAAACAAGATTTGGCCAATGAATCCCACCTTCGGTCGCTTCGGTCCGTTTCTTCAACTTCGACCATCTTCCAACCCGAAGGCTAAGCTAGCCGTCGGGTTGGAAGATGATTGAAGGAGAAGAAATGGACAGGGCAGTGACCAGACCGCGGCACGCTCATCTAAACGAGACACTATACAGATATTATTAGTTACCCCGTGTCTGATCACGTGGTACGGGTTTTTACCAACCCGAAGCCAGCCGTATCCCATGAGGCCTCCGGCCGAATGGGATACGGCTGGCTTCGGGTAGGTAAAAACCCGTACCACGTGATCAGACACAGGGTAACGAATTTATCTATTGACTTTCCGTTTTAGAAGTACAATCTATTTCATGTGTGAACACACACAGCATGAGATCTTTTATCTTCCATTGTTGAGCCATACAGGTTTCTGTGGAATTTTTGTGCAAAAGAGTTTTTGTGAAAATAGGCCGATATGACCAGTATAAAAAAAATATTGAATTTCTTTTTTTCCTTTTTGTCTCAAAAACATAGCTTATGAACCCCACATTGGAGGGTACTCGACAAGCTCATTCCAATAAGGGGCCATGAGCTATATTTTGGAGATAAAAAATTAAAATATAATACATGTACACTGTAAAACTGGAATGACGATTTTTTGCGAATAGTGCAGGCCCTGATCAGACATGGGATAACAAATTTACATGTATCTATTGACTTTGAAGTATTTCATTTATGTGAACACGCAAGGAGGGGGAACTTTATCTTCGACTATTGAGCCACACAGTTTTTTTTTTTTTGGGGGGGGGGGATTTTTGTGCTTTTCAACTATATTCTGGTATGGTACGATCTTACAAACATTTGTTGTGCCGTCTGACTTCCGCCTTCTAGTTATCTGTAAATTGATTTCGATGAACGCGTCTTCCACGTGGTATGGACAATTTGTAGATCTCGGAACGAGGCTTCCACTGGGTATGGGAAATTTGTCAGTGACTGGGCGGACGTGTCGTGGGTTTCAATGAATACGGTCTCATACCACGTATCTATCAACCAATCAAATAAAAAAATTCACTTTAGTCAATAGATAAACTAGTGTAACTATTCCTCTCATTGGGCTCAATCATGGTAGCCCAGAACATTTGTGTCCCTGCACTTTTATCGAGCTTCCATCGCTTCTGTGAATAATGTGTATTCGTAGCACCCCTCCCCCATAGCGGCAGTTGAGATACCTTTTAAATTTAACCAGTATAAAACTAACGAAAATGTGTTATTGCTTATTTTTACGTGCAAGATTAAACATGAGCGCTATATTCAATATTAGCGCAAAGATGGAACACGACAATAAAACAGCATAGCCACTTTGAATGCATTCGAACCCATAGCATACGATGTCCCCTTCCGTCGTTATCTTTGAATCGTACAGTGCTGCGAATATCTGCTGCAGCACAAAAACGAGAATTGCTGATAAAATTAGAAAAATTCCCCAATTTCTGCCAAAATTATCCATATGATATAGTTCACTGAGGTATGTAGGAGTTATAGACCAAATTATTCCCAATGCAATTCCACAGAAACCAGTGGAAATCATAAATATCACCAGCTGATATGCCCACACTGTATTGAGAATGCCCGCAATAATAAACAATACATTATATAACACCAGGAAGTAAGTTCGCGGGAATTTGCTCTTGAAATAATCTGAAAGGATTCCTGACAGAATGCTTACCACGACACCAGCAATTGGTATAATGAGGACAGCGTATGTATCATATGAAGATTGAGCCATAGACTTTGTTGTTGTTGTTATGTTGGTCAGTGTAACAGTTCCAACAGCGGAAGATATTCCACACATCCACGCAAATATATGAAAGTTCATGTCTTTGAACGTGTCTATGATCGACAGTTTTTTGTCATTTTCTGGTGGAAGTTTCCTTTCCACGTCTGAAATGTCGTGGTTCCTATTATCCAGCTCCAGGTCCAACTCCAGGTCGCTACCAGATGCCATCTTCTGTTCCCCAGCTGTTACGTGCTCTCCATCTTCATTTGGCAAATTGCTTTTTACTGCGTCCAGCTGCCCTTTTTTATCATTGTCTTCAGTAAAGAAAGAATGGTTCACGGCTTCATTGGTTGACCGGTACCCACCTTTCTTTTCGGAAAACGAACTCGAACGCAACACAGCAACATCTGAAGCCGTTGGAATGGTTTCCTCATTAGAAATGTCCTTTTTATAGATACGAAGAAATACGATACACAAGAAGTTCACAACACCGAATATAACTGCATTTGTGAGCATAAAGCCTGGGTAATCGTGATTGCTATCAACATCCTGAGATCCATGAACAAAAAGGTCATAATAAACATATATCAGTATGACTGGACCTGCTGAAAAACAACAGTTCATCACTCCGCATATGGTGCCTCTGAACTTCTCAGAAAAGTTCATTATGGTTGTATTCATTGATGCCATATATGTAAATATGGACCCATTACCTGAAATACAAATAGAACTCTGTTATATTTATTAGATATGATTTTCAATCCCAGAAATGCCCATTATTGAGCTCGGCTGATATGACTTCAAACTCGTCTGATGTGGCGCTGATCTCGGCCGATATGAACTAAGCTTGAGTTGTCTCCCGGGATGCATTTCTAGGTGCAACCATTTTGTCCAGAGCAAGATTGTTCACCGTTATTGATCGAAAGCAGTCAATTAGTGAATTACCAGCTAAAAGGGAGGGGTTTCTGTATGGTGAGGAATTAATGATGACATTAGGTAAGGAATAGGCGGCACATGAGATGAAAGGAGAGAGTTGAACAGACAATTCATCGCAACCTAAATTTCTGTATCGTAAACGATTATTCATCGAGGTGAGAGAAGAGGTACAGTTAAAACTAAAAGTCCTGTCACGAATAGTGCGCTTATCTAGGCTTAATTGTGCGTAGGAATTGCGCGCAATTGCCATATCGAATGGCATCCAAAGCACGGCAGGTTCTCCTGGTTACTCATAGCAAACACGGGCAATGTTTTTGCCAATGGACCTCCGGGTCACCCGGAGGTCCATTGGCGGAAACATTGCTTGTGCACAGGCCATATGTGCAGAAATTGATAGCTTTACTGGGGCCATAACCCGTACATTAACGCGCATATCAACGTGCTATTTGTGCGCATTTCATGACAGGACTTCTAGTTTTAACTGTAGCACAGAGAACGAATAGAGCTAAAACGCGAGCGATTTGAATGGGAGACATTGTAACGCCAACGTCAGGGTCGACGCCATGTTTTCGTGATGTAAAAATGGCAGCGACCAATACAAATACAGCGACTGCACTCGCGACAAAAATTAGGAAAAGCATTAAATTCATTAAATGCTGTAGAACAGCGAGGTGTACAAATGGTGCTTTCGAAAATTCGTGTCTGAGGTTTCAATTAAATTTCAGCAATTTCCCGTCGAAGACCCTGAATTTCCCTGAATTTACATACATGTATGTCTGTCTAATGGCTGGATTCGCATATCAAAATGCCCAAATTGTACCCATTTTCTGTCATACAAACCTTATATTCCCTATTTCTCAGCACTTTTCGAAAGCTCACATGAAAATGAATAATCCAATGTTTTAAAACACCAGTCACCCTAGGTGAATTTGAGACTTTCCATCGTATTTATTTGGAAGTGGTACGTCGAATTACCGCACAAAACTGCTTGCGCATACAAATGCATAGAACAGTACTTTAAACATATTTTATTTGCCATAACTATTTAGCAAAAAGGGATAGGAGGACAAGTGCTTTCCACTTAGTAGAAACCTCCGATCCCATAACATGAATACAGAAACTGTTACAATGGCGAAACAAACAAGTTTTTTGAAATTCATAAATGTAAAATAAACTATTTGAATGGGTTTATATATATGTGCGTATGTGTATAAATAAATATGAATATGTAGCACTAAACAAAGACAGAAAAAGGAAGAAAGAAAGAAAGAAAGAAAGAAAGAAAGAAAGAAAAGCTGTTGATGTCCCTTTTGAATTCTCTATCTCTCTCGATTTGAATCAATTAATATTCAAAGCCAAAGGCCGCTTGGGCGCTGTTCTGATTAGGATGTGTTAAAATAATAATAATAATAATAATAATAATAATAATAATAATAATAATAATAATAATAATCATTTCTTCGCCTTCTGTACTACAGCTTAGGGACGTGTCTCATTAGATCCATGCTGATTCACACAAAAAGTAGGGAAAACGCCGCGTCAGCGACTCAGGCCACAAACAGCGCAACCGTGACGATCATCGTGACTGCACAATCTGCGTACCGATGCGCTGGCTCAACGTCACCCCGATGACGCGTCCATTCCGTAACCCCTCCATGCGTATTCTATATTGAAGTGGATACCTTGAGTCAGCATTGTTTTACAAATATTACTAGATGGGAAACTCGTTGTCGAACCTCCCAGTGCTACAAATAAATTGTTGCACAAATTTAAAAATCAAAGTGTTAGTTTTGGTTTCTAACACCGGATCACCGTACAGTAGATTATCCACCGAATTCAGAGTAATATTAAGATTTGATAAATTACCAATAAGAGCGTTACGAGGGTTTGAATAAAATGGACAGACAAGGAAATAATGTTCTGCGTCCTCAACAACAGCTATACAATGTGGTCAATATGGACATTCAGAGATGTAATTGAGGAATTTATCACTTTTCAGATCACTACAGCCGGTTCTAATTCTACTGTGAATGATATTGTGTTTTCTAGAACCATGCGAGAAATATGCAGGTGATCTGCATACGGGGGGGGGGGGGGGGAGGGGAGGGAGGGGGGGGGGGCGATATGAGTTTTTGAATTCAGTAAGCGATGAGCAATTTCGTACTGATTGGGATAAATTGTTCCACGTTTCCGTGCAAGACGGAAAGAATGATCGTTTAAATAGCTCAGTTCGCATGCTGTAAGGCATAAAATTTGACGAATTGCGGAGGTTATAAGACGATGTGTCACAAACCCGTGGTGGAAGAAGTTGGTAGAGAAAATCTGGCGCATCGTTGTGTATGATTTTGTAAAAGATACACATCATTTGAACGTGTCTTCTTGTCTTCTTGTTTCTAGATTATCCCACCCAACTTCTAACAAGAGGCGATCGCGTGATACTGATTGTGTCAGGCCCGATACGATTCGTGCGGCATCGCAGTGTATATCTTCAAGGCGCTTCATTAAATGTTGCGGAGCACCGCGCCAAACAGGACTACCGTACTCTAATATTGGTAGTACGAAAGCATTATACATCTTTCCCAGGATCTGCCGGTTAAAAATGTGCTTCAATTTTCTCAACAGAGAAAGTCTTGCACAAGCTTTTTTACAGATATCATAAATATGGGCTTCCCAACTTAAGTTGGATTGAATAGATAACCCCAAATGTTTGTGGACAGCAACAAAATCTAATGTTTCGCTGTTGAAAACAATATTTGGAAATATAACATCCCTGCTGAGTGTAAATAGTATTACGTTAGTTTTTTTTAGCATTAAATGTGACCAACCACGTGTCAGCCCAATTGTTAATTTTTGGAGTTCGGTGTTCATTTTAGACTGAATTCCATGAGTATCAGAAGATGACTCTGTCAGACAAGTATCGTCAGCGAACAGTCGAACAACAGACTCGATATAGTCGGCTATGTCGTTGATGTACACGAGAGATAAAAAAGGGCCAAGAACGGAACCTTGTGGGACTCCAACTTCATGAACAATAGATACCCCAATGACCCGCACAGAACTTATAGGTTATAAAACAAATTATAGAACAAAACTCACAACAGACGGAGACCTCTCAATGACCCTCACTGAACTTATAGGTTATAAAACAAAACTCACAACAGACGGAGACCTCTCAATGACCCACACAGAACTTATAGGTTATAGAACAAAACTCACAAGAGACGGAGACCTCTCAATGACCCACACATAACTTATAGGTTATAGAACAAAACTCACAACAGACGGAGACCTCTCAATGACCCTCACAGAACTTATAGGTTATATAACAAAACAAACAAAAGACGGAGACCTCTCAATGACTCACACATATCTAATAGGTTATATAACAAAACTCACAACAGATGGAGACCACTCAATGACCCACACGAAACTAATAGGTTATAGAACAAAACTCACAACAGACGGAGACCTTTCAATGACACACACATAACTTATACGTTACAGAACAAAACTCACAACAGACGGTAACGTCTCAATGACCCTCACAGAACTTATAGGTTATAGAACAAAACTCACAACAGACGGAGACCTCTCAATGACCCACACGTAACTTATAGGTTATATAACAAAACTCACAACAGACGGAGACCTCTCAATGACCCACACATAACATATAGGTTATATAACAAACTCACAACATACGGAGACATCTCAATGACCCACACATAACTTAAAATTTATATAAAAAACTCACAACAGGCGGAGAACTCTCAATGACCCACACATAACTTATACGTTATAGAACAAAACTCACAACAGACCGAGACCTCTCAATGACCACACATAACTTATAGGTTATATCACAAAACTCACAACAGACGGAGACATCTCAATGACCCACACAGAAATTATAGGTTATATAAGAGAACTCACAACAGACGGAGACCTCTCAATGACCCACACATAAATTATAGGTTCTATAACAAAACTCACAACAGACGGAGACCTCTCAATCATCCACACATAACTTATAGGTTATAGAACAAAACTCACAACAGACGGACACCCCTTAGTGACCAACACATAACTTATAGGGTATATAGCAGAACTCACATCAGACGGAGACCTCTCAATGACCCACACATAACATATAGGTTATAGAACAAAACTCATAACAGACGGAGTCCCATCAATGACCCACACATAACTTATAGGTTATAGAACAAAGCTCACAACAGACGGAGACCTCTCAATGACTCACACAAAACTTATAGGTTGTAGAACAAACTCACAACAGACGGAGACCTCTCAATAACCCACAAATAACTTATAGGTTATATAACAAACTCACAACAGACGGAGACCTCTCAATGACCCACACATAACTTATAGGTTAAATAACAGAACGCATAATAGACGAGACATCTCAATGACCTGCACATAGCTTATAGGTTACATACAAAAACTCCTAACAGACGGAAACCTCTCAATGGCCCACACAGAACTTATAGGTTATAGAACAAAACTCACAACAGACGGAGACCTCTCAATGACCCACACATAACTAACAGATTACAGAACAAAACGCACCACAGACGGTGACCTCTCAATGACCCACACATAACTTATAGGTTATACAACGAAACTCAGAACAGACGGAGACCTCTCAATAATCCACTCAGAACATATAGGCTATAGAACAAAACTCACAACAAACGGAGACCCCCCAATGACCCACACAAAACTTATAGGTTATAGAACAAAACTCACAACAGACGGAGACCTCTTATTGACACACACAGAACTTATAGGTTATAGAACAAAACTCACAACAGACGGAGACCTCTCAATGACCCACACATAACTTATAGGTTATAGAACAAAGCTCACAACAGACGGAGACCTCTCAATGACTCACACAAAACTTATAGGTTGTAGAACAAACTCACAACAGACGGAGACCTCTCAATGACCCACAAATAACTTACAGGTTATATAACAAACTCACAACAGACGGAGACCTCTCAATGACCCACACATAACTTATAGGTTAAATAACAGAACGCATAATAGACGAGACATCTCAATGACCTACACATAGCTTATAGGTTACATACAAAAACTCCTAACAGACAGAAACCTCTCAATGGCCCACACAGAACATAGGTTATAGAACAAAACTCACAACAGTCGGAGACCTCTCAATGACCCACACATAACTAACAGATTACAGAACAAAACGCACCACAGACGGTGACCTCTCAATGACCCACACATAACTTATAGGTTATACAACGAAACTCAGAACAGACGGAGACCTCTCAGTGACCCTCACAGAACTTGTAGGTTATAGAACAAAACTCACAACTGATGGAGACCTCTCAATGACCCACACATAACTTATATGTTATATAACAAAATTCACAACAGACGGACACCTCTCAATGACCCACACATAACTTATAGGTTATATAACAAAACTCACCACAGACGGAGACCTCTCATTGAATCACACAGAACTCATAGGTTGTATAAGAAAACTAACAACACACAGAGACCTCTCAGTTAGTGTGATTACCAGGTAAAAGAGAGGAGTTTCTGAATGGAGAGGAACTGACCCACACAGAACTTATAGGTTATATAACAAACTGACAACAGACGGAGACCTCTCAATGACCCACACATAACTACATAACTTATAGGTTATAAAACCAAAAAAACCCCCACATAACAGGAGACCTCTCAATGACCCACACGTAACTTATAGGTTATAAAACAAAACTCACAACAGACGGAGACCTCTCAATGACCCACATGTAATGTATAGGTTATATAACAAAATTCAGAACAGACCGAGACCTCTCAATGACCCACACATAACTTATAGGTTATATAACAAAACTAACAACAGACGGAGACTTCTCAAGGACCCACGCATAACTTATAGCTTATACAACAAAACTCACAATAGACGGAGACCTCTCAATGACCCACACATAACTTATAGGTTATATAACAAAACTCAAACAGACGGAGACCCCTCAATGACTCGCACAGAACTTCTAGGTTACATAACAAAACTCACAACAGACGGAGACCTCTCAATAACCCAAGCATAACTTATCGGTTATATAACAAACTCACAACAGACGGAGACCACTCAATGACCCACACACAACTTATAGGTTATATAACAAAACTCACAACAGGCGGAGACCTCTCAATGACTCGCACAGAACGTATAGGTTATAGAACAAAACTCACAACATACGGAGACCTCTCAATGGCCCACACATAACTTATAGGTTATAGAAGAAAACTCACAACAGACGGAGACCTCTCAATGACTCACACAAAACGTATAGGTTATACAACATACTCACAACAGACGGAGACCTCTCATTGACCCACACATAACTTATAGGTTATAGAACAAAACTCACAACATACGGAGACCTCTCAATGACCCTCACAGAACTTATAGGTTATAGAACAAAACTCACAACAGACGGATACCCCTCAATGACCCACACCTAACTTATAGGTTATATAACAAAACTCACAACAGACGGACACCTCTCAGTGACCCTCACCGAACTTATAGGTTATAGAAAAAAACTCACAACAGACGGATACCTCTCAATGACCCACACATAACCTATATGTTATATAACAAAACTCACAACAGACGGACACCACTCAATGACCCATACATAACTTACAGATTATATAACAGAACTAACAACAGACGGAGACATCTCAATGACCCACACATAACTTATATGTTATATAACAAAACTCACAACAGACGGAGACCTCTCATTGAACCACACAAAACTTATAGGTTGTATAACAAAACTATCAACAGACGGAGACCTCTCAATTAGTGTGATTACCAGGTAAAAGAGAGGAGTTTCTGAATGGTGAGGAATTTACCCACACAGAACTTATAGGTTATATAACAAACTGACAACAGACGGAGACCTCTCAATGACCCACACATAACTACATAACTTATAGGTTAAAGAACAAAAAAAAACACAACAGAAGGAGACCTCTCAATAACCCACACATAACTTATAGGTTATAAAACAAAGCTCAGAACAGACGGAGACCTCTCAATGACCCACTTATAATTTATAGGTTATATAACAAAACTCAGAACAGACCGAGGCCTCTCAATGACCCACATATAACTTATAGGTTATATAACAAAACTAACAACAGACAGAGACCTCTCAATGACCCACGCATAACTTATAGGTTATATAACAAAACTCATAACAGACGGAGACCTCTCAATGACCCACTTATAACTTATAGGTTATGTAACAAAACTCAGAACAGACCGAGACCTCTCAATGACCCACACATAACTTATAGGTTATATAACAAAACTCTCAACAGACGGAGACCTCTCAATGACCCACACAAAACTTATACGTTATATAACAAAACTCACCACAGACGGAGACCTCTCAATGACTCGCACAGAACTTATAGGTTATATAACAAAACTAACCACAGACAGAGACCTCTCAATTAGTGTGATTACCAGGTAAAAGAGAGGAGTTTCTGAATGGTGAGGAATTGACCAACACAGAACTTATAGGTTATATAACAAACTGACAACAGACGGAGACCTCCCAATGACCCACACATAACTACATAACTTATAGGTTATAAAACAAAAAAAACACACAACAGGAGGCCTATCAATGACACACACGTAACTTATAGGTTATAAAACAAAACTCACAACAGACGGAGACCTCTCAATGACCCACATGTAATGTATAGGTTATATAACAAAATTCAGAACAGACCGAGACCTCTCAATGACCCACACATAACTTATAGGTTATACAACAAATCTAACAACAGACGGAGACTTCTCAAGGACCCATGCATAACTTATAGCTTATACAACAAAACTCACAATAGACGGAGACCTCTCAATGACCCACACATAACTTATAGGTTATATAACAAAACTCAAACAGACGGAGACCTCTCAATGACTCGCACAGAACTTCTAGGTTATATAACAAAACTCAGAACAGACGGAGACCTCTCAATAACCCAAGCATAACTTATCGGTTATATAACAAACTCACAACAGACAGAGACCTCTCAATGAGCCACACATAACTTATAGGTTATAGAACAAAACTCACAACAGACGGAGACCTCTCAATGACCCACACATAACTTATATGTTATATAACAAAACTCACAACAGACGGAAACCTCTCAATGACCCACACATAACTTATAGGTTATATAACAAAACTAACAACAGACGGAGATCTCTCAAGGACGCACACATAACTTATAGGTTATATAACAAACCTCACAACAGACGGATACCTCTCAATGACCCATTCATAACGTATAGGTTATATAACAAAACTCTGTACAGACGGAGACCTCTCAATGACCCACACATAACTTATACGTTATAGAACAAAACGCACAACAAACGGAGACCTCTCAATGACCCACACAAAACTTATAGGTTATAGAACAAAACTCACAACAGACGGAGACCTCTCAATGACCCACACATAACTTATAGGTTATATAACTAAACTAACAATAGACGGAGACCTCTCAATGACCCACACATAACTTATAGGTTATATAACAAAACTAACAACAGACTGAGACCTCTCAATGATCCACACATACCGTATAGGTTATATAGCAAAACTCACAACAGACGGAGACCTCCCAATGACCCACACAGAACTTATAGGTTATATAACAAAACTCATAACAGACGGAGACCTCTCAATGACCTACACATAACTTATAGGTTATATAAAATAAAACTCCTAACACACGGAGACCTCTCAATGACCCACACATAACTTATAAGTTATATAACAAAACTCACAACAGATGGAGACCTCTAAATGACCCTCACAGAACTTATAGGTTATAGAACAAAACTCACAACAGACGGAGGCCTCTCAATGACCCACACATAACTTATAGGTTATATAACAAAACTCACAACAGACGGAAACCTCTCAATGACCCACACATAACTTATAGGTTATATAACAAAACTAACAACAGACGGAGACCTCTCAATGACACACACATAACTTATAGGTTATATAACAAAACTCACAACAGACGGAAACCTCTCAGGACGAAATATTTTATTTTCAAACCTAAAAATTGAAAGGTGGACAACGCAGTGTATTTGTTTTTATTTTATTTTATTCTATTTTCAATTTCATTTATTTTTATTTTTCATTTATCCATTTGCCACTCATACATTTTTTTAATTTCAATAGATTTATTTAATTTCCTGTATTTCTTTTTCAATTATTTGATTATTTGTTGCTCATATTTTTCTACAATTTTACTAAATTAAGTTTCTGTTTTTTTTGGTGGGGAGGGGTGAATTGGTGGGGGAGAGGGGTTTACCTCATAAGATGTCAAAAATTAACAAACATGCATTGTCTCATGTTAATAAAGCATGCATAACTCGAAATAGTATGTTATTATGTTATTAAAACGAAAAAGGCTCAGTTTCTTTTTTTCATTTCGTTTCGGGGATAAAATTGACAGCGGATGTACTGCCCACCGAGGAAGTACCACCCACCGATGCCCGTGTAAACAGAAACAGATTAGCTCGTATGTACGTCTGTTGCTCAGTAAAATCGAGAAAAAATAATAGCGACTCTTAATAATCTGACGATCATGGTATAAATAAAATATACCCAAAGTAGCTTTGTGTACCACATGTTCACCACTCGTAGTGAAGTGGCGTTAACCGCCAAAGGCTCGCGGTTAACACCACTTCATCACTTGTGGTGAACATCTGGTACACCAAGCTACTATGGGTATATTCTATATATATTACCCAATTTTGACTACGAGGATGTAATTTCGGACAACTGTCCGGGAGATAAAGCACAGGTATTGGAAAATATTCAGCTTGATGCACTGCGAACGATGTTTGGTTCTACACGAGACCAATCATGACGCTATATATACTGAGACAGTATTTATTACACCACGAGAAAGGACACGACACAAGCTTGCTACTTCTTGCAAAATGAAAAATGGGTATGCTCCATTGTACTTGAGACATTTGGTACCCCGACAAATTTCTCATGTCTTCGCAAACACCACGAGAAATTCTCATTTGCTATCAGAACCTTTTTGTAGAACCAAAACTTTATCTGGTTCTTTCCAGCCGTCTTCTGTGAGGATCTGGAACAAGCTCGACGTCTCCACGCGTGTTAATACGTTCAAACGTTGCCTGAGACGGGACGACCTGACTGTTCCAGAATACTATAGAACCGGTTGGTGTGAGATAATTCATTCACTGTTGTGCCTGCAATGTAGTAATATCAACGCTCACAAATTGAACAGATTTGTGTCAGACTTTCCGTCGTGCCAATGTGGATTTGGATACGAGGATGAGGAAGTTTATATATTTAATTGTAGGCTGTTTTCCTCCCAAAGGCAGATCTCGGTGAACAAAATCGGTCTTGGGCAATTTACATTGAATAACCTGCTGTGGCTGTGAGGTAATCCTTCACTCTCCTCGACTGAGAACAAAGCTATGTTCGCAGCATTACATGAATTCGTAGCGGATACAAAAAAATTTCAAGACACCTTTATTCCACATGTTAGAAATTAACACGATGACCCCATTTAGAATTTTAGAAATTAGGTTGGGATGTCTAATTCCAGCCCTATTGTTATTCTTGCAGCAAAACAACCCACTGTGACACCTGGGTTTATTACATCTTTTACCTAGAAGAAGTTGACTTTGATTGTAATGGCCCGGTGTTATGAGATCTAACATATCCTCTTCACACAATGCACTTACACCTGATTATTAGTCATTTGATGTATGGTGGTGGAGTTTATATAGGCCACGCCTGTTCGCCAAAACCAATTTCAATTAAGCGAAATGAAATCATTGTTTATTAAAAAACGGATTATGGCCCACTTGCGATCAGCGATCAGGTTAAATTTTTCTGTCTGCTCTCGTGATTGCAGTACTGTGTTTGTGAATTTTGAAATGTAAATATGTGCGGCATTTTTGGTGTATTTCTATGTGAGTAGAGTCTCTGTTTTATGTATAGTTCTATATGGATGTTATTCAACAAACCTGTCGGAATGTAACCTACTAACAATGCAAATAAAAATATTAACATTTTGTTCATGTCATGATGAGATTAAAAAGGATTGTATTGGAAAGTCTCAGATAGGGTGTTAATGCAGGTGCACACCACAGTCGGATAAAATTAATGCAAACAGCAATGATTCTAATAACGATTCTGTAATAGAGGGGACCCATAGCCGTGGTGTAGAATGTAACTGTTTTTCTTGGGAGGGGGAAAGTAAACTTACTTGTTTTTACATTATAAGTTATTGTGATGAATTGACGGTAACATGGTCTGAGGTTTGCGGCTCAGGACTTATGTTCAAATGAGACGCGAAGCGTCGAGATTGAGCATACGCTCCGAGCCGCAAACCTCAGACCATGTTACCGTCAATTTATCACAATAACGTATATGTTCCAATACAACCCTACCCACAGCCCAAAACCTACATCGTGAAACACGAGAGGCTTATTTACTGAACTTGTGATCGTTAAAAATTGACTTGTTCAAGGCAACTTTGAACGATCACAAGCTTAGTAAATAAACCTCTAGTGTACCCAGTAGTGAATAAATAATCAATAAATCAGATAAACTCATTCCATCTTAGTTCAAATCGTAAATTTATTTGTAATTTACACAACACTTCATTCGGAACACTGTCTGCTACACGTGTGAAAAATCCTGAAAAAATGAAGCGGGAGACGTCATTTCAAATATTTCGTGTTGTGACGTCAGTCGGTAACATTTTCTACTGGAGCCGTAAACATAAAAGAAAGTACGCCACCTCTCATCCAATCAGAGGGCGAGAATTTTACTCTTATTGGAACATAGTGTTGACCAATGCAAAACTGCACAGGTACTTCTGAAAAATGTCATCCTTGTATACGCCTACACATTCATGCCTAAAATCTTTAAAAGTTATTCAAGATCTGTCACTGATATATCTGGGGTTATTTTGCTTTTGTTATTCCATCCTTTTCTGCGTACTTAGACCTTCAAAGTGTACCCATCATGCTCCCCCGATTGGCATGAACTAACCTCCCACTCCCCCCCCCCCCCCCCCGTCAAAAAAAAAATCCCAAGTTTTTCCAAGAAGCAAATGAACCCTCGCCTTCGGGGATGATACTCCCTGCTTGATGTGAAATGGAGAGTGAGTGAGTGTGTGTGTGTGGGGGGGGGGGGGGGGGGGAGGGGTGGAGTTGCATATATTGCTGATGCTATTAGCAGCAGAAACATATTTTGTCCTCTACCCACCCCAGTACCTCATACAACATAGCCCTGTGCTTGAGTTTTAGTGTATGAATATATTTTACAACTCTCAGCGAGGATCGTGTGTAAAACATTTGTTTATTACAAAATTGTGAGAAGGGAAGCACAGCTGTCATGTTTGACCTCAAAGTCTTGATTACTATAGGTCAAGTATTCAGTTTGATAATTTAAACGATCCCGTAAATGTATTCGTAACTTCAACCTTGAAGGAATTCAGGACACTCGTCTTTCTGGATACTTTGTCTTCCAGGGAAATGAACATGGGGTTGCTGTATAGGACTCCTCGTATTGTAATTTTCTCAATTTCTCATATTCTAAAACTTACAGAATATTCTTTTGTTCATTTTAGTTTCATATGTTGGGTGTTGTTGGAAAGATATCATGCTGTTACTCTTTCCAGCTACATACAACACCTCAAGCTCCAGTGACCACTGTGCATATACATCCGTAAAATATACAGTAATTACTTGTGTATAGAGAATCACAATTCTATTTCCTACTATGTATAAACAGAGAACGACACACGCGTGTGAATAGGTTAATCGATGTGGTACGAGTGCCAACGCGGGAGGATAAAACGAGAGGCCACAGGTCTCGACTTTTATCCTTTCGCGATCGCACAAGTGGCATATCGATTAACCCATTCACACGTGTGTGTCGTTCTCTGTTTATTACAGGCCATCACGTCTATAAAAGCAATTATTAAAAGGACACTCAGCAATTCATTTGACAACAGTTACTATCAACAAAAAGAAGACATTTTATCGGCAACCAAATTTGCGAGGGGAACCCGTGTTACTATTTTTAGCTATCGCTAGCGATTCAAATTGTAATTGCAGTGCACGATTTGGGATGCCATAACCAGAGACGTTTCACAAAATGGGCTCCATGGGCCCTTGCAAAAAAAAACAAAAAAAACAAAACATTATGGAATACGGATCCAAATAAAAGGATTCTGGGGGAAAATCTGAACCAGAACATTCCTCTAGACCAACGGAACGTCCCCACGGGGCCCCTTCGGTACTATAGCACTACCTTTTATTAGGAAAAAGCGTCACGGTATATTCTAAAAAGGGATTCTGGGGGAATCTGAACCAGAAAAAAAACTACTCCTATTCAATCAAACTTACCCCCAGGGCCCATCGGTACTATATCAATACGTGCTAAGCCGATAAAATGGGAAATCCGTAGTAAATAAAGACAATTTCGGTGATTTGGGGTGAATGTTGGTGATTTGGAGGATTGTCGGGTTGTTTGTGGTACTGCGTGATACTCCGATTCAATCGAACACACCCTCCGAACATATCCCTATAAGAAGGTTTTACGTCACATAGCAACCACAGAAACTAAGATGGCGGCCTCCAGTATACAAAATGGACGACGGAAACACGTATCATTCTAACAACACGCGCTGCGCATGCCCACTTACATCACGTATCACTATGGAAATGACGTCACATTATGGCCGCTCACGCGGGTTACCGTGACAGCACAATATGGCGCTACTACGTCACGTGACTATGATGTTACATGAGATCCTGCATGAGATCCTGCAACCTAGATGTGAAAACCACATTACATACTACTAACGTTTGCATTGTAAACAATCTTTGAAATTACCTCCCTTGAATTCTTTTACGTCTTTAACGCTAGATGGTTTTTTGCCCAAGGGCGCCTCATTCGTTAACATTGAGTTTTGGCACTATTCGGTCTTTATTCTTCTGTTTAGCTATCCGACCGTGACGGCTTCCCCAGTGGGGAAGCCACTGGAGAAGACAAGACGTTCGGGCAACTGAACAAGGAGTAGGAGAAGAGGAAACTTTTGACTATGACGAAAGGGTGACTGGGTGAGAAACAATAACACTGTCAGAAATCTGTAACATTACCTCGGGCACATGGTCGTCGTGAATATGACCCATTAGGAGTATAAAAATACAGAGAAAGTTTAGTTCATCTAGGGACCCAAACTGGTTCTGCAGTTTGTCCTGGCAGGGGAACCAAATTTGGTTACATAGTACCAAACCTACACGTTTTGGTTCGTCAATCTTTCGCATTAACTGGACTATTAACCCTTTACCTACACGAAAAGCAGACGACACTTGCGAACAAAATTCTTGAATAACTAATATTTTTCATTTTTGTCTCAAAAACAAAGGTTATGACCCCTCATTGGAACGAGCTCGTTCCAAAGAGGTGCCATAAGCTATGTTTTCAAGACAAAAAAAAAAAAAAAATAATGAAAATTAAATTGCGATTCTTGTAAGTAGCGCTGGCTGGTTTTGGACGTTACGATTAAAGGGCTGACGCCTCTGACCTCCGAACTCTGTATAATTGTAAAAAAAAAAGTCGCGCCAAGTTGAATTTTTGAAATGGCTACGAAGCAACGTCATAAACACATTTCCAATTGTTCCATCACGCATCAAACTGCGTGACGACGGCAACTGTTTTTTTTATATAAACAAGACAGACAACTCTATATGTCCTTGGAACCAGGATTACTCAGAGTCAACTGATTTGTGCCGACCGTGATGGCTCAGGTCCAAAATGTCTAATATTTCAAGTACATCATCAAGGCTAGCCTTCGACAAATACATGTATTGATGATATAGTTCAAATATTAGTCAAATTGGATTGTATTTAAAAATTTCAATATTTTTTAGAGATTTATTAGGGAATAAATGTAGTTGTCGTGACGCAATTTGTTATTTAACCCTTTGATACTTTTGTAAGTCCTATTACATACGAAATTAAACAGCGCGTTGATACTTTTGTGCGTCTTATGACGTACGAAAACAAACAGCGCGTTGATACTTGTGTACGTCTTATGACGTACGAAAACAAACAGCGCGTTGATACTTGTGTACGTCTTATGACGCACGAAAACAAACAGCGTGTTGATACATTGGAGTCAATAGTTTTGTTATTATTTTTCGAATTTTTAAAGTTTGAACCTCAATTCCTATTTTCTCCCGAATAGTGCTCAGTGACAACCGTTGAGCTAAATGTTATCACAGCTTAAAATACTAATATAATCCTGCTGTTAAGACTTCTTAATTGGTTGAGTGCTAGAAGCCACTATCAGAGCTTTCAAAAAATGAGCAAAAGTCAGCACTTTCCTTGCTTATATTTCATATTCAGCCAAACACAAATAATATTTTCTTTATATAAATTTGTTTTATTACAAAGCATTGGAGAGTGCATGTGGAAAATACCCAAAACCCATCGGTTTTCGGAAGCCTGATGCCTACCCCGTTAAGGACACCAATTATACATTAGATTTAAATTGCTCGCCTGACGAAATCTCTCAATTCAAATGCAAATAACAAGTTCTTCTTTAACCCTTTACCCAACGCAAACGATATCAAAATTTATTAATTTAAATATCATTTTTGGAAATTTTTCAAAAAATTTCAACAAAACCATATCATGTGATATGATATGGTTTTGTTGAAATGTTTTAAAATGTATAATTTTTTCAACTACTTAGTTTATAAATTACTGGGGTGTATGCCGCCGATTCGTTAGATAAAGAGTTAATGTCTGTAAAAACTGAATGTGCTGACAATGTGTACATTTTTGTGGTAATATAAATTAACCCTTTACCAAAATTTATTATTTTAAATATAATTTTTTTAAAATTTTTCAAAAATTTCAACAAAACCATATCAAGTGACCCCTCGCTGGAACGAGCTCGACGAGCTCGTTCCAACGAGGGGTCACATGATATGGTTTTGTTGAAATTTTTTGAAAAATAATATTTTTTCAACTGCTGCATTTGCATATTACGCGGGCTCATGCGGCCGATTCGTTGGGTAAAGGATTAATATTATAAGAATAGTTTATTGATAATAGAGACAACAAAGACTGCGTGAAAAAAAAAATCCATCTGGCTGTTATAAAACTTACTTGAAATATACATGCAGGTGCTTAGTTATCGGTCTTAATGCTGTCTGCACAATTTGAATGTAAACCTTCTTAGTTTTTCTATGTTTTTCGCAACTTTTCCCAATGGCCTCCAGAACCTTTCCCAGAGAGGGTCGAATTATCCCTGTTAATTCGTGTGCACATATTCTGCGCACGATTAGTGTATGTCATATCTCATGTGACTTCTCCTTCGTCTGATTGGCTGAAAGGTACTATACTGTTTCCGGTTATTTTATCTATCGATGGTTCTAAAAATAACCGGACACTATTCTCGTGCACAATACATTTTCTAAAAATAGCTTTGGAATATTGGACAAAAGTTGCATGAGGAAATTAACATCACTGTTACACAAATTACTTCCAAATGAAACAAAATACGGCATTTTGATTGCTGAGATGTACGGTTTAGCTTGCAATCCATAGTAGCTTTTTTAAAAAAAAACAAGAATACACAATAGCAGGCTATATGGCTAAAAAAGTACCCATTTTTAATTATTAATTCATACCTTCTGCTCGGTTATGTTAGAACAAAAACAAAAAAATACAGGAAATTTAATATTTATGTGCTATAAAATATTACAGATATGGATGTCATGGGAACTGACGCTTTCAGCCAGTTCCAATGACATCCATATTTGTCTGGTTTTATTAAGGAACTTGCAAAGTACAAATTTTTTGTTAATGTTTTCCCACAGTTTAGGTTAAAGTCTTTAGTTCACCAAAATTCTTGGAAATGAATCCGTTATCTTGTGATTTCCAGGGTATTTAAGAGTTTATTGTGAGCCTCAGGGTGTTTGAGTTCCCAAACCGGTGTAAATTCTCATACACCCTTGAAAACACTATGATAGCTAATAATACCATTGTGATCAGTACAGTGTCAAATGAAAGAAGTTGCTGTATAAATATGAATTAATGTAGATAAATTATATCTGTGTCAACAAAGCCAGTCCCTGGTATCATTTTTTGGAAGACTGAATTTAGTACTCTTCACGCAATGATACCAGGAACGGTTTTAGCCTTTATTTCCAATAAAACAATGTAAATATGGATGTCATTTGAACTTGTTCGGTCTCCCTGTTCCAACGACGCCCATATTTTCATGAATTCGTTAAAATGGTTATTGTCAATGTTCGTCTTATTTCAGCAAATGTTCTATTTTTTGGCTGGTATGCTAAAGGGTCAGGGAATTACTGTAGGAGACAGTCCCCTAATAGAATTCGGAGAGAAAATAATGCAAAACACAAGGTAATGTTGATGAAAGAAAAACAGGATGTTTTTCCCTCATCAGCAACACCCGGTGTTTTGTATTATGTTTTTTAAACAACGCTTTGAGAATTGAAGAAAACATACCAAGCGGAAGCTTTTCTTCTCGTAACGCATGTCGTGATCTGCATTATGGGAACAAATTTCTGCATGAACAAATGTAAATGTAATAAAAGTAATAATAAAGTAATATTTATTACATTTTTAAAAGCAATTGTAATATAATAGGATAATCAAATTTTCCAAAGTACTTGTAATATAATATAATAAAACAAGAAAAAGTAATAGTAGTATAATATATTACATTTGAAAGTAATAGACCCTCGCCCTGTCTCGCAATCGCCGATCGCCGTTTGAAGGCAATTCTTTACCCAATGCAGACGATATAAAAATTTGTAATTTTAATATTTGTTTTTTCAAATGTTTCAAAAACATTTAACGAAACCATATCATGGAACCCCTCATTGGAACGAGCTCAAGGAGCTCGTTCCAATGAGGGGTCACATGATATAGTGTCGTTGAAATGTTTTGAAATATATATTTTTTTCAACTACTTAATTTATAAATTACGTGGGTGTATGCGGCTGATTCGTTAGGTAAATGGTTAATGTCTGCGAAAACCGAATGTGCTGACAATGTGTACATATTTGTGGTAATATAAATCAAATATTTACAACATATTTCTTTCTTTATTGACAAGAAACATGTGACGAGGTTGGGAAATTAATACCGCTTTACTAGTTTTCATGTTAGGATTTTGTTTGATGCTTGATCATGTGTGGAAGTTATTACGTCATGACTACAGATTCACCGTAATAGCTTTTACGTCATCAAACGTCATCAATAGGGGAAGTTACAGTGCTGATTGACTTGAAACCATCTTGAGGGGGAGAAGGAAGGGCGGATTGGGTGGCGACATTTTTCGCTGACGTCCCAGCAATCCAGTTGTATGGAGATCAGTGTGCCACAAATTTGATCAAAGTTGGATTCAAATTTTTCAAAGCTTAAAAAGAAAAGATACTTACCACCGATAAAGAAATAGATTCCTAGTAACCAGCTCTTGTCTCTGTAGAATGTGATTGACTGTGTTGTGCTCCATATCAAAAGATAGCCACCGGTAGACAACAACAACCCGACGACTGATGTCACTGTTGGTCCGAACTTGTCAAAGACAATGCCAGGAATAAAAGCAATACCGACACCGAAGTTTGATAAAGACGCCAACATGGCAGCTGCAAATTAAAGAAAAGTATAATTTATTTAAAATAGGACAGAGCAATCAAAGTTTGAACCTTATTAGTTATCCTTGTGTTTTCCAGGGTGTACGGGAATTCACACCGGTTTGGGAACTCATACAACCTTCGGCTTCGCCGGTGGATTTATTTTCAAGAATTTGGTGTACTTAATACTTTACCTACATTGTGGGAAAAAACTCACAGAACAATTGTACTTTGTAAATTTCTTAACAAAACCAGACAAATGTGGATGTCATTGGAACTGGCTCACAGAGCCAGTTCCAATGACATCCTTATCTGCAATATCTTATTGCACATAAATATTAAATTTTCTGTATTTTTATTTTTATTCTAACATAACCGAGCAGAAGGTATTAATTAATAATTAAAAATGGGTACTTTTTTAGCAATATAGCTTGCTCTTGTATATTCTGTAAAAAAGCCACTGTGGATTGCAAGTTACACCGAACCTCCCAGCCAATCAAAATGCAGTATTTTGGTTCATTTGGAAATAATTTAATTTACAGCAGTATCTAAAACAGGTCGCATTGTATTCAGACGAAGGAGGGAGAAGTTACTAACTTCTTCATTTATTAAAAGCAAGAAATGAAATCTTGGCTTTATTTTCCACTGATGTCATAGGGCAAAGGTGTTGTCTCAACACTTACTTGCTTTTCGATTGGACATTACTGCGTGTCTAATAATTTCAAAGGAGATAACTTCATAGAAAGTCGATTTTCATGAGGGTATCAGTCAGGGATGAGTAGTGTGCACATTCCAAAATTACTTTCCTGAGATGCGGTGACAAAACTTACCTTCTCTAATAGGACACTTAATACATTCGCCTTGTACTGACAGAAATGATGTGCTGGTGTTAGGGTCCTTCGAAGATTGGAAATTCTATTCGTAGTTGCGCTAATTCAGAAATTTTCGAATAGTCGAAAAATTCTCAAAACCTCACCAAGTGTCTTTCCTTAAAGTCTTCTTCTACCGCCAGGTCTTTAGAGGAGACCTGTTGAAAAAAGAAGATTGTCATGGAGTTTGTGTTTCCGAAACTAGATTCTGGGATATTTTGTATTTTAATGACGTGTCCAAATAGGGTAGTTGACGTTGAATACGACCCTTGAGTGGAGACAGACGGCATTTCTTATATTTAACTGTAGTAAGAAGATTCAATATCTACAACATGAAAAACGGTGAGATTCGAATCGAGATTCGGTCGATTCAAAACCCTCTGCCTTGATTCAATTGGGCCCGCCAATTGAGATTCTCGGGGGTCCTAGCTGAGGTCTGCATATCCATAGGCAGAGATAGAAATCTTTTAAAAACGATGGTAATTGTGAAAAACTGAAGGCAGCAAGTTGAGAAAATTGATTGACATTGAGTAGGAAGAGAAGTTAAAAACAAAACGATCGTAACTATTTTTTGCAGTCTGTGTTAACAAGCTATCTCTACGACAATTGTCAGACATGCTTGAGGCGAGTGACCGGGTATTCTTTTAAATGACGCATAGTTGTAAAAGCATTGAACGGGAGCATGGTGGCTCATTGGTTAGAGCACTAGACTCTAACCAAACAGATCAACAGTTGCATCCTGTTGTTTCCTCCATCTGTAAAACTGTGGACATAATATAAAAGTGTCATTGAATAGTGATAAACAATTACCACCCAAACATTCAATCGAGTTTCCTTCCATGTTACTGCCTCCGATCGATGAACTATTCAGAACAATAACTAGTGTTTATATATTCAGTTTTAACCCTTAAGTCCTCAGATTAATTTTAAAGTATTTATGGCCTTTTTCTGCTTACATAGTTATTGATGACTTGGCAGTGGTTCTTCATCACTGCTGGCTGCCTATACAGGCAGCCAACAGTGATGTAGAACCACTGCCAGGGAAAATTCAGTCTACACACAAGAGTAATAAAAAAGATTACACAAGGGAGAACCTGCTTCAATGCAATACAAAAGTGGCGGTTTGGGGCTATATGGGGGCTTAAGGGTTAATTCAGTTTTAATTCTCCCCAGTGTGATGAAATTATTTCATTTGTATCACTTTGCTTGATTGATTGATTTGATTGATTTATTTGCAGCATAAGAGTATACAAGATAACAATAAAACAGGTTATAGATGAACGCGCTGCAAGGAAATGGCATAGCCTGAGAGGCTGTCTTCCTGCCATTCCCTTTTGACGAAAAGTATATTCTTGACAGCAAGATTTGTGTTGATGGCTCATTAGGTTTAGTGATGGAACCTCTTCTTGGAAAGATACTATGGAGTATAGTAAACAGTTTGTGAGAGAAACGCTACCAATGTACGTGTGGGCATATCAACCCCTCGAACATAGAATACAAAAAGCGCCGATGAGCCGTCGGTCCGCGAACCGTTGGATATGCCCAACCCCCACGACCGAAAACCCATCGCCAGTTCCCGTGGCCTATATTCGCCAGTTATTAGAAACCTGTCGGGTGGAGAATTCACCACTGATACCTCTGTAGCGTCCTCCCTCACCACTCTACTTTTTTGTTTAGTACGATAATTAATACAATAAGTAATACACTAAGCAACAATAAGTAATACACTAAGCAACAATTTGGTAAGGGCTATACGGTAAGGGCTATACTGTAAGGGCTATAGTTTCTATCATTGGTTCAGTGATAGAACCTCTTTTGGAATAATATTATGGTGGATAGTAAACGGTTTGTGAGAGAAATGTCACTTTTAAATACGAATCTATCGTAAAGTGGGTTTTAAGTCACATAAAGCACCCGGGACTTATAATTTGTCCCGATTCGAATCTCGAGAATGAATTTTGATTCTCGTGATTAGTATATATAAGGGGATACATCCTCTGAATATACCACTGTCCTATTAGAAGGTTTGGAGTCACATAGCGACGTGGTCTACCATAATGTACGTCCAATATACAAAATGGAGGACGAAGACATGTATCACCCTAACAACACGCGCTGTGCATGTGCTCTAAAACCACAAATCTCTATGGGAATGACATCACAACATGGCTGCTCACGCGGCTACCACGACAACCAAACATGGTGATAAGGGATGAGTCATCCCTGATATACTACTCTCGTGAACTCATTCCACGAAAATCAATTTTAGTTTTCATTTTAGAATTTGAGAGTACTGTTGTACCCTTTGTCCCCGTGAGTGTAACCAGTTTAGAATTCCTAATAAAAATGAAACCTCATATTCAAATATTTACTGCAGTTACTGATTCTCGAGTGAATTTTAAGCCCCGACACTCGACCCAGGATATTCGGTATGATAATAGTCTCGGACTTAGCCTTTGATTATTGTCTGAGCAAATGCACCGGGCTGCTGTATTATCCTGCACATAACACATTTAAGTACTTAGAAAAGGTATTCACAAGCACTTTAAACAATAGGTTTGCTGAGTTTTCCGATCACTGTGAAATTATACAAGACTACGAAGTGTTTACTTGTTTATTGTATTGGGAATTTACATTAAGCTAAACAATTATTTTGTACGTTGTTCGATTTTCTCAATGCATTTGAGACAACAGTTTATCATATGACTATGACATTTTTACCCTAAATATCACTACTGTTTGACGATGTTTTCCAAACTGTTGTATCACACCGGGTGAGATTTTTCCGGATTAAAAGTCCATATCACACTCTTACGGAAATCAAAAATCCATATCACAATCCCACGGAAATATCCGAGAGTTTCCGTGAATAGTTTTCGTAACTAGGGAAGTCGTTTTTGTTTCGTCTGCCGGGAAGAACCTGGGTATCTAATTTATAACGGCCAGTGAATCGAAATGAGCAAATTATGTTACTATTTGCGTGTCATATGATAAACATATCATCATAACAGTGTGTTGATCCGTGTCGTAGTATCACGTCGAGTTGAGGTGGCCAGATTTTCGGATCACACGAGCTGACGTAGATTTTCGGATCACACGAGCTGCTATATAGCGATAAAGATGAAAATCCTTAACAGCAATACAAACATAATTGGTTAACGCTTTATCTAGCACACAGGATATCAAAATTTATTATTTTAATTATTGGTTTTGTTGCCAGGAAGTAAATATTAAATTCTGTCTCCTGATTGGTCAGAATAGCCATGGCAAAGGGCGCACCCAACATCCAAGGTAAATGAGAGCGTGCAACATCCAGGATTTATGGGAACGCGAAACATCCGGGGTATGTTGTTTAAATGAAAGCTTTTCGCTTTCACTCGCCTCGATATAAAAATCGTACCAAAAAACCTAAAAATAGTCACAAATATCATCAGATTTCTAATAATTCGATCATATTTTGCTATTATAAATTAAATAGTCGAATAATTAAATCACACAACATGAGAAAAATAAAATAAGAACAACTCTGTCAACAAAATACCCCCCCCCCCCCCCCATAGCACGCGATCCCAATAACAACCCAAAGGATCTAACTCTATCTGTTGTCTTCTGCGTTTGTAAAAACAAAACAATTATTCACAAGTTTGGTCCAACTGATTGAGGAGCGTGAGAAACGTGTCCACAAATTTGTTTCCACTATGTTTCCATTGGGTTTCAAACGGGACAAAAATGTTATCTCCGCCAACATGTATGTTATATGAAGACGTGCAATACGCCTCAGTACACGGCGTCATTGTGTCTCCATGTAGGCAGCCGGGATAAAGTGCCTTGCTCAGTGACACAAGGCGGGTCGTCCCGGACGGGGATCGAACTCGGGACCTCTGGCATAGAAGTCCAACAGTCTACCACTGAGCCACCGCGTTCCGTTTTTGACTATTAATTAACAAAGAGGTTTTGTTCAAATGAAATGATAAGCACTGCTGTGAGCATGGTACTGCAGTGCTCGTGGGGTGTTCGCATTTATAGAAAAGATAATTAAGGAGCTCGGCGATGATATGTACACTGCATATAGGCATCAATCGGCAAAAGTCTAAATATAAACGATAATATTTATTTATTGGGATTTAACGTCATTATCGACAGCCAGTCGATCGTTTTTACAGTTTTACGGTTGTAGGAAGCCGGAGTACCCGGAGAGAACCACCGAGCAAAGGCGAGCAACTGTCAGACTCCCCAACATTCTAACTCACCACAAGCAGGGTTAGCATTGGTTGAAGACAGGTGCACCATCGACGTGCAGTATGCCTTAGTACACAATGCCACCGTGCCCCCACTTAGGCAATGTGGGTGAAGTGAAACGATAATAAGCTTTTAAGATATTGAGTGACAGGCCTTTAAATTACACCCAAATAGCGGCAACATATGCTATTCCCAAATTATCTGGTAGTGCTAGAAGCCACTAGCAGGGCTTAAAAAATGATGACACCAGAGAAAAAGCCAACATTTTCCATGGTTTTGTTTCATTTTCAGTCGAACATAAGTATTATTTTGTTTATATAAATTTTGTCTTAATGCAAATTACTGGAGATTGCCTGTATGCACTCTACAATAATTTGTATTAAAACAAATTTTCAATAACAAATTTACACCACCAAACATAACCTAGCCCTCAATCCGTTAAGCAACTCTGCCCAAATTCTGCGATTATAGCGTGCTTTCTTTTCAAAAATTGTTGCAGAGTCTCAGTCATATATGTTTGGTAGAGTTTCCTCGAGGGAAGCAACATTGATGAGAGGTCTATCTGTGACTCATGTGCAGCATATGGATAAGTTCTCCTGTGAAACGGAATCTGCGTCGACCGTGTCGTGCAAGATTACTTTTCACTGGCAAACTCTGTATGAGCTTTAACTCAAAACATGGGATCTAATTAAGGAATGATCGTTTCTCTTTGTCTATTTCTTGAGTTATGAACCCCAAAAAACAAAGTCCAAACTGTGTAAATGGGCGTCATTCCTTATAATTAAACGTTCGCGATCCAAATAAATAAATAGTGTTAGTCGTCCTCTACTTCAGCGAACAAAGACTTGAAAACTAAAACTGGTAGACATATTATTTTCCTGGCATAAAAGAGGCGCATATTATTGAAATGCAGGTAGCAATTGACACACTTTCCAAGTCAAATGCACTTATGTCATTAAATTTTTTATTGACCAATGAATTACGTAATGTAAAGAAAACGTCATAAGCCACGCCTCACAACTCGCAATATCCACATAATCGCGGCCCCTAGTGGGCGCACCTCGCACGTTTAAGACTCTGCGAGCTATCTCTCACTCCTTTCCAAAAACCTCACCACGTCATCGCCGGAGAGTTCGGGCGCACCGATAAATTCGCCGCTCGATTCGAACTCGATGTTTGATCGCTAGTCTTCCACCCCTACCGGTGGTGGTTTTTTGGTGGTATTCTGTCGAAAAAATTCACCTAAAATGGCGGGTCCGTGTTATCTCTGCGAAAAGGTGAGTGTTTTCCTGAGAATGGTTGTTGTCAGATTTTAATCGTCCTTTTTTTAAATAATAGGCGCATCTAACCTCTTGTTCTCATCCAAGGAATAGTACATGAACCACCTGGAACAGATTTAGCGTATTGAGTACTATTGTTAGCAACATGTCCCGTGGCATCCCTCTTCAGCACCCCTCAATAACGAACGACTCACCTTCGGCTCCCCTTTTTGATCGTATGAGGCCATGAGGGTCACGAGAAAATCTCTCAGTTTGGTATAATCTTACTGCCATTTTATCTAAGTGGCACCTCACTTCCAGCACTCTAAATAACAAACCAATAGCCTTCGGCACGCCTTTTGTATAAGGACACGAGGGGTATATTCTGCCATTTTCCTTATCCTCATCAAGATATCTAACGACCACGTTTCGTTGCACTCCATTTCCAACATTCCTAGTTAACAAACGACTGGCATTCGGCACCCAAGGGTCATGGGAAAATTCCTCAATGAGGTTTAATCTAGCGTTCATCTTATCCTCATGTAGGTGTCTAACGGCCACGTCTCGTGGCACTCCACTTCTAGCACCCCTAAATAACACACGCCAGGCCTGCGGAATCCATCTTCTATCATATGAGGTCATGAGGGCCGAGAGGAAATCCCTAAACAAGGTATAATCTACCTGTCGTCTTATCCTCACCTACGTATCACCTACGTATCGAACGATCACGTCCCGTGGTGCCCAGTTCCAGCACCCATAACAAACAAACGAGTGGCTTTCGGCACATCCTTTTATCGTATGAGACCATAAGGAAATCCCTCAATGAGGTATAATTTACCACCCCTCCTGTCCTCATCTGGGAATTTTGGGGATACCTGTGACAAGATGATGTACCATTTTATGATACCCTTTGAGGATACAATTTAAGGGTATATTTTGGTGTCGGTGGCCAAGTGGTGTGCGTGGTTCAGGTCTGTCGGTGGCCGAGTGGTGTGCGTGGTTCAGTATAGTTTCGTTAGGTGGTTGGTGCCGAAGGAAACTCTCTCGGCGTGGGTTCGAACAGACAACACTTGCAAACAAAATTCTTGAATAACTAGTTTTTTTCATTTTTTTTGTCTCAAAAACATAGGTTATGATCCCTCATTTGAACGAGCTTGATGAGCTCTTTCCAAAGAGGGGCCATAACCTATGTTTTTGAAATAGAAATAATAATGAAAATTAATTGGCGATTTTTGTGAATAGCGCTGGCCGATTTTTACCGTTACTTTGGGTAAAGGGTTACGAAAAATGATATGAATCAAATAGGTTCTACTGGTCAGAAATTAGTTTCAATCTCACAAGACAAACCTGATATAGAGTAATCAAAATATTGATACTGAAGAGCTGATTACCGCATGTGACTAACATGGGTTAGTGAAATGAAAAATGAAGAAAATATTTGTTTGCATAAACTGAGACTTCGCAATCTTTTCAGTATCTCGCACTAAAACATGCCATTAACTTATTAACATGGGACATAAATCAAGTTCAGATATATATGAAATGAACTCAAAAGAGCACCCCACCTTCCACTGCTGTGAAAGCGCTATGCTGAAGATTTTGAAGAAAAGAACCTAATACCACACAGATGAATATGTTTTGCCCAGCTGCAGGGCCATGATTCTCAGATGAGCAAAACCTGCCACACCTGACTCGTTCATCCCTGATCCTTAAGAATGCAGACACTAATTCTGTCTCAGATCTTTGCACTTCCCCAAGTCCTCTCTCAGCCCTCCATTGCAGTACTGACTGTTCATCATTTGCTTTTCCCCTCACCCAACTTAGCCTCCTGTCTCAAGTCTCCAATTCCTCCAGGAATTGTATTGTTCATTTTATGGAAAATGAGAGCCCCTTCAAAGAGACTGTTTCATGGTCCTTATTTCTCCTAAACCATACATTTTTGAACCTTTGCAATTAGAGGGTCATAAGCAATGGTACAGCCCCCCCCCCCCCCCAAAAAGAAGACTTTGGGGAGATTTTACAGAAAAATAATTATAGTGTCATCTTCTCTCCTATTCGGTAAGGGGTGAAAATAAGGTATAGGGGTTTTAACTTTGTCAAACTTGACAGTAGACTCACACTTCTGTCATAAATCAACCCCAGATCATCAAAAATGTTTTTAAAGTTCAAACAATAAATAACCCAGTCAAAATTAGATAAGGATTTGTCAAAAAATAATATCTACAAATCATCTAGTCACCCATGAAATGTAGAAACAACTGAAACAAGAATTTAATTTGGTAACTGTAACTGTTGGATCAGAACTTGAATCTAACAAATGAATAATAAAAACAACAAAAATAAATAAATAAATAAAACCTAAACTCTATCTTCCCACACAAGCACATAACCATTTATTTATTTATTTATTTATTTATTTATTTATTTATTCATTTTATGTAGGTTTCAATGTACGTCTGTATGCAAAACATGAATTAAACTGATTTATTAACCCTTTACCCAACGTAGACGATATCAAAATTTATTATTTTAAATATAATTTTTTCAAATTTTTCAAAAAATTTCAACAAAACCATATCATGTGACCCCTCGTTGGAACGAGCTCAACGAGCTCGTTCCAACGAGGGGTCACATGATATGGTTTTGTTGAAATTTTTTGAAAAATAATATTTTTTTAACTGCTGAATTTGCATATTACGCGGGCGGATGCGGGCGATTCGTTGGGTAAAGGGTTAAACAGTTCACTCAATGACTATTGTGTATCTCTTAACGTCAAACCTGGTCATCAGATCATGACATTGGGCAATGTAGGGAGTGAATTGTAGTCATTAACTCAAGACCTATTTGATTGTTGCTTTGCTTTCAGTATTCATTAGTTTTGTTCTTTAGTCCACTCTTTTGAACTTTTGTGTTTCTCTTAACGTCACGACTGGTCGACAGACCATGACATCGGACATTCTACAGAGTGAACAATAATCCTAAGCCCCAATCAGTCTAGTTTGTCCATACTAAAGTTGATACATGAGAATGTCATCCAGTCTTAATTTCAAACCAATAAAAGTTAAATACATTTTAATCTGAAATGTTGGAAGACACTTCCCAGAGCTTTATGTTCCTACCACAGTTCCATATGCCATTACCAGAATGTTTTATTCTTGTAACTTTTATTTTAATTTTATTGGAAAATAACCAAATAAATTTGTACAGAAATAATAATCTTAGTAAATATAAATTGCAAATGCTAAAATAAACATTTTAATCTACTGTTAAACACTTACCCAACAAATCGCCCGCACCCACCCGCGTAATATGCAAATTCAGCAGTTGAAAAAATATTATTTTTAAAAAAATTTCAACAAAACCATATCATGTGACCCCTCGTTGGAACGAGCTCGACATGATATGGGTTTGTTGAAATTTTTTGAAAAAATTTAAAAAATGATATTTAAAATAATAAATTTTGATATCGTCTGCGTTGGGTAATGGGTTAAACATTTTGTAAAGATACATGACTTTGATAATTTTCCTGTCTTGTTTGGATATTTTTGGATTTATTTTAGTTCTTTGTAGGTCAAAGTTTTGGAATTTGACATTACCATGTATGCAGATAATGACAAAGAGCTCAATGATATATTTGATGGCATTGTGGCAAAGTATGTCTTCCATTGTATCACCACATTCATTGAAAAGTTTAGTACAGAGCCTCATCTTGATTTTACCTAGATGGGCAATGTGTTTAACCCTTTACCCAACCTGAAAAGCAGACGACACTTGCAAAAATAATTCTTGAATAACTAATTTTTTTCATTTTTTGTCTCCAAAACATAGGTTATGACCCCTCGTTGGAACGAGCTCGACGAGCTCGTTCCAACGAGGGGTCATAACCTATGTTTTTGAGACAAAAAATGAAAAAAATAATGAAAATTAATTGGCGATTTTTGAGAATAGCGCTGGCCGGTTCTGGACGTTACGTTGGGTAAAGGGTTAAATGTGCTTTGGAAAATGCTATCTAATTTGTCTTCAAGCTTTCCTTGAGGAGTAACATGGAACGGTCAGACCACCAAAACAACCTTTTTTCATTAGAGAAGACTTTCCAGTAAATTCTCTTCTGATTGGTATTGCTTATGATCTGAAATATCAGCTCTGCCTGTGCTGCAGTGCGGAGTTACGATGTTGGGGAGCTGGCAGCTGCTCGTCGTTGCTCGGTGGTTCTCTCCGGGTACTCCCGCTTCCCTCACCCTTAAAACTGTCTCGGTCATGATTAGCCATTGTGCATAAATATGTGACCTTAAACATCAATAAATAAATAAACAATAAATAAATATGATCTGAAATAAGCTTATCATAGTTACAGGTCTTACAGTTTTCATGTCTTTTTCAGTTTTCTCACAATATATCCTGCAATATACATGTAGTGCAGAGTGTTTTTTCTGGCAATGAAGCTATGAAATCTGATACATTTTTCATAGAAATATCCAGGCTGCTTGAGATTGCTGTTGCATAACTATGATCAGTCTCTGACTTCCACTGCCCTTGTGCATGTTGAGTACTACAATTTGTACTCAAATCTGAAGATTTCCTTGTTAACTCTTGAAGTGACCTTAAAATTGTATCGATGTCATTTGTACAATTGTTTTTTTAGGGTTAAATAATTAGGTTCACTTGGCATTGCTTATATGCAGTGGCAAATTGGTCTGCATTTGGATTATCCCTACAGATTCCAGCTTGCTGAATCTGAGAGAATAGATTTTCTAAACAATCTTGGTTCAGACGATTTGTTAACAGAAACTCACATTATTCGATAAACTATCGTTACTGAAATTCACAGACAACTTTATACATATTTTATACATTTATTATGATTGTCAAATAACCTTAGCTGCTGAAAGTAACCCTAACCACTGATAAATAAATTAATAGGAATGGATAACTGTCATAATTTTCCAAGAGAGAACCAAATTACAGGACAAGAAACTGAAAATGCTGTTTTTGCAAACCTTCTTGAACTTTGAGAGTCGGGCAGTTTCCTGTTGCTGTTCAGTGGTTCTTTACTTGTACCCCAGTTTCTTCCAGACGTAAAACTGCCTGACACGATATGACTCTGGCTGTTGAAAGTGTCGTAAAGCCCAAATGAATAAAAAGATAAATGAATGGGTTAATTTTTTATATTTAAATATATACTTAAATTAATATATTAGATTTAGCAGTGCTCTTGGTTTAGGACTAGGAGCAGACATTTTCACCCCTCCCCCTCTTTTTTAAATACTAATATATGGCGGAGCAATGGCGCACATTTATAGTCGACCTCAAACAAAGCAACAAACAAATATACACCACACAGGTCGAGTTATTTTTAAGTTGCACTGGTACTGCAAAGAATTTTAACCTGAAGGTCAAACGAATCATTTCAAGATTATCATTCTACTACTAGTCTGCTTTGTCCGTCATTTTTGTGCATAAACTTGATAATCTAGCAAAAACGGCGCGAGATTGTATTAAACTGAGTCAGTAATTATTCTGTCAACTAACCTATCATTATCTATCGGGAAGCGAAAAAATGACACCCTCCACCCACGGTATTTTTTGAAGTATTATCGCAGTTGTAAGCAGCGCATTTGCAAGACATTTTGCTTCAAAATGACGCCAGGCTGGCCGCCAGGGTGCCAAACACTGGGCCAATTCGACGTTTCGTCGGGAGTAGATTCTCCGGTATATTCTCCGTGTCCCTTCCTTTAAGAAGCCTCTAACGTTCATAGCAACTACGTGCTACCATAGAAACCATGATCGTGGCCTTCAGTATATACAAAATGGACGACACTTATCACCCTAACAACACACGCTGCGCATGCACAGAGAGACCGCATGTCACTATGGGGATAGTGTCACAAGATGGCCGTTTACGCGAGCTACCATGACAACCAAGCATGTCGTTGTAAAAAGGTATCATCAGTTCATTTTACAGCGAACGTTGTCGAACCCACATTAGATTTGTGCCAGGTAGACCGAGCAGACGATGTAGATCGAATCCACCAGCCCGGAGTTGCGATAAAGAACTCACCGCAGAACTACAAAAGGTTTGTCGCCTGCTTTTGTCCAAAATGAATTTGACAGGTTCCGAAATGAAGACGTTAATTTGATGGCAGGTATATAATAAAAAGGTACAGTAAAGTTTTCCAGTGTACTTGTATCGCATCGGGATGAGGACCTTCACCCAAGTAGTATCGCACGGGCCAGATCGAAGCGACACACAGGAAAAGAAAACTTCACTCTACTCGTAATCTCAATATATTGTGCTTACCTTCACTCTGTGTGTAGTTATACGTGGCTTTCAATGGATTTTGAAAAATACTGAATAGGGATACTATTCCACTCGATAGTTGTGCGACACAAGCAATAATCAAAGCTATCCATAGCAGAAATAATAACAGACGTTCGTGGTTGGCCATTGTGTGATATCAGGTAGCCGCTCATAGTGTTCAACAATTTCATTTATTTATGATTATGTACGCAATATATTAGTTTGTCAAGACATGTTTACATTGTGCACATATCCAATTCACCCAGTAGCTGCATACTTACTTCAACGGTCATTCATTATAAGGTTAATAAATAGGCCTCGTTGGTTATCACGATAAAGCTCCTTTACCCCTTTAAACCCGAGAGGCCCCCGGTCCAGGAACAGATACATCATAATGTTATTCAGTAAGAATGATGGCTGCGAAGGGGATGTGCGAGGTAAACCAATCAACATTTTCAATGTGCAGCCCTCAGGCTGTAGTTCCACATTTTTATCAGTTGAGAAAAATAAGCTAAACAAACTGTGGGTTGAGATGTAATTTATTTTATCAAAAAACTCATAGCATGTACGTGGTTTCGTGTACAACCTACGAAGTAATATGGTTAGCACCAGGGGAGGTGGGTGGGGACGGGGGGGGGGGGGGGGGGGGGTAGGAAAAAAATTATGGATACAAGGTGGACATTTTTACATTTTCAATTTTTGGGACCCACCACCCCCGGAATGCAAATTTTTGCCAGTCATGTCTTGGACACTAACCCCTCATGCACAGTTTTTTCTCAAAGACAATTGGGGACCCACCCCCCAATTTATAAAATCTGTTTAACGAAGTATTCAAATTACCTAAATAAAAAAAACCCAAACTTTTCCCAAACATGAAAGGTGCCGCGAACCAACTTGTCCGATATCCCAGCCCTGCTCTTGGGCATCCAAGGCATCGCAAGCCACAGATGGCGCCAAAACAATCTCTCTGCTTATAAATCCACAACGGAAATTCACCATCAGACCCCCAGATAACCACTGGAACCCGCTTCCACCAACTGAATTGCAGATATACACCCATTCATGTTCCAAGCAACACAACCCTTACCCCGATGTACAACATGTCTATGCTGTTCAGACACCAGTCGAATCCCACCACCAAGAAGCCCTGCCAAAAATATATTGTTCCCACCTGGATATCATCAAATAGTTGTTTTTCATTTCATTACTTTTCGGTTAAATGTTTAATTTGTACAGCTGGTCTGAGAAAGACCTAATACTGAAGTTCTTTGACCCATGCCAGGGTGGCTTGTCTGAGATGAATTGCCTCTTATATATTTTTTCATGTTAGTGTCACTAGAATCATATTTTCCTTGAAATTATACACGTTTTCCACAATCACGATTTTTATTCTATCAATCTTTCCAATTATTCCATACATGGAAGCACATTAGACCAATGGCATGAGGCACACTGAGGCTTACAGAAGAATCAAATAATAGGAGCTACAAAGCACCAATAAGAGCCAGACTGCCTTAGTAGAAATATAAAGGAGTGAAAATCATGACCAAATAGCTGGGAATCACTTTGGTGTTTTGCAATTTTTTGCCAGACCCAGAACAGGATCCACCCCCTAATGAAGTGTAAAACATGGGGAAAAAATTCTAACATGGAGCCCCCAACACATTAACAATGCTCTATTCTGTTCTAAGTTATGAATCTAAGCACTTGAATTCACTTTGGTTGTAATTACTTGTCTGTACAATGATGGCAAACAATTGGCACCGGCAAAAACAGCACTTTGGGGCTCGGACCCACCCACCCACCCACCCACCCACCCGGACCTTGTATCCTGACATTTTTGTGCGCCCTCCCTGTAAGCACGTGAAAACACTGCTCACAATTCCCCTTGCCGGACAAAATCATCTAATCTCACCAAAACGGCCAAATATGGATAACTCGAAGTATACTGTCGGTCCCGTGAACTTCGAGTTAACGAGTTTCGACTGCATGTATGTCTGGATAAGAATAATGTCTTAATTTTCTATGTTTAAATGGGTCATCGGCATCCAAAATGGCTTCATATATACACGTCGAAAGTTTCAAAATAGTCATTTTGTTATACTTTCATGTCCAGCGAAGGACTACAATCATATTTTCTTGCTTTTTCAACAAATTTGAAGGCTGTTTCATGAAAAATATACGAATTTTCCCCTAAAATTGACGTTAGTTTATACCATTTTTTTATTCCGTGTCTAAATTTGAGTCCAACAAAATTGTCATGAAAATATGAAATTTTCATCACAGCCGCCACCACCACCTCTTACCGGAAGTCGTTTATCCCATTTATGCTATGAAAATCAAACTTTGCTGCCAAAAATTCTACCGAACCTTACTTTTTTCAAAAATAGACATATATTAATAACTTTTGCTAATAAAAAATTATTTAAACAGACATTTTTAGTATATTATAAATATTAAATGCCTTGTAGTTGACTATGTCAATATCTCAACGACATGCAGTGCAATAATTATTATGTCTTATCGAACAAATCGAGGATAGATCTTGTTAACCATCACGGCTCCAATTTAGGGTTGGCACGATTTTAAAATTTAATGATCGATTTTAATGGTCGTACTTTGTGACTTTGTGACTCCAGAAAAAACGAAATAGAAAATAATATTTTTGGTCATTAGCTCCTCAGGCCGGACATTCTTTAAGCATGCAGGCATGCAGGCAAGCTGCGCGCCAACTGCTCTCCGACGAAAATTCCGACTCCTGACCACCTCAGACCCAAGCCCGAGCCTACGCTCATATTTGCACCGCAGGTGCTCAAGAGTCTAATAATAGCAGCATTGAGATTGAAGAAGGAAATTGTATTTGTTGGAAAACTGAGAAGAGCAGTTTTTTTGGAGCACCCATACTTTCTGGAACGCCAGGTCGGGTGCCATGTGTTGTATCTTTATCTTTCTTTCCCATATCAATTTACAATGTATTTGATTTTCTGTCGCCTCTGACACATCTTATGAGCACAACTGGGAGGAGAGTAATAAATTATAACTCATCAGTAAACCTCTGACACATCTTACGAGCACAACCGGGAGGAGAGAAATAAATTATAACTCATCAGTAAACCTCTGACACATCTTATGAGCACAACTGGGAGGAGAGTAATAAATTATAACTTATCAGTAAACCTCTGACACATCTTATAAGCACAATGGGGAGGAGAGTAATAAATTATAACTCATCAGTAAACCTCTGACACATCTTATGAGCACAACTGGGAGGAGAGTAATAAATTATAACTCATCAGTAAACCTCTGACACATCTTATGAGCACAACTGGGAGGAGAGTAATAAATTATAACTCATCAGTAAACCTCTGACACATCTTAAAAGCACAATGGGGAGGAGAGTAATAAATTATAACTCATCAGTAAACCTCTGACACATCTTATGAGCACAACTGGGAGGAGAGTAATAAATTATAACTCATCAGTAAACCTCTGACACATCTTATGAGCACAACTGGGAGGAGAGTAATAAATTATAACTCATCAGTAAACCTCTGACACATCTTATGAACACAACTGGGAGGAGAGTAATAAATTATAACTCATCAGTAAACCTCTGACACATCTTATGAGCACAACTGGGAGGAGAGTAATAAATTATAACTCATCAGTAAACCTCTGACACATCTTATGAGCACAACTGGGAGGAGAGTAATAAATTATAACTCATCAGTAAACCTCTGACACATCTTATGAGCACAACTGGGAGGAGAGTAATAAATTATAACTCATCAGTAAACCTCTGACACATCTTATAAGCACAATGGGGAGGAGAGTAATAAATTATAACTCATCAGTAAACCTCTGACACATCTTATGAGCACAACTGGGAGGAGAGTAATAAATTATAACTCATCAGTAAACCTCTGACACATCTTATGAGCACAACTGGGAGGAGAGTAATAAATTATAACTCATCAGTAAACCTCTGACACATCTTATGAGCACAACTGGGAGGAGAGTAATAAATTATAACTCATCAGTAAACCTCTGACACATCTTAAAAGCACAATGGGGAGGAGAGTAATAAATTATAACTCATCAGTAAACCTCTGACACATCTTATGAGCACAACTGGGAGGAGAGTAATAAATTATAACTCATCAGTAAACCTCTGACACATCTTATGAGCACAACTGGGAGGAGAGTAATAAATTATAACTCATCAGTAAACCTCTGACACATCTTATGAACACAACTGGGAGGAGAGTAATAAATTATAACTCATCAGTAAACCTCTAACACATCTTATGAGCACAACTGGGAGGAGAGTAATAAATTATAACTCATCAGTAAACCTCTGACACATCTTATGAGCACAATGGGGAGGAGAGTAATAAATTATAACTCATCAGTAAACCTCTGACACATCTTATGAGCACAATGGGGAGGAGAGTAATAAATTATAACTCATCAGTAAACCTCTGACACATCTTATGAGCACAACTGGGAGGAGAGTAATAAATTATAACTCATCAGTAAACCTCTGACACATCTTATGAGCACAACTGGGAGGAGTGTAATAAATTATAACTCATCAGTAAACCTCTGACACATCTTATGAGTACAATGGGGAGGAGAGTAATAAATTATAACTCATCAGTAAACCTCTGACACATCTTATGAGCACAATGGGGAGGAGAGTAATAAATTATAACTCATCAGTAAACCTCTGACACATCTTATGAGCACAACGATGAGGAGAGTAATAAATTATAACTCACCAGTAAACCTCTGACACATCTTATGAGCACAACGGGGAGGTGAGTAATAAATTATAACTCATCAGTAAAGGAGTGATGAAAACCCATAATCGTCGACTTTGAAATTGTAGTTGATTATGGATGTTTCCGACGAAAATGTCAACTTCTCGATTAATCGTGACACGCCCATTCCAATCTCCTAACTACACTACCTATCGTCAAGGACTTTGCCAATGAAAAGCATTTTTTATTCTTAGATTAAAAAATAATGCTACAGAATTCCGCAAGAAATGGGCGCGTTTGATTTTCTCAACGTCCTAATATGTTCGAGGCTATTTTAGAAAGTGTGTAACGCATGGGAAGAGTGCGTTCCTATTTTTAGAACAATCAATAGAAAACCTAGCGAAAATAGTCCAAAATGGCGGCCAAACTGACCAACATGTATTATAAAATGGCCAGCAATGGACTGTAAAAAATGTCTTAACAATTCTGTGCCAGTGTAAGAAACACTGTTTGGTGCGATATAAATATACCCTTCGGAAAAACCATACGGGGGTTGAATTCGGAGGTTATGTTCGAATGAATGGGAGTATATCTAATTATCCAAAGGAGCCGACTATGTCCCAAAAACAAAACAAAAAAAGCCTCGGATTCTTTCAGAATCCTTTTTATTAGAGCAGGGCGTAGTGCTACAGGGACATAAATAGTGCGCGTGTGTGTTAGGGGGTATGTTCGTTTGCACTAGATTAAATCTAATTATTCAAACAATTTTACAGTGGCCTAAAATCGCCAAAAACGGTCTAAATCCACCGAAACGGATTTGGCGAAGCACCCATCTTGGGCTAATAACAGTAGGGCGTACACGCTAAAAACTAAAGTGTTAAAAACTACACTTGAAGTGCTGTATTTAACACTTACTAAGTGCTGAACTAGCACTTTGTTCAAGTGTAGATATCCCAGAACTTGACAGGTGTTACAATAATACCACTTGACAAGTGTAATGTCGCGACACTTAAAAGGAAACAACGCAGATGACGCGGATCAGGCTCGAACTCTCGAGCCTGATCCGCGTCATCTGCGTTGTGTCCTTTTAATTATGTACCCACAAAGCGCAAATCAAATTATGGACGATTCTGGAAGAACCACCAATGCTAGACACATGGGAAGTGCCATCCATTCAAGTTTCAGATGTCTGACGATTGTAATGTCTAAGTGCTTAAAGCATTGCACTTTGAGTGTTAAAATCAAACTCTTCGAGTTAGAATGGGTTTAACACCTTGAATGTGTCAGTTTTAACACTTTAGTTTTTAGTGTGTAGTGCTGTAGGACTCCAAAGATGTTGTTCATTAATACAAAAACAAATCTAATTACCCAAAGTAGACCCTACAGTGACTGAGTAAAAACAACCAACAATCACCGAAACGGATTTTATTTGACTCGTATTCTCACAGAATCCTCGGGTTCTGCTTATTCCTGTCCTTATTATCTCCATTCCCTGACCTTTTTTCCTATTTTATGATTTTTTGTATGTGACTCTGCGATAGTACACAATGTGTACATGGTCACATGTCTGGTGTGGCGATATGTGCCTACGTGAAAATAAACAATGTGCCCCAACACATATAACACCTAGGCACATACGTGTATCTGAGGATACCTATGGCATGGTAATGTATTATTGGAGGACACCTTTTGGAGGATACTTTTTTTTTTTGGGGGGGGGGGGGGGGGGTACTTATATGAGGATACATGGCCAACCCATTTCACCTGGACTAAAGACACTTATCTGAGAATATCTGGTCAACATATTTCGCTTAGTTCACCCCAAATCATCATATCTCCAATGTCACTACTGCTGATTTGTCGTCCATAGTCATCATCATCTCTCTTGTCAGCTTCCATTATATTCAGCCAATACTCTAGTATCCTACCGCCCTTTCAGCCTTGAACTTGTAACTTGTGATACTACAGACTTACTACCTATGTCAGACCCTGTTCCTGTCTCTACCATCGGACAAGTCTTTAATGCGTTCAAGCATATGGCTACAATCATCAAAAGGTGCCTCAGTCTAAACAGCTGCTTAACCTTGTGCATGGTAGGGCACCTTACGTATAAGAAACAGTGTGTTGATCATATCGAGATGTGCTTGTGTGATAGTGGACAATGTTTCACATGCAGCACATGGACACAGTCTGTATTGGATGAGGCCATATGCGCTTATGCTAAAATGCATAATGTGCGCAAAACACACGCAGATCATAATCATATGCGATAAATACAAATTATCATAATGTTCGGTCGATCACTGAAACGCACATAGAATGTATCCATGCGCCTGTTATGATAGTCCGTAGCGCTACCGGAAACGAGTCGTCTATATGATGCGGAATCAGAATGAGTCGTCTATATGATACGGAATCGGAACACATTATGTGATACGTACCGTTTCTCGTGGATTTCAGGCCAAAATCTATATGATTGTTAGATAAAAAGGAGTTCTAGAAGCATAGTCGTATACTAAGAAGGGACTCCACAGAACGCGGGATTGATGGTTTGTGGAATGTGCTTGTGTGTTAGTGCCAGCGTACAGTGTGTCAAAATGGGTACATATTGTATGCAGCACATGGATATATGACAGATGTATTGATAATGCTTATGTGAAACTGCACAATGTGAAGCACATAGCCACATACAACGAACAGAGAATCCTAAGAATGGGTGCCGACAATGGGATGCCGACAGTGGGGCGCCGAAAGTGGGGATCCGAAAGTGGAGTGCTGTAAGTGGAGTGCTACAAATGGAGTGCTGTAAGTGGTGTGCTGTAAGTGGAGTGCTACAAGTGCGATGCTGTGATCGATGTGCTTGCTGAACGATAAGGCTCTCTCGCTTTTCCACTAAAAAATTAAAATTAACATCCAACACGGGCGTGTTTGCAGTTAAAAACAACCATGTTTTCTTTTCACAATGTACCGGTAATAACATTAGATCTATTTTTCATCCTTATTTAGTGTATTGCCTATGGCTTCTGCCACCCCTACAACCACTTACAGTTTCAATTTCAGTGGTTGAAGTAGGTTTTTTGTCCACTGTAATTAAGGAAGGAGAGGGCCAACCATGGCGATATGTTAACGCAGTTTCATGTAACTGGTCTTGCATGATTGTTCTGTGAAAGCATGTTTAATTTGTGTCAAATATTTGTGAATGTGTTTATGTTATTTATCTCAATCTGTGAGACTGTTCTGCAATGATGTCTCAATCCAGCAATAAATTATTATTAATTTTAATTTTTCTTCTTCTGTATTCCACACTTACAATACTGTTCATTTGCTTCCACAGCATCAAATGAATTAATTACGAGTTAGGCAATGCGGGAGTTGATTTTTGAATCCTTGATCAATTCATGTGATCAAATTCTGCATATAACTGTAGCAGAACCTGGTGGAGATTTGATTGTAAGGGGAGAGAATCGATCTCGGATTCGGAGCGAAATTTAAATTACCTGTAACGTTTGGAGATATCGTTGAGCAGAACGGATGTTGATTAATTCTCTTTGTTCATATTTTCCGTTGCGCAGTTGTCCTTCGTAATGTCGATGGTGAATTTTCTCGTGAGGACTCTCCAGTTTCTCTGTAGCTGTTTCCATTAATTGATTTAGATGATTAGTTTTTTTGAAAAACTGTAGTTAGTTTGGTGTGATTAACTGATTTGTTTACTGTCGTTGCCATGGCAAGAAATTTGCGAGATATCGTCAAAGTCAATTATAAAGACATGAATGAAGGCAATTTAGTTGATACCAACAGGTCCGGCACAAACGCGAAACGACGTATAATACCTAGTTTGGCGTATAATACCTCGAACGAGGTATAAAATTGATGCACAAACACACAAATTGGCTATGAGCAAGAGAATCGTGTAAAATCGGGTGCGAAATTAGGTGACGTTGGAAGTGGTAGGGTAAATACTTTGGATATACGTCGAAATTAGAAATGTTCAGCGATGCGAAGTATATTTAAATATGTAAAATATACCGTTACTTTTGGTATTTTTGAAAACACGCCTCAAATACAGGTTATTTTGCAACATTACACTGAACATTTCCGTGTCTTCAAAGCGCATTCGAAAAGCAGAAAATAATTGCTCGTTATTTGATTGGTTTAAATTTCGAAACATATTAAGCATTTAATAACGTGTATCACGGGTTACAATACACAAAATGGGAATGTATGGCAACCCGCGCTGACATGAACTTTACAAAAATGCATGCAGATCATGTATCACGGAAAACGGTCATACAATAGGGTATTAAAGCACTGCAGAATGCAAAATTAACGCACTCCATTCGCGATTTGAAAGATGTCGGCAAGATGCGGATGTAAGCGACACAATGACTTCACAGAGGGAAAAGATGTGAAACTTTTTAAATGTTCTGCGGCAAAGTGCAGGAAGAAAACTATTTCTGCACTGGTGGAAAATAATTTGCTAAATGCCAGAGCAACAAATTTATGCACAGGATGTGTTTCTTATTCTGAACAGCACTTCGTCTTGCAAGACACAGCACAGCCATCATCATCTACGGAATGTAAAATTGATTTTAATGCTGTGATCAAGGCCATGAAAGACGGACAATTCTCCAACACACAGCTGGCACAGATGGCACTCGTACTTGGTGAGTCTCAGGCGCAAAACATCTACAGACAATCGGAAGATGGGGCGACTAGAATGTCAAACACAGAAGGTCTGGACAAATATGTGCCAATTGACTGGATATGCGAACAGAACGCTGTCGTCGTAAATTTCCTGAAAGGAGCAACTTTATTTGATGCAGACAGATCCAAAAAGATTAATTCCCTTTCTCTCATCTTGGAGCAGATTTACCATTGCCGGAATCTGAAGTATATTGGACCCATGTCATTCACCATAAACCTACTTACCTACTTCCTAACCGCCAGCAAGACGATATGCAACATGAACGGCAGTGTACATCCTGCAGGTTCTTATACTTCACTCCTGACATGGGCTAACAACAATTCGAAAGTTCCAATACAGTCTCCACGTACCGGCGACATTGTTACATACTTCGACAATAACCAGATTTTGGCAAGGAGATGGAGAGTAAATTATGATGCTAAGGCACTACTCAGCGTTATCCCAACAGTAGTACATATCCTGCCGGATATCAACATCAACCTCCGAATCTACGCCGATTTATCACCATTGGACTGGTATGATTTCAACCTTGCAGGTCGTGATGATTTATTGCAGAAGATAATGGCTAACATAGAGGAGGACAACCGGTTGTTCAGACGTGAGCGGTCTAAATTCATTAATAAACGTTCGAGAGAAGTTTATAGGGAGATAGTAGGACACGGAGATGACATTAAGGATAAGTCAGACAACCCACCATCATCATTATCCACTGCCACGTCTGTCGATCATGAAGTACTTTTTGAGTCTGACAGTTCATCGAAACCAACATTTCCATCTTCTTCAACTTCAACAGACCATTATTCATTTGTTGATAGTCACCATCCACCAATTCCACCATCAGTTTCCATGGGAGATCCGTACATGCAAAATCCTTGCTCATACGCATCAGTATCATCTGTCTTATCCAGTCTGATTCGCGACACAGTCACATCAACGGAGAGGAAGTGGACCATAGTAGGCTGCGACGGATTACCATATGTCCTTGGAGCCCGATGGTTGGACAGAAGTATGGTATGTCGAGAATGCGACATAACTGTAATGGGAAAAGACGCTTTTATCAAACACCGAGTTGATGTCCACGGGAATCGAGACAACAGCACAACACCGAACGACCGCAATTTTGGAAATGTTCTCTTAACTCCTGGTCCAGGGCACATGGAAATCAACATCACCAAAGGGCTCTTCAAGTTGCTATGGGACGTAGTACTCAAAGACCTTGCTCAGATGCTGGGATTCAGATCTGCCAAGGCACTTTCTACTTGTGAAGCTGCCACAAACCACCACAAGTCATGGCAAATGCTCCAGATATTACTCTTTGGCACAGCAGACGAACTCCTTATTCCATATTACAAGAATGTGCTGCTGTGTCATGGGAATGTTAGTGAGGAAGGACTATATAAATTCATTTCATCCTCCGCCAACTGCAATCTCAAATTCCTTTTTGAAGTCATCTTCACTCATGTCTTTGCTCTTCACCTCTTCCGCGCCAGTATCCGAAGGAATAATCCGGAAATAATTCAATGCAGTACAACTAAAATGTCTTTGCTATGCTTCGGATTAAACATGCCGATTTATCGGGAAATTTTCATGAGAGAGGCAATAAAGAGAGTTCAAATGCCGGATGCTCTTCGAAATTACGTTGATAGAACAACATCATTTTCCACATCAGGTCACACCAGTAAAGGAGAAGGAGTAGATTTCGTGGTGGAAGCTCAAAACAAAAAAAACAAGATGTGGATCCCACCAGGCCTACCAACAGAGAAAAGATGGCTGCGTGTAAGAATTGAAATATTTTACAGAATGAAAAGAAGCAAATTCATTGAATTTATGTCTCCCATTGGTCACCAGTTTGAAGTGAAATAAGTGCATCCAGTGGAATGGAGAGGAGTTGCAAACTGAAGTTATTGAGAAGAGACCACCATTGATGAAATTATCTGGGCATCTGAGTGTCTGACCTGAATATGAATGGCAGTGGGCTATAAAAGACGCGGAATCCCAGTTACCGCGCACCGAATATGTAACGGTATAGCTCTGGTTCAGACCAAGAGGATCATAACTATTAACTTCGGTCATCCACCCTGAGTAACTGACACACAACTAGATCTGTTAATAGTAACAGGTCTAGCTGTGGCCAGTCACTAAGGGTGAATGACCGGGTTAACAGTTATGAAGAAAGCACCCCATGAAAAATGCTGAATATCACTTTGAAACCAACGGTGGAAGATAGAATGAGGTATCGTTCTCCATCAACTCGTCCCACCACCTATCTAATACTGGAAAGGAATTTTGCACTGATCCGTAATTTGGACATAACATTTAACGTTAACGAACTTTTAGATTTCTTTATTTTTTCCCCTTTTGAACCTTGCTGGGGTCATCAGGTACGATATTATGTACTGGACAGTAATACTTTAATGTTTTCAGTTGTCTGTCTGTGACACCATTTAGGCCGAGGCATTTGGCGTGTATCCAATAGTCACACACATTGCCATCACAACCCATCCATGTCCCTTTCTGGTCACTCACAGAACCATGGCTCACACCACATAAACGGCAAATGTTCAGTGCATAAAAAAACCTCTTCTGGCATCTGTGTCATTTTATGAACAGATTTCTTAATTAGAGACGGTGAAAAGGATGTTGAGGGAATGGCTTCATCAACGCTTTGTTCTGTAATCTCATCTTCCATTTGTTCAACACTTGTTTCAGTTGTCTGTAAGAAAAAAAAACCAGTATTTCATTTCTGGCTCCATGCTTACGTAAACAGTTGCGTCGAAAAAAATATCGTGGTGGGGTGAAGAACATCATCGAGCAGCAATGGCGTAGCCCCCCCCCCCCCAAAAAAAAACAAAAAAACAAACAAAACGTGTAGCAGCCCCCCTCCCCCGAAACATTGACCCATTGCAAGTTTCACACAACTTAAGATGTAAAAAATGATACCCAATACTGGACATACACCAAATTTGTTCAAATTCGGCCCTGTAGTTTGTTCGTTGCTAGGGAGTCACTTTGGTTGCTAGTGACATCATCGTTGACATGTCTGTCTGTATTTCCATTGTATTCTGAGGGTAAATACCAAATTTGGTCAAAATTGGCTCAGTACTTTGTTTGTTGCTAGGCAGTAGTTTTGGTTGCTAGGCAATTCATGTGACATCAAAACTTTGTTTTGGCTATCAACATATGATGGGTCCATATAACAATTTTGGTCAAAATCGGCCTAGTAGATTACCCGTTGCTATGGAGTCACGTGGTTGCTAGGATAGTCAAGTGACATCAACTGTTTGGATTGTCAACGTATTATGTACACAAACGGTAAATGGGTTCATAATACATTGGCAATCCAAAGAGATGGGACTGTGATGAAGTCATGGACACCCTAAAATTGTGATATGGACCCATCATACAATGTGAATCCACATGTGCAGGTTTATGATTATGTGACCAAAGTGACTCCCTAGCAACAAGCAAAATAGTGGTCCGATTTCGACCAAATTTAGTATATGGGTCCATAATACATTGGGAATCGTGACCACTTAATTTTATAACAAAATATACATAATATTTCATTTATGATGGGAAACCTTCCAAAGAACCAGGAAAATCCTGTGTATTGTGCAAGGGACATAATCACCCATCTACTTTGTACTTTGTATTTCTCCAGCATTTTTGGCGTGCCCCAGTGAAATTGCTGTCCCGTTAAACTCCTAATTTCGATGAACACCTCTGTTCCACACATAACCGCAAGCTCTTTTCCCTGAAAGAGACAAAATCTATCTCAGACTATAGGTAAAGTCTGTTTCAATGGCATAACACCTGTGTACAATTGTAGGGGATTTGACACCATCACCTGCTGGGTAGGCCCGTTTTTGCATACTAGTCAAAATGTTGCATGTGGCTTCATTGAGTTCAAAAGGTGAGAAGTATGCAAATGCGTCGGCACTCCTACAATGTATATTTTCAGATGTTTCAAGATCCTGTATTCTTTCTTTTCAAATTGAACCGTCTGGCACGCAGATCATGGTAGATGGTTTAATTCCATTTTTGAACGAAATGATAACAAACCTGTTTTACAATTCAGATTCGACAGAACATGGAAAATAATCTGGGGCAAGCAGCTAGTATCGCAGAGGATACATCACCACCAAACCTTCTAAGACACACGGATTTGCATGGTGAAACAGTAGAATGGCGAAAAATATTGAGAAAGGCGGGATATTTTAAAAACACGTATTCTCCATTGTTATCATTGTCAGGGACAAGTTTCGATTCCAACTTAATTCACTTCGGTGACATTTGTACTTCTAACAGAGAAGTGTATTTTCGTGATGCTTTCGGTGGATGTGATAACGGGCATACAAAAGGATGGACGGTAACAAAAATGTACATAACAACAGCAGACAGGGAAAAGGGGGAGCAGCTGTGTAAAAAACAAAGAAAGAAATATGCATGATGATTGAGAATGGGTTACAAACCCTCGAAAATGCTGGTTCTGAACATCACACACAATTCAACGACAGGTGGAAGAAAAGCAAAGCCTCTAACAAACAACAATTATCATCCCTTAGCAGTGACATTTCAGACGCTATTAAAGATCTGCAAGACCAGTTTACAACAGGAAAGGACTTCCATTATCCAGGTACGTACAGCCTTCACACTCACATTATATATATATATTGGTGAGTTACAGTTTGATTATACCTTGCTAAATAGTGTTTTCTTTCTTGCATGGTATGCTTTCGCCCTCTTTGCACTGTCTTCAATAAATTGAGCCACTGGTATTTTCCCACCGTGGTGATTTAGCGCAGTCTGTTGTTGGCCTTTCGTGTTGCCACCAGGATTGATAGGTTTGGTGGGGATTTCTCTATATTCTACACTTTCACTCTGTATTAAGAAGAAACGTAAATTATAGTTATCACATACAAGTTGTGTTGCAACTTCTATTATTTTCATTCCCACACTCAGAGAAGGATGCATGACATTCGTGACAAATACCTCTTGTATGAGGCTTTTTCATTTTCTGATTCCCAAAATATCTCAAGGCACGTCATTGAAAAGAGCACCTTGCGTGCGTTCCAAATAGGGGTCATCAGCTATGTTTTGTGCAGATAACTGAAAAATAACAAGATTTGATGGTGGGGGACACATTAAAGAAAAAGCTATATATTTGCATAGATATGCGACGACCTGCGATACAGACATTGTGATTTACCATCATTTTGTTTTTTAGTTTCAGATTTACATATCATTCCTGATGAAAGCGACGAAGAAGAGGCAACATCCACTACTGCCCATTAGCCTGCTTTATCAGCCTCGATGTTACTGATGGAAGAAATGTAAAGAGGTATTTACATTAAAAAAAATACGTACCATCCTTTGTTTCTTTGCTACTGATCTTCTTCCTTCCATTTTCAACAGTGTTTGACGATTTGGCATCCGTCAACTCTTTTAATACTATGATGTGTACTCGATTTCCGTAATACACGATCTGCATGCATATTGGTAAAATTCAGGTAATCACGGGTCGCCATACATTGCTCAAGTAGACACTGATGCACGTTATTAAATGCTTAATAAGTTTCGAAATTTAAACCAATCAAATAACGAGCAATTATTTTCTGCTTTTCGAATGCGCCTTGAAGACACGGAAATGAATTTTCAGGCGAAATGTTCAGTGTAATGTTGCAAAATAACCTGTATTTGAGGAGTGTTTTCAAAAATACCAAAAGTAACGGTATATTTTACATATTTAAATATACTTCGCATCGCTGAACATTTCTAATTTCGACGTATATCCAAAGTATTTACCCACCCACTTCCAACGTCACCTAATTTCGCACCCGATTTTACACGATTCTCTTGCTCATAGCCAATTTGTGTGTTTGTGCATCAATTGTATACCTCGTTCGAGGTATTATACGCCAAACTAGGTATTATACGTCGTTTCGCGTTTGTGCCGGACCTGACCAAACCTGTTGACGTTCGTCCAAAAACTACAAATCCATCCCATGTTGAGGATGAAATTTCCAAGTTGGATGTTGGTTTACCATCACAGGCATCATACAATAACGACAATGCTGCCAAACCCAATCCGGATTCTGACACTTCCGACGAGGAAATTGTTGCTTTGGAAGCTGAACTTGAAAGTTTGCGTAATCAAAAGAGCACAGAAGAGAAAAAATTGAAGAAACAGAGATTCAAACATGAAATTGAGCAAACTAAGAGTGAAGTCGTTAAAATAAAAGGTACTCATGCAGGTTCTAGTACTGACAAAACTAAACGAAACACGAAAATAGTTAGTGGAACCGAAGAAACTTTCATAACAAATGAATGACGACAAAAATCTGGACTTACTTCAGGGATTTTGTTTTCGTCTGATTCTGATTCTGATCTTTCTTATCAAAAAAGACTCGCCGTTCACAAAAGTCTGGTTTAAAAAGAGATTCGAGTGAGTGAGTGATTTCTCCTCAGATTTTTCCTCACTCAACTTTGCAATATGAATATGTTAACCCTTTACCCAACGTAATGGCCAAAACCGGCCAGCGCTATTCACTAAAATCGCCAATTAATTTTCATTATTTTTTTCATTTTTTGTCTCAAAAACATAGGTTATGACCCCTCTTTGGAACGAGCTCGTCGAGCTCGTTCCAAAGAGGGGTCATAACCTATGTTTTTGAGACAAAAAATGAAAAAAATAGTTATTTAAGAATTTTGTTTGCAAGTGTCGTCTGCTTTTCATGTTAGGTAAAGGGTTAATTCGTCCATTCAGTTCAAAGATCTAACTTTCCACCAATTTATGGCTGGTGAGTTGGAAATTATTACGAGAAACAAGATTTCAGAAATTGAAAAATCCGGCCGGCTAAATCTTTTTAAAAAAATGGCTTATTATAATGTCATTTATGAATGGAAGGCATTGTTAAATTTTTATGCCGATTGGTTAAGAATAATCGAATTGGGAATTAACACCTGGTCCGATGACTCAAGTTTAACTGAGATTCCCATTTTGGCCAAATATGTTCGATCAAAGTCTGGTTCCACCTTTAAATATTTTTCAATTCCAGAGAAAACAAATAACGATTCTGTTTGGTTTTGCTCAAACTTTCAACGCAACAAATGCCAATTAAAGGGGCCACACAAGACGACAATTAAGGATGTGAGTAGAATGGTTGAACATATTTGTGCCACTTGTTGGCTTAAAAATAAGGAGAAGTTGGGACATCCAGAAAGTTCTTCTTGTTGTATTTTTCAGAAATGACTAGATCTCGGTACATTGTCTCATTTGAACCCTTTAGCTGCAGTTTTTTATCCGGCCTACTTGTTGAACAATGATTCAAATTATTCTTCACTTGACGATTCATTTGAAACTTTGGGTCTTTCTTCTCAAATTGTTTGTTCAGATGAACAGAATGAGTCTCCAGAAAGCACTCATTCTGCTGTGAAAACACATGATTTTTCTGTGGAACTTTCAGAATTTTCAAATTCTCCATCAAACCAGTCTATCTTGAATATTAACTTTGAGAAGGTATCAGATAATCTTATTGATTCTAGTTGTTCAATTAGTAAATCGGTACTTGACAATGTTTGTGAAGATTCCGTTGAAAATGATTTTTGTAATAACGTCTCGTCAAAAGATATTTTTTTTTGATATTGCTGTTAACCGTGTACCATTGGTAGATGCTTCAATTTACAGTTAAAACGAGAAGTCCTGTCATGAAATGCGCACAAATAGCACGTTTATATGCGCGTTAATGTACACGTTATGGCCCCAGTAAAGCTATCAAACTCTGTAAATATGGCCTGTGCACAAGCAATGTTGGTAGAAACATTGCATGTGTTTGCTATGAGTAACCAGGAGAACCTGCCGTGCTTTGGATGCCATTCGATATGGAAATTGCGCGCAATTCCAACGCGCAATTAAGCCTAGATAAGCGCACTATTCGTGACAAGACTTCTAGTTTTAACTGTACTGTTTACAGAGTCATTTGAACTCTTCACGTATAGCCCATTCCACCAAACTAGTACAAGATCATGATATTATTTACAAGTCGGGACAATCAAATTTTATGAATTGTCAAATTCCTGTTCATTCTAACATCAATATTCGTTTCTTTCGTAAATAATTTGAATAATTATTCAGATTCTTCTCTATGTTATCTCTTGGAATTTGGATCTCCCATTGGTCACAGTGGAGAAGTACCCAAATCTTCATCACAATTTAGGAATCATAGAGGTGCTAAGGATTTTGAAAAAGATGTGGATGCCTACATTAGAAAAGAATTGGATTATAAAGCAAATATCGGTCCTTTTACTGAAAATCCTTTTCAATCAGAAATTAAGATAAGTCCCATTAATACTGTCCCAAAGAAAAATTCTTCCGAACGTTGAGTTATTGCAGATTTGAGTTTTCCCCTTGGGAGTTCAGTTAATGAAGGTGTTTCCCATGATTTTTATCTGGGTGAAAATATTAAATTGAAATACCCAAAAGTTGACAACCTTGTCCATATTATTGAAAATAAATTATCTAAAAGGGATCTTAAAAGAGCTTATCGACAAATGCCATTAGATCCAGATGATATTCACTTATTGGGATATATGTGAAAAAACAAAATTTATTTTGATAATGTTGTGACTATGGGATTAAAATCAGCAGCTATGATTTGTCAGAGAGTTACCGATGCAGTAGTTTTCATAGCTGCTCAAAATGATATAGAAGTTATTAATTACTTAGATGATCTGGCAGGTGCAGAATGTCCACGGACTTGTATGAATGCTTTTCATGCTTTAGGCTCTATTTTAATTTCTTGTGGATTAGAGGAAGCTCAAAACAAAGTCTGTTCTCCCTCCACAGAAATGTTTTTTTAGGTATTTTATTTAATACTTAAAATCTTACCTTGAATATTACCCAAGAAAGAATTGATGAAATTTCTGAGCTGGTTTCAGAATGGCTAACTGTTCAGAAGGCTAAACTAAAACAAGTTCAGTCTTTGCTTGGAAAGCTTCAATTTGTTAGTGCCTGTGTTCGACAAGGTAGAATTTTCATCTCCAGAATCTTAAAATGGTTGAGAAGCTTCAGAAATAAACAACATTTACGGCAAAACATTCCAAGGTACATTCAAAAGGATTTGCTTTGGTGGAAATTGTTTTTACCTTTGTATAATGGGGTTTCCATGATGTCCCTAGAAGAGTGGTCTACTCCCGATCAAATCTTGGCTTCGGATGCTTGCCTGACTGGTTGTGGTGGGGTGTGTAGCAATGAATTTTTTCATGCTGAATTTTCAAGGTTTATCGCCTTTAACCCTTTACCCAACGTAACGGCCAAAACCGGCCAGCGCTATTCTCAAAAATCGCCAATTAATTTTCAAAATATTTTCATTTTTTGTCTCAAAAACATAGGTTATGACCCCTCGTTGGAACGAGCTCGTCGAGCTCGTTCCAACGAGGGGTCATAACTTATGTTTTTGAGACAAAAAATGAAAAAAATTAGTTATTCAAGAATTTATTTTGCAAGTGTCGTCTGCTTTTCATGTTAGGTAAAGGGTTAAAAAGCTACATATTAATGAAGTGGAATTTTTATCTATAATTGTTTGTTTGAAATTGTGGGCAGATAAACTGAGGCGTAAAAAGATTTTAGTTCATTGTGACAATTTCACCACAGTAGCAGTAATCAATAACGGTTCCACAAAAAATGAATTTTTTTCAATCTTGTTTGAGAGAGATTGTTTTTATTGCAGCTTTACTTGAATTTGAAATTAAGACAAATCACAATGAAGGTTGTGTTAACAGACTACCAGACTTTCTTAATTCAACAAAAGTTTTTCAACGCCACCAAATATGTGAATTTGCTAAAAGTTTTTGTTCCGGAAAATTTATTCTCTTTCGACTGTAATTGGTAAACTTTTGAATTCAGGGGCACAGCTGTCAGAATTGAGAAAAGAAGCTCAACAGTCTATTATCTCAGCTTTTGCTACTGGAACACATAAAAATTTAGAAATACAATGGACTTCTTATTTTTTATTTTGTGATTATTTTAATCTGTTAGATATTCCAACAACTTTTGGCACACCAAAACTGTTGTTGCAAATTTTCAGAAGCCTTAAATCTCCACATTCCATGAGATGTTATTTAAGTGGAATCAAAACTTTGCATAAATTTTTGCAACTTGATTGTTCAGTTTTTGATTCATATGAATTGAAATTATTACTTAAGGGTATAGCCAAAAAACTACAGCATTGTATACGACAAGCTCTTCCAATAACTCCTAATATTCTTTTGGAGTTACATCGCCATATTAGTGTAAATGACTCTATTCATGTTTCCTTTTGGAGTCTTTTCCTGTTCGCCTTTTTTCTTATGGATAGGAAATCAAATTTGGTGCCTGTTTCATCAGCCAATTTTGATGTTTCTAAACAACTAATTAGAAGAGACATACTTGTTGAAGAAAACACTCTTCTAGTTGTATTCAAATGGTGTAAAACTCTGCAATATGGCCAAAAAGTTTTAAAATTAACCCTAATTTCTATACCCAACTCTTGCTTATGTCCAGTATCGGCCTTTAAGCATATGCTTCAAGTTGTTCCAGGGTCTGATACAGATCCGGCCTTCATGTATAAACAAAGTGGAAAATGTATTCCTCTGACCTATGGTCAATTGCAAAATTTTTTGAAAAATTTATTAGTTAAAACGGGTCGAGGCCTCGCTCTATATTCTTCTCATAGTTTTCGCAGAGGTGGGGCTTCATGGGCTTTTCAGTCCGGAGTTCCACCTGAGCTTATTCAGTTAACCGGTGATTGGGCCAGCGATGCTTATAAGGCTTATCTTCATTTTACAATGGAAGATAAGTTGGTGGTCATGTCTAAAATGAAAGAAATGATTGTTTCACCAAACTAAAGCTTGTTATTTTTCTTTTCAGTCAAACAACAACGTAAAGTTCTCTTCTTGAGTGATTCGATTTGTACATATGTGAGAGATATTTGTGATGTGGAAGTCAGACCCTATCCAGGTTACACTGTGTCTAGAATGACTTATATGATTAATGACTGCAAGGCGAGTATACAAAATTTCTCGCACAAAATTGTCCATGTAGGAACCAATGACATTGAGAGAAAACCAGTTGATTTAATCATTTCAGCCTTCAATAACCTCATTACCACCACTAAGAGTATTCATTCCTCTGTTAAAATTATCATCTCGGCTATTATTCCTCGACCTAAAGATCATAACCTCTTTGGCAAGAAGATTCTGGAAGTTAATACCAAACTCAAAAAATTGTGCTCAAATAGAAACATTTCCTTTGTCAAATCATATAAATCATTTGTTGCTAATGGACTTCCAAAGCGAGAATTATTCGCAGAGAAAGACGGTTTGCATTTGAATTTAGAGGGATCAAGACGTCTAAGACAATTTTCATCCAGGTCGTTAATAGATTATATTGATATAACATGTATGTACATTTAGTTTCATTGGTTATAATTTCTATTGGTTTGAATTTACACTGCCTTTATTTCTTTTCAGTTTTATTCTATACAGTTTGCTTCCCCAAGGGTCATTGGCTCCTTGGATTGCAGTACAGAGGTTGGAGGTTTGAATATGCACCCCTCTCTTGTTCTCTGTGTAGTTTGTCTTGAAAGGTAAGAGTAGTGTTCTTTCTACCTATATGTGCATGTGTTTGTTTTTCTTCCGACCTATAACTTTGTTTCTTTATTTTTTGGCGGCCTTTGGCTTGGCGGTTTTTGTCCCAAAAGTATCGCCAAAAACATCCAACGTTCCGTATTTATTAAAGAATCAGTTTAGGGATTTTCTTACTTGCATCTTTGGGGAGCTCGTAATGAAGGATTAAATATCTTGATTGTTTAAACCTCCAATTGATCGCTCCTTGATTCTTCTGAGGTTTGAAGGTTTTCTCTCTTATATAAAATCTGTCTTTATAAGGGATACAATCTCCCGACAACAGAAATTAAAGATTTTCTTACCATTTAGTAACTTTGCTTTCAATTAACGGTCATTCATGTGTATGTTCATTTACACATGTCTAGTTAAATTGATACACTGACTATAGTATTGCTCTTCTTGCATGATTGTTCTGTGAAAGCATGTTTAATCTGTATCAAATATTTGTGAATGTGTTTATGTTATTTATCTCAATCTGTAAGACTGTTATGCAATGATGTCTCAATCCAGCAATAAATTATTATTAATTTTAATTTTTCTTCTTCTGTATTCCACACTTACAATACTGTTCATTTGCTGCCACAGCATCAAATGAATTAATTGCGAGTTAGGCAATGCGGGAGTTGCTGCCACAACATGAAATGAACCAATTACGAGTTAGGCAATGCGGGAGTTCATTTTTGAATCCTTGATCGATTCATGTGATCAAATTCTGCATATAACCTTAGCAGAACCTGGTGGAGTTTTTATTGTAAGGGGAGAGAATCGATCTCGGATTCGAGGCGAAATTTAAATTACCTGTAACTTTTTGAGATATCGTTGAGCAGAACGGATGTTGATTAATTCTCTTCGTTCACCCTCCCACCCACCCTAATTAAGTTTTGGTTTCCGGTTTTAAACCAAACGGTTTGAATTCCTTCTTCAAAGGCAATTTTTCAGTATTTATACTTCAAGAGTCTTTTTTTTGTCCCAAAAGTATCGCCAAAAACATCCAACGTTCCGTATTTATTAAAGAATTAGTTTTGGGATTTTTCTTATTTGGATCTTTGGGGAGCTCGTAATGAAGGATTAAATATCTTGATTGTTTAAACCTCTAATTTATCGCCCCTTGATTCTTCTGAGGTTTGAAGGTTTTCTCTTTTACAAAATCTCTTTATAAGGGATAATCTCCCGACAACAGAAATTGAATAATTTCTTACCGTTTCGTAACTTTGCTTTCAATTAAGGGCCATTCATGTGTATGTTCATTTACACATGTCTAGTTAAATTGATACACTGACTATAGTATTGCTCTTCTTGCATGATTGTTCAGTGGAAGCATGCATGTTTAATTTGTGTCAAATATTTGTGAATGTGTTTGTTATTTATCTCAATCTGTGAGACTGTTCTGCAATGATGTCTCAGTCCAGCAATAAATTATTATTAATTTTAATTTTTCTTCTGTATTCCACACTTGCAATTAACGACCATTGTTCCACTGCCAATGGTTCCGTGGTTGGAATGATAAATTAACTTATACCATTGAATTAAAATGTTAGCTTGGAGACTGGTCATTGACATTAAGGTAGAAATGTTGGGAGGGAAGGGATGGCGGGGATATTTTTTTTAAAATAAAAATACTCAGTAGTGGAACGTTTCAACAAAACTCTCAAAAGAAAAAAATGGAAATCTAATATTAAAATTACGGGGAAATAACCCCATTTGGTCACGACAGAACGAAATGACTCTTTATATACCATAATGCATTGCGTTACTAACAAAAATAGTTATTCGCGCATTGCAGGTTACGTCGTCCAAAATGGCCGCCGAGCACATCATCCAACACGGCCGCTTTGCACAACGACCAAGATGGCCACCACATGCGTGAGCACCTCATCCAAAATAGCGGCGATGTATGCGCACTGTGTTCAAGATGGCGCCCATGCAAGAGCACGTTATCCAAGATGGCAGTGACGCATGCGCTCAGTATCCAAGATGGCGGCGACGCATGCATACATCATCGAAGATGGCACCGACGCATGCGCACATAAATAATAAATGAATGGATAAAAAAAACCTACTTCGCCCCACCCACCACGTTCGCATTGGAAAGTAATAAATCAATTTCGTAATATGAATGAAAATGAAACAATATATATGTTTTTCGTATATACAAATATATATCAAAAGGAAGCGAAAATAAACAGTAACATTAAACAAAAATTAATATATGTTCCAAAAATCCCGCCCTCTGATTGGAGGAGAGTAGCCCGCTTAGTATTTTAATTGATTACGGATCCATTGGCATATCTTACTGTTCGACATCACAAAGTGAAATATTTGAATACTGATAACAATGGGAGGAGATTCAAACTGATACTACCTATAAAATCGTATTTTTCGAGGCCAGAGATCATTATCTGAATGTATACCCACAACCTCCTTATACAAAGGTTGACGTTACCCATCACTGTTCAAATTATTGACTTGTTCATGATTTGAACTGAGATGGAGTAACCTCAACCTTTATTTAAGTTATTGGTTGTTTGTTGTTCAGTAACGTCGTGGGGATATCCAAGGGGTTTATTTAATAAATTTGTTGTCGTAAAAGTTGTCTTGTTCATTCAATGGGAAACATTTGGAAAGACTGTACAGCATGTTGTTGGAGACTGAATTTAACATCATACATTTTCAGTTTGTTATGATTTGCCTTGGGACTGCAGCAATAATGGTCCACTGAGCTTTTTTTTCTATTTGACTACCTTGTCCTGACTCTTTTCATTATATCATTATATTTTTCATTGTATGTCATTCAGTAATCTTATGTAGACTTTCAAAACGTATGTGTGACTGCAAGTCTGTCTGACTATCTGTCTCTGTCTGTTTCTTTCTCCATCAGGCGAGATGATTTTTGTTTTTTTGCTTGCCTGGCTCTACATTTTCAATAAATGGCAGTTGACTATCTTTCACCCCCCCCCCCCCCAACACACACATAATTACATTAAACACCAAAGACCACTCTATTCTAGAAGCAAATATCTAATTCATCCTCTTTGGTAACATATGTTCTATAATTTCATTCTTTTTGTCAGAATAGGTGTCTGTGGGGCTAAAAGCTAAATTTGTGAAAGTGCACTTATGGGTACTTGCAGCATAAGCATTGCACTACAGAATCAATAGTTGATGGTTTTAGGCATTTTAACAGTGTTATGAGATACCACAGTAGCAGTACGGTCATACTGTTGGAAAAAATCTGTGTTTTATATTTCGTCAGTGCCATACCATTGACTCTAAGTGCCTTAACTGAGAAAACTGAGGCTTTTCTAAGAAAAATTGCAAACTATTCATCAAACACTTGTGAAATGTCTTCAGAAGACAGAATGTAATTTATAAATTATCACAAAAGGGAAATGGAATATCACAAGAGGTTTGTTTTGTATTAACATCAATTAATGTAGGAATCGCATCATTTTTGATGAAAAGAGGATACTGGGGTTCCACATTCAGGGTTCTATTTTACCACATTAGTAGGAAGAAGAGAATTTGACATCAGTTGTTGGAATAAAATGGCACTGTCCTTTGATATTGGTGAAAATTGTAGCTGCAACCCCAGTTTTGAAAACAAAACTAATATCAATATTTTTTGTGGGGGTTGGAACACTATTTCTCTTTCCGTGTGGTTAAAAACAATAGATTTGTTTTCCCTAATATCATGTGCTAATGCAGATTTTAGTTTTATTTTAGGATTAGGGTAGTTTTCAAAGAAAGCAGTGAATTCTTATCGTTCTCGGCAAACTTATAAGGTTACAGGCTAGAAAACCTTTTGGGGACGATGCCAGTTTTTAAGCCCATTTGACAAAGTTTGGAGACTTTTCTTTAAAAGAACAAATTTCGTGTGTTTTTGACTCAACGGAAGCCAAAAGTTGCGTTCTAATGCAGAAATGACTCTTTTATCTCACGGAAGTGGTAAAATGTAAGTTTGGTAGGGTTGCGGATGATTATAGGTATCGCTGCAGTAAATATGTTAATTAGAGTTACCTGCCTTGAAATGTTGCAATCTCTATCTTGCCTTATTGTTGAATATTCAGATGAATAAAGAGGGTGATTTGATGATTATTGGACCTAAAAAATACAAATGACTTTTGGTGTGGTTTTGTAAGGAATTCCCTGAAAATATGTGCACGTGAAGGATACTTCCCTTTCTGTCAGTTTTTTTCTCTTATTTGTTGTCGGGACAGAAAAAGTCGTCTGAAGGACTATACATAACAACTATTTTTGAATGCCAAAAATAAAGTGATGCGATCATAATTGTTTTCGCTTGAACGTTATAACGGTCGCCAATTGGAAACTATTTAGTGCTGTGATGCCTAATTTGGTCATGTTCTTTTCCCCCAAAAGAAACAAAACATCATAGCTTCTGATATAAAATAGTTTCCATAAACCGTCAATATAGTTCCCTTAATACATTTCGCACTGGAGTTGGGAATATCATCTATTTATAGAACGTGGACAGAAATTATAGAATGTAAATATAGACTCTGAAAAATCGAATGTAGTTCATAATATCAATGCGCGATATACAAATGTCACACCTGATTAACTGGTATTCAAGAGATAAATCACATCCGAGAATCCCCGGACAAAACAGTGTTCATTGGAGCAAATTTCAGTTGTGGTGTAAACACTGCAAAATAGAAGCGAGGCTGGGTTAAAACATATGTCCCCCTCTTCCATCTCGCGCAATGAAATGTGATCTTAATCGACAAACCATGATTATATTTAAGATTGTTTTTACATCGTCATTGTAAAAAGGTATCAGTTCATTTTTCATCGAATGTTGTCGAACCTTCATTAGATTTGTGCCAGCTAGACCGAGCAGACGAGGTAGATCGAATCCTCCAATCCCGTATGGCAATAAAGGACACACCAGTAGTACGTCTCGCGCGTTTCAGGTCATATTTGCCGGACCTCGGTGCCAACCTCCGAAGTGACGTCATGTCACGTGACACAGTGGCGGCATTCTGTGTTGTCATGGTAACTCACGTGATCGGCCATCTCGTGATGCCATCTCCATAGTGATACGTGGTGTTAGTGCGCATACGCAGCGCGTGTTGTTAGGGTGATACGTTTTTCCGTCATCCATTTTGTATACTGAGGCCGCCATCTTGGTTTTCGGTAGTAGCACGTGGCTGCTATGTTAACTAAAACCTTCTGGTAGGACAGGGTATGTGCGGAGGGTATGTTTGATTGAATTGGAATAAATCTAATTACCACAAACAACCCGATAATCCCTCCAAATCACCAAAAACGACTTTAGTTACTACAGATTTCCCCCAGAATCCTTTTAGGACACCCGTACCACTATACCGACAGGCACTCCGGTACTGAAAAGCCTCCCCCCAGGGGTATGTGCGATTGAACTAGACTAGTTTTCTGGAATTATCACAAACAACCCCATAATTGTTTATTTGGCTCTGATTTCCCAGTAAATGCTCGGTTTCTACCTATGTAACTACAAGCTCTGTTATGACTTCTTTGTTCTATTTCTTCTGACTTGCCTAGATGTGTCTATGCTCTATTGGTCACATTACATGCAGAACACAGGCACATGCTGGATGTGCCGATATGTTCTTATATGAAAAAGCACAATGTGACACATTGTGCACTCGCACATATGCACCTACAACCAGAAAGGGATTCTCTAGTCTCAGACATATCCTAAAAAGGGATTCTATAGGGATTCCAAAAAAGGGATTCCATAAGTGGGATTCCGTCTTACCTCTAGTGACTCACACATACTGCTCGAACGACTCGAATCCATCTAGCAAATGTGCTTTAGAGCAATTGCTCGATCGAGTGACTCGCACATACGAGTCATAGCCTCATTTTGGAAAAAGGGATTCTGTAGCCACAGACATATCCTAAAAGGGATTCTATAGGGATTCTAAAAAGGGATTCCATAATTAGGATTCCGTCTTACCTCGAGTGACTCGCGCATACTGCTCGAACGAATCGAATCTAATGAGGCAAATGTGCTTTAGAGCAATTGCTCGATCGAGTGACACGCACTACGACTCCAGAAGATACCACCACGATTGGAAGGGTCAATGATGCCTTGTTAGTTATGAAAATGTGTTCTACTAACCCTTTCAACCCGAGAGGCCGTTTTCCGGACATCATGACGTGAGCTCAATTTCACGGATCATTGGTCAAATAATCATTTTACAATAATAGACTTGGTCGATTCACACAATAGGCATGGCGATTCACATAATTTCATAGGCTTGGTCGATTCGCACCAACTAGGAAGGCTTCATGTTCTACCACGAATACTAGACAAAACGTTCGATCGACAAAAACGTCAGATAAATACTGCAGAATTTAAAACGTCCGAGACGAAATGTCCGATTTTTTTGGAACGGAACGGCCGATGAGATTGGACAAAATGTCTGATTTCTAATTATACTAAAAATAACATTTTAAATGTTTTACTCACCGATATAATTTGAAAATAGGTGCAACCTGCAAGTGAACGCAATTTCGGAAAACCCTGCACACACAGTACATATATACCTCTATCTTGGAGTCTGTTGAGGGTTTTGTTTTGTAGATCTTTTAATCGCGTTTCAATCGCGCTTCTGCAGAGTAGCGAGGCAGTTCTCACAGACACAATTCTAAAGTTCTTAGTGAGTAATGAGGCTGACTCACTGACTCCATGCAATTTAATTCTACTGTATAGTTTTTATTCTCTGTGACTTATTTTGTTTATCTGTTAAGGGTTCGGTCTCCGTTCAGCTCAACCATTAATTCACTATCTTGGGGTGTGTTGAGGTTTTGTTTTAGGTCTTTTAATCGCGTTTCAAGAGTTTTTATTTTTGCAAGCCCATGAAGTTCCTTTATCGGTGTCCAAATGGGCTTGGATAGTGTGGGAACTGGACTGCTCGCCCCCGGAGACTGTTCGGCCCCGAGAATTTTCGCTCCAATGGACTCTTCGCCCCCGTTTTTCGGGACTGTTCGCCCCCAACAAAAAATGTTGGGGCGAACAGCTCTGATATTCTACTATGGCTGCGTTTACATTGTTAGCTTGGGGACATGGGGGACAAGAAAAAACAAGCTACGTTTCTATTTAATTGTCTCAGTTTAAAGTGTAAATAATAGAATCATATATTCAAATACATTTTCATCCGAATACACATATAATATCAAAAGTTCAACTGAAAATACACGTATAATATCAAAAGTTCAACTGAAAATACACATATAATATCAAAAGTTCAACTGAAAATGCACATATAATATCAAAAGTTCAACTGAAAATACACATATAATATCAAAAGTTCAACTGAAAATACACGTATAATATCAAAAGTTCAACTGAAAATACACATATAATATCAAAAGTTCAACTGAAAATACACGTATAATATCAAAAGTTCAACTGAAAATACACGTATAATATCAAAAGTTCAACTGAAAATACACATATAATATCAAAAGTTCAACTGAAAATACACGTATAGTATCAAAAGTTCAACTGAAAATATGTTACTAAACCGGTAAAAAACGAAACATAAAAAACAAAAGATTCAACCAAACAAGGAACTTGGGAGTTTAGTATTTCGGGGACGATAAATAACTTGGATGAATGTTGAATTTTTTATTTCTTTTGGAATGTTTTCAAGAACGTTTTCAAGAAAACTTTCCGAAAAAAACTAAAAAAAATTAACCAACCACGGAACTTTGGGAGTTTAGTATTCTGGGTACGGGACGATAAATAACTTGGATGAATGTTAAATTTCTTTGTATTTTTTGGAATGTTTTCAAGAACGTTTTCAAGAAAAATTTCCGAAAAAACTAAAAGATTTAACCAACCAGACACATTTGGGAGTTTAGTATTCTGGGGACGATAAATAACTTGGATGAATGTTCAAATTTTTTAATATTTTTTTGGAATGTTTTCAAGAACGTTTTCAAGAAAATTTCCGAAAAAACTAAAAGGGGATGAAAAATAACTTGATAAATGTTAAATTTTTTTTTTATATTTTTCTGGAATGTTTTCAAGAAAAAATTCCAAAAAAACTAAAAAGATTTAACTGACCAGGGACATTTGGGAGTTTAGTATTCTTGGGATGAAAAATAACTTGGATGAATGTTAAATTTTAAATATTTTTTTGGAATGTTTTAAAGAACATTTCAAGAAAAAATTCCGAAAAAAATAAACATTTAAGATTTAACCAACCCATGTTTTGAACTCAAGGAGAAACTATCCCTTACACACTCGGGACACACACAAGGTTTGTATACAGCACTAATTAATTTCAGAAGTTCCTTTGAACCAATGTCACCAGCAGTCAGTTTATCCCATACTGCACCAATTTTTGCACTTTGCGCTGAGATGTTGGCGAATTTTATCGTCGGCTAGAAACTGAGCCCACATACCATTTGCACACTGCAGATAAATGTTGAGATAAAGTGTCACTAAAAATCAAGTGGCGCCTTGCACCAACTTTAAAGTCACCTTTGAGGAACCCTTCAGGAATAACTGTTTCGCAAAGATCAAAGTCTAAAGACAAGAGTTCTGCTGGACGGTCCCCTTGTCTTCGGCGATTACATCCTCCGATAAGCAGCTAATGCAGAAGTAACAGGGACACAAGAATGTGGTTTATCGCCCTCAATAAACTCATCTCCACTTTGTCTAACAGTTGCTAAACAATACACTGTCTTGTTTCTAATAGAACATTGCCACATAATGTCCTCACTTTTCAAACTCCTTTTATAATTGTAAGTGTAGTTATGCGATGAGACAAGACTAGGTTTTCCTATTTTGGAAGCACTATCAATAACTTGAAATGCCACAGAAGGCAGCTCAGCTGCTTCCACTTGGAATGTTTACAACCAGTTCATCTTCCACTATGTTGTAAGGAACTATGAAAGAGCACTGCGATGTGTCTGCCATAAAACAGATGTCTGACACAGTGGGTTCATTTATTATGTATGTTTGGTTTAGTGGACTTGGCGAACCTGAACTAGGTGATTCTGATGCTTAGTTTGGTTGTGGAGATGTTTGAGTCTCTGGTATTGCTCGTAATCTTTTTGGTGATGATTCTGACGTTTCTGACGATTCTGACGCTTCTGACGATTCATTTGTTTCTAAATGTTCACCTTGGCATGAGTGACATGTCCATTCAAAATCTACATCTCTAGCTCTAAAATCTGCATACATTTCTCTTCAAATGTCTGTGCCACACCGTATGTGGCACCAACGTTTACATAAGTCGCAACATACGGCTAAACTGTTAGCTCCGACTCCTCTGGTCCATAAAATACATTGATATTTCGAAGGCATTATTTTCAGGATAACTGATTAAATGAATAAATGAATGATTATATATACCCCTTTGTTTCTTTTGATGTCACAAAACAAAAACATCAACAACAAAAATAGTTCAAAGAACCAAGGGGCGAACAGTCTCGCGGGGCAAACAGTCTCAGGACGAACAGTCCAGAAAAAACTGGGGCGAACAGTCTCCGGGGGCGAACAGTCTAGTAACCGGCCGTGCCCCACACATGGAACGATTTTGAACCCTCTGTAACTTCTGATTGTTGGTTTTGGTCAGGTCACTTGTTACTAAGGAACCCTATTCTAGTACCAGGCGTATAAATTATTTGTAAAGCTTGAGAAGCACGACTTTATTTGCTCTGCAATTTTTATCTATGATCATTTTCAGCAAATTGATAGGTTTAGTAGCTCTAACCGTAATGGAGTTTACTGTTTAGACTGAGGTTGCTATCAAGTATAAACCCCTAAATTTAGCCTCGTTCCTTGCTTCTAATTTGTGATCGTGTAACTGGATGTCAGTACTGGAGACTGGTGTTTTTTCTTTGCTTCTTGAAAAATGTAACTTTTTGAGTTTTGGTGGCATTGAGATTGATGCGCCATAGGATGCACCAGCTCACAAGATTGCGAATGGTATCATGCAGGCGATTTTTAGTTATGTTTCTGGCCGTCCACATGCCTTTATCGCCTGAGAACTGCGATAGTCCAACACAGTCTTCTCCTGCTTTTTCACTGTTATTCACATTTATTATGAAAAGAAGCGGGCTTAGAACCGACCCCTGTGGTGTGCCCACTTCGAGTATAACTTCCTCTGACACCCCGCCATTAAACCCCCACCTTGATTTTTCTGTCACATCGGTCAGCCATGAGGGTACACGTTGAATAAGGGGAGGACAAGTTCTCAACATTACTTTAATTTAGAGCTTTAAGCTGGGTGTTTTTTTTAAAAAAAAATTGAAGTGGCTACACCCCCGGTAGTTGCTGGGGTGCTGACTCCAGCAATTCGGGCATTTAAGGGTTGTGGAACTGCACGCCTTCGCGATGTGTTTGTCGCTGCATTTCATATAACGTTACTCCCAGTTTCATCTGTGTTACAAGTGCCCAAAGTTCCGACACTGTATAATACAGAATAGCAGAGTGTGCTTAACTTATAACGAGCGTCTGTTAATTGTATTGTCACATGTGATTCTAACGTTTTTAATTAACTACCAATCAACAGGAACATTTACGATGGAGTGATGCAGGATTTTAGTCTTGTCAATGGAGGAAAATAATTTTAAATTTCCATTATGACATTTAATTCTCATCTCTTTTTATCCCATTTAGAATTGTGGCCTTTACTACCGGTTATGGACCGGAGGTGCAAATCAACCCACGGTGGAACAAATCGACCGAACCTGCGGCACGGATTGTCCGAAGCTATGAAGCCAATCTACTTTTGAGAGAGTGCGAATAGACTTTTGAGATAATGCGAGTCGACTTTTGATTGATGCGAATCGACTGCTGAGATAGCGCGAATCGACTTTTAAGATGGTACGAATTGACTTTTGATGTGGTTCAAATTAACTGGTGCGAAATGACGGAGGTTTAACTGACCAAGATTGCCCCAGCCAAGTCGGCCGGTAACATGACTACTCTGTGGAAAACCAGCTCAGCGACAGGGGCTGGGCGGTTTGGCAAAATTTTTTTTCAGACGGTTTGCAGGAGAAAATATGGCAAACATAGGTGTCATAATATCTCCCAGTCCGCGATTTCGTTTACATGTACTTCGCTTAGTCCGCGATTTCGTTTATTTCGTTTCATTCCCAAATCGGGATGTTAATTTTTGTATCTACCAGGAATATTTCCGGGCTTGAAATTCTGACACCGAGTAAACAAGACACAGTATTATGCGTTGCAAATATCTGTTGATTATAAAACCATCCGCCTATCACATGGTGTCAGAAGTCGACAGAACACAGCCAATATCTATCGCGGATATACTGATTTAACTTTTGAACTGTTTTACGACGTTTAACAGTCAGAATTATACCGAAATTCAACCCACCCGAAGCTTTCAATTTTTCAAATCCGGCTGATTGGCAAGAATGGCATCAGCGCTTCTGTCGATATCGTACTGCTACAAAATTAAATCAAGAAGACGACGAAATACAAATAAGTTCTTTGATATATGCCATGGGCAAACATGCTGAACATGTAATGACGTCTTTTCACTTTGACTATCCAGACGACTCCACAAAATATGATGTTGATTTTCGTGAAGTTCGACAGCTACTTCTCACCGAAACGCAATATCATCCATGAAAGAGCGAAATTTCATGATCGTCGGCAACAGTCTAAAAGTCAGTCTTCAGAATCAACCGAATGTTTTGTTCGTACTTTATGAACTCTCAGAAACGTGCGATTTTCGCGATAGGGATGAGAAAATACGCGACCAATTAGTCATTGGGATATTAGACAAAAATTTATCTGAAAAATTGCAACTCTAGAGTGACCTAACATTGGATAAAGCTGTATTGATTGCGCGTCAAAGTGATTTGGTTAAATCGCAGATGAAAGATCAGTGTCAAGCAGATAGCAAACACCTAAATGCAGTCCGCTCGCAAGCTTCTCGCCCAGCAAAAACATTTAGTTCAAATGATTATTGGCACTCACAGATTTCGCAATCGGAAAGACACATTCAACCAATCAAACCAAAAAAATACCCACTCACTGTCAGAGCACACGGTGCAACAGACGACATACTCGAACTGACCATTGTCCAGCTAAAGGCCAACAATGCCGTTCGTGTCATAAATTTGATCATTTTGAAATTTATTGCAGATCAAAACAAAAATCTTTGCAAGAAATAACTCATTATCCGACATCGCAAAGTGCAGATGCAGATAATTTTTTTTAGGATCACTTTTAGCAAACAGCAACACCAATGATCCCTGGAAAGTGGAACTAGAATTGTGTGGAACATTTATTGATTTCAAAATTGACACTGGGGCCGACATCAGAGTCATTTCAGAGTCGACATACAATTCCATTTTAAACAAACCTCTCCTAGAGCCAGCAAATTAAATTATAGCCAGTGGCATAGCGGAAAATCTTGTGGCCTCCCCGCGAGATAGAGAAGGGGTCCCTTTCATAATGGTGGTTGCCTTTAAAACGGGAGCAAATTTAGTATTGTTACCGTGCACAGCATGCAGGTCATTACAGGATTTCACGTAGTACATACGCCATAAATTAAATGAAGGTATAGCCTATAAGATCGATTCTAAAAGTGGCTCTGTAGATTTTTTCATTGCATGTTTTAAGTTTCACCTCCACCATCCAACGATACACACATGCACGCCCAACATGTGTGACCTGAGAGGCACGATGTATGTATATTGTTTATTTATCACCCCTATCAGTTACAATGGTGTAGCATTCACTTAATCCTTTACCTAACCTGAAAAGCAGACGACACAAGCAAAAATAATTCTTGAATAACTATTTTTTTTTCATTTTTTGTCTCAAAAACATTGGTTATGACCCCTCGTTGAAACGAACTCGACGTGCTCGTTTCAACGAGGAGTCATAACCTATGTTTTTGAGACAAAAAATAAAAAAAATAATGAAAATTGATTGGCGATTTTTGAGAATAGCGCTGGCCGGTTTTGGCCGTTACGTTAGGTAAAGGGTTAAAAGAATAATACACAGACTACAAAGAGTACGTCGTGTGGAAGTGATAGTTTGAAATTATGTGTATTTGGTACGCAGTCTCACTCTCTCTCTCTCTTTCCCTCTTTCTTCCAGCGTTGGGACGTCCTTCAAGACGTGGGCCCCCTTTTAGCCGCCCCCCCCGCAATGCGGACCCTGCGGGCCCATCCCCTACGCCACTGTAACTAGTCCTGTTGGTATTGATTGCATAGGTAAATTTAAACCACATGTAATCTACAAAGGCAACTCATATCAAATTGAAGTTTTTGTCATTAGAAGTTCTGAAACGCACAATTTATTAGGAAGAACCACTGCTCAGAAACTGAAACTGCTTAAACGCTTAAATGAAATTAATGAAGACATTTTTGGCTCTCACAGACTTTTAAATTGTAAACGATAATGGACGATGTATTGATATATCGTCGGCTGTGTGCTAAAATGTTCTATGTCACATAGGGGAGATAATATACCGTCCCATAGGGGAGATAATATACCGTCCCATAGGGGAGATAATATACCGTCCCATAGGGGAGATAATATACCGTCCCATAGAGGACAAAGAACATTCTAGCACTCAGGCGACGATATGGCAAATCAAAAGCAGAACATGACGATCGACTAAATAAAGTTTTATCTGCAATTCATGCATCTGATTTAAAACGGAATAAGGAGAAATGCGAGTTTGGAAAACCAGCACTAGAATACTTTTAAGAACTTGTTACTCCTACTAATGTAAGTGAACTGCGTCGTGTGATCGGGCTCATAAATTATCTTGCAAGATTTGTTCCCAACCTTTCAAATGAAATGAAACCTATGACTGATCTTCTCAAAACTGAAAATGCCTGGTCCTGAGGACCAAATCAGCAGTCTGCATTTACACAAGTAAAAACTATGTTGACAACGACACCTATCCTCACTTATTATCAGTGCCGATTCAAGCAGCTTTGGATTAGGCGCGGCAATTTTTCAGCAGGAGGGAAAAGAACTTAAGCCAATTGCTTATGCATCCAGGACACTCAATTCCACAGAAAAGAATTACGCGCAAATTGAAAAGGAATGTTTGACCAGCGTCTGGGCCTGCGTGAAATTTTCAAGATATCTGCTAGGTCTTGAGTCTTTTAAGCTTTTAACAGATACAAACCACTGGTTCCACTCATCAACACCCAAGACTTGGACAAAACTCCTCTGAGGTGTCATCGCTTGCTCATGCGCCTGAGGCGATTCAGTGCAAATGCAGAACACGTTCCAGGAAAATATTTCGTTGTGTCCGACACATTGTCACGAAGTCCATTACCACAGACGGAGACTCAAATATCTGACGTCGTTGATTTTTATGTAAATGCGATTCATAATGTTAGATCTGTCTCGGAGAACAAGTTAGAGGAGATTAGATTAGCAACCCTGAATGATGATGTTCTCCAAGAAGCAATCAGCTTCACGAAACAGGGCTGGCCGGATCATAAACAGTCAATTCCTTCAAATTATATGATTATTTTGCATCACGGAGTTAACTTTCTATATATAATGGACTGTTACTATACCACGACCGGATAGTGATTCCATCCATGCTACGCAACAACATACTTGATACAATTCATCTTGGACACCAAGCAATAACAAAATCACGTGAACGTGCTGGTACATCAGTATGGTGGCCAGGAATTTCAAAAGACATTGTAAGAAAAATCGAACATTGTAATTTTTGTCAGCTACGAAAACCAACACAACGACATGAGCCCTTGGAAACCACAGAATTACCCCAAAGACCATGGCAAAAGATCTCTGCAGATCTTTGTGAATTCGAAAAGAAACATTACCTCATAGTGATGGATTACTTCTCAAGATATCTTGAAATAGCACACTTATCAACTACATCTAGTGACCAAGTTATCGGCAAACTAAAGAACATTTTTGCACGTTGGGGTATCCCAGAATTATTTGTCTCAGACAACGGACCACAATTCACATCGAACAGTTTTAAAAATTTCTCTCAAGCTTACAATTTTCAGCAGATTTTCTCAAGCCCTCATTATCCACAGGGAAATGGGGAAGCAGAAAGTGGAGTAAAAATTGCTAAACACATATTGTCATAAACTGATATCGTTTTAGCTTTCATGGCTTACCGTGCAACTCCCACAACAGCTACAGATGTGAGCCCAGCCGAACTGATAATGGGTCGACGTATCAGAACAACAATTCCGGTACTTCCAGGAAAGCTTGAACCAAAATGGCCAAATATGACTTTAATTCGAAAAAGAGACAATAAAACTAAAGAACGATACAAACAATATTATGCTCGCCACCATTCAGCACAAACTCTTCCTTTACAATATAAGGGTGATAAAGTAAGAATTAAACTAGATAATGAAAAACACTGGAATGACACAGGTGTAGTCAAAGAAGCTAACCACAACTCAAGATCTTACATTGTCGAGACTCGAGAAATGCACCCCCCCCCAACACACCTTACCTGCAGTCCAGTGGGATTCAGTGTTTAGGGAAGCTCACAGTTCCATTTAATTAATTTTGAATTTACTGGAGATGAAACACGTTTACAAAGGATTAAAATCCGATCAATTAAACCTGACATGTGCGGAACGGAAATCGTTGACCGACTATTTTTATATAGAAGCGAAATTTCAGTGGAAGTTTCTACAAATCGTGCACCGCAATTACAATTTGAATCTCTAGTGATAGCTAAAAACCGTCCGCTGAGTTCCAATGTGTTCAATGTGCCAGTTGGAACATAGAACACATTGGAGATCAGGGGATGAAATAGTAACACGGGGTCTCCTCGAAAATTTGGTTGGCGACAAAGTGTGTTCTTTTTTATTGATAGTTGTCAAATGATTTGCCTCTTGTCCTTCAAATAACTGTTTTTATTGACGTCAAGGCGTGTAATATACACAGAACGACACGCGCAGGGGGTGCGGCCTCTTGTGTTATCCTCCCGCGCAGGCAGCCGAGCAATTTGGATTAACCCATTCACACACGCGTGTTGTTCAGTGTATTTATGGAAGCTAGTCTGTTAAATAAGCGATTCGCGGAAGTTTTTATTTTTTATTATTCAGTTATTCAATTCAGTTCAAATTACTTACTGGGGTCGTTAGCCTTTTTTTCTCTTTTGTTCTGGCATAAAGTTAAGGTACTCCTCCTTCATCCACACTCTTAAAATCTGGCACACTAATTAGCAAAAGTCTACCGTTTCTACGACGTTTCGGCCTGGGAACGCATCGGCCCGACAGATTTCGGCCTGGACGTTTCGGAATCCGATCGTACTGAAACGTCTCGAAAATCAGACCGAAAAATTCCCGAGTTGTGTTTTTAATATACATATAAATATATATTTATATATTTTTGCGAAATGTACGAATTCTGGAGTTGCGCCGAAAATGCATTTCGCCGGAAAAGGCAGTTCGCCGCCGGAACATCGAATTTTGAAAAAAGACACTTTGCCGAAGTTTCTTTTTCTCGAAGAAACAAACTGGAACTTTATCTTACCATCATAGCAAATATCCTAATAATTTCTGACCTTCGTTGGGGAGGTCTGGTTGCCGGATCAAACTCGCTGCCCGCGGCAGCTCGTTCGATCCGGCCATCTGATCTCCTCAACTCGACGTGATACTACGACCCAGATCACTTCACTGCAGCGATAATACGTATGTATCATTTGTTACTTCCTGAAAAAAACTCTTTATCGATGAAAAATACTTCGACACAACTATAAAATATTTCGTCAAAAAGTTACTTTCGGTGAACTCTCTGATATTTTCAGGCGGCTAGTATTTTTATCGGCGTAGTGTCTAAAATTTTCGCGAAACGTCCAAACTTCCGGCGAAATGTCCATCTTTTTTGCGACGAGATGTCTAAAGTTCATCGAACAGTCCTAATTTTTTTTCGACAAAATATACTTTCGGAGAAAAGTTCAGACACCAAAGTTACGATATTTCTTCCATCCGTTTATCTTTTAAATATTTATTGATTTATTGAGCCTTAACGACACTTTCCACAGCTAGAGTCACCTCGTATCGGAGATCTTTTATATATTACAAAATAAATAGAATATTATATTTAACTGTAGATGTACTCACTTTTTCGTCAGATATTTCAGAATTTGTTAAATATAATCACCTTTTTCCTATATGTAAACAAATACATTTTGTGAATAAATACTGAATTCACTTAACATTTTAGACATTTGACAACACGAATCATCGAGAAAATATTGCTACTATATTGCAGCAGTTTCTTTTTTGTTGAAATGATCACATATATTTCTTATCAGGTGGAGTGAAAGTGTTTTTGTTTTCGTTATGAAAATGGACAAATGAACTCTGCTGAGAACCCTATCGTGAATGTAATCTTGTTATGAGAGGAATTAATCAATACAGTGTGTGACAGGCAATCTAAAATAAATATGAATTAAACATCACATCTCTGTTCTTATGTGTAGGCCTATATTCAAAGAAAGTTTGATAATCTGTTGTTTGATGTTTAAAAGAATAAAAATCAGAGGCGGACTGGCCTTATTGGATTTCCCCGGGGGCCCCCAAAACTGATGCATTCCAACACCTCTTGGTGTGTGAAAAGCTGTGAAAATGACCATAGGGCGAAATGGATCTGATTGCACAGACTGTCGGTATATCCATATGTACTCTATGCCATTGGCAGTCCACATACAGGGCATTTCGATACACCAGAAGTCTGGCCTGCAACTGATCACTCACATGAAAGAAAACAGCGTTCCTTCAATTTCAAAAAACAAAATCTTTTCCCATTGTGCTGAACTAAGGTCTTCACGATACCCCCACCCTCCCCGGTTGAACCATTTTTGCCGAATGGTCGATGATCATGCTACAAAAATGTCATCGGAATGTTCCCAATGTGGACTGCCATTGATCGCTCAGATGCAAGGAAGCCACGTTCGTTCAGTTCGAAAAACCAAATCTCCGGGTTTGGGCCCCCTGGGGCATTTCCCAGTAACTTTTCTTGGCCCACGGCAGTCCGCTCCTGTGAAAAATAAATTATTTTTCTATTCTGCTGTACCGACTTAAATATGTTGTAGCTTAACCACAGTAATATTTCACTGTGGTTATCCAACACATTATTTAAGGAAATACTGAACAGCTACTCGCGAAATCATCGTCAATCGTCATCACTGAACACTGTTTGCTCATCGAGTCAAGATTTGCTATCTCAGCTATCTGCATTTATCATATGACTCGTCCGTTTGGTTCACTTTAAATTTGATATTTTGTTTTCATATTAATCAGTGATAAATAAAGCCTTCCGTCAATTTCATTGGTCAATTTCAAAACTTGACAATTTGATTGGCTGAACAAAATACAACTGGGCCACATTTTCATAATTTGCATAATTAGAGTTGGGAGCTATCATTGGTCAATTTCAAAACTGGACAATTTGATTGGCTAAACAAACTACAACTGGGTCACATTTGCATAATTTCAGTAGGGAGAATTTACGTTTTCTGTCCTATTTAGGGTGGGTTATATTGTATTCATCTTTTACCTACAAGAAAAACGCCATTCATTTTTTTCACTTTTTGCTTCCAAAACATAGGTTATGACCCCTCATTGGAACGAGCAAAAAATGAAATTTTTTAGTTATACGAGGATGTTTTTTCCAAGTGCCGTCTGCAGCTCAAGTTAGGTGATGGGTTAGAAAGTGACACTAAGTGGCTAATTTGTGCGTGAGTGTGTCATATGATAAATAGAATATGAAATGAGTGTTTTTCTCATGTAATATTTATGAAACGCGTCCGAATTTTCCGTTTGGGCTCGCCAGAACGGAAAATTCTTAGACTAGTTTCATAAATATTATATGAGAAAAACACTCATTCCATATCCTCTATTTATAATCAAGCCAGAGACTACCAAGTTTTGCCAGAGCTATCTCAGCTATCTGTATTTATCAGCTATCTGCATTTATATTCTAGCCAGAGCCTACCAGGGATTTGCCAGAGCTATCTCAGCTATCTGTATTTATCAGCTATCTGCCTTTATATTCTAGCCAGAGCCTACCTAGATTTGCTAGAGCTATCTCAGCTATCTGTATTTATCAGCTATCTGCCTTTATATTCTAGCCAGAGCCTACCTAGATTTGCCAGAGCTATCTCAGCTCTCTGTATTTATCAGCTATCTGCCTTTATATTCTAGCCAGAGCCTACCTAGATTTGCCAGAGCTATCTCAGCTATCTGTATTTATCAGCTATCTGCCTTTATATTCTAGCCAGAGCCTACCTAGATTTGCCAGAGCTATCTCAGCTCTCTGTATTTATCAGCTATCTGCCTTTATATTCTAGCCAGAGCCTACCTAGATTTGCCAGAGCTATCTCAGCTATCTGTATTTATCAGCTATCTGCCTTTATATTCTAGCCAGAGCCTACCTAGATTTGCTAGAGCTATCTCAGCTATCTGTATTTATCAGCTATCTGCCTTTGTATTCTAGCCAGAGCCTACCTAGATTTGCCAGAGCTACCTCAGCTATCTGTATTTATCAGCTATCTGCCTTTATATTCTAGCCAGAGCCTACCTAGATTTGCCAGAGCTATCTCAGCTATCTGTATTTATCAACTGTCTGCCTTTATATTCTAGCCAGAGCCTACCTAGATTTGCCAGAGCTATCTCAGCTATCTGTATTTATCAGCTATCTGCCTTTATATTCTAGCCAGAGCCTACCTAGATTTGCCAGAGCTATCTCAGCTATCTGTATTTATCAGCTATCTGCCTTTATATTCTAGCCAGAGCCTACCTAGATTTGCCAGAGCTATCTCAGCTATCTGTATTTATCAGCTATCTGCCTTTATATTCTAGCCAGAGCCTACCTAGATTTGCCAGAGCTATCTCAGCTATCTGTATTTATCAGCTATCTGCCTTTATATTCTAGCCAGAGCCTACCTAGATTTGCCAGAGCTATCTCAGCTATCTGTATTTATCAGCTATCTGCCTTTATATTCTAGCCAGAGCCTACCTAGATTTGCCAGAGCTATCTCAGCTATCTGTATTTATCAGCTATCTGCCTTTATATTCTAGCCAGAGCCTACCTAGATTTGCCAGAGCTATCTCAGCTACCTGTATTTATCAGCTATCTGCCTTTATATTCTAGCCAGAGCCTACCTAGATTTGCCAGAGCTATCTCAGCTATTTGTATTTATCAGCTATCTACTTGTATCATATGACTCGTTTCATAAATATTATATGAGAAAAACACTCATTCCATATCCTCTATTTATATTCTAGCCAGAGCCTACCAACTTATTTATCAACATATTATGTCATTATTAATCGTGTCTCAGTCAGCAAACTTCACCATGTATGTCCAGAACCTCAAGAAGGATCAACACAAACATTCCAAGAAGTCAACGCCAACAACAGGAAGCAAAGAAAGATGCAAAGAAAAAAAGCAAGGTGGCCAGAATATTTATTTATCTATTTTATTGGGATTTAACGATACTTTCGACAGCCAGGGCCACCTCGTGTTGGACAGGTTTACGGGAGGAGGAAGCCGAAGTACCCGCAGAGGAGAACTGGAACAACGTCGAGCAACTGTCAGACTCCCCAACGCACTAACTCCACACAAGCAGAGTTAGCACTGGTTGAAGACAAATGCACGCCTTAGTACACAGCGCCACCGTGCTCTAACGTGGGCAATTGTGATTAAGTGCCTTCTCCAAGGACACAACGCAGGTACTTCTGACGGGGATCGAACCACCGTGGACCTTTAGGTCTGAGGTCCAATGCCGCTACCACTGAGCCACCGCGCTCCCAGATGACCAGAAGAGAAAGTAAGAAGGAAAACAACAAGCCGAAGTTAAGTAGTTATAGTAGTAGTCATAGTAGTGGCGGTAATGTCAATAGTATTGGTAACAGACACAGTAACGACTGCGGCAGCTCTATTACAACAGGTGGCACCATCGGTGCTGTCACATGTAATAATGCTAATGACACAGGCGATACCATTAGTTCGTTTAAAAGGTTTTCCAACGCACGTGCCTGATTAATGGGGTCTCCCAAATTCTGTAGCTTTCTAGGAAGCAAAGTTAACAATAGCAGCACCAGCGACAGTGAGTTCTCGCGCAATTCAAAGCCTACAAAGAAGCTAAACCCGGATTCTGATATTGATAACCTGTTCGCCAGGGAAACGGCAGATGATGACATCGCCCGATTTCGATACCAACCCCACTCATGGAGACCGAGACAATGGATACGGCACAAAACAAGAAACCGGCTACACCCCACCCTCAACCAACAGAAGCTCACAGAACACAGTAAATTCCTACCCTGATAAAGTCAAAGAATTGGTGAGCGACCCTGTTACCCCCCCCCCCCCCACCCCAACAAAAAAGTAGTCCCACCCACCCCAGTAAAACGACAAAAACTACAAAGCCGTGGTGATTAGTGTACATCTTAAAATAGTCGACGCAGACTGTTCGTTAGAGCGATTCGTCTCCAGAGCTACCGGAATGCAGACCTGGAAATTAAAGGTCACATGCCCTACCAGGCAGGCGAAGCATGAATTTATGAGTGAAGATAGTAAACTAGCGAATTCATACCGTCGAATACTACAGGCAGGGATGCACACATTGAAAATCCCACACCGATTTTGTCAAACAAATTTTGTTACAGTTTACGGGAGAGTGCCTAAAGACACTCTCCCATAAATAGTGATAAGGCAAATCCACCCCATAAATTGTGATAAGCCAAATCCACACAGACTTAATAATTCCACTGTATGAAGCCTTTAAGCACCCACCGGTACACTAAAGACCCAACATGGGCTTCCAGCACTCTACCAGTTAATGGAACACAAAAATAAAAAAAATCTGTTTCTTTAGAACTGTTCAGTTAATCTATTTTCTGTGAGTATATTGTGGTGTATCGATCACCTGTTCCTTCAACCTCCATTGCTGGACCCTGCGAATATGGTATTTCCACTCAAATCGAATTGAAGATTCACTTAGAAATTTCGGTTCGAACGAATATCGAACATCGAATATTGATAATCGCTCATTTTCTGTTCATGTCCAAAGCGGCATATTGGGGTGTGGGGAGTCGCTAAGATGAGGTGGGGGTGTAAACCTGATTTTTTTCCGACTGTAATGGGTCAAGAGTCCTGACTGATAAAATATTCCAGCTACATCATCAAGGCCTTCCTTTGTTGAAGGCTTTCGTCGAAGGCAGGCCTTGATGATGTAGTTGAAATATAAGCCAGAAGGCATAATTAAAAAACACAAGAACGTTTGCATTGATTTCGTCGCCTGAGTGCTAGAATGTTCTATGTTCCCTATGGGACGATATATTATTTCCCCCACTGGACGATATATTATTTCCCCTATGGGACACAGAACATTCTAGCACTCAGGTGACGATTTTGTTAACCATATTCGAAAATTTAAAAAAAATCCATCTTCAGCTCTCCCTTTTCGAGTCGAATTCGATTCGGCTATACGATTCGAATCGAATTGTCATCGAATATTCGTGGGAGCCTACATCATTGACCAAGTACATAACCGGTCAGAGAAAAACTCTTCAAAATAGACAAAATGTAAGGTAAGTGGAAGCATAATCGTGAATCCATTGAATTCTGAAAAAAACCCTTAAAATCGCTTTCATCTGCCGATTTTCGCCAAATAAATTGCAGTGCGGGGTGGCATAAATAGAGTTATGAAGAACTGCCAGAAATATTGGGGACCCGACCTTCCCAGAATTGGGGAGAGGGGAAACCCAAAAGCCCCAAGTTGCTCTAAATCGCATTTAGCAACCTTTTTTTTGCCAAATAAACTGCATTGAGTGATGACAGAAATAAATTTATAAAGACTGCCACCAAACTTCACCTCGGATGCCTGGACCAGAGGCCTGGGGCCTGGAATACAGAACACGAGACAGTGCCTACGTTGTCCAGAGTTGCTCACATTATTAAAGCGAGTGGACGAAGTGGAGAATCACTAGATTTAGTATAAAAATTAGCCCTGCAACCCGGTGTTCTCTGTTTGAAATACTTTTCTGAACAATACACAACACCCTATGTTACGATATTCGCTCCATCAACTGACATTGAATTATTATTATTTATTATTTATTGGTGTTAAGGTCACATACTTAAAATCGCCAATTAATTTTCATTATTTTTTTCATTTTTTGTCTCAAAAACATAGGTTATGACTCCTCATTGGAACGAGGTCGTCGAGCTCGTTCCAACGAGGGGTCATAACCTATGTTTTTGAGACAAAAAATGAAAAAATATAGTTATTCAAGAATTATTTTTGCATGTGTCGTCTGCTTTTCAGGTTAGGTAAAGGGATAATAAAAAAGAAATGCCCTCACTAATTAATTTGAAGTATTTGTATTTTTTTATTTATTGGTGTTTAAGGTCATATACTTATGCACAATGGCTAATCATGACCGTGACAGTTTTACGGGTGGAGGAAGCCGGAGTACCCGGAGAGAGCCACCGAGCAACGACGAGCAGCTGCCAGCTCCCCAACATCGTAACTCCGCACTGCAGCACAGGCAGGGTTAGATTGGTTGAAGACATGCGCACCATGCATTACGACTTAGTACACGAAGTCATCGTGCTCCCATGTGGACAATCGGGGTTAAGTGCCTTGCCCAAGGACACAAAGCGGGAACTGACATTGAATGAAGTGCATGATGACGTTGGCCACCAGAGAAAGGATAACCCCCTTTAGCTGGTAAAGCAACGGTTGTTGGCCTGGTATGGAGAGAGATGATTTGTGCAATGTCGAACACTGTGGGAGATGTATTGGACGGAAAACTCCAATCAGGCTTGCTGTCGGACTAGTTCCGTTTGAAACTAGTAGAGCATTGGAGTTAGTATGTATGGGTGTTCTTAGACTCGAGCAGTCAACTGGTGGCTGTGCATTCTGGCGACCACAGTTCGTATATGACCATTAGCACAATGGATTCCTTGTCGTAACCATGAAAACTGCAACGAGGTTCTACGTGAAATTTTATCGCATTTTTACAGTTTTCCTAGGTAGCTTCAAAATAATCGGCGCTGGAGCTTTAAAAATCTTATTCTAAAATGGAACTCTGTAAGATTGCCCAGGCTCAGAAAACACATGAGACACCCTCTCAAGCAATGGGAAAGGCATCAGAAGAAAGGTTCAACTAGAGAACAATAAGTCGGGATGAAAGTCAAATGTTGCACCATAATGCTACTCGCAATAATATGATTCCCACGAAAATATTGCATGTTTAGCTGGCACCCACGGCTTTCTGTAGATGTTTTTCTCGGCATTTATCCCGGAAGTGATAAAAACAATTAGTAAACGTAACTATACACCTGGAACTTAATGAATCCTTTACCTTTCATAAAAAGCAGACGCCACCTGCATACAAAATCCTTGAATAACTAATGTCTTCATTTTTTGTCTCAACAACATAGGTTATGACCCTTCATTGGAACGATCTCGACGAGCACGTTCCAAAGAGGGGATCATAACATATGTTTTTGAGAAAAAAACGAAAAGATAATGAAAATTAATTGCCGATTTTTGAGAATAGCGCTGGCCGGGTTTGGCCGTTACGTTGTGTAAAGGGTTAACCACCCCTGTTTTTTTTGCAGTGGTGTTTATAGAAACTGCCATTGTTTTCATACTATCTTTCAGATGGCCAAAAGTGATTGTATGCTGAAAGAATGGTCTGTTGACAAATGAAAGACAACACAATGATAAAAATGTGCAGTATTCTAATGGCGCTAATTACACCAGTAGTAGGAGGGCGATGAAACGACCAGCATTGGCAGGATCTCATGCAGGATCTCATGTGACGTCATAGAAAAGTGACCTTGTGGCGCCATGTTTGATTGTCATGGTATCCCGCGTGAGCGGCCATCTTGTGACGTCATCCCCATAGTGATACGTAATGTGAGTGCGCATATATTGGAGGGCGCCATCGTTGTTTCTATGGAGCATGTGATTGCTATGTGACCCAAAGGCTTACAACAAGATAGGGGTATGTTCGGAGGGTATGTTCTATTGAATCGGAGTATCACGAATTACCACAAACAACCCGACAACCCCTCCAAATCACCAAAAACGACTTTTTTTACTACGGATTCCCCATTTTATCGGCTTAGCACGTAGTGCTATGATACCGAGGAACCCCGGGGTGAGTTCGATTAAATAGGTGCAATTCTCTGACTCGAATTTCCCCCAAACCCTCGTTTAATTCGTAGAATTACCACAAACAACCCGACAAAATGTACTATTTCGAATTCTTTCAGAATTCTCTGCTTCTATCTATCTATGCAATTGTTTTCGTCTACCTGACCATATTACTTTGTCCTGGAGTATACTCCAGCAGAGTAGAAGAGCCTATCAGCTGGAACAGCTTTGCTTATTATTACAAACCCAGCTTTGCTTATTATTATTTCGCTTTTCTGGTCTGTTCTTGTTAGTTCTGACCCTATTCCGAGTACTCTTGTTGTTTCATTTATCTAGATCACCCATTCAGTTCACTTTACTGGCTGTAACTAACCAATCAGATTGAGTCATCCCCAGTAATCTCTATGCAGAGCTACCCCCACCCCCCCTTATTACAGCGAAATCCTATCCGATTCTCATCACCTCTATATCCAATGGCCACGTCCCATGGAATCTCTTTTTGTGAAACGTCTTTGGTTATGGATTCCTTTATTAGTCGTTTGAGGCCATGAGGGCTATGAGAAAAACCCTAAATGAGGCCTAATTTACTATACTTCTTAACCTCATTTCGATTGAGGCCATGAGTGCCATGGCAAAATCCCCCAATGAGGCGTCATTTAATATCCCTCTTAACCTCATTTCGGTATTTGAGGATACCTATGGCCTGCTATTGTATTATTTCAAGATACCCATCGAGGAGGGGGCGCGGTGGCGTTGCGATAACCGGTTCTCGTCAGATAACCGAAGTTGAGCAACGTCGAGTCCGGTTAGTCCTCGGATGGGTGACTGTCTGAGCGATCGATTCGGACTCCTGCGTTGTGACCTTGGGGCAAGGCACTTAACTCCAATTGTCCACATAGGCGTACTGCACGTACTGCACGTCGATGGTGCGCATGTCTTCAACCAGTCTAACCCTGCCTGTGCTGCAGTGAGGAATTACGATGTTGGGGAGCTGGCAGCTGCTCGTCGTTGCTCGGTGGTTCTCTCCGGGTACTCCGGCTTCCTTCACCCGTAAAACTGTGACGGTCATGATTAGCCATTGTGCATAAGTATGTGACCTTAAACACCAATAAATAAATAAATAAATAAATAAATAAATAAATAAATAAATAAATAAATAAATAAATAAATAAATAAATAAATGCCTATCCAGGATACCTTTTGGAGAATCCCCTTTGAGTCGAATGAGGCAATGAGGGCTATGAGAAAAACCCTCAATGAGGTTTAATGTAGTCTTACCAACGGCTCCCATCTTATCTGCAAAGCTCCAATGCCACTACTAGTCTTGTCTATGGTCCATCTGTCCTATTATTAGCTTCTAAAGCAGGCTTGTGCCATTGTGGCCTTGTACCAGTACAATTGGCTTCTGTTATTCTGCCCCATGTCTCAACCATTAATATTGACTTGTAAAACTACTTCCTAGCTATACCTATCTCAATCGCGACTATAACATCGACCAAGGATGAATCTGATTGCTGCATTCCATATAGACAGGCTTATAGGAGATTCCGTAAATGGGATTCCTAGCGATTCCGTAAAGTTGGGTGTTAAGAGGGTTAGTAAATGAGACCTCATTGAGGGATTTTGCATGGCCCTCATGGCCTCATACGACAAAAACGGGTTTCTCCAGAAAGTATCCTCGATAGGTATCCTCAAATAATACAATACCAGGTCATAGGTATCTTCAAATACCGAAATAAGGCTAAGAAGGATAGTAAATGAGGCCTCATTGAGGGATTGTTTTCTTGGCCCTCATGGCCTCAATATAAATGAGGCTAAGAGGGGTAGTAAATGAGGCCTCATTGAGGGACTGTTTTCATGGCCCTCATAGCCTCAATAGAAATGAGGCTAAGAGTGAAAGTAAAATAGACCTCATTGAGGGATTTCTGATGGCCTCATACGACAAAAAGAGATTCTCCAGAAAGTATCCTCGATAGGTATCCTCAAATAATACAATACCAGGCCATAGGCATCCTCAGATGCTGAAATGAGGCTAATAAGGATAGTAAATGAGGCCTCATTGAGGGATTTCGTCATTGCCCCCATGGCCTCAATCGAAATGAGGTTAATAGGGAAAGTAAATTAAGCCTCATTGAGGGCTTTTCTCTTAGCCCTCATGGCCCATACGACTAAAAGGGATTCCATAACCAGAGGCGTTTCACAAAAAGGGATTCCTTGGGACGTGGCCATTGGTTATAGAGGTGTTGAGAATCGGATAGGACTTCGTTGTAATGAGGGGAGATAACTCTGCATAGTGTTTACGGGGGATGAAGCAATCTGGTTGGTTAGTTAGAGCCAGTAAAGTGAACTGGTTGGGTGATCTAGATAAATGAAACAACAAGAGAACTCGGAATAGGGTAAAAACTAACAAGAAAAGACCAGAAAAGCGAAATATAGCAATCATAATCAAAGCTGTTCCAGCTGGTAGGCTCTTCTTCTCTACTGGAGTATACCCCAGGACAAAGGAACATGTTCAGGTAGACGAAAACGATAGACAGAAGCAGAGAATTCTGAAAGAATTCGAAATAGTACAACTCGTCGGGTTGTTTGTTGTAATTCTACGAATTAAACGAGGATTTAGAAAAAATCTGTGCCAGAAAATTACTCATATTCAATTGAACTCATTCTTGGCCCCTCGGTATCATAGCACTACGTGCCAGGCCGATAAAATGGGGTATCCTTAGTAAATAAAGTCGCTTTTGGAGATTTGGAGGGATTGTCGGGTTGTTTGCGGTAATTCGTAATGCTCCGATTTCATCGAACATACCCTCCGAACATACCCCAGTCCTGTTGTAAGCGTTTGGGTCACATAGAAATCACATGCTACCATAGAAACCAAGATGGCGGCCTCCAGTATACAAAATGGACGACGGAAACACGTATCAGCCTAACAACACGCACTGCGCATGCGCACTTACATCACGTATCACTATGGAAATGACGTCACAAGATGGCCGCTCACACGGGTTACCATGATAACGAAACATGGCGCCACCTTGTCACGTGACTATGACGTTACATGAGATCCTGCATGAGATCCTGCCAATGAGGGTCGTTTTATCGCTCTCCTACTCCTTACACATATCTGTCACAAATGTTTTTGATGGAAAAATGTTCTCTCGGCAAGTATTGTGCTGGAACAGTCCATGATTAAACAATGTCGGTAAGTACTGACAAAACATGTAACTTGTGATCTCCTGAACACAATAGCAGTTTCTGACGTCAGTAGCGAGTGTATCCACCACGTGCCCGAATGACAGCCTCAACCCTCCTTCTAATGTAACAGTGAGTCTTCTGATACGGTCCTGAGAAAATTGCTGCCATTCCACATGCACTGCAGCTTCCAAATCGGCCAAATCCGGATCCCTTGCTTGCACACGACATCTGAGCAAGTCCCAGATATGTTCTAAGGGATTCAAATCGGGGCTCATTGCAGACCACAGTAGTGTTGTAATAGCGTTGTTCTGAAGGAATGCTCTCACACCATGGGAACGATGTGGCCTTGCAGTGTCGTCCATGAATACAGGGCAAGTAGTCAACAGGTGGTTGTCGAAATGAGGCACGACAACTAGATTGAGAATATCCAGGATGTACTGATGACTATTGAGATTCCCACGTACAGTCACCATATCACGTTTACATTAATGAGAGAGACACCCCCAGATCATTACTGATCCTTCACTATAAGGAACAGTAAATCTGATGTTCCTGGGTACGTAAGCAGTATTTCTATGCTCCACACTCTCATGCGACCATCTGTGACGTGAAACAAGAACCTACCTTCGTCTGACCAATGGTCTCTCCTCCACGTCCTGAGATTCCAATGTTGTCGTGCCATACACCATTCCAAATGTCGTCTTTGATGCTGATCTGACAGAGCTGGACACCCGATAACCCTTCGGGACCTCATACCCAGTGGTTTGAGACGATTTCGAACGGTTCTGTTGCACAAACGCATGTTGGTGAGCAAAGAGCGTTTCAAAACCCCACTTAAAGCGATGGGCCCAAGCCTAACGAGGCGTGCCAGTCCCCGATCTTCCAGGGGAGAGATCTTTTGGGGTTGTCCCGGCCTTGGTCGGTCCTTAACATCGTTGGTTTGTTGATGTTTTCGGACAGGTCTGCTGATGACAGAATGACTATATCCAAGTTGCCTTCCAATAGCTTTGAATGGCATACCTGTTGCATACATGCCATCATGGTGCATCTGGTCTCCTCCTTGATATGCCAACATTTATAGATAAAAGAAGTGACTTTTCTTGATAGAAGAAGTGACAGATTTTCTTGTTTTATACCCAGATATCGGATGTTGAGTTTTTTGTGACAGTCGTGGGAAGCATTCCTCACGTGGACGAGAGGATGTGTTTGGGGTACACTATCAACCAGAAACGTCATGCTGCTCTAGATGAAATGTGCTGCAAGACATAACAATCATTAAAACATAATCATCAGTAGCAGCAGCTTCACTGTCATGAAACACTTCAGGAGTTGCTTAATTAAGTCCCAGGTGTATAAAATTACGAAACCATGTATTGACAGGATTTCAGTGACTTTAGAAAACGATTAAAATCTCGACGGACACATAGATGTTTTATAAAAAACAAAAATGTTAATCGTGATAAATAATAAAAGGTAATAATTTTTTTCAGTGTTGAATAGTGAAGGAATTCCAGAAGTGATAAATAATCTTTTGATCATAAAATCAATAATAATAGATAGAACTTAGAACAGGAATGTTATTGTCCGCTAGGCCACCGGCATATCTACAATGCACCTCGTGGGGGCGTAGTCGAAACGGGACTTATTCATGAAGCCATGAAATTGATTCGAGTAACTGAAATGCCAAAACATTTATGATAGAATTATTAGGTAATTATTATTTGGTACCGACTGACATGAAGCATTCTTATGAAATTCGATATTGCGTACACGGTAGCTGTAAATAGTAACAGTTGGATTTTTTGCCGATTTGAAACCGAGTTGGGACTTTGGGAAGTAAAGGAGACATCACCATCACCAAATACGCTCTAAAATCCAGATAGATGGAATTTCCAACTACTCGTGACTTGCCCTCTGAATTTCCAACTATAGGAAACTTTTGGCAGGATGGGGGATGGGGGAGCGACACCCCCCCCCCCCCCTCGTCACCACGTCCATGTATTCATGGTCGGGAAGTAGGATACTTGTCTTTTAGATGTGGCATTCTTACTAAGACATTTCCAGTGTTTACAATAAAGTTCCTCCATGCGTGCCTAACGTTGGGAACGCTGTCGTTACGTATTCCTTGTGGGGTAGTAGGATACTAGCCTTTTGTGTGGCCTTCATGCTAGGGAATTTCACAATAAAATGCTCGCATTTACTCAGCGAACTGCCAACTGCCAACACCTCCGCGAAACGCATGCCTTTTATGACTCACAGATGCCATCCATGGGAAATTTACAGACACACCGAATCGCCCCCACACACATGCCCAAGCTCGTCCGATGATATGGAAAATTCCGATGCCTCAATGCCGCAACAATAGATGGGCTCTGCGTCTTAAACAATAAAGAAGGTCATTTGGGACATGATGACTGTTTGACAATAGGCAAGACCAAAGCATAATATGACGTGACATAAACGCGTAGACATGATATGCGTTATGCCTCGTAAACAATGGACGAACCGAGACACAATAGGTAGGCGGATGAGGCAGTCAGAAATACAGGGGGACGCTAAGTGTCATGCATCGTAAACTATAGACAGACACTATGGCCTATATAACCTGAAAACAACAGTATCAAAGGCCCTAGACAATGGATAGGCTGATGTTGTGGCCAAAAATGCGCGATGACGCAATGTGTCATTGCTCTAAAAATGGTGTCAAAGACCCAGCAAATTCCAAACAATAGACTTACAATAGGGGAACAATAAGCATTGCTAACGTACAATAGAAAATGGTTTCCATGGCACTTCTGGTCTGCGTCAAAATCACGGTCTGTTCGGTTACTTTCTCTTTCCAAGTAACTGGATATAGAGCAGGAGCCCGAGGGGTTCAGTCTAGCTGAGAAGCTAACCAATTGCTATGTGTATGGTGATACTCTATATAGACTCCCATTCAAGGTTATGGGTGTCTGCCGGGTACTCACTGGTGGGTGGGGCCAGGAGGAGCGCCTAACTGCTCTCCAAAAATCCAGCTAGATCAGCCCGAAAGCTAACCACTTGTAATCACAAGAGAAGTGGTAGTCACCATCCCCACAAACTTATGACATGTTTGCCAGACATTTTCCTTGGTAGGGTGTGTCAGCCAGACATAAGTTACTGCCCCCTAAAAGTGTGCTACATCAGCTCATTAAATAACCGGATGAAACCTCTTGCAAAACGTTCAGCATACTCCGTTGTATCATAAATGACTATTGCCAGACATTTTATGTGGTGGAGTACCTCAGCCAGACGGTTTTATACTGCCCCACCCTAAAGTGTGCTAGATCAGCTCATTTACTAACCGGATGAAACCTATTGGAAAACGTTCAGTATACTCCGCTGTATCAAAAATGACTATTGCCAGACATTTTTTGTGGTGGAGTACCTCAGCCAGACGGTTTTATACTGCCCCACCCCAAAATTCTGCTAGATCGGCTTATTTGCTAACCGAATGAAACGAATTGCAAAACGTTCAGCACACGCCGTTGTATCATAAATGACTATTGCCAGACATTTTGTGTGGTGGAGTACCTCAGCCAGGCGGTTTTACATTGCCCCACCCTAAATTGTGCTAGACCAGCTCATTTACTAACCGAATAAAACTTATTGCAAAATGTTCAGCAGGCCCCGATAAATCAAAAATGACTTTTGCCAGACATTTCCTGTGGTGGGGAACACAAGCCAGAGAGTCTTATACCACCCCACCCTAAAAGTGTGCGAGATCAGCTCATTCACTAACCAAATGAACCTATTGCAAAACGTTCAGCATACCATGATGAATCATAGTGACTACTGCCAGACATTTCCTGCGGTGAGGTGTTCTAGCCAGAAGGTCTTATATACCCCAAGATCGTGCAAGTGCAAATGTTTGCCTATTCAAACTGAAAGCTATTGCAAAATATCAGATACTTCCAGATGTAATGAATGACCGCTTCCAGGAAGTTTGCGCAGAAGGGTACCATAGCTAGATGCCCGTCCTAATCGCTAAATCGTTACTGGCATGTATAAGCATTATATAGTTTACGAATGTTCAGCTTTGGGTGGTCTGTTAACTTTGGTTTTTTTCAGTTTAATGTTAGTGGTTAACAAGTAGAATGGATCCGACAGATACAGTACAAGAAGAGCAAAGTTCCAGGAGTCAACTACATTGTCCATTGTCCATCATGCTGAGGTAAGAGTAAAAAATATATGCAGTTTTAAAGAAAAGGTAGGATATTTCTTATTATATGACTTTTGCACCCTCTAGCCAATTGCCTTTTCCCAGTGTTCAATGTATGAGGGAAACAGTCACGAGTACTTTTTGGACCTGATCATCTCAATGAACCAATCGCAACTTTGGCTGTTTGGTATGGAGCCATTTGCACCATATATTATTGTTACACTTTGTCCCTCATGGTCCATGCATTCACAATAACGTTAACATTTTAAATGTGGTAGCTTGTATCGATTACTGAGTCATTATATTAGCCCCACAAATGTGGGTGTTTTTATTTTTATCATTTCAGGATGGCGAAAGTGAGGGTGTCACTGGCTGTTACATCTGTCAGATTGAATCAACAGAAGACAGCAAGCTAAAAATATTCAATGAGCAGACATGGTTAACACTAAGAAAAGCTGCCGCCCTACGAAAACAATTGAAGTCTGACAAATATTTTAGCACCACGCAAAGGATTTTAAGAGCCAGCCACGGTAATGAATCTGCTCGCAGCTATCACCCGTCTTGCCAAAAAACGTATTCGGCGGTTAAGCATCCAAAAACAGCTCCATCCTGTGATGAACCCCCCAGAAAGGAGGCCAAAAATCGAAACAAGACAATGCAGCTGTCTCCCACATTCTGATAAGCAGGGATTGCTTAAAGGTAATTGCATTTTCTGTGGGAAGAAACGTAAGAAAAGACGCGGAATAGAAGAACCTCTAATCAAGATATCGACGCTGTCCGGTTGTGAATCCCTGCGTCAACGTGCAAAATACTCAAAACATGAATGTATCCAAAGTCTCATTGGAACAGGTATTGATCTTATAGCAAAAGAAGCGGAATATCATAAATCTTGCCGTGTCGAGTTTGACATTGAAACTGATGAGCAAATACCAGAAATCTCTAAACAGGCCAGACAGACGTTTTCATCTCATAACTACCATAAAACTGCGTTTGAGTCACTGTGTTCCTACATTGAGGATGAGATAATTGAAACTCAGCGATCAGTGTTAGTGCCCACTTTACTGGAAATGTATAAGGCAGAGTACACCAGCAATGGCGGAGATGAGGAAGATATCATGTCCTATCAACCCAAGAATCTTCTAAGAATAGTTAAAAGTAATTTGGGCAAAGGAAAAGTGTCAGTCTTGCTGATCAACGAAAGGGAAACTTAATTTTCAGTTCCACCATGACAGCAGACGATGCAAGAGCTCGGCTTTATGATGACGCTGAAAGATATAACGATGATGACAAACTAAGGGGTGGGGGGGGGGGGGAGCCCTTCATCTGCGATCTCAGATTATGCAGTTATCGAAAACAAAGACTACGAATCCTGCAACAGTGCCGAATCTTAAAAAATGTGCCCCCAAAATACTGAGACAATTGAACATATTTTTCAGAACTCTTCTGAGTGGCTTGACATGTAAATGCAGCGACGCATACCAGGAAGTGATTGAGCGCAAGGTAACTGCTGTGGAATCTGATGCCATGTATAATGTTTCTCGTGGTAGTGTCAAACCATGGAAGAACACTGTTGTTGGCCTGGGATTAACATCACTCACTGGATCGAAATTGTCCATGCAGATTCTGAACAGAGCCGGACATAGTATTAATTACAAAGAAGCAAAAGACCTTGAGAGCGAATTCGCATACGCTGTAGAGTCTGATGAACGCGACTCTCCTGATGGTATTCACTTGGATTCAACTTTAGCAACCACCTCTGTATGGGACAATACTGATGCAGATGTAGAGACACTAGATGGTAAAGAGACAGTACATGCTACTGTAGGTCATACTTACAAGAATGTTTCTATAGAAGATGAACAAGCCAATTCTAACCCAGAACAGCTTCGAAAAGAGTGAATCGACGAACATTCATGGAAAAAGAACGAGAGATTCCACCATTCCGAAAATCACTAAATTCTGCTCAGTTTGTCAGTGTTACGTCGACAGAAACTGCAGAAAACACTGTGAATTTATCGAGTACGATAAGATCAGACTCGACTCCAGCTAACGACAGTTCCATTGAACCTACGCTCAGAGTGTTCTGGAAACTGAGAGAAGGCGATACTCCATTGCATGCTGGGTTTGTGAGCGTGTACATCGATGATCCCTTGCCAATGCAAAAAAAAAATGTTATATGGACCATATATCCCGATCGCCAACCAACAATGATGTGGTGAGAGAGACAATGGTGCGTACTCTGAATGTGGCAAATGAGATAGGGCAAAGCCATGCAGTTGTCACAGATGATTTGGCTGTTGCATTGACAGCCTACTCCATACAAGCAATCGAAACTCCATTAATTGATAACCTGCTAATCATGCTGGGAAACTTCCACATTGATCTGGTTTTCTTTGGGGCAGTTGGAACTCTAATAAATGAAAGCGGAATCGAATTCATACTTTCAGAGGCAGGTATTTTGGCTGAAGGATCAATGACGGGATTCATCAGGGGCAAATTTTACAACAGATGTAGTAGGATTCATGAATTATTCGCCAGTGTGTTAGAACAGAAGCTGTATGAACGTTTCCTCACGACTTTATCCGAAGAAGAACATGAGTCATTTCAACTAGTGATGAGCACAGTCCCGTCGGATCCAAGCCAAGTCGAAGCTCATCTCTCAAATACAGCTGTGGATCAACATCTACAGATATATGAGAACTTTTTTCAGATGTACCTTGGAGGAAGCCATGGGCCTACAGCTCAATTCTGGACAATTTACGTCGTCCTTATCAATCGTCTTCACAGAGAGCTGCAGAGATGTATCACGACTAACAACGTCGGTGCTTACGTCAATGTTTTTCCAACATTGCTGGATGTATTTTGTTGCTCTTAACTGTCCAAACTACGCCAGGTGGGGAACACTTTTTTTCAGAAGGTAAAATGTGCAGACACAAAATTGCGTGAAATTCTCGACAACGGAGCCTTTTCAATCAGACGCACAAAAAAGGATTACAGTCGATCAGCAGTTGACCTTTCATTGGAGCAGTCAGTGAACAGAGAAGAAGCATCAAAAATGAAAGGCATTGATGCATTCAGAAACTCAGAAATGCGTAGGTGGTCTTTGACAATGACCCAGAGGGCTATGGCTGTCACAGAATTGAGAGAATTCGCAGGACTAGAAATGGGGGGAAACTGCAGCGGCCCAGTGTCGTCCTGCCAGAATTAAGACAGACAACAGGCAGATGGCCACACTCAGTGAAAAACTTGATCAGTTCTGTAATCCTTTCTTGGATGAGACCTCCGACTCCTTGATGAATATTGCAACTGGGCGAGCGGCTTCCAAGGAAACTGAATCATATTTACTTGGCACACTCAAAAGGGGTAGGGAAGCAAAAGACCAATTTCCGTCTGAATGGGACAGCAACAGCAGTCGATATCTTGAAAGAGTCAAACGCACCAGAGTGCAGAACTTTGATTCTGAAAATGTCAAAAAGAAACCAAAGCATCAGCGACACAGATGGCCAAGACAAATACTGAAAGCATGAGGGATGTGTTCATACGCATGATCATCGTTGTCGCAGAGAGCACAGAAATTGACTTTCAAAATATCCTGTCCTACCCAATCACAAAATACCCATTATCATTGGCACACTATGATGGGTCTATGGTAAAAACAGACAAATCAGCAATGTTACGGAAACTAGAGTCACTCCCCAGAGTGAGCTCTTCTCAGAAGCGAATTTGCCGAGAATCTATGCACACGTCACCGATGGTGGACTCCTTCTCCATTCTGTCCTCTCACAAACGAACATGGATGCATCTTTTGCATCAGTTGCTCGGACTATGTTATCAGTGTTGTGTTCAGGCAGGGCAACGGAGGTGCCCGTGTGTCTTGACAAGTATTTAGAGAATTCGATCAAGGGCAATGAAAGGAAATTGCGCGGTGCCGTTGACTCTACTTACGTTATAACAGGTCTGAGCAAACAGTAAGACAGACTGGGCAGAAACTTCTCACCAATGGAATCTTCAAGAATGAACTTGCAAAGTTCCTCCTGGTGGAGTGGGGAAAAGATCAGTACTGGAATACCTTTGGAGGGAAGGAACTGTTTGCATCTCATGGGGGAGAGTATGTCACCGATTCCCTTCAGCATGTTACTGTGACGAAACCACTACACCTCCAAGGTAAGCATGAAGAGGCAGACACACCAATTGCATTCCATGTTGTAAACACCACTGTCAAAAATATCATTGTAAGAGCATCGGACACAGATGTGTTGGTGATTTTCATTGGCGCAATTGGACAACAACGCCCAGAAACACGATCCATGATCAACATCATAATAGACTGTGGTACAGGAAACAACAGGAGATACATCAATGTTACAAAGATTGTCGAAATTCTTAAGCAGCACAAGACTGGGCTTTCTAGAGCACTTCCTGGATACCACGCCTTCACCGGATGTGATTTTACTTCAGCCTTTACAAGTACGTATAAGTAATTGGTTGGAGGTGTTCATAAATTTGAACAACCTACCCATGTTCGGTGTTTGACGTCGGGCTGCTAAGCGATGAGGTGTTATACCACGGGTCAGGTTGTTTAAATTCATGAATATCAACAGCGAGGTTGGTAACTGTCTTAGGCCCGAATCAAAAAAAAAAAAAAAAAAAAACTGCACGGGACCAAGTATGGTAAGTGTGTGCAGGTATTCAAGTGACGTCACTCGATCCCTTAGTTCTTTGTTCTATCCGATAGTTCATATCTCATGCCAACTCGGAGAAGGCGAAGGCATAGAGCTGTAAGTATAGGGGTCCTAAACCCCTATTGCTTTTGTCTTCCCCGAGCTGGTAAGAAAGATGAAATATCCACGCTGTGTTTCCTCGCGGGTCAATGTCACTCATCCCACGTGGGAAGGTGGTTCAGCTAGTAACTATTACTAGCTTATCATTGAACAACATTGTTCTAACTCAACCAACCGAAATGCATTTGTCCTTAGCTGCTGGCGATCTACTGGATAGAATTAATGCTTGGCAGCATTTGCATTCCTGAATTGAATTCACAATTCGCCGCCTGGGTGCTAGAATGTTTATGCCCCACTGGGACATTGAACATTCTAGCACTCAAGCAACGAATTATAATGTTTTTGTATTAGCAAATATATAGGTGGACATGTGTGTAGTAAACATTTGCCTGGTATCTGTTATTATAGTGTGTTTTCCAGTATATAATTGCTACGTGGCCATCATAGTTTCCGCATGTTGGGGAAGCATTTTGTTACAATTATGCTTTCGATCATTTTTTCAGGAAAGGCAAAGTCAAAGCCCTTGACATTGTGGAGAAAGACAAGACTGGTCGTTTCGTTGACCTCTTCATTAGTATGGGAGACAAAACACAGAGCCCTGACCTTGATGTTGCCTCATGCACAGAGCAAGGCCAAAGATGTTGATGAAGCACGGTACAAGAAACTGATGCAAATGACTGGCAAAATTGATCAGGTAATAGGAGGTTACTCCTTTGTTTTCATTTATGTGTTTAAACCACCTCATATTATGTTCGTAAGTTTTGCGTTCAGGAGTCTCTGTACTACTTGAAAATTCTGAATGACCTCTCAGTCAGGGATTTATGCAATCTTCGGTAATTTATATTATTTAAGACTAAAGGTGTTTCGAGTTTTAATTCCCGTCCTATTGTTTCAAATGTTTTATTGTAGTTGTGTCATCTGTACTGGCTTTCATTTGTCACATCCTCATGTTTTCAATTGTCTTTCAGGGGAATCCGCTATCAAATGTCAAGAAGATCGACTGTGCTCTTTTACCACCTTCACACCGAAGCCTCAAAATGAAGATCATGCGAGCCCAGTATGTTGCTATTTTATGGACCCGAGCGCCGTCAACATATCCGGATGACGGTTTGTCTGCAACAGAATATGGATGGTTCGTGAATGATGGTGTCCTGCAGCCAACCTGCTACCAAGGTCTGGAGTTCCAAACAGTTTGTTTAAAAGTGGCACCCCAATCGCAGCCAGTGATTTGGCATTGGGAACTGACGACTTGATAAATCAGTCTCATGAAGAACTGAGTGACTCTGATGGAGAAGCATGGTCTGAGGATTTCGATTCCGACACAGAAGAGTACTAGATGTGCTCAACAGAAATTAACATTTGAAATAACTTTTGTCTATGGTGTCCTATTGGGGCCAAGTTTCCAGAGTCGCGTTTCTCTAATATTTTAGGCGAAACCGAGACAAAGCTATAAAACGACAGTACCGTCGCCCACTTTGTCGTAATATAGCTTTCTGGCGTTTTTCGAAGTACATTCTCTTGTAAAAAAATACTCCCTAAAAACGCCAAAAAAACGACAAAGCGAAAATACGATAGTACTGTAGGTCTGTCGTGTTTTCGCGTTTTAGGAAGTATTTTATATAAGAATGCACTGAGAAAAACGCGGCAAAGCTATATTACAACAAAGTGCACGACAGTACTGCCGTATTATAGCTTTGTCGCGTTTTACCCCAAATTGCCCCCAAAACGCCACAAAGCTATATTACGACAAAGTGCGCGACAGTACTGACGTATTATAGCTTTGTCGCGTTTTCGCGTTTTCGCCTAAAATATTAGAAAAACGCGGCGCTGGAAACTTGGCCCCAACAGGACACCATATTTGTCTCAGGATCAAGAGAAATAATACTCACCAGATAGTTTTTTTTTTATTTTCTGTTTTGCATTTTGGACTGATATTGTCTCAAAGTTTGAGTTTGTTATGGTAAAAAATATTTTCGGATTATGCACTATACCTTCGTTTAAGTATCTATCAATTTAATGGGCACATCCAAGCATGCATTCTGACTAATCTGATCACTTTTGAGGAAGACCCACTAACACTAAAAAAAATAAATGAATGTGTGAAATGACACGTTTTGGTATTCGGAAATTTTCGCAAAACGCTTGGTTTGATAAACTGATCTAGCATCGCCTAAAAATGGTTTGGTAAACCACCCCTGGAAATGTCTGACACAAGCCATTTGATACACGGGTGTATCTAATGGCTACTGCCAGACATTTTCTGTGGTGGTTAGCCTAACTACTTTGAAACCACAAGAATCATGGTTGTAGCCATTTGTTAATTGAGGTATTCTAAATGCTTTGCATTATGCCCTATTTGTTTGCAATGGATTATCTTTCGGATGGGTAATATAAGACCTTCCGGACTAAGCACTTCACCACTAGAAATTTGTGGCAGCTATCATTTTTTTACACATGAGGGTAAGCTGAACGTTTCGCAATAGGACTTATTTGGTTAGTGAATGGGCTAATCTAGCACACTGTAAGGGCGGGTCATAAAACCTTCTGGCAATAGTCATTTTTGATGCACCGGAGTAAGCTGATTGTTTTCCAGCAGGTTCCGTTTGGTTAGTAGATAAACTGGTCTAGCACACTTTTAGGGTGAGGTAATATAAGACCTTCTGGCTGTCATACACCACAACAGCAAACGTCTGGCAATAGGCATTTTTGATACATTGGGGAATGTTAAGCGTTTTGCAATAGGTTTCAGGTGGTTAGTAAATGAGCTGATCTAGCACAATTTAGGTCGGGGCAGTGTAAAACCGCCTGGCTGAGGTACTCCACCACAAAAAAAAAAAAATGTCTGGAAATAGTCATTTTTGATACAACGGAGAATGCTGAATGTTTTACAATAAGTTTCATCCGGTTAGTAAATGAGCTGATCTAGCACACTTTTAGGGTGGGGTAGTTTAAAACCTTCTGGCTGGGGTACCCCACCACAGAAAATGTCTGGCAGTGGTCATTCTTGATACATGGGGGTATGCTGAACATTTTGCAATAAGTTTCATCCGGTTAGTAAATGAGCTGATCTAGCACACTTTTAGGGGGAAGTGAATTTCTTCTGGCTGACACACCCCACCACTGAAAGTGTCTGGCAAACATGCCATAAGGTTGTGGGGATGGTGTCTACCAATTTTCGTGTGATTTCAAGTAGTTAGCTTTCGGGCTGATCTAGCTGAATTTTTGGAGTGCATTAAGGTGCCCCTTCTGGCCACACCCACCATTGTGTACCCGGCAGACGCCCATAACCTTGAATGAGAGTCTATACAGAGTATCGCCATACACGGAGCAATTGGTTAGCTTCTTAGCTAGGCTGACCCCCTCGGGCTCTTGGTCTAATAGGATATCTTCATAAAGAAAGATGAGTTTACATTTCGCGCATTTCGGTATAAATTTCAACACTTCACCTGACACAATATTTTCACGGTTACTGGAAACACGAGAAGAAGGATGGGTAATTTGTCAACCTATGAGCCGGTTGTTTGCACGTCGAAGGTGACCCCATGATCGAACAGCCATTTGGTGGTTCTGTATCACAAGTTGGATTTGGTCGACCGAGTCTTTGTTATTGTTTCTTTTGGAGTGGCATAATCCAACTGTTGAGGATGTCCCTCATATGTGGGGTACAAATATATCACGCAGAGCCCCACATGTTTGTAAGCATAACCCCATGCGGGTGGGCTGTATCCGTTGGGGTCCACGGATAAACCCAAGGAACAGATTCAAAAGGAATCCTTCTAAGGCTCCAGTAAAAGTGCAAGGGTATGGTTGGGGTAGCTTGTGGTGCGGGTATCGATTGATTGGAGGGCGCTAGGTACTGGTCACTGGGATTGACACAGTAGAACCTAACCGACTCCGATAATGTCTCGATGGACAAGTTCTTGAAAAGCCATGTCTCAGGTTGCTTCACTTATAATGGCGGCTGTGAATGATAGAAATAATTCAGGTTAACGATTTTACATTACGTGATTTTCTTGAAGTGCATTTCGAGGGGCTTTTTTATTATGATAAGTTTACGTCCTATAAAAATCGAATACCGATTGACATCATGCATACTTATGAAGCTCGATACTGCGTAAACTGTAGTAACAGCTGAAATTTGTGCCGATTTGAAATCGAGTTGGAATTTTGGGAAGTAAAGGAGACATCAGCATCACCAAAGAAGCTCTAAACTCCAGATAAATGGAATTTCCAACTACTCATGACTTTCCCTCCAATTTTTCAACTATCGGAAATTTTTACCAGGATTGGGAAGGGGGTGGGGGTAGTGACACCCCCACACACCCCCACTGTCACCACGTCCCTTGCTTTTTTAACTGCGATTTCTAGAGTCAAATGTTCATGTATTTGTTTATCAAATCTAGTCATGGCTGCTTAATAGCAGCCATGACTAGATTTGATGACAAATATTTTTAAAATACTCAGTGGGTTAAGAGTTAACGAAGATGGATAACACAAAGAAGAGATAGAATAACCCATGAGTAGATCTTACAATAAAACGAAGTTTTATTTTAAAACCAGGTGGTGGTGGAATTTTTGGTGGTGTTATTATTCGTAACTTAATTCATTGCGATAGTTATAAAACAACTTGAGCATTTCCGTCAGCATTCAAGAAGACACATAAGAGAAAATCACCCCAAATCTCAAAAATTCATCACATTACGGAGAGATAAAAAAAATCAAAGAAAGTTGGGCTTAAATATATGTATACTAATTTTGAAATTACACCTCATGAAGCCATGTGGAAGAAAACAAAAGCACTTTTAGTGAGTAACCTTCAAATACAAAATGTATCACCCCTTAACTTAAAATGTATAGTTATTATAATGAAAGATGGAGCGAAGAAAGTAAATCATTACCAAATGCAGTCTGTACAAAGTATAGATTACGTAACACTAAAAGTGACACCCTAGCTATACTGACTTTTTTTCAAGGTTTGCAAATAACTTGAAAAACTGGTAGAACAATACACAAGGTGGTCAGATGACGTCACTTGATTATCTCTAGTTCACTGTGTATACAGTGCGGCCGCCATCGACTAGTCACTTTCCATGGGTGTGTGTGTGAGGGGGGTGGAGGAAGGTGTTGAATATTTCCACGGATGCAATAATATTAGATTCCAAACACTTATTATAGGAATAATCATCACGAAACAACTCGGTACTTCATTAATTAAAATGATGCTGATTGTGATTTTTATTTTCTGGTAAACGCATGCGTGACATCACTGCCCACGCGTGGATTACTACCAGTCCATGGCGAGGTACTGTACCTGGTCCCATGTGTTTTATTGATTGAGCAAAGGACAGAATATAAATCAGTTACCAACCTCAGTTGGTATATCGTGAATTTGAATAACCTGTCCCGTGCTGGAACACCTTGCTGCTATGCGGCTCGGTGTCACTCAATGATCGGGACAGGTTGTTCACATTAATGGAATACCTCCCGCTCGACTGGTAACTATTACAAAGCATTGCCACATACGCACGTTTCACATCGTTCGATACTTCTAACTTATTTGTGTGATAGGATCCTACTTTAAGTTAATCTAACTTTGAAATGTCTAAACCTGTTTTACTGCATTCATTACATTTTATTTCGAGTGTGATGTGAGGAATGCATAAGGTTTATTTCAATAATTACATAAACCATCTCTTAATTGGACGGTATAAAAAGACATTTTTTAGCTTTTAGAAAAATGTCAAAGTAAAACATTGAACAGGCGAGATGTCTTTGCCACTTGATCCTGCATATCCTGTAAACTTATCAAAGCTTACAAGACTTTTGAGTTTTAGTATGACTAAATTTCCTATTTCACAATCCAAGAAAGAAGAATTAGGTAAAGCTGGATCTTCTATGTGGGAGATAGTAAAAAGTAAAATGTTTCATCTGTGGACAAGGTTTAATGAATTGGGAACCTAAAGATATTCCCTTTAAAGAACATGATAAGTGGTCACCAAATTGTTCTTTCATCCAATTTGATAAGCAATTGTCAATTTTACAAGCTACCATCATGTATGCAAACACCTCCAGATAAAATATTATCAGTCATGGCTATTGGATACAGTTTAAAACAAATATTTTTAACTATGAAAAAATATGACAAGTGTCTAGACGATTTCCCGATTCCGATTTTATACATTCACTCATGCTATTTGATAATGTAAATATAACATTTAGGGATGCTATTGCAAGAAAAGCTGCACTTACCAATAAATTCAATACTAAGTTAGAGAAAATGTTCATCGATGGTGCAGAAAATGATTATCCTGATGTACAAAGTACCTCGCCCCAAGATGACGATAAAAATGGAATAGAATAGTGAATTCTATGCGTTTCTTACACTTGCCTTTTTATTTTTGGACGTCAAGAAAACAAGACTGATTTTTTCACAGCCTTCTATTTAACAAGAGAATACACAAGATGAAGCGAAGCTTTGAAAATTACAGTGAGGCAAAGAGTTTATGGAGGATGCCAGTAGAGAGAATAAGAGAGTAAGATTAGAGAATGAAAGGGAATTGTATACACTCCATCCTCAGATGATAAGAACATCACGAAAATTCCATTCAAAGCCCCATGTATATGAATAACATTCAAAGAATTTGATGAGAAGAATCCATTTTAAAACCAATCCAAAGTATTTAACAGCATGTTAGCAGAGGTTAAACAGGAATATATAATAGAAGAAAATGACCACATGAGAGTATCTGTGAATCACCCTGTCTTGGATATAGGTATACTTATTCCATTTAACAAAGCATCTTCTATCACTGGTAATACAGTATTAGATGAAATTGAAAACGTTGTGCAAGTTTTAACTTTATTACTCATGGCGGGAAATTATCTTTAGAAGTCACACACACTTCCTTATCAAAAGAGTAAGAAAGATATAAAGCAAAATCATTTAAATCTGCTGGTAAAATGGTCGTATGTGTACAAGATAGACGGACAAAACACTGAATTAAATGTAGCAAAGAATAGACAAGTGTAAACACAAACCAAACCACATCGAGCTGTGTACACAAAAACATTATGTGGTAAATAAATATGATACAACTCCATACATGTATATGTATAAGGTATAAATACCCTACACCTATGATGACAATGGAACATTTTGATTTCAAATATGGACAAGGCATGATATCTTTTAGAAAACAAGATCACACATAAGGCATTATTATATGCTTTTTAACTTATTACTCTTAGTCACCAAATTGTAACTAAAGATGTTATTCAAAACCAATTAAGACAAAACAGAAATGTATATTGAATTTTGTTCTGCATGTATCACGATGAACGCTTTTTGCAAGAATAATTTACAAAATATTTGGACAAGAGTTATGTGGGATTATATTATTTATAATGAACAAATCATCGATTATTTATATTAACAATGTGTACCACAAATTTATCAAAAAATAGAATCTTCAGAAGCCATATCTGAATTGAAACCACCTGTACGGAAAATCCAAGCAGTATGAGGAAGCCATGGAGGAAAGTAGTATATAAGTCACTGATAGAAAGCTTTTTAACCCTTTACCTAATGTAACGGCCAAAAACGGTCAGCGCTGTTCTCAAAAATCGTGAATTAATTTTCATTATTTTTTCATTTTTTGTCTTTAAAGCATAGGTATTGACCCCTCATTGGAACGAGCTCGTTCCAATGAGGGGTCATAACCTTTGTTTTGAGACAAGAAATTAAAATAATAGTTATTCAAGAAATTTTTTGCAAGTGTCATCTGCTTTTCATGTTAGGTAAAGGTTAACAAAACAATCATGGCCTCGAGTGAATGTTTATTGTTTCAACATTCCTGTAATTTTTCATCTCAGGACTAAGAGGTTCGGGTAAAACAGAATCTGTTAAAAAACTGATTGATATGAAACACGATTTATTTCAAAATGTATCCCCCAAAACCACTTGGTGTTATATAGAATGGCAAAAGACATATACTTTACATACAGAAAGTGAAGACATCAAATTTACTGAAGGCATTTCCGATGATGATTTTGACATTGTCAGTGGTGTGAGTATACCACATCCTGTAGTGTTCGATGATATGTTAGGATATAAAGATGACGAAAAAATCAAATTATGGTTTACTCATAAAGGACATCATCGAAATGCAAGTGTTATTTACATAACTCAGAACATGTAGTTAACAATCAAAGTCTAGTCGGACCATCAGTCTGAATGCACATTGTATGATTTTATTTCAGAAATCAAGAGATAAAGGACAAATTAAAGTATTGCCAAACCAAGTTCAATTGCCACATTTAATTACAGCTTATCAAGATGCGACAAACAGTGAGCATGGTTATTTTTTAATTGATTTTCATCCTAGAACTCCTGATTCATTGATATTAAGAACTGACATTTTTCATCCATTGGTAACAGAAGATGAACGTGGACCTATCATTCATACCAAAATATAAAAAGGAAAGAGTTATGATATTTTGTCTGTTGTTTCAAATCTGTTAACAAGTACACATCATCATGGTATCTTTCATACATTCTTTGGAAAAAAAACTTAGTTATCAGGCCAATCCATTTGAAAGAGAAAAAATACTTAAGAAAGGATTTAAGAAAATTTTAAAATGGTTTACATTAGCAAGTAAACTCATACTTAATACGACAATTAAATTGCCAAAACAAACTTTAACCTATATGGATAAACATAAACAAGATCTTGAACAAGTTATAAATCCAAGAGAAGACCTTGCAACAAAACAAAACATTATTTCAACCCTTTACCCAACGCAGACGATATCAAAATTCATTATTTTAAATAACATTTTTTCAAACGTTTCAAAAAATTCCATCCAAGCCATATCATGTGACCCCCCCATTGAAACGAGCTCGACGAGCTCGTTCCAAAGAGGGGTCACATGATATGGTTTTGGTAATATTTTTTTAAAAATAATATTTTTTCAGCTGCTGAATTTGAATATTACGCGGGCGGATGTGACCGATTCGCTGTGTAAAAGGTTAAAACCAGGTGGTTGTGGTTTTGAGATGGTGTTATTATTATTCATAATTTAATTCGATGGGATGGTTATAAAACAATTTAAAACTTTCAATCAACATTCCAGAAGAAAACAAATAAGAAAAGAAAGTCACCTATAAAAACATAAAATAATTTATTAAGTTATAGTGAGATAAAAGGGAATCAGAAATAGAGAATACTTTAAACCAACTTAATCAAAATTTAGATCTGGGAGACTTTTCAAAGTCAAGTGAAATTAAAGCCCTAGAGGTAGAATTAAAGTCAATACGGAAAAATAAAATAAGAGGAATGATACTCAGAAGTAAAGCAAATTGGAAGGTGGAGGGGGAGAAACCAACTGAGTACTTCTGCAATCTCACAAAAAGGCATTTTACCGAAAACATTATTCCTAAAATAGTTAAGTCTGATGGCACGGAAACTAATAACTTGAGTGAAATACTTTAAGAGCAAAGGGCCGTTTATACAAATCTGTATGCCCCAAGAATCAATCCGACAGAGTGTTCTTTAGAGGAGGAAAATTTGTTTTTCGATCCCGAAAATCCCTTTTTAAATTGTTTACTCGAGGACGAAAGAGACTCCATTGAAAGCCCCCTTACAGAATCTGAAGGTTTAGCATCTCTAAAATGTATGAAAAATAGTAAATCCCCAGGTTCTGACGGTTTCACAGCGGATTTTTACAAATTCTTTTGGAAAGACATTGGCACCTTTTTAATTAACTCCCTTAATTATGGCTACAATGTCAAAGAACTCTCAATTGAACAGAAAGCTGGCATTATTACCTACATTCATAAGCAAAGCAAACCAAAGATCTTTCTTAAAATTTGGAGACTCATATCCCTGATAAACGTAGGCGTAAAAATTGGATCCGCCGCCATAGCCAATCGGCTTAAAACAATCTTACCAAACCTAATATCAGATACTGAACTTGGTGTTATGAAGAGAAGGTACATAGGGGAATCAACTAGACTGACTTTCGACCTAATTAAGAAATGCGAGGAACAAAATATCTCGGGCATGGTCGCTTTACTTGATTTTGAGAAAGCTTTCTACTCTCTGGAATGGACATTCATTGAAAGGACACTCAGATTTTTTAAATTCGGTTCCTCCATCATAAATTGGTTTCAAACCTTTTATTCTAATATTTATAGCTATATCCTAAATAATGGACACTGTTCAGATAAATTTACCTGCAGCGTGGGGTAAGGCAAGGGGATCCCCTCTCGCCTTATCTTTTTATAATCTGTGCGGAAATATTAAGTGCTACATTGAAACTTAACCAAAATATTAACGGCATAAAAATAAATAACTCCTGAGTTTTTGATAAGTCAATATGCTGATGACTCCACGCTGTTTTTGAGCGACGATGGACACTCTCTTGATGTTGCTCAAGAAATAGTAAATAAGTTCTTCAAGGTCTCTGGACTGAAAACAAACTTTGATAAAACAGAAATCATTTGGATTGGGGCCAAAAGGGGTTGTTGTGATGAACTATGTACAAAACAAAAAGTAAACTGGAATCACAGTAATTCATTCAGAATATTAGGTATTGAATTTAATCTGTTCAGCGAAAATTATATTTAAAAAAATATGAAGACCTGATTCTTAAGATCGAGAGATTGTTACGTGATTGGTCTTTTAGAAATTTAACCCTCATTGGGAAGACAACTGTGATTAATTCACTCGCACTTCCAATGCTAATACACCGTTTGATTGTCCTCCCAGATCCACCAGAAAGTATTTTCCGGAAAATACAAACTTTGTTTTATAACGTTCTTTGGTCAGGCAAAAATGAACAAAATTAAGCGAACAACAGTTATCAATTCAATAAAAGAATGGCGGATTAAAATTTCCGGATATTAAAACATACTGCTATTCTCTGAAACTTTCTTGGATCAAAAAACTTAATGACCCAAACCTGCTGGACGCCTGGAAAACGTTAGTTTTAGATGATTTTGGCACTTACATAAAGAAGGACTTCTGAAGGTTGGGGAACGTACAAATATATTTTGGAAAAACGTACTGTTGGCATGGTCCTTATTAGATTAAAAAATCACCACATTCCCAGAACAAATATTTTAGTGAGCCTCTATATTACAACTCACAAATAAAAGTTAATAACAATATGTTTTTGATAAAAGATGGTGTGAATGCAATATGTTTTTCATAAGTGACTTATTAATGGAACAAAGGACCTTTCTGTCTTTCATTGACTTCTCCAGTAGGTACAATCTCAGGACGCCCTTCACAACCTATCAAGGTGTGATCAATGCGATTCCCAAGTCATGGAAAGACACATTAAAACAAACCCCAAAACCTTAATAATCAAACATGATTATCTTGAGAAACTAAAATCCACAAATAAAGCATGCAACTCGTTTTACCCAATATTTTTATACTTAACAGCTGTTACCCCATCCAAAACGCAGAAACAATGGAAAAATATTTGGATATCAACTTACAGTCCGAAGACTGAGAGTTGATATACAAAAAATCTTTCAAAGTAAGTAACGACTCATACTTACAGAGTCTTCAGTACAAAATTTTACACAGAACAATCTACACTAACTCAAAGCTGTAGAAAAGTGGATTATCGGAAACGGAGTTATGTACTGTCTGTAGTAATACTAAAGAGACGTTGACACATCTATTTTTTGAATGTTCTTACTCTAAAACAATTCTGCTCAATCTTTGCAATAAGTTGAATCACTCGTGTGCTGTGTCCTTTCCCATGACATCCCAGTATATATTCCTTTGTATCCCGATACAGGAAGGGCTAGCAGGGATAACATAACGGAATTATTAATACTCCACTATAAGACATTCATATACTCCTGCAAAGTTAGAGGATGCCTACCGGAATTCAGAAGTTTTATTGAACAGCTAAAGCTATATAGAACACTTGAAGTTAAGTCCACTTACATGTATCATGATAAAAAGGCAACTGCTATAAAAAACTGATGGGATAGAGTCCAAGATCTACTTAGACCAGTGACAGGTCACAGTGATGTCTAATACAAGGTTGTCCCGGTGTAAAAGGAATGGAAGTCCGTAGGAACGTTAGTCCCTGTGGACTATTATTCCGCGGAATTATAGTCCTAGGTCTAACATTTCTAGGAATAGTAGTCCGGCGGACTACTATTCCTAGAAATGCTAGCCCTAGGACTATAATTCCGCGGAATAATAGTCCAGAGGGACTAAGTTTCCTACGGACTTCCATTCCTGTTACACCGGCCCCAAAAACTCCTTCAAACAGGCCAACGTCAACATTTAGCACTTCCATAAGATATATTATTTAATGATTTAAAAAGTATATTAGCAACACCAGTTACAACTTTTTGTTATCATGTAATATTCTATAATGAGACACTATCGACTGTGCTTTGTAATTTTTTCTGAATTTTGTATATATTTACATATACTTATCTGAATAAAAAAATTTAAAAAAAAATATAGAGAGATATAAAATCAACGAAAGGTAGGACCTAAATACATGTACACAAAATTTGAAATAGCACCTCATAATTCTCCTGCTACCAAGACTGTAGTAAAGTTGCATTTTAACCCTTTACCCAACGCAGACGATATCAAAATTATATTATTTTAAATATAATTTTTAAAAATTTTTCAAAAAATGTCAACAAAACCATATCGTCGAGCTTGTTCCAACGAGGGGTCACATGATATGGTTTTGTTGAAATTTTTTGAAAAATAATATTTTTTCAATGACTGAATTTGCATATTACGCGGGCGGATGCGGGAGATTCGTTGGGTAAAGGGTTAGAGAGTGGAACAATTATATTTACAAAAATGATGCCTGTATATCAAGGTATACCATGTCAATATGGGTATGGATTAGGTTCTATTTTTCGTACAGCACTGAGAACAACTGCACCATTTGTAAAACCCATAGCAAAAATGCATTTCAAATTTTAAAACGCAGAAGTTTGAAACATAGTATACAGATGGCAAAATAACTTTTAGGAAAACGTAAAGCACCTAAAGAAATTTTATTCACTCATGGAAAAGATCTTTTGAAATCAATGGTTGAATCTGCTTGAGATATAAAAAGACGAAAACGAAAAGCTGTGAGTCATTCTAAGAAATGTTCTCAGAGGAAAGAGCTCCTGTAAAACGAAATTCAAGACAACTTGATATATTTGATGAAAATCATGATGTTACGCGGATCATGCGAACTGTTTGGAAGTAGTTTTGATACAGATAATGTTTCACCAACATCAAGTGGTATATAAAATATTGGTGAAATTGAACAATTTCCAATAGCATCTTTAAACAATTCTTTTTAATTCCAAGACAAGCACCCAAGTGGTCCGATCTTGAAGCATCTACACTTGAAGTTCAATTTAAAATTACAAAACAAAAAGGGAGTGCTTTGGGTCCAGATACATTAATAATTTTTTTCATAGTATTTTTTAGCAAAATTGATATCTCATTGAATGGCAATCTTATCACCACCAATACAGTTCTATATCCTTATAGAGGAGTTTTGGAGAATTTTCTTAGTTATTCAAGAGATGTGAAAAAAATCACAATTGGCTGCAAGCGAAATGTGGTATTTAGATTATCCTGGCATACATACTGAGATTGCAAAAAGTTCATCTAACAAAGGTTTGACTGAACGCGCAAAAAAAATTGGTGTTAGTAAGTCTGTACAGTTAAGAGGAAAACTCAATTTTGATCTATTTGTGCAAGAAAAATATTTACCAAATGGTGCTGAGATGAGAATTAAATTGCATCGTACTCCATCTGAATTTTGTTTGATTGGTGGTGAACATGAGCAAATTGAAATTCAAAAAAGCTATTTTTAAAATACCAGCATTAAATTTAATTCCAAAAATTGCAAATGATCTTAATGCACGGCGCAAAAATGTCTATGGGAATTTTCAGTGTTAAATTAGTTAGCCAGAGTACACACGACCGTGGATTTTCTCTGGCGAACAAATATGTCTATGGTAATTTCAGTGTCAGTTCGCCCAAGAGTCATCCCTCACTACTAGCGTTCTGTTCGCAAAATCAAACTTTTCTCCGGTTTGCCCCCCCCCCTCCCCCCTACGCATTCCCGGTAAGTTTTCTCGATCCAGTCCGCCCCTGTCTATAATAAACTTTGGGTAGGTGTCGAAGGCTTTGTGATTAATTTTTTAAATGCTTCGTTTTCGATAAAGTCGCTGTCTGTCGAAACAGGTCAGACAGAGGTCACGCCAAATAATCTATTGGTCACGTGTATAATTATGTCTCTCTTTGTTATTGGTCATCTACATTAACCGTTTATTCATTCAATCTGTTTCTTATGAAAACATTTCGTCGTTGTTTAATATTTTTATCTTGCTTAACCCTTTACCCAACGTAACGGCCAAAACCGGCCGATGCTATTCACAAAAATCGCCAATTAATTTTCATTATTTTTTAATTTTTTGTCTCAAAAACATAGGTTATGACCCCTCTTTGGAACGAGCTCGTCGAGCTCGTTCCAATGAGGGGTCATAACCTATGTTTTAAGACAAAAAATTAAAAAAAATTAGTTATTCAAGAATTTGTTTTGCAAGTGTCGTCTACTTTTCATGGTAGGTAAAGGGTTAATGTTTTTATAAGCCTTTTGAAAGAAAATAAATTATTTACTACCAGTCAATTTGGAGTTGATAAACAGTTAATAAATTATAATCCTGAAACTGTTTTGTAAACGATAATAATGACCATTTATTTATTTATTTATTTATTTATTTATTTATTTATTTATTTATTTATTTATTAGTTTTAGTTTTCATTCGTGCGTTTTTCGTAACTAAACTTCATCTCCATTGCCCGCGTGGGGGCACGGTGGCGTTGTGTACTAATGCGTACTGCACGTCGATGGTGTTCTTGTCTTCAGCCAATGCTAACCCTGCTTGTGTGGAGTTAGTATGTTGGGGAGCTGACAGTTGCTCGCCGTTGCTCGGTGATTCTCTCCGGGTACTCCGGCTTCCTCCACCCGTAAAACTGTCACGGTCATGATTAGCCATTGAGTAAATAAATAAATAAATAAATAAATAAATAAATAAATAAATAAATAAATAAATAAATAAATAAATAAATAAATAAATAAATAAATAATTCGCAACTAAAATACTTTAACAAGCCAGGCAATACTGAATTAAAATATCGTATTACACTCTAAAGACGATACAGTACGACCACCGTGGATTGGTCCCTTTCCACGCCTGGACAATATTTTAATGGACGCAATAATATTAGATTTCAAATTATAGGATTAATAATAAAAAAATTAATTAATGAAGCACCGGGTACAACCCGGTGCTTCATTAATTAAAATTTTGCTGATGATGATTTTTGTTACCTGGTAAACGCATGGATTACGACCAGTCCATGGCGACTGCACTGTACATGGTTAATCTATTCTGTTTTACAATCAGATTCCATTTGGCAGTAAATGTTTCAAATGGCACCAAAAAAAAAATTATTTGCTACCGAACAAAAATTCCATTTTGCACCAAACGAATTCGAGGCACTCAACCGCGATTGTCCACATGTGGGCACGATCACTCCGTGTACTAAGGAGTACTGCACGTCGATGGTGCGCATGTCTTCAACCAATCTAACCCTGCCTCTGCTGCAGTGCGGAGTTACGATGTTGGGGAGCTGGCGGCTGCTCGTCGTTGCTCGGTGGTTCTCTCCGGGTACTCCGGCTTCCTCCATCCGTAAAACTGTCACGGTCATGATTACCCATTGTGTATGTGACCTTAAACACCAATAAATAAATAAATAAATAAATAAATAAATAAATAAATAAATAAATAAATAAATAAATAAATAAATAAATAAATAAATAAATAACAAATTCGAGCGATATCTGCGGCCAGCTATTTGTGAATACATAAAGGGAGTCTTATGGTATATTTTCAAGAAAAGCAAACAAATTGAATTGCATTCGGCCTATGAATTTCACTTTTTCATGGTTCCGTCTATTTTTCTACTGCCGCCATTTTCCAAGCCAAGGGCTAGCTTTCGGGTTGGTAAATTACTGAAGTCGAAAAAATAGACTGGACATTGACAAGACTAAAGAGAGACAAACGAGTATTAGCAGTTTTGCTCACATAAAGCATTTAATACACATCGGACAGGAAAGAATAGCATTAGCTGCTGAAGAGTGTAGCATTAACAGGTCCACTACCCCACACACGTCACACACAACCATACCTTCTCACACACATTTTAACACCTTCCGCACACTTGTCAGGGACCGAGAATAAAGTAGAACAACATTTCTGTGAATCCGCTTTTCGAGTTTTTTTTTCACCGGATGAAAACCCTGGTAGGTCTGTTGCATCTTAGACATTTCTGCTCCCGCAGACATCTCTCGATGCGCGAAGAGGGTGACTGGGACTGGCGAATATCATTTTCTGGTTATTGCGAAGACGCAGAGTTAGCACAGCCCCATTGATCTCAATATAACAAGATTGCGAAAAACGCCTAACTCCACCCCCCCCCCTCCCCTTCAGGATGGCGTCAAGTCAATCAACACTGTATCCCCTCCCCTTGATAACATTTAATAATATGAAAGCTGTTGCGCTGTGTCTACGGTTAAAACTAGAAGTTCTGTCGTGAAATGCGCACAAATAGCACGTCGATCTGCGCGTTAATCTACGCGTTATGACCATAGTAAGGCTATCAAATTCTGTACATATGGCCTGTGCACAAGCAATGTTTCAGCCAATGGACCTTTGGGTAACCCGGAGGCCCATTGGGGGAAACATTGCCTGTGTTTGCTATGAATAACCAGGATAACCTGCCGTGCTTTGGATGCCATTCGATATGTCAATTCCACGCAATTCCAACACGCAATTAAGCGTAGATAAGCGCACAGTTCATGACAGGACTTCTAGTTTTAACTGTATAGTCACTTCACCAAACGTCACAATGTGTATCTAACCTGAATATTACTTACACGCCATCAACTGTGCAATCTCAGTACTTGTGTTTTATAGATAATAACTAAAGTATGTGGTAAACATTCAATTTGTACTGCTGACAAAAATGTGCACGTTGTTGCGAAATAGAAGGAAAATGTTTATCGATCTATGATCGTAAAGTTTGATTTCCACGTTGTGATTACTGGGAGTTCTGTGAGGATCCACCAGCCCGTAGCGTTTTGTGTTTCCTTACCAGACGATATCAGACACAGGGTCCAGATTCTGGGTTCAGTAACTTCACGAACTTGTCGTGTATAGCACAACGAAGACCAGTTTCAAATTATCTACTATTTTTATTAAACTAAGCAAGTCGTTATTTTATAATACTTCGCGACAAACTAAACTGTCGTTGTCTCTGGCATAAAATGTACAATTTAAAAGTATCAAAGTACGTACCTCAAACACAGTGGCGGCATCCAGGTTTCTTCTTGTGGAGTTGATCTGCATACATCAGGAGCCCAGAGACAACTTGTCTAAGCAGTCAGAAATTGGTGCTTATATACACCAAATTTCTGATGCAATACTTGGGGTACGTGACGACCGTCAGCAGTTTCTCCCTGACCTCAGGGAAACTAAGGGAAAGTCCCCTGACGTAGCGGTCGCCATTTTGAAGACTCTTATACTGCCATGCATACTGTCGGTCAGTCTGCATGCAGTCCATGGAATCTCCTCTCTCCAATAGTATTCCGCCGGGCGCCGGTTAACCGGCGGAATGTCCCGGTGACTGGTGCTAAATTGCAACGCAGCATCCCCAGTTCAATGGAGAGTTTCACCAGGTACATGTTATGATTTGTTAGACAGTTCGAACATCAACATCTCAGTAATACTGCCGAATGTTATTGTTCCATCTCTCAACAAATCCTTAAATATTACTGCTGGTTGACAATATTGGCCTGCAACGGTATGCCTAATATTGTCAACAGAACATCTGGCGTGTACCCACAGAGTACGCCTGTGCTCTGGTCGCCAGTTTAATACAATTCCATGTAATTTAGTTGTCATGTTCCAATCTGTTCTAAAACTGTTAAACAAATTAAATAATCCCGAGTCTATTGAATTTCCCAAATAAAATCCCAAGAGCTCGAGCTCTTACCCGAGTTGACAAGCTTAATTAACACCTGTGGCTTCACTTCGCAACATTCGTCAACAAATTCATTCTTCACCGACATCAATGTGCATTCTTTGAAAAGCAATCGACGATTGCGAGGCGTCGTGAAGCTGATGACCATTGAGAATATTTGTTGGTATTGATTGTAAAACAATCATGGAGGCAGAACCAGGTGGGGGGATGGGTGGGCACAGTGGACACGTACCCCTCCACGTTTTTCCACAGACATGTTGCGTGGTTACACAATGAGTTAAATTGGGCGCATGCAAACGTGCCAATATACAGGCATTCCTATAATATATTATTTGCAAATCCAAACAAGATTTGGCCAATGAATCCCATCTTCGGTCGCTTCGGTCCCTTTCTTCTACTTCGACCATCTTCCAACCCTAAGACTGGGCTAGCCTTTTTGTTGGAAGAGGATTGAAGTAGAAGAATTGGTCAGGACAGTGACCAGACCACGGCATGCTCATCTAAACGAGACACTATAGCGTGTCACGGTGCATTTACAGATATACTATTGTAACTTGTCCTCGCATTGGGCTGAACCATGGTAGCCCAGAAAATTTGTGCCCCTCCACTTTTATCGAGCTTCCACCGCTTGTGTGAACAATGTTTATTAGAAGCACCCTCCTCCCCATAGCGGTAGTTGAGACAATTTTTAATATGTAGACAGTGAACAGTCCAGAAATCCAGTTATTTCGAGTTACTTAATATTTATTTATTGGTGTTTAACTGGTGGAGTGCTAGAAGCCACTATCAGGGCTTTAATATGAAGAGTAGGTACACCAGCCTAAAAGTGTCATATTCTGTGGATGTGCTTCATATTATCTTAGAAGTGAAATTACTAAGTCTATATGGGTTTGCCTTGTTACAATTTATGGGAGAGTGCCCGTTGGCACTCTCCCATAAATTGTAACAAGGCAAAGACACATGAACACATTTTGATGACCAAAAATAACTTAGCACTCTACCAGTTAAGGTCACATAATTATGCACAATGGCTAATCGTGACCGTGACAGTTTTACGGGTGGAGGAAGCCGGAGTACCCGGAGAGATCCACCGAGCATCGACGGGCAATTGTCCGCTCCTCAACATTCTTACTCTGTTCAAGATCGGCTCAATCAGGGTTACAGCGGTTGAAGACATGTGCATCATTGACGTTCATATGCCTTAGTACACGGCGTCATCATGCCCCCATGTAGGCAACCGAGACAAAGTGCCTTGCCCAAGGACACAACGCGGGTCGTCCCGGACGGGGATCGAACTCAGGACCTCTAGCATAGAAGTCCACTGAACCACCGCGCTCCCTTTATGTCAAGTTATAGAACTGACTAACGAAACTGTGTCATTGTTTATTTTTACGTGCAAGATTAAACATGAGAGCTGTATTCAATATTAGCGAAAAGATGGAAAACAACAATAAAACAGCATAGCCACTTTGAATGCATTCGAACCCATAGCATATGATGTCTCCCTCTGTCGTTATCTTTGAGTCATATAGTGCAGCGAATATCTCCTGCATCACAAAAACAAGAATTGCTGATAAAATTAAAAAAATTCCCCAATTTCTGCCAAAATTATCCGTATGATATAGTTCACTGAGGTATGTTGGAGTTATAGACCAAATTATTCCCAGTGCAATTCCACAGAAACCAGTGGAAATCATAAATATCACCAGCTGGTATGCCCACACTGTATTGAGAAAGCCCGCAATAATAAACAATACATTATATAACACCAGGAAGTAGGTTCGTGGGAATTTGCTCTTAAGATAATCTGAGAGGATTCCTGACAGAATGCTTACCACGACACCAGCAATTGGTATAATGAGGACAACGTATGTATCATATGAAGATTGAGCCATAGACTTTGTTGTTGTTGTTACGTTGTTAATTATAACAGTTCCAACAGCGGAAGATATTCCAAACATCCACGCAAATATATGAAAGTTCATGTCTTTGAACGTGTCTATGATTGACAGTTTTTTGTCATTTTCTGGTGGAAGTTTCCTTTCCACGTCTGAAATGACGTGGTTCCTATAGTCCTGCTCCATGTCCAACTCCAGGTCGCTACTGGATGCCATCGAGTGTTCCCCAGCTGTTACGTGCTCTCCATCTTCTTTTGACAAACTGCGTTTTACTGCGTCCAGCTGTCCTTTTTCATCATTGTCTTCAGTAAAGAAAGAATGTTTCTCGGCTAAATCGGTTAACTGGTACCCACCTTTCTTTTTGGAAAACCTACTCGGATGCAACCCAGTAACATCTAAAGCCGTTGGGGTGATTTCCGCATTAGAAATGTCCTTTTTATAGATACGCAGAAATATGAAACACAAGAAGTTTACAACACAGAATATGACTGCATTTGTGAGCATAAAACCTGGGTAATCGTGATTGCTGTCAACATCCTTAGATCCATGAACAAAAAGATCATAATAAACATATATCAGAATGGCTGGACCTGCTGAAAAACAGCAGTTCATCACTCCGCATAAGGTGCCTCTGAACTTCTCAGAAAAGTTCATTAGGGTTGTATTCATTGATGCCATATATGTAAATGTGGACCCATTACCTGAAATACAAACAGAACTCTGTTATATTTATTGCATATGCTTTTCAATCTCGGAAATGCCCATTAATAAGCTCGACTGATATGACTTCAAACTCGTCTGATATGGCGCTGATCTCGGCCGATATTAACCAAGCTTGAGTTGTGTCCCGGGATGCGTTACTGGCTGCAGCCATTTTGTTTAGAGCAAGATTGTTCACATTCACCGTTATTGGTCGAAAGCAATCAATTAGTAAAATTGGCGTTATCAGGCAAAATGGAGTAGTTTCTGTATCGTCGCCTGAGTGCTAGAATGTTCTATGTCCCATATGGGACATAGAACATTCTAGCACTCAGCCGACGGTAAGATGACACTAGGTAAAGAATAGGTGGCCGAAGAGATGAAAGAAGAGAGTTCTACAGACAATTCATCGCAAACTAAATTTCAGAGACGTAAACGGAGATTCATCGAGCTGAGAGAAGAGGTAGTTTAGCTATAGCGTAAAGAACGAATAGAGCTAAAACCCTAGCGATTTGAGTGGGAGGAAGTGAAACGCCAAAATGAAGGTCGACGCCATGATTTAATGATGTACAAATGGCAGTGAACAATACAAATACAACGACTGCACTCGCAACAAAAAAAAGGAAAAGCTTTAAATAATATCGTGCATCGAGGTGTATAACCAGTACGTTCGACAATATGCCAATGACACTCAGTTGTATTTGTCTCTGGACCCTTCAATTGGATCTGGACTTACTGTTTCAGTTTCGATGATGGAAGACTGTGTACACAAGGTTACGGACTGGATGGCCTGTCATAAACTTAAAATGAATGACGATAAGACTGAGGTACTAGTCATATCGCGTTCAAAGAGTCCATCAAATTTGCAAATCAAGTCACTTGTTATCGGAAATTCTACACAAAATGTATCAAACAGTGCCCGTAACATTGGTGTGATATTTGACTCTCATCTATCAATGGAGGAAAATGTCAATACTATTTGCAAGCGCTGCTTCATGCATATCAGGAACCTGAGCTATCTTCGTCGTTACCTCTCCACTAAGTCATTGGAAACTGTAGTTCATGCTTTTATTTCATCCCACTTGGATTTTTCCAATTCACGTTTTACTGGGTTGCCACAGTCATATTTTCAATACCACAGAATATTCTGAATACAGCTGCACGTATCATCACAGGCTCTAAACGCTATCATCATATAACACCACTACTAAAAGTATTGCACTGGCTCCCTCTACGACAGCGGATTATTTTCAGAATTTTGGGTTTGGTATTTAAATGCATTCATGGCTCGACACCTAAGTACTTACAAGACCTTCTGGCAATTAAAAAACATGAAAGGAACTTGCGCTCCTCCTCACAAATCAAGCTTCAGATGCCCTTCTCTAGGTCCATTTTTGTGAATGACAGAGCTTTCTCTTTCGCTGGACCTGCACTTTGGAATAATTTACCAGTTCAGGCTCAGGGATCGAAAGATCTCAACCAATTCCAAAAAAAAAAAAATTAAAATCACATCTTTTCAGAGAGGCTTTTGACAGTATGTAACCGGCTGGACTGCACACCTTTCTCAGTCTATATATTGCCTTGATAGTCACGAGCTCATTGTTTATTTAACTGTACAACGTTTGAGAGCACTTTATGATTTTACGCGTTATAAAATTTCCTTATTATTATTATTATTATTATTATTATTATTATTATTATTATTATTATTATTATTAACTGGTGGACATAGGACATTCTAGCATTCAGTCGACGAATTCTTGTCTGAGTTTTTCAATTAATGTCTACAATTTCCAATCAAAGACCCTGACATCTTTGAAAATGAGGAAAAGCATTAAAAGCATTAAATTCTGCAGGATATCGAGTTATACAAACAGGGCGTTCGACAATTCGTGTCTGAGGTTTCAATTAAATTTCAGCAGTATCCCGTCAAAGAGCTTGAATTTGCCTGAATTTACATATATGTATGACTGTCTGATGACTGAATTCGCATATCAAAGTGCCGAAATGGTATCCATTTTCTGTCATATAAACCTTATATTCCCTATTTCTCATTACTTCTGGAAAGCTCACATGAAAATAACTAATCCAATGTTTTAAAACACCAGACACCCTGTGTGTATTCCGACTCTCCATCGTATTTAATTGGAAGTAGTATGTCGAATTACCGCACAAAACTACTTGCGGATACAAATGCATAGAACAATAGATACCACAATGACCCACACAGAACTTATAGATTATAGAACAAAACTCACGACAGACGGGGACCTCTCAATGACCCTCACAGAACTTATAGATTATAGAACAAAACTTACGACAGACGGAGACCTCTCAATGACCCACACAGAACTTATAGATTATAGAACAAAACTCACGACAGTCGGAGACCTCTCAATGACCCACACAGAACTTATAGATTATAGAACAAAACTCACGACAGACGGAGACCTCTCAGGAGGAAATAATTTATTTTCAAAATTAAAAATTGAGAGGTGGACAAAACTCACAGTCTATATTTTAAAAATTTTTTTTATTCACTTTTTTCAATTTCATTTATTTTTATTTGCCACTCATACATTTAATTTCAATATATTTATTTAATTTCCTGTATTTCTTTTTTTCAATTATTTGTTTATTTATTACTCATATTTTTAATTTTTTTTTAATAAATTAAATTTCTTTTTTTGGGGGGTGGGTGGGGTGAATTGGTGAAGGAGTGGGCCGTAGGGATCCAAAGTAAATATAGAATCTACGGTGCAATTTTCTCGCATTTCAGTGTTTTCGACAAAAGATATTCTAAGCCATAGAAATCAGGTAAAAGACTATTTTCTGACTTCTATCTTTAAAGTATTTGAAGATGAGTGATGTTGACACAACAATTCAATCACCACTTTACTTGAACAACAGAGTCGTACAAGAAGTAGAGAGTCAGAAACAAATGTTATTTGGGAGATAAAGCACAGGTACTGGAAAATATTCAGCTTGATGCACTGCGAACGATTTGTGGTTCCCACGAGTTACGAGTCATGACGCTATATATCGTCGCCTGAGTGCTAGAATGTTCTATGTCCCCTGTAGGGGACATTAAACATTCTAGCGCTCAGGCAACGATATACTAGGGGACATAGAACATTCTAGCACGCAGTCGACGATATACTAGGAGACATAGAACATTCTAGCACTCAGTCGACGATATACTAGGGGACATAGAACATTCTAGCACTCCGTCGACGATATACTGGGGAACATAGAATATTCTAGCACTCAGGCGACGATATACTAGGGGACATAGAACATTCTAGCACTCCGTCGACGATATATTAGGGGACATAGAACATTCTAGCACTCAGTCGACGATATACTAGGGGACATAGAACATTCGAGCACTCAGGCGACGATATACTAGGGGACATAGAACATTCTAGCACTCAGTCGACGATATACTAGGGGACATAGAACATTCTAGCACTCAGTCGACGATGTACTAGGGGACATAGAACATTCTAGCACTCAATCGACGATATACTCGGGGACATAGAACATTCTAGCACTCAGTCGACAATATACTAGGGGACATAGAACATTCTAGCACTCAATCGACGATATACTAGGAACATAGAACATTCTAGCACTCAGTCGACGGTATACTAGGGGACATAGAACATTCTAGCACTCAGTCGACGATATACTGAGACAGGATTTATTACACTACGAGAAAGGACACGACACAAGTTTCCGACTTTTTAAAATTAAAAAATGGGTATGCTCCATTGTACTTGAGACATTTGGAACCCCGACAAATTTCTCATGTCTCCACAAACACCACTAGAAATTCACATTTGCTATCTGAACCTTTTTGTAGAGCCAAAACTTTATCTGATTCTTTCCTGCCGTCTTCTGGGAGGATCTGTAACAAGTTGGACGTCTCCACGCGTGTGATGGAAAACATTGCCTGAGACGGGACGACCTGACTGTTCTAGAATACAAGAAAACCGGCAGGCATGAGAGATAATTCATTCACAGTGTTGTCATCTCAACCCCCACAAATTCAACACATTTGTGTCAGACTTTCTGTCGTGCCAATGTGGATGTGGATACGAGGATGAGGAACATTATATATTCAGTTGTTGGCTGTGTTCCTCCCAAAGGCAAATCTTTGTGAACAAAATCGGTATTGGGCAATTTACATTGAATAACCTGCTGTGGAGTAGCCCTTCACTCTCCTCGATTGACAACAAAGCTACACGCTAAAAACTAAAGTGTTAAAAACTACACTTGATGTGCTGTATTTAACACTTCCTAAGTACTGAACTAGCACCTTGTTCAAGTGTAGATATCTCAGAACATGACAGGTGTTAAAATAATACAACTTGACAAGTGTAATGTCGCGACACTTAAAAGGAAACAACGCAGATGACGCGGATCAGGCTCGAACTCTCGAGCCTGATCCGCGTCATCTGCGTCGTGTCCTTTTAATTATGCACCCACCAAGCGCAAATCAAATTATGGACGATTCTGGAAGAACCACCAATGCTAGACACATGGGAAGTGCCATCCATTTAAGTTTCAGATGTCTGACGATTGTAATGTTTAAGTGCTTAAAGCATTGCACTTTGAGTGTTAAAATTAAACCCTAAGAGTTAGAATGGGTTTAACACCTTGAAAGTGTCAATTTTAACACTTTAGTTTTTAGTGTGTATGTTCGCATTACATGAATTCATTGCGGATACAAAAAGATTTCTAGACACGTTTATTCCACATGTTAAAAATTATCATGACTCCAACCCTAGTGTTATTCCTGCATCAAAACAACCCACTTACATCTGGATTTATTACCTCTTTTACTCATAAGAAGTTGACTTTCACTGTAATGGCCCTGTGTTAGGAGCTGTATGGTATCCTCTTTGCACAATGCACTTACACCTGATTGTTGGTCATTTGATGTATGGTGGAGGAGTTTATATAGGCCATGCCTGTTCGCCAAAACCAATTTCAATTAAGTGAAATAAAATTATTGTTTATTAAAAAACGGATTGTAGCCCACTTGCGATCAGCGATGAGATTAAATTTTTCTGTCTGCTTTTGGGATTGCAGAACTGTGATTGTGAATTTTGAAATGTAAATATGTGCGGCATTTTTGGTGCATTTCTATGTTTTCTGTTTTATGTATAGTTCTACATGGATGTACATTTTGTACATGTGATGAGAACAAAAAGGATTGTATCGGAAAGTCTCAAATAGGGTATTAATTGGGTGTTAATGTAGGTGCACACCACAGTCGGATAAAAATAATGCGGAAAGCAATGATAGCAAATGAATGTAATAGCTAGGATTCAGAGCAGTGGCGTAGATTGTAATTGTTTTTCTTGGGAGGGGGAATGTAAACTTACTTTTTTAAGTAATTTTGACCAATGCAAAACACGTTACGGGCGCGGGGGGGGGGGGGGGGGATGTTCAGGAGAACTCGGAGCACTTCTGAGGAACGCCAATCGTCCAACAATCCCTAAAAGTTGTTCATGTTCTGTCACTGATATATCTAGGGTTATGTTGCTATAGTTATTCCTTCCTTTTCTGCGTACTTAGACCTTCAAAGTGTACCCATCATGGTGCTCCGATTAGCATAAACACCCCTCACCCCAAACACCCCTTCCCAAACCCCAAGTTTTTCCAAGAAGCAGCTGAACACTCACCTTTGGGGGATAATACTCCCAGTTCGATGTGAAATGAAGAATGAGTGAGTGGGTGTGTGTGTGGGTAGGGGTGGAGTGGAGAGGCATATATTTCTGATGCTATTAGCAGCAGAAAAATATTTTGTCCTTTCCCCACCCCAGTACCTCATACAACATAGCTTTGTGCTTGAATTTTACTGTATGAATATATTTTACAACTCTCAGCGAGGATCGTGTGTAAAAAGTTTATCTATTACAAAATTGTGAGAAGGGAAGCACAGCTGTCATGTTTGACCTCAAAGTCTTGATTACTATAGGTCAAGTATTCAGTTTGATAATTTAAACGATTCCGTAACTGTATTCGTAACTTCAGCCTCGAAGGAATTCAGGACACCCGTCTTTCTGGATACTTTGTCTTCTTTGAAAATGAACATGGGGTTGCTGTACAGGATTCCTCTTATTGTAATTTTCTCAATTTATCATATTCTAAAACTTACAGAATATTCCTTCGTTCATTTTAGTTTCATATGTTGGGTGTTGTTGGAAAGATATGCTGTTACTCTTTCCATCTACATACAACACCTCAAGTTTTAGTGAGCACTGTGCATATACATCCGTAAAATAACGTATGCATATACAGTAATTTCTTATGTATAGGGCATCACAATTTTGTTCCCTACTATGTATATACAAAGAAAAACACATGTGTGGAATGGGTTAATCGATATGGCATGAGTGCCAGCGCGGAAGGATAAAACGAGAGGCCACATGCCTCGAGTTTTATTCTTCCTCGATGGCACAAGTGCCATATCGATTAACCCATTCACACGTGTGTGTCGTTCTCTGTTTGTTACAGGCCCTCATGTCTTTAAAAAGCAATTATTGAAAAGACACTCAGCACTTCATTTGACAACAGTTACTATCAACAAAAAGAGCACATTTTATCGCCAACCAAATTTGCGAGTGGAACCCGTGTTACCATTTTAGCTATCGCTAACGGTGCAGGATTTATAGAAAATTCCATTTCGCTTCTATTTGAAAATAGTCCGTCAACGATTTCTGTTCGGCACATATGTGCGGAACGGATTTTCATTTTCCGCATGGTTTAGTGTTGGTGTAGAACAGGCGAGTAATAAAATCCCACACCCAATCAGTCCTGTCAATAACTTAATTCAGCACCCAGTGGTTTTGAGGTTTTTATTATACGCTAAACGATAGATTATCGGAAAAATTGCGGAAAGATAGAAATCGTATCCCCCACTGTCTAGATATAGAATTTTCACTTTCACGGTATCAATTCAAATGACGGCTTCACTTCAAGGTGGATACGTGTCAAATTATTACTGGAAATGATCAATTTGTTCTAAAAACGTATAATGAAAAGTAAATCTAGTGTGTTTGAGTGGATACCGATCATTTCTAACAATAAGTCAACACGTATTCACCTTGAATTGATGCATAAATCCGCCGGTCCAAACATGGCCTGAAAGTCCGTGACATAGATTTTTGGTTTTGTACGTCCTTCCAAAGGACGCACCAAACCAAAAACTTATATTGCACACTTCCAGGCCATATTTGAACAAGAAACCCGCCTGCTGAATCAGGCTGTAAGACGCTATCTGTTCTGTGTATCAATCAAATCACTTTCGCGTATCAACGATTCAATGCGCTGTTTACTTTCCTGCATTAATTCAAGGTTGAAACGAGTGGAATTATCAGATTCTTATAAAAAGCGTATAATGAAATGAAAATCTAGTGTTTTTGAGTAGATACCGAAAATTATCTCACTTGTGACAGAGAGAAATGGTGATTTTCGCTCGCGATATCCTCTATGTATAAATGTATGTCACAGGACAGACAGCAGCGTAAATGTCGTAAATTGTATGTAGTAACTTGTCAAGTCAGTCCTAGTACAATCCTTTTACAGGAACGTTGTTAATGGGGCTTTAGTGGGGGTGCTATCAGTTAGATTTCTAACTGAGTATTGGGGTCCCAGCTCGGCATGCCATAGCCATGTCCCGAGGACCGCAGACCTGAGTTGGGAGTCTCCTCCTGTCAATGGAGTGGGGGTGTGGATCCCGGAGAAAAATTGGTAATTTTGTAACCCCTGCATCGATTCTGATGCCTCCCTCTGGCTTAAATCTAGTTGTTTTATCCACAATAAAAATGCATTTTCCAACAATATTACAGTAGATCACTGTAACTTTACTGGAGAGATGGCGCAAAATACTTTGATATTTAACTTCTGTCATTCAAAAACACAAAGGATATATTGAGCAATGGTGTGAAAGTACTAGAAATATACAAATTGTTTTTCAAAAATACAATTCCTTTTGTGAAGAGGCGTTCAATACGGTTCACAGGAGATTGATTTTTCAAACCAATGTATTTTTTGCATACCTTGTTTGAAAGATGATTCGGTGACTCCGCCCCCGTCTTCATCCTCACGCTAGAACGTATTTAACTTTTGAAATATCTTCCCAGATAATACATTACAATAATTCAGTTAGTGCTGACACATAAAAGTGGAGAAATTTACTTTAATCGCACATTTCAGATGAATATTGAGAACGTTCCCATTGTAAACAATCTTTGAAATTACCTCCCTTGAATTCTGTTATGTGTTTAACGCAAGATGGTGTTTGCCCAAGGGCGTTTCATTTCGTTAACTCTGAGTTTTGGCACTATTCGGCCTTTATTCTTCGGTCTAGCTATCCGACCGTGACAGCTTCCTCAGTGGGGAAACCACTGGAGAAACTAAGACGTTCGGACAGTTGAACAAGGAGTAGGAGAAGAGGAAACTTTGTCGGACAGCTGAACAACGAGAAGGAGAAGAGGAAACTTTGGACTATGAATAAAGAGTGAGAAGTAATAACACTCTCAGAAATCTGTAACATTATCTCGGACACATGGTCGTCGTGAAGATGACCCATTAGGAGTATAAAAAACAGAGAAAGCTTGGTTCATCTAGGGACCAAAACTGGTTCTGCGGTTTGTCCTGGTAGGGGAACCAAATTTGGTTACATAGAACCAAACCTACACGTTTTGGTTCGTCAATCTATCGCATTAACTGGACTATTAACCCTTTACCAACACGAAAAGCAGACGATACTTGCAAACAAAATTCTAGAATAACTATTTGTTTTCATTTTTTTGTCTCAAAAACATAGGTTATGACCCCTCATTGGAACGAGCTCGACGAACTCGTTCCAAAGAGGGGCCATAAGCTATGTTTTTGAGACAAAAAAAATAAAAAAAATAATGAAAATTAAATGGCGATTCTTGTGAATAGCGCTGGCCGGTTTTGGACATCACGTTTGGTAAAGGGTTGAGGTCTCTGACCTCTGAACTCTGTATAAATTGTAAAATATAACGCCGAACTAAGTTGAAGTTTTAAAATGGCGACGAAGCAACGTCATAAAACACAGTTCCAATTGTTCCATCATGCATCAAATTGCGTGACGACGGCAATTGTTTTTTATATAAACAAGACAGACAACTCTATATGTTCTTGGAACCAGGATCACTCAACTGATTTGTCTCGACCGTGATGGCTCAGGTCCAAAATGTCTAATATTCCAAGTACATCACCAAGGCTCACCTTCGACAAATACTTGTCTTTATGATATCGTTCGAATATTAGTCAGTTTGGATTGTATTTAAAAAATTTTAATATTTTTTCGAGATTTATTAGTGAATAAATAAAAAGTGCATGTAGTAGTCGTGACGCAATTTCTTATTTAACACGTTGATACTTTTGTACGTCTTATTACGTACAAAATCAAACAGCGCGTTGATACTTTTGTATGTCTTATGACGTATGAAATCAAACAGCGCGTTGATACTTTTGTGTGTCTTATGACGTATGAAATCAAACAGCGCGTTGATACATTGTGGTCATTTGTGTTGTTATTATTTTTCGATTTTTTAAAGTTTTAACCTCAATTCCCATTTTCCCCTGAATAGTGCTCAGTGACATCCGTTGAGCCAAATGTTATCGCAGCTTAAAATACTAACATAATCCTGCTGTCAAGACTTCTTAACTGGTTTAAAGCTAGAAGTCACTATCAGGGCTTTCAAAAAATGAGCAAAAGCCAACACTTTCCTTGCTTAGATTTCATATTCAGCCAAACACAAAAAAATATTTGTTTATATAAATTTGTTTTATTACAAAGTATTTTAGAGTGCATGTGGAAAAGAACCGAAACCCATCGGTTTTCGGAAGCCTGATGCCTACCCCGTTAACCCTTTACCTAACGTAACCGGCCAGCGCTATTTTCAAAAATCGCCAATTAATTTTCATTATTTTTTTCATTTTTTGTCTCAAAAACATAGGTTATGACCCCTCGTTGGAACGAGCTCGTCGAGCTCGTTCCAACGAGGGGTCATAACCTATGTTTTTGAGACAAAAAATGAAAAAAAAATAGTTATTCAAGAATTATTTTTGCAAGTGTCGTCTGCTTTTCATGTTAGGTAAAGGGTTAAGGACACCAATTATACATTAAATTAAAATTGCTCGCCTGACGAAAATTCAAAGTCTGTTTCCGGTAATTTTATCTATCGATGGTTCTAAAAATAACCAGACACTATTCTCGTGCACAATACAGTTTCTAAAAATAGCACTGGAATACTGGACAAAAGTTGCACTAGGCAATTAACAACACTGTAACACAAATTACTTCCAACTCAGGCCTGGCATTCTGAAAAATGCAGGAGGGCAAAAAATCGCTCTCCCCAATCAGCTTAGGAGAGCAATTGGCTTTACACAGCATTTTAAGTATCCAGTTGAACGACCTCATTGAAACTGAAACCAACAGACTACATCAGTGATTTTATTAGCTTTACTAAGGTAAAGCGAAATCTCTTAGACATCTAGATGTCTCACTCAACAACCGAACACACACTTGACAAGACCTGTGTGTGTACCCAGACCTGTTGTACAAGAAAGTCATACGCCTACCACTACCACCTTCAACCCCCCAAGGGAGGTTGAAGGTGGTAGTGGTAGGCGTATGACTTTCTTGGACAACAGGTCTGCTTGAATCTACAGTCATATCCTGGTGCAAGTGCTTCAAATGACAGGATAGTAGTAATGGTAGTATATTATAGTGTCAATATTCCTTGAATAATTACCCCTCAAACTGTGATGTCAGTTGTTGAATTTGAAACTGACAGAAAAAAAAATATTGCTGTGACCCATTTTGCTTCAAATGATTGCAACTGTGTTTGGGTTTGTTTGCAGCCATTACCTTTTACCACTAAACCACTTTCAAAATGAAATTACGTGATGTTATGTGACTTCGAAGTTAAATTACATTTTTGCTTTACAACAAAAATTTAATGTGAGCATAATACATGTAATCTCAATCATCCCAGACCAAAATATTTAGGAGGGCAATTTTTCGCTCTCTTTAATTCTTTCAGGAGGGCAGTAAGGAGAGCTAAAAAAATCGCTCTCCTGAAATTGCCAAGCCTGCCAACTGAAACAAAATATGGCATTTTGATTGGCTGAGATGTACGGTGTAACTTGCAATCCTTAGTATCTTTTTAAAAAAAAAAAACAACAAGAATACACAATAGCAGGCTATATGACTAAAACAAGTATTCATTGTTTATCATTAATTCACACCTTCTGCTCGGTTATGTAAGAACAAAAATAAAAATACAGGAACTTTAATATTTATGTGCAATAAAATATTACAGATATGGACGTCATGGGAAGTGGCTCATTCATAAACTTTAGAGATGCATTAAGGTGTAATAAAATGCATTTCCCAGTCTCTCTGAATAATATGCACTTGATGATCTTGTTGACTTCTTTCAGGTGGACCATATATTGAACCCCCAGCATTTTTTAACTCAGTCGGTATAGTCCCATGTATACATCCACTCCACTTTAAAGTAACGGCTCCACCAACTCCAGATCTGTCATTTTTGGTGATGATAGCAAATATTTATTATAATTTAGAAGACCCTAAGGCAATCAGCCCACTGTATCACACACAAGGCCTCAAACGAGCTGCAAAAACATAGATGAATGCAAACTGGTTGTTGGTAACCAGCATGTCAAAACGAATAGAGATAGGACGAATTGTATTTTGAGTTATCGATCCGACAAAGGGTGTATAGACTCTATATCAGGGATAGTGCCATAAAAAACCTTAAAAGCCTCGAGAGCTCGTTTAAAGGTATCTAGTGTCCTAAACAAGGCATACATAAAATAAGATGGTGGAATCTTGAAGAACGGCATTTGTGTAAAGACCGGCAACATGGCAGGAAGCGTGCAAAATGTTCTATAGTCAGAAGTTAAATGAAGTTGTTTGTTCTTCGCGGTGAAGTATGAAGAGGGCAGTGAAGTTTGAAGAGGGTTAAAGACAGATCATTTGTATATTCCATTTCATTAATTCATAATTGTGATAAGTGTTTCGAGAAAGCCACTTACCACTCGGGCCGAAACCTGTTGATCTTGAGTTATGATTGAGAATGAAAAAAAAAATTAAAAAATACAATGCCGGAAAGGTGAAGGGTTATTTATTCAACTACAATTAATCAAGTGTTGTAAGATAGAGCTGTATAATAAACAAATTCTCTTGCCACCTAAAGTGTTTCTTTCAACTTGGTTTGGGGATGGAATTTCATTCTGATCGCAACAGCTGATAAGAGTAAATGTGTGTCTGCTATAGCAACTTCTCTCTAATTTGATTGTTTACATTATTCTCTTGTGTATATAAATGTAAAGCAGCTATTTCTTTATGATACTTTTCTGTTACAAAGAAATTGGGGGGTGTCAAAAACTCTGTGACCCAATGGGCCACACCCAAAGGTTTCCTAAAAACATAGCTGGGCCAGTACTGGTGACAGGCTACCAGTATGCCAAACAACACAGGACAGATGATTTGTTTTTGAGTTATCGTCAAGACAAAAGGAAGGAGATGGAAAGTATGCACATGTGACATTGTCACATACTATGCTTGAGATATTTGCCTCATGAATAGGAGTATTACCATTTTATTGGGGTTTAACAGCACTTTCGACAGGTAGGTTGAAGTTCATCTCGTATTGGACAGTTTTACGGGCGAAGTAAGCCAGAGTACCCGAATAGATGTGCCGATCGCCGATCAGCAACTCTCAAAATTCACAACATACAAAATTCACAACAGACACACAAGCAGGGTGAGCATTGGCAGATATAAGTGCAGTACGCCTTAGTACACAATGTGTCTGTGCCCCCACAGGGGTAATCAGGACTGAGTGTCTTACTCAAGGACACGTCGCAATTGCAGTTGCATTTCGATTTTAAAGTCAAACGCCGTAACCAGTGAGTCACTACTCTCCTGACTGAGCCATTGAACGGCATCTAGAGCCTTAAACGAGGCATACTGGAAATATGAAGTTGGTTGGGTATCAAGATTGGAGCACTGTAAGATTGGCTTTTGTGTACAGTGTGGCCATGTGACAGAAACGTACAAAACGTTTTACAGCTATGAGTTTCATTAAATGAATGCTTCCGGGCACACATTGAAGTATTAAGGGAGTTACAATCACACCACTTGAATATTCCATTTCCTTTATTCATACCTGTCATAGGTATTTCAAGAAAGAAATTCGCTATTCCACACAGGCACGTATCTACGGGGGTGAGGTGGGGGCGGGGGTGTGGGAGCGGTGTCTCACCTCCCCAATATTTGACCAAATATCAAGATAATTGGAAATTTTTCAGGCAAAAATTCCAACATTTGCAAATTCGAAGCATTGTTGTAACGGATTTTTTTTTTTGACTGTGGTTTTGCATTTCTGTTAAAATTCCAACCGACAACTCACACAGGCAGAATTCTGATTGAACAACGCAAGATTTCTTCACTAACTGGTGGATTCTAGGTTAATTCCACAACCGTGGTCATGCTGCTCATTTTGTTCTCTGCTATGTCTAACCTTACTCACATTAGTTAAAATATTGTAATAATAAAAAAGGTCCTAGCTTCAAAACTGGGGAGGAGTTAGCCGAAGAAATCACGTATCATACAGGTGAAATTCTACAAAAATGGACTAAGTTTAACAACCAGTAGTTTTGTGAAATATTGAGGCAAGTCAAAATCCTGACAAGATGCACACATCTGGAAAATGTAGAAACATCCTGTGAAATAAAAAAAGTAATAGCTTCAAAATTATAAGAGGGGTTAGACGTTCGTTCGCTTGAAGGTTGCACCTCTTTTCATATTTAAGTAAAATAAAATGAACAGACATGCTTATAAGATTTAAATGACTGAGATCGAAGACAGTCTAACAGAACAGAGTAGGGTATAGTGGGGGGGGGGGGGGGGAACCTGGACCACTCATTTCTGGACCAGCACGATGGTCCAGAAAAATTTTTTCAAGTTATTTTTTTTTTAAAAACTACTTTATCCGTCAAAACGATCGATTTTGTCGATTTTTTCCAGAAATAATTAAACTTTTCCTGGAAAATTGTTTAAAATTTGAACATTTGTGGACAACTGGAGGGAATTTGACAAACTCGTGCTAAAACCTCGAGTTTTTTTAAAAACCCTGTTTCCTTTACGATTTTAACGTTGATATTTCCATCTTTCGACAATGGTAACACTTGTCTTTTTCATATGTGAATTTTTTTGTCAACCTACAATACCCGAACCACTCACAATCGAGATTTAACGCAGAGATTTTCCGTTGCGAAATATTTCGAAAAGCAGGATCGTTGTCTGTAGGAACTCACGCTAAAAATCCTTGGTTTTTTTAGAAACCATGTTTCCTTTACGATTTTAACGTCGATATTTCCATCTTTTGACAATAACACTGATCTTTTTCATAGGTGAATTTGTTTGTCTACCTAGAATACCTAAACCAATTGTCACTTCGAGATGGAGCTAAGACTACGAACTGACAAAAAAGAAAATTGACCGTTTAAAAAACAAAAAAAAAAAAAAAAATAGAAAATAAATATATATATATATATAAAACAACATTCAAAAAAATAACTAAGAATACCAAAAAAAAAAACAAACTGTTTTTATTAAAAAAAAAAAGAAAAAAATAATAATAAATAAATAAAAAGAATGTTTCTGCACATCGGAGATTCGAAGCGAAGGGACGAGCAGGTTCGCGAATTAATACGAAGTAAAGAGAATATTCAGGCGAAGGACAGGGCTAGCCGATTGGGAGAGATGGGATTGAGATGATAGGTGACCAAGTTGTTCAGACCCGTCACCGAGGTTCAGGAACGAGCCAGGAAAGAGATTGTTGAGGAATTGAGACCCATAAAAGAAGGTTCTCTGAGGATGGGTTCGCACCCTGGTAGTTCTGCGTCGAGACCACCATCCGGTTACACTCCGGAGAGAATCGAGACCGATCCGAGTAGCGTTGGTAGTTTTACGCCGAAAAGTTTGTCCGAATACACCCTGGAGAGAATCGAGAACAATGCGAGTAACGTCGATAGTAGCGATGCTTCGATCATTTTTAGCATCAGATCTGACGATAGTAGTGGAATCGTTAAAGATCCGATGTACGGATTTCGTGACTATCGCGATAAAACTTTCGTGGGTGACACGAAAGTATCGCTTGAAGATCACCAATTGATCGTCGGTCTGAACAGGTATGAAATGACTGACGGACTGCATACTTTGCTCTCTCACCAGAGACCCGACGATTACACCGAGGAGGATTACAAAAATTATGGAGACATTCTGGTTCATACTCACGCCATGAAGAAGAATAACGATCCCAAAGAGACGAGACCTAAGGATAGGAGAGGTTACAAGTGGAAGAACGTGATGGCACATGGAAGGCGAACGAATATTTCGTGAAATCGATGACTGGAAAAGGAATGACCAACATGATATTTCTTCCACGCGATCACGATGCCTTGTTGGGGAGATTGAGATTGTTGATGGCAAGCAGAGAAGCTGGTAATACCGGAGCGGATAACGAGATAGTGAACGTGTTCCACTAATTTTTGAGGCAGAAGGACTTGACTAAGAAGGATTATCAAAAGTTGATGAATCATTTGAAATAATAAAATAGTAAGAGAAAAGAAAAAAACAAAAATATTAAGTAAATAAAAAAAATATATATATATTTAAAAAAAAATAATAATAATAATTAAAAAAAAAATGTTAGTGATAAATAACAGGGGATATCCTAGATCGTCGAGCGCTCTCAAAATAGGAAAGAAGATGGTGATCAATGCGGGTAAGAAAGCTGTGAATGAAGCGAGCAGTAGAATAGCTTCGGAATCCGGCAAGAGAGGCGCCAATGCATTGATTAATAAATTGTCAACACCACAATCTGCCAAACGATCGAGAATCAAACCAAAAAGTTGGAGAGACTTCTATGATGATGTCGTACCGATACAAGACTTAGCTAAAATGGTGAAAGGATCGGGATTGATATTGATTTATAAATAATAAAAAACTTTTATATATATATATATATATAAATAGAAATTAAAATAGAAAAAAAAAAAAACACAATTCAAAACATAGTAAAAACAAACTGGAGGAAAAAAATAAAGATCAAAGACATGTCTTGGAATGACGTAATGACCAATAGGTCGAACGACAAGTTCTTTCCCAAGAGCATAAGAGGTCTGATAGTGGGAAAATCGTTTTGTGGAAAGACAAATCTCTTGATGAATCTATTGTTGTGACCTGGTTGGTTGGATTACGACAGATTATTCGTTTTCGGCAAGAGTCTCTTTCAACCGGAATACAGATTGCTTTGAGAGTGCATGATACGTAAATTACCCAAGGACATTATGTCGACAATTGAGACGAATTCGAAGGACACGAGACTTCAAATATATTGGAAGGAGCGGTGAGAGAATTGACCAAGAGAAACGTCGAGTGTTCGATCGTGAAATGTCAGTTTTACAAGAATGCTGACTACGTTCCTGATCCCAGACAGTTAAAGTCAGAGAATAAGAATCTCATGATCTTCGATGATCTACTGTTGGAGACTGTTGGAGAGACAGAATGCCGTGTCTGAAAATATGGTTGACATTCTCGCGGTCAGTAGCATTTTAGTGAATGTCAATGTGATTTCGAGAAGTAACATCGATGGTAGCACTCAGCTACGATCTACTAGTTCTTTCCGGACGTTTCACCAGGTTACAAAATCGTGGAGCGAACTTGAAATCTCGTCTCATTACCCATGATCCTGGACACGTTGTATAGCATTGAAACCACATTGATGGATCAGAACGGAGATCTGTTAGATCTTCGTGGAGAGAGAGTGACTATACAGTTTCACATCAGAGAGATATAAAAAAAAAAAAATAAAAAAACTTAAAAAAATAATAATAGATATAATCGGGAAAAAAACAAAAAAAAATGTTTGTTTTTTTTTTCATTTAACAAAAAAAAAAATTGTTTTATTTTTTTTAAATTTTTTTAAATAAGAAATAAAAAAAAATAAAAAAACAAACTTACAATATTCCTAATTAAAAAAATATATAATCCAGTGAAAAAAAGTAACAAATATGAGTAGTAGTCGATACATCATTAAAAACGTGAACATATCCGAAGGACAGAAAGCTAAACTTCTCAAGCATTAAGTCATCGAGGCGAGGCCGTCCGATTTAAATTCAGTTACGAAGATCTGGTGAGTGGCAGTAGCGATCAGATTGCCTGGCTAAAACTCAAATCAAAAGGATGGAGAAAGCGATTCATAATCGAACGGGAACGACAGTGAGATTGAGTCCCACTCAATTGAGATACAATCTGAGAGCGAAAGGCAGTTTCTTGCCGCTATTAGTGGGACTTGCCGCCAAAGCATTACCCATTATTACGAAGACGGTGTTACCAGCTCTGGGTGTGGGGGCTCTCTCCGGAGTCGCTAATTCTGGAGTCAACAAATTAATGGCTAGAGGATTGTTTCTGAAGAAGAAAGGAAACAGACTGTTTTTGAAGAAGGGAGGAGCTGTGTGTCGTGTAGACGTTGAAGGTAAAGGATTGTATCTAGGACCTGCAAGAAAAGGTGGCGATGTTTCCACCAGAAATGGTCTCTTTCTGAAGACTGGAGAGAGTGTGGAACTGATTGGTAAAGGTTTATTGTTCGGTCAGAATTCACCGTTTAAGAATATACCCATTTTGGGTATGTTATTATAAAAAAAATATAATGATAAAAAAAAATAACAATAAAAAAAATGAAATAAAAGGAGAGAAAACGATATTTTCCGTACCATTCTAACGACAACGATCAAAAAAATGATGGTTTAATCGAAATACGAGAAGCATAAACTCCTTTTTTCAAAAAAAAAAATGTCATCTCTTTCTTATAATAATATGTGCGGTCGTAATAGACGAGAAGTATTCATTCATTCATTTGATGATGAGATGAATAGATATGTTGTTATTAAAAAAAAAACGTAATATATATAAAAAAGAAAAAAAATATAAAAAAAAAAATACTAAAAACAAAATAATAGAAAAAAATTAATAATAAGAATTAAAAGTTTTTTTTATATAATAATTATGAGTAAAACGAATGATTCCATGGAATTGAGAGCTTGGTTTCTTGAAAGGCACTACAGTTAAAACTAGAAGTCCTGTCACGAATAGTGCGCTTATCTAGGCTTAATTGCGCGTTGGAATTGCGCGCAATTGCCATATCGAATGGCATCCAAAGCACGACAGGCTCTCTTGGTTACTCATAGCAAACACATGCAATATTTCTGCCAATGGACCTCCGGGTTATCCGGAGGTCCATTGGCTGAAATATTGCTTGTGCACAGGCCATATGTACAGAATTTCATAGCTTTACTTGGGCCATAACGCATACATTAACGCGCATATCAACGTGCTATTTGTACGCATTTCATGACAGGACTTCTAGTTTTAACTGTATGTAGAGCTTATGCGATTTGTGTGAGCGAACAAATTCCTGACGTCTTGTTCAAAAGGTGTCTCACCTGTCGAGAGGATAGAGAATTTAATCACATTTATCCTTCATGTTGCCTGATGGAATGGAAAGACGATGTCATCACGTTTTTCTTGCCCGCATTGGAAAACGTCCAACATGACGACGTGAACGAATGTTGGAAGCAATCCGTGGTTGGCTTCGGAGAACCCGAACCCACTAAATCAGAAGAGTTGAAGTTAACGCATGAAGGTCTCACCATCGAAGACAGAGGACTCGTTTTGAAATATTTGTTGAAAAACGGGAGACCACCACCACGACAGAACATTTTTTTTATGAATTCCTTTTTTAAGGGAAGAAAACATAAAAACAAATTTTTTTTATTATTTGAAAATTATATTTTTTTTTATTATTTTAATTAAAATACAAAAAACTTTTTGTATTTATATATCCCTCTATATATATATAACCAAAACTTTTTGTATTTATATATCCCTCTATATATATATATATATACAAAATTTTTTTTTCTTTAAAGTAAATCGTTGAGAATATCTTGAAAGTGATCTCCTGCCAACCATCTCTTGAGAACGTAAAGGCACAGGTGACTGCAAAACACTCGATCCGGCGCTTGCATTCGTTCAGTATAATAAATAACTGACGTTAAATAGTTCCATATTTCTATCGGCAGTGAGATTCCGTAGCTATCGAAATAATAATCTTTATTCCAATTCGAAAACCACGTGACCCAATGCGTGCCCTCACCTCCGATATCGTCCAGATTTAAAATTCCACATTCCGAATCAACGTCTTTTTTTCTCGACAAGGCATCTCTAGAAAACACACATCAAAAATGTTTGATTTTTAAATCTTTTGCCACTTTCGACAGATCAATGTTGGATAGGGGTTCGTCGGGTAAGACGACACCTTCTATGGCTATGTGCTTTATTTTCTTATTATTCATAATATGTTTTGCTTTATTTTGTTTTTTATTTATTATTTTTTTTTCTATTTTTTTTTTAATTTATAAACTCGTGAGGTTTTTTTTGTTTTTTTTTAAACTTACAACATTTCGATGTCCTCAGTCATACTACATTCATCATCCTCTCGATATTAGAATGTTCGAGTGTGAAAGTGTGTATTTTATCCTCGCATATAATGCTCTTATCGTCCTCGGCCGTCAATGCAATCTTATTGATTTCTTTGGTGTACATCTCATACATTTCGCTTTGAATCGCAGACATATTTTTATACACCGTCAAATTTTCGAAAAGTCATACTTTATACTCTTCGAAAGAGATGCTTTTATTCGTCACACACGCTTGAATGCCTTTACATCTCTTGATCTCTTCACCGTCGAGGAGATAAGGGTACAATTCAGGTCTTAAATCCACGAATTCAGTGATCTGCCTTCCACCGCTCTCGTCTTTGAATTTACCCAACACCTTTTTATTGACGCCCTTTAGAATCTTGGATGGGCGACCATTGGGATAATTACTCGTGTCGAACCATCCGTTCATGTTTGACGCTATCATCGTAGATGTCCCTAGTCTCTACTTCGTAAGCGAGACTGTTCGTGTCGGTGAACAATAGTTTGGCTTTCGAACCGAATTTCGCTTTGACGTAATCGTAGTGAAACTCGTATATCAACTGCTTGCTAATGTCTAAGGTGATCGCTCCGAGATAACAGGGTTTATCGAACGTTAGATGCGTCTTTTGCATGAGCACAGCCGCTAGATTTTCGTCGAATATGATTCTATGTCGATAATTGGGTTTCGCGATTAATTTTCTAGACCTCTCTTCGGATGTGACGAGTTGAACGTTGGTTCTATTCCTAATATTTTCCATAGATTTCCCGTACACGCAATTGTTCATGAGTTTGAAGAAATCTTTTTCAAAGTCGCTCTCAGCCTGCATTATTAAATTTGTGTTGAGATCGATGTATTTTTTCATCCAAGGCTCCACGGCGAATCGAATGATTCGATGCACGTTGATCAATCTCATGCCGCGATCGATGTAATGTTTCAGATTTTTGCAATAGACCACATACTTGCATTTGTGATTTAAATTAGGAATGAGTTTTTCGACGTCATTCACTTTCATTCGTTCAGGAGCCAGCAGATAATCGTTGTGTAGATCATGTAACGTTTCCGGATAATCCAAATTGACCTCTGAAATACAAGGATAGTGTCTCCAATTTTGTCTTCCTTCCGACGTTTCGACCCATTTGAAATTTCCGATCGGTAAAGGATGACTAGTAGCCCAACCTACAAATTATTAGCATCCCAATACTGTATGTATTTACTCAGTTTTTCGGAATCGAAATCTTTTCCCATGTGAGAATTATTATCTTTAGCATATCTGGTGGAAATCATAGAGACGCAACCCCTCACGGCCTTTTCGAATATGAGCAACATGTCGATGTCCATTAATAATTCCAATCGAACCTCGGTCGTCTTCAAGAGAGCATCCCAAGCAAGTCCGGATGCAGTGAAATAGCAAGCCAGATCTAGTTCATAATGTCGATGACACATTGATCGAAAAATTTTCGAACACATCGGCCAAGAGAAGCACGTCAATTTTCAAATAGAGGTCATGATATTCTCTCATAGATTTCATGTCGAATAATCTCCACACTTTTGCGCGTGTTCGTAATCGTCGTCAGAATTGTGAGACTGGTATAATTTCGAATAAAAATCTTCTTTAGGAGGTAGAGCGACGTCGTCGAATTTCTCGAGATCACACATATAATCGTAAGGGTAGACACCTTTCCTCAACATGACATCTGCCAATTCTCGTCGATCGTCAGAATGTCTACTCGTGATTTTAAATTTCTCCTTATTCAAACTGTTGACCAATTTTTCCAGACTGGTCGACATGAATTTATAACTGTGGATGAAACATATCTCTCTAAGGATGCGAATCGTTTTCTCACTTGATCCTTCAACCCATATCTTTTTATCGACGACCTTCCATTTAGTGAATGAAATGTATTTTACATCGTTTTGCGCCATGCAGCTCAACTCCCCGTTGGTGACACCCATACTTTTCACTAATAGGTGACTATCGTAACCCGAGAGAGTGTGAAACATCACCGCATAGAATTGAGCGTCACGAAATCTTAAATTACATTTGTTGTGAGCAGCATCATGAAACAGACCCGTGTAGTGATCATGATCTCTAACTTTTTTATTATTTTCACAATTTTTAGTGAATGATTGTCTACAGATGTGACATTCGGTGGTTTCCTTGTATTCTTCCCGTTGTTCTGACGTGATGATCATGTCTTGGGATTCTTTAAATTTGTTGTATAATTCTTGAATTTTCGATTCTAACTCTTCCACGAATTTTTTAGCCACGTCGTCATCATCTGAACGTTTACTGCAGACGAATGGACCTAACGATTCTCCATCGTCGAAAGAACATTTCATGTAATAACAATAGCCCGAAGGTACATGGTTCTGATGTTTTTCGGCGTAACTCCCGCTCTCATCGAGCTGGCAAGAATTTATTTTCGTAGTGAAACATTTGAAATCGGCGTAGACGACGAATGGTGGCTCCAATCTTTTTTTGTATTCATGTAAGTATTAGCTTTAGGCATTTCCACTGCAACGCTCGACTTTTCGTTGCAATATTCCTGATGAAGCGTCAACGATTCTTGACGACGGAACGAATTTATGCAGTTGAGATAGAAAAATCTCTTACCATTATGTTTAGAAGTCTGCTTGGACAACAATTTACTCATATTTTTAATCCAGCAATAATGTTGATTGTCACCCTCGGAAATTAACAAATTAACAATCTTGTCTCTTTCGTTGTGAGAGGTCAGTCTGAGAGGATAGACTACTACTTTTTATCTTCTCCATCGCATCCCAAGATGTTCACGGCCACGGCGAGATTTAGCTTTTCGAAACACTTGATGTCTTTCAATCGCGTCGGGAAAGGCACTACTCCCGTCCAATCGAGAGTTTTACAAGTCTACACGTACTTGGAAACTCTATGGCTATGCTCTTCTATGGGATATAAGGCCGATGTGATCGCCCAATTGAAACACTCGCTATCATCTTTATTTTTCACGTTAACCAAAGCTTTTTAATTATATAGGAAACGAGGCAATTTTATAAAGGAAGATGTTCTCAAAGGGTCATGTCTGTCCACGAGAATCTCGAGACACAATATCTTCTCGAACGTCTAATTACTTCCTTTGTTTTGATAAGTAGCCATAGATTCCAACATCTTGTCTTTCATCGCTCCGTAAACATCGGATAATTCGTTGTCTCCAAACACAGTCTGCATTTTAGATTGGAAATAGGCTTCTCGTACCAAGATCTCACCCGTTTTCGTGTCAGTCTTTTTCATCAGACAATGCAAGATCATTTTTTTTAAACCCCTTTTAGATATTTTCGAAATACGTCCAACACTCCATCCTTCATCCGTTCCATGAACGATTCGGGATCGAGATTTGGGAAATGAGGAGGAATCACCTCGAAAGTTTTAAAATATCCTTTGATGGCAACATATCGTTCTGTAGGAATCAACACTTTTTGTAACGAATTGTCATCTCGAACCGCATCACTTTTCATTTTTTTCCATTCTCGTTCGAAACCTGAGAGCTTATTGTTCATTTAACAGTCGTCTTCTTGTTCACAGTAGTCTGTTGAGGTTGTTTCGTCTTCTCATTTCTTGCCACGCTTCGAGTTTTTGCCTCCGTCGTAGACCTTTCGTCCACCCCATTCCCACAAAGTAAATGATCGACACATTCTTCTTTTTTCATGCATTTGACACCTTTCAAATTCGATGACTGATGATGCACTTTGGCTTGTAAATTAACAAGTGGTTGGTCATAAGTCTCAACACGCACGAGGTTAATCAATTCTTGTTTGGTCCTATAACGGGTGTAATTCTTAATTCCTAGATTTCTACAGTACTGTTTCAACTGGGGTACGATAGAGAAATATAACTTTTCGACTTATACGTTTTTGTTTTTGGCATTTTTTTTATGTTAAAACTTCTTATTTTAATATATATTATTTAGAGTTTTTTTTGTTTTGTAAAAAAGAATTGATTTGTGAATTTATTTATTTTAATATATATATATCTTTGTTTGTCATTAGAGAAAAAAAAACAACCCAAAAACAGAAAAAACAGAAAACAATGAATACTACCCCATGAGAAGTACTTTAATGAGCTTTTCGAGTCGAGATTTAAATCTGTCTATAATGAACTAACTCTCTCTTTTTTATCATATTTTCACGTCCGTGATGAGCATGTTAACTTTAAAGCTATCGTCTCCCGCTGATAAATCCATTGGAAAACTAGATTCACCCTCTCAAACGTTTGTTTTTCCCAGATGATCAGATTCAATTTGTCGATCACTTGTTTAGAGACGTTTGTGGCAACCATTTTTGTTATACCGCCCACTTTTGTTATACCTCACCAGTTTTGTAACAGCGATCGCCCATTTTTGTTATACCTCACCAGTTTTGTAATAGAACGCCAGCTTTTGTTATAGTACATTAGACCCCACTGGACATACACCCTCTATAAGTCTACCAAGGCCTTATGTGGTAAGTTTCACCAAATGAAAAATTATACCACATTAAACATTTTAAAATAACAACTAGATTGTGGTTTACCACATTATCCCAGAATACAACTTAAGGACGTCCTGGACGCAAGATTTACCACATTAGGTACAAAATGTAAAGACGGACGGACGGGCGGATGTACTTGTGAGGTGATTTCAGTGTTAGATACGGGTAAAATTCTGCACCTGCGACCGTTTTTGCACTTCAAAAGTGGGTGTTTTGAGGGGCCGCTCCTCAGAAGAGGGGACTGCAACAGTGGTTAAATCACCGGTTTGCACAAGTAACGTCTGTACGCACAACTTGTTCACATACGTACATCTGAAGTAACCTGAACGGAGAGACGGACGGACTGACAGACAGACAGACAAGTGGGTGGTCAGGCGGGCGGGAGGACGGGAGGGCTTCGGTGGGCTTCCGGCGATCATTGGGCAGGCAAGTAAGGAGGCAGGCCGGCTGGCAAGCGGGTAGGCCGGCCGGTCAGCAGGCAGACAGCAGGCAAGCATGCAGGCCATCGAATAAAAACGAATTTGTGTTTCCCTTTTCCTTACATGTACGTTTCAAATACACCCCAACTCCAACCAAAATCACTTTCATCAAAAGCACGTTAGAATAGGGGCGAATGCAAGTTTTGATTTCAAGTATTACAAAAGCTGGCGATTTATATAACAAAAGTGGCTAGCTGTTTTTTTATAACATAAATGGGCGATTTCTATAACAAAAATGATGACCTCAAACTATAACAAAAGCTGGCGTTCTATAACAAAACTGCCCATAGATGAACGACAGATCGTCTGGATCGAAATTTTCTATGTTCTCCGAAAGAATGGCTAATGGATCGTCTTGACATTCGTACATTAATTCCAAGGTGGCCTCGTTCAATTCCAAAGGCAATTTATATTTCTTGTATTCCTCTCTCAATCCACTCGTCTCCACGTCCTTCAATTTTATGGTGTTGTGCGATTGCAGTCTATAAATTTTACTATCAAATTTCGAATATCTCTTGACTCTCTTCAATTTTAAAGCGAATAGTTTAGGTACTGTCGATTTCATGACTGATTATTTTTTTTTGTCGTCGTTTTGTTGAAAATTATTTTTTATAAAATATTAAATTTTGTGTGTGTTTTTTTAATGATAATAATTATTAATTGTAAAAAATATTTTTTTGTTTTTTTTACTTCTTATTATATATGTAAAAAATAACAACCTTTTTTCAGTTGTTTTTTCTTTAATGACAAAAACAGTTATTAAATTTTTGTGTATGTGTGTGTTTTTTTAATGGTAATAATTATTAATTGTAAAAAATATTTTTTTTTTTTTTTTTTACTTCTTATTATATATGTAAAAAATAAACTACCAAACTTTTTTTTACCTTTTTTTTCTTTAGTGACAAAAACAGTTATTATTATGATTGATTATTTCGTTGTCATCGTTTTGTAGTAAAATATTTTATAAAATATTAAATTTTGTGTGGTTTTATAAAAAAGGAAGACGTTTTTTCTGCTCTGATCGTGACCCCACCCCAGGACGAGGGTAAAACATATCATTTCAGTAATCTACTCGTCGATACCTTTAATTTGATAGGTCACATGACTACCTTCTCGAAACTTTCGATTTTCAGATAGGCGCAACCTTCACCTCCAAGTGAAATGAAAAAATGTCCTTTTCATACTCTACTCAACGAGCCCTTCAAGTTGATACCTCTCAACCTGGCTTTATAAAAAGGAAGACGTTTTTCGGCTCTGGTCGTGACCTCACCCCCAAGACGAGGGTTAAACATATAATTTCCATAATCTAATCATCGATATCTTTTGAAGTGTTAAATCTTAAAAAATACTTTTGGGACAACGCCTAGTGTTATTCATAACTTCGTGAAAAGCATTATTTATGCTCTAATAATAAATTTCTCAGTTATGTGATGTCTTCTGATTGTTTTGTTTAAATAGTTTATCTAGATAGCTTACTTTTTTAGGTTGACAAAAAAATTCACCTATGAAAAAGATCAATGTTACCATTGTCAAAAGATGGAAATATCAACGTTAAAATCGTAAAGGAAACAGGGTTTCTAAAAACTCGAGGTTTTAGAGCTAGTTTGTCAAATTCCCTCAAGTGGTCCATAAATGTTCAAATTTTAAACATTTTTCCAGGAAAAGTTTAACTATTTCTTGAAAAAATCGACAAAATCGATCGTTTTGACGGAAAAAGTTTTTTAAAAAATGTTAAGATTTTTAAAAAGAAATAACTTGGAAAAAATTTCTGGACCACTATTTTTGGACCATCCTGCTGGTCCAGAAATGAGTGGTCCAGGGCCCGCCACTATACCCTACTGAACAGCATGCGTCATATGTCGGCAAAAAGATGAAAGGAAGCCGCCAAATAATTCCCCACGCAGAACGATGCGCCCCCAGGGATGTACAATTATGTAATTAACACAATTCCCAATGAAGGCAAATGTGGTCGACTTGCAGACTGCAGTACCACAAGAAATTGTCATTTTGCGCTGTCTTAAAACCTCAAATTATATATATAGATATTCAGCTGCAGTCATTTAAACTGCTTGGAAATATTCCCAGGATGCCCTAGTTTCTAAATTATTGGCCACACCCACTTTTGTTACAGTGAAAATGCACGTATGGACTTTGGGAATGCAGTAAATTCAAAAATGTGATTTCCATCAATTCTGAAAATGCACTCATTGACCCACACCCACCTTTTTGTTGGCCACGCCCACTTTCTCACATAAAAATACATGTATGGACTTCGGAAATGCTTTAGAGTGTCAAAAATTTTGATTTCCAGCAATTCTAAAAAAATGCACTCAATGACCCCTAGGTGACCTACTTGACCGTGGCCCATATTTTGAACCTCTATCGAGTGTCGACTCAATTGGTGTTGGACCCAGGTCTATGCATCATATCACGCCTGAGATATGAGTGTTACCCACTTTCAAAAATGTTGACCATGCCCACTTTTTTGTGTAAAAAATGCATGTATGAACTTTGGGAATGCATTAGGGGTCCAAAATGTGATTTCCTACAATTCTGAAAAAATGCTCTCAATGACCCCTATGTGACCTTCACCCATAATTTGAACCTCCATCAAGTGTTGACTCATTTGGTGTTAGTTAGGTCCATTCATCATACCATGCTTGAGATATGAGCATGACCCACTTCCAAAAATTTGGCCACGCCCCTTTTTTAACGTAAAAATGCATGTATGAACATCAGGAATGCTTTAGGGGGCCAAAAAATGTAATTCCCAGCACTGCAGACGATATGAAAATTTATTATTTTAATATTTGCTTTTTCCAAAACAAAATATCGAAACCACGTCATGTGACCCCTCTTTGGAACGAGCTCAGCGATATGATATGGTTTTGTTGAAATGTTTTGAAATGTATAATTTTTTCAACTACTTAGTTTATAAATTACTGGGGTGTATGCCGCCGATTCGTTAGATAAAGAGTTAATGTCTGTAAAAACTGAATGTGCTGACAATGTGTACATTTTTGTGGTAATATAAATTAACCCTTTACCAAAATTTATTATTTTAAATATAATTTTTTTAAAATTTTTCAAAAATTTCAACAAAACCATATCAAGTGACCCCTCGCTGGAACGAGCTCGACGAGCTCGTTCCAACGAGGGGTCACATGATATGGTTTTGTTGGAAATTTTTGAAAAATAATATTTTTTTCAGCTGCTGAATTTGGATATTACGCGGGCGGATGCGGGCGATTCGTTGGGTAAAGGGTTAAATATTTACAGCATATTTCTGTCTTTATTGACAAGAAACATGTGACGAGGTTAATACTGCGTTACTAGTTTTCATATTAGGATTTTGTTTAATGCTTGATCGTGTGGGTGCTTTTACGTCATGATTACAGTTTCACCGTAATAGCTTTTACGTCATCAAACGTCATCAAAGGGGAAGTTACAAAGCTGATTGACGTGAAGTCCTCTTGAAGGGGGAAGGAGGGGCGGATTGGATGGCGGCGACATTTTTCGCTGACGTTCCAGCAATCCAGTTGTATGGATATCAGTGTACCACAAATTTGATCAAAGTTGGATTCAAATTTTTCAAAGCTTAAAGAGAAAAGATGCTTACCACCGATAAAGAAATAGATTCCTAGTAACCAGCTCTTGTCTCTGTAGAATGTGATTGACTGCGCTGTGCTCCATATCAAAAGATAGCCACCAGTAGACAACAACAACCCAGCGACTGATGTCACTGTTGGTCCGAACTTGTCAAAAACAATGCCAGGAATAAAAGCAATACCGACACCGAAATTTGATAAAGACGCCAACATGGCAGCTGCAAATAAAAAAAATATCATTTATTTATTTATTTATTTATTTATTTATTTATTTATTTATTTATTGGTGTTTTCAATTGGGCTCGACAGTTTGAAATTCTCGGGGTCCTACCTGAGGTCTGCACATCCACAGACAGAGATAGAAATCCTTTAAAAACGACGGGAATTGGGAAAAAACTGAGGACAGCAAGTTAAGAAAATTGATTGACATTGAGTAGGAAGGGAAGTTGAAAACAAAAACGAACGTAACTATTTTTGAAGTCTGTGTTAACAAGCAAGCCGCAATAATGTTTTGGTAAGATCTATAGACTCTATGGAAAAATAAAACAAATACAGGGAGAGTAATCGCTTGACTGGACTGGTTACGTGAAATAATTCATGAGAGGTGAGGGACGTTGTACAAACACGAGCGCGCGAATGCGCGCGAGTGTTTTACGAGTGTTTTGTAATTTTGTCCTTCATCTCGAATGAATTGTTTCGCGTGATCAGTCCAGTCAAGCGATTACTCTCTTTATTACTTTTCATTATTAACGATAATTATATTATTTAACCCTTTACTTAACGTAACGACAAAACTGGCCAGCGCTATTCTCAAAAATTGCCAATTAATTTTCATTTTTTTGTCTCTAAAACATAGGTTATGACCCCTCATTGGAACGAGCTCGTCGAGCTCGTTCCAATGAGGGGTCATAACCTATGTTTTTGAGACAAAACATGAAAATAATAGTTATTCAAGACTTTTTTTGCAAATGTCTTTTGCTTTTCATGTTTGGTAAAGGGTTAAAAACACCCCCCCCCCCCCAAAAAAAAAACAATGAAGTCCCCATTACATCTACGACAAAGCGTCTTCGTTTACGTGCACGGATACATGACCCAGTTGTTGATTGCATAATTCAGTTGTGACGTTATCGTTTATAATCAAACCGGGAAATTCCAGAAAATCACACTTTGGAAAGTAATACAATCTTGTAATAAACCTTATAAGTACAAAGGGCTAACTACCCATACTATACTACGATACACCCCACCCCCGTACGAGAAGCCCGGCACCTACTGACGTGAATAGCGTCATATCAGAATGTACAGGGGACAACAATAGCGGTCAACGTTTCTAAGACGTCACGTGCGCATAATGACGTCAATAGCAATGTCAGCCGTTTGGCAGTGAAAACTTTCAAGAAAACCAACCTTCACCATCAATTTTGCATCACATATGCACTCTCTACACCAATAACACTGTGTTTACATACATCACCATACTTACCATAGCACACTCTATATGCAGTACTTGTACCACTTGCCGGATCTAGCCGGATGGAGTCAAAGGTTTGCACAGAAAAAGGTTGCTCTCCAAAGCTCCGCTTCCTATAGAAATGTATTGCTACTTGCTCCCCTAAAGCTCCGGGTAATCAGGCACGATTCATTCGTGCTATACAACTTAGGCTCAAGTCTGGCTCTTATTATTAAATGCCCAGATCGGTCCGTGGTGACTGGTTATTTTCGATATAATCAAAATTCTAAGCAACATAATAATTTGTCGCTTTTTCTGATATATAGCCGCATATATGAACAATGCTTCGCAATTTTGAACACGAACGTGAAAAATTATAACATATTTTAGACATTTGTCACCACGAAAATAACGTTTCACCTATTTTCAATCCAACTGTTTTCTTTACTTAACACTTTAACTCTTTTTAACACTGTTTGTTTACCAGGCGAATAGCCAAATGGTAGGATTGTGTCAAATTTCAAAAATAAGGTACGGTGTCTGACTTGAATTTTTATCCGGACTTAAAACTCACTACTAGTAACTTCTTTGTTTCAATTCTCTGTTATGGGAAACAATAAACGTTACGAATAATAAGTGTAAAGTGTATTGGAGAATGACCGAGCATTCATCCCTGCCTTTTTGTCGTAGTAAAAATCAACTTTCGATAAAATTACCTCCCAGGAAATTAGTAGATGAGCGCAAAAGGTCCAATTGAGAAGCAATTAATTGTTGAGGAAACACCTATGGCATCAGTAGGAAATAAATCAAGGTTTTGGTTCGTTGCGTTTGTATTCTTAATAAACGGAAATAAAAGACAGCTTTCGTTATTAAAAGTAACAAAAAGAAAGTTGTCTCCGTATGGCAAGCCAATTGAACAAATTATGGACTCAAATTATGGACTCAAATTTAAAAACTAGACATCCATATCAATAAAATATGTCAAAAATGCAACTGGCAGCTTCGTAATGTTGGAAGACTGAGACTGATCTTAACCAGTCAGCACTTGAAAAACTTGTGCACTCCTTCATCACCTCACAACTAAACTTATGTAATTCAGTGTTAGTGGCGCTTTCCCAGTGTCTGATTCAGAAGCTTCAAAAAGTTCAGAATACTGCTGCTAGGCTAATTTCTGGTACCAAACGAAATGACTGACCCCCACAGGCATTTCGTGAAATGACTGAAAGTTTTAGGCATTTCACGAAATGACTAATTTCACAGTTTGACTGTAACATATACACCATCACGCAGTCTCAGATCTAAGAACCAAATTCAACTAGTTGTACCTTTTAGCAGATCTAATTTGGCTAATGATCGTGTGTTCTCCATCGTGGGTCCCAGATTGTGGAATTCCCTGCCAATTAGTATCAGAATTTCAGAAACTCTCGATGTCTTCAAAAGAAATCTTAAAACTTTCCTATTTACTGAAGTATTCTCCTGAACCTCTCTAAGTAGCAACCAAAACAGATGTGACTCTTTATATCAGAGAAGTGTATTTTTTTTCTGCCAAGCGTTTTAGAGCACCATTTGTGGTTTTACGCTCTATAAAATTAATTATTTATTATTATTATTATTATTATTATTATTATTATTATTATTATTATTATTATTATTATTATTTTTATTATTATTATTATTATTATTATTATTTTTATTATTATTATTATTTTTATTATTATTATTATTAATTAGAATCAACTAGTTTATTTATAATCTACCATTAAGAATATCTATTAGTATCATACCTACCAACACTAAGTTAGCGTCCACGTTAGCTCTTTGTTAAGTGAATGTGTTTTTACAGAAATTTGAAAGTTTTTATTCCTCCTAGAAACAATTAGCAAATCCCACATCCTAGACTTCTATATCAATGAAAAGGACAGTGCCTATATTATATGCTATGATGTGCACGTTGTTGATATAAAGAAGAGAAAAAAGTTACAGAACATCAAGCGATGGTGAAAACCCGTTTTCTTATTTTTGAATAGTCTTCAACAGAGAATAATAGTCAAACGTTCAAACTGGACCATATCATGTGACCCCCAATGGAACGAGCTCGACGAGCTCGTTCCATTGGGGTCACATAATATGGTTTTGTTGAAATGTTTTGAAACATTATTTTTCAATTTACAAAGATCGGGGTGCCGTCGTAGGGTAATCCTGCTTGTTTTTCAAAGCTTTGAGAGCATTTTGACTGTTAATTAACAAAGATGTTTTGTTCAAATGAAATGATATGTACTGCTGGGGGCATGGTACAGTAATGTGCGTGAAGTGTTCGCATTTATAGAAAATATACTGTTTGGGAAACAAATGTTAAAAAGCGAACTTCTGTATTCTTATGCTATTCTACAAGAAAATACCTAGAGTTTGTGAAATGATGCGCATACTGATGATACAAATTCGATAACATTTCGAAATTTCTATTTTTATATGAAATTCCCAAACCCCTAAATTTAAATTTACTGACAGCTTTTTAAGAAATTAAGGGGAGCTAACTTTCCCGTATATCTCTACGACAATTGTTAGGCATGCTTGAGGCGAGTGACCGGGTATGCTTTTAAATAACGCACAGTTGTTAAAGCATTGAACGGGAGCGTGGTGGCTCATTGGTTAGAGCACTGGACTCTAACCAAACAGATCAACAGTTGCATCCTGGCAACCCCTGTCTGTCCGCATTGAGATATTCTGCACATCAATGGTGCACTTGCCTTCCACCAGTGGTGGCTCTACTTTGTTGGAAAATCGGACAGTTGCACGCCGATGCTAGGTAGTTGTTTCTGGATATTTTTGCTTCCTCCATCTGTAAAACTGTTTGACATAATATGAAAGTGTTGTTGAATAGTAATAAACAATTACCACCCAAACATTCAATCGAGATTCCATCCATGCTACTGCCTTCGATGAACTATTCAGAACAATAACTCGAGTTTATATTTTTAATTTTAATTTATTTTTAATTCTCCCCAATGTGATGAAATTATTTCATTTTTCCACTTTTAAATACGAATCTATCGTAAAGTGGGGTTTAAGTCACATAAAACACCCATGACTTATAATCTGTCCCGATTCGATTCGCGAGAACGAATTTTGATTCTCGTTAGTAGTATATATCAGGAAACACACCCTCCGAACATACCACTGTCCTATTAGAGGGTTTGGAGTCACAAAGCGACGTGGTCTCCCATAACATACCTCCAGTATACAAAATGGACGACGAAAACTTGTATCACCATAACAACAAGCGCTGCGCATGTGCTCTAACACCACATATCTCTATGGCAATGACGACACAACATGGCTACTCACGCGGACTACCACGACAACCAAACATGGTGTCATGTGACTATGACGTCAGATATGAGACCGGGGATGAGATCCGGGTGATAAGGGACGAGTCATCCCTGATATACTACTCTCGTGAACTGTTTCCGCGAAAATCAATTTTAGTTTTCATTTTTGAATAAGAGAGTACTGTTATACCCTTGTCCCCGTGAGTGTAACCAGTTTAGAATTTGAGAGCACTGCTGTACTCTTTGTCCCCGTGAGTGTAACCAGTTTAGAACTTGAGAGTATTGTTATACCCTTTGTCCCCGTGAGTGTAACCACTTTAGAATTTGAGATTACTGTTATACACATTGTTCCCGTGAGTGTAACCAGTTTAGAATTTCAGATTACTGTTATGCACTTTGTCCCCGTGAGTGTAACCAGTTTAGAATTTGAGAGTACTGTTATACCCTCGTCCCCGTGAGAGTAACCAGTTTAGAATATGAGATTACTGTTATACCGTTTGACCCCGTGAGTGTAATCAGTTTCGAATTTGAGATTACTGTAAAACACATTGTCCCCGTGAGTGTAACCAGTTTAGAATTTGAGATTACTGTTATACACTTTGTCCCCGTGAGTGTAACCAGTTTAGAATTTGAGATTACTGTTATACACATTGTTCCCGTGAGTGTATCCAGTTTAGAATTTGAGAGTACTGTTATACACATTGTCCCCGTGAGTGTAACCAGTTTAGAATTTGAGATTACTGTTATACACTTTGTCCCCGTGAGTGTAACCAGTTTAGAATTTGAGATTACTGTTATACACATTGTTCCCGTGAGTGTAACCAGTTTAGAATTTGAGAGTACTGTTATACACATTGTTCCCGTGAGTGTAACCAGTTTAGAACTTGAGATTACTGCTCTACACTTTGTCCCCGTGTGTGTAACCAGTTTAGAATTTGAGAGTACTGTTATACCCTCGTCCCCGTGAGTGTAACCAGTTTAGAATTTGAGAGTACTGTTATACCCTCGTCCCCGTGAGTGTAACCAGTTTAGAATTTGAGATTACTGTTATACACTTTGTTCCCGTGAGTGTAACCAATTTAGAATTTGAGATTACTGTTATACACATTGTTCCCGTGAGTGTAACCAGTTTAGAATTTGAGAGTACTGTTATACACATTGTTCCCGTGAGTGTAACCAGTTTAGAACTTGAGATTACTGCTCTACACTTTGTCCCCGTGTGTGTAACCAGTTTAGAATTTGAGAGTACTGTTATACCCTCGTCCCCGTGAGTGTAACCAGTTTAGAATTTGAGATTACTGTTATACACTTTGTCCCCGTGAGTGTAACCAGTTTAGAATTTGAGATTACTGTTATACACATTGTTCCCGTGAGTGTAACCAGTTTAGAATTTGAGAGTACTGTTATACACATTGTTCCCGTGTGTGTAACCAGTTTAGAATTTGAGAGTACTGTTATACCCTCGTCCCCGTGAGTGTAACCAGTTTAGAATTTGAGATTACTGTTATACACATTGTCCCCGTGAGTGGAACCAGTTTAGAATTTGAGAGTACTGTTATACACATTGTTCCCGTGAGTGTAACCAGTTTAGAATTTGAGAGTACTGTTATACACATTGTTCCCGTGAGTGTAACCAGTTTAGAATTTGAGATCACTGTTATACGCATTGTTCCCGTGAGTGTAACCAGTTTAGAATTTGAGATCACTGTTATACGCATTGTTCCCGTGAGTGTAACCAGTTTAGAATTTCAGATTACTGTTATACACTTTGTCCCCGTGAGTGTAACCAGTTTAGAATTTGAGAGTACTGTTATACACATTGTTCCCGTGAGTGTAACCAGTTTAGAATTTGAGATTAATGTTATACACTTTGTCCCCGTGAGTGTAACCAGTTTAGAATTTGAGAGTACTGTTATACACATTGTTCCCGTGTGTGTAACCAGTTTAGAATTTGAGAGTACTGTTATACACATTGTTCCCGTGTGTGTAACCAGTTTAGAATTTGAGAGTACTGTTATACCCTCGTCCCCATGAGTGTAACAAGTTTAGAATTTGAGATTACTGTTATACACGTCGTCCCCGTGAGTGGAACCAGTTTAGAATTTGAGAGTACTGTTATACACATTGTTCCCGTGAGTGTAACCAGTTTAGAATTTGCGAGTACTGTTATACACATTGTTCCCGTGTGTGTAACCAGTTTAGAATTTGAGAGTACTGTTATACCCTCGTCCCCGTGAGGGTAACCAGTTTAGAATTTGAGATTACTGTTATACACATTGTCCCCGTGAGTGGAACCAGTTTAGAATTTGAGAGTACTGTTATACACATTGTTCCCGTGAGTGTAACCAGTTTAGAATTTGAGAGTACTGTTATACACATTGTTCCCGTGAGTGTAACCAGTTTAGAATTTGAGATCACTGTTATACGCATTGTTCCCGTGAGTGTAACCAGTTTAGAATTTGAGATCACTGTTATACGCATTGTTCCCGTGAGTGTAACCAGTTTAGAATTTCAGATTACTGTTATACACTTTGTCCCCGTGAGTGTAACCAGTTTAGAATTTGAGAGTACTGTTATACACATTGTTCCCGTGAGTGTAACCAGTTTAGAATTTGAGATTAATGTTATACACTTTGTCCCCGTGAGTGTAACCAGTTTAGAATTTGAGAGTACTGTTATACACATTGTTCCCGTGTGTGTAACCAGTTTAGAATTTGAGAGTACTGTTATACACATTGTTCCCGTGTGTGTAACCAGTTTAGAATTTGAGAGTACTGTTATACCCTCGTCCCCATGAGTGTAACAAGTTTAGAATTTGAGATTACTGTTATACACGTCGTCCCCGTGAGTGGAACCAGTTTAGAATTTGAGAGTACTGTTATACACATTGTTCCCGTGAGTGTAACCAGTTTAGAATTTGCGAGTACTGTTATACACATTGTTCCCGTGTGTGTAACCAGTTTAGAATTTGAGAGTACTGTTATACCCTCGTCCCCGTGAGGGTAACCAGTTTAGAATTTGAGATTACTGTTATACACATTGTCCCCGTGAGTGGAACCAGTTTAGAATTTGAGAGTACTGTTATACACATTGTCCTCGTGAGTGTAACCAGTTTAGAATTTGAGAGTACTGTTATACACATTGCTCCCGTGAGTGTAACCAGTTTAGAATTTGAGAGTACTGTTATACCCTCGTCCCCGTGAGTGTAACCAGTTTAGAATTTGAGATTACTGTTATACACATTGTCCCCGTGAGTGTAACCAGTTTAGAATTTGAGAGTACTGTTATACACTTTGTCCCCGTGAGTGTAACCAGTTTAGAATTTGATAGTACTGTTATACACATTGTTCCCGTGTGTGTAACCAGTTTAGAATTTGAGAGTACTGTTATACACATTGTCCCCGTGAGTGTAACCAATTTAGAATTTGAGATTACTGTTATACGCATTGTTCCCTTGAGTTTAACCAGTTTAAAATTTTAGATTACTGTTATACTCTTTGTCCCAGTGAGTGTAACCAGTTTAGAATATGAGATTACTGTTATACACTTTGTTCCCGTGAGTGTAACCAGTTTAGAATTTGAGATTACTGTTATACACATTGTTCCCGTGAGTGTAACCAGTTTAGAATTTGAGAGTACTGTTACACCCTCGTCCCCGTGAGTGTAACCAGTTTAGAATTTGAGAGTACTGTTATACCCTTTGTCCCCGTGAGTGTAACCAGTTTAGAATTTGAGATCACTGTTATACCCTCGTCACCGTGAGGGTAACAAGTTTAGAATTTGCGATTAATGTTATACCCTCGTCACCGTGAGTGTAACCAGTTTAGAATTTGGTATTACTGTTATACACTTTGTCCCCGTGAGTGTAACTAGTTTAGAATTTGAGATTACTGTTATACCCTTGTCCTACTCTCGCGTTGTGTCCTTGGGCAAGGCATTTCACCCCGATTGTCCGTGATTGAAACCGTGTACTAAGGCGTACTGCACGCCGACGGTGTGGATGTCTGGTGAGAAAAAATATAAATAAATAAAAATAATATAAATACTTACGGGGCCTTTGACAAGTTTGTCGGAAATTCGATGGTCTCAACTCACTAACGGCACAGAAGCAACCAACACAATTGGTAACGGCTAAAATGATTTTACTAAATCCTATACCCAGTGCAGACGGTATCAATATTTATTATTTTAAGTATTTTTAAAAAATATTTTTCAAAAAATTCCATCAAGACCATATCATGAGAACCCTCATTGGAACGACCTCGTTCCATTGGGGGTCACATGATATGGTTTTGTTGAAATGTTTTGAAACATTATTTTTCAACTGCTGAAGTTGAATTTAATGCGGGTGGATATGAACGTTTCGTTAGTTAAGGGCTTAAAATTGTACCGTATTATGAAATACATCGGGGTGCCGTCGTAGGGTAATCCTGCTTGTTTTTCAAAGCTTTGAGAGCATTTTGACTGTTAATTAACAAAGATGTTTTGTTCAAATGAAATGATATGCACTGCTGGGGGCATGGTACAGCAGTGCGCGTGGGGTGTTCGCATTTATAGAAAACATACTTAAGGAGCACGGCGATGATATTTACACTGTATGTAGGCATCAATCGGCAAAAATCTAAATAGAAGAGATAATAATTATATATTTATTGGGGTTTAACGTCACTTTCGACAGCCAGGGTCGCCTCGTGTCCTTACAGTTGTACGGGCAGAGGAAGCCGAAGAACCCGGAGAGAACTGTCAGGCTCTCCAACATGCTAACTCCCCACAAGCAGGGTTAGTATTGGTTGAAGACAGTTGCACCATCGACATGAAGCACGCCTTAGTACACAATGCCACCGTGCCCCCACTTAGGCAATGGGGGTGAAGTGAAACGATAATAAGCTTTTAACATATTGAGCGACAGGCCTCTAAATTGCACCCAAATAGCGGCACCATATGCTATTCCCAAATTATCTGGTACTGCTAGAAGCCAATAGCAGGGCTTAAAAAATGATGACACCAGAGAAAAAGCCAACATTTTCCATGGTTTTGTTTCATTTTCAGTCAAACACAAATATTATTTTGTTTATATAAAGTTTGTTTTATTGCAAAGTACTGGAGATTGCCTGTATACACTCTACAATAATTTGTATTAAAACAAATTTTCAATAACAAATTTACACCACCAAAAATAACCTAGCCCTCAACCAGTTAAGCAACTCTGCCCAAATTATGCGATTATAGCGTGCTTTCTTTTCAAAAATTTTTGCAGTGTCTCGGCCATATAATTATGTTTGGTAGAGTTTCATCGAGGCAAGCAACAAAAATTGTTGCAGTGTCTCAGCCAAATAATTATGTTTGGTAGAGTTTCCTCGAGGCGAGCAACATTGATGAGAGGCATGTCTGTGACTCATGTGCAGCATATGGATAAGGTCTCCATTGAAACGGAATCTGCGTCGACCGTGTCGTGCAAGATTACTTTTCACTGGTAAACTCTGTATGAGCTTTAACTCAAAACATGGGATCTAATATATTCATAATTCTGGCGTTTTCAATTAAACCTCGGGCGTAATTTACATATTAGGATTTTGGCTTGATCCGGGAACTTTCTCGTGAAAACTCAGCTTGAGAAAGATAAATAATAATTGCGGTGAAGACCGATAAAAGGGACTTTGACCATGTTCACCAATGTTACTACCTGTGAAAAGCCCTATGTTAAATTTTAGCTTTTAAGTCCACTGCCGATGTAAAGCTTCTATTGCAGTTAAAACGTTTTCAATGAGAATTCTATTACAAACATTTACACCAAAAGTTGGAACTGCGTCCAACCTGACCTTTGACATGACCCAATTTGTCGACTTCGATACATTCACACTTCGCCGTATTTAATCACACATGCGACATTTTGCGGCACTATCAACTACGTGCAATGACATTGTAAGTTTAAAATATCTACACAAAATATTTTAAATTAAATTTTCAAGAATTGTTAATAATAATTTGACTGAAGAACCAAGGTAGATTCAATCAACGTTGATGATGTGTCTACATGTAGCTACCAATCAAGCATTCATGCGCAGCCGGATATACTACCCAGCGACACAGTTGTAAAAAAAAAACAATCCATGTGTTTGTTTTTTCTCCATTTTAAGTGACAAAGTCGATTATTTATTAAGAGCATGGTAATTTATTAAGGCCGGTAATCGGATTTAAACTGTAGAATAACAGCCTCGTGGTTAAAACCTTTATCCTACTCGTGGTTTAAATCTGATTACCGACACTAGTACCTCTTTATTCTATGTGTAAACTGTGATTCTGAGGGTTGAGGGAACCTGAAAGGAATGTGAAACAAACACAGTATATACCGCCACTTTTCTCTCCTACATGGCTATAATATGATGGATGCGCATTTGTCGTCGAGCCCAAATTAGACTAATCTAGATGTATGGTGAGGGAAGTGCTCATGTAGTTGGTGCAGCGGAGAAGCGGTGAATCTATATAAGTTAAACTGGAAAGTATTGTGCTTCGAGGTAGCTATATAACGCACGTTGCCAATGTGAGTTGCACACCGCCAGGCGGGTCGTAGTTAAAAAAGACCCCAAGTAGAAAAAGGGACCGCAAAAGACCGCAGGCAAAGTATAGGGGTTAGATTCCCCAAATGAACATTGTCTGATTATTTGGGATGTACCCATCATATATCCGAAGTTTGGTTCCGATCTTTTAATGTTAACCCCTGGGATTTCACTTTTAATGTATAGAGCGATGTCCGATTTGTGGTCTCACTTTCCCGCAACGAGGGACAAAGAGACCGCAAGTAAACTACTGGTTCGAAAAACATCAAATAAACGCTGTCTGATGAGTCAGAGTATATTCAACACATATCCAAAGTTTGGTACCAATATTTTAATTTTAACTCACAAAATTTAGCTTTTAATGTATAGCAAGACTAAGGACTTGCGGTCTGAATTATCGCTGAGGAGATATTTAGGTATATATTATAAATTAACGTGACTTTTCTTTTATCTGATTGGTTGACCTGTGCTGCGTTATTACTGATAATTTATCTTCTATCGAGGATTCTAAAAATAGCCGTGTACTATTCCTTTGCATAAAATACTTTCTAAAAAAATATTCTCGAACATTTAACTGACGGAATTCGACGCGCCCACTCAAGGGATTGTTTCGTGAATTCTATTTCGTTATTTCAATATTCAGGAATGAAAATGTTTGCCTTGAGCAAGGTCCTTGATAAAAGGAAGTGTTCCTAGGATTTAGGACCCTGCGAAGCTTCGAGATCCGATTCAAATCGAATCTTTGATGGGATGTGACTCGAATCGAATCCGTTATCACGGATTCGACTTTTCGAATCCTTCCAATTAGTTTCAACATACTCATCGAGGGGAAATTGTAACATCATTGTTCCGGTGTATTTCACCCGCGAAGTCGGCAAATCGCCATTGCAACGTGTATCATCTGGTTAAAGGCTAGATTAGTTTTGGTGATATGAATTTGTTATTCAAAACCGGTTTTATTAGAAATTATTGGAGAGTGCCTAAAGGTGCCCTCCAGTAATTTGTAATAAAACAACTTTATATAAATAAAACATTATTTGCGTTTGACTGCATACGGCCTGTTTCAAGTCGAGGGCCGTAAAAGCAACAGAGATATTCCCCATTAACAGGCGAAGGAGGGTGTGTTTATCGGAACTATTCGGTTGTGCTGATGTCCGATGAAATCTCAACGGACAATGCTGAATACCTCTTAATCAGCTCTGCCTCTGAACCCGAGGTTATGTTATAGTACAGACCTTCCTCCTTAACCTCGCAATTAAAAATTTTATATATCCGTTTCGTCTTGGATTCTTCCCATTCGCCTAGGATACAGTTAAAACTAGAAGTCCTGTCATGAAATGCGCACAAATTGCACGTTGATATGCGCGTTAATGTACGCATTATGGTCCCAGTAAAGCTATCAAATTCTGTACATATGGCCTGTGCATAATCAATGTTTCAGCCAATGGACCTCCGGGTAACCCGGAGGTCCATTGGCAGAAACATTGCATGTGTTTGCTGTGAGTAACCAGGAGAATCTGTCGTGCTTTGGATGCTATTCGATATGGCAATTGTGCACAATTCCAACGCGCAATTAAGCCTAAATAAGCGCACTATTCGTGACAGGACTTCTAGTTTTAACTGTAGAGCAAAATACTGAAAAACTTCGATGGCTGCAATATCTGTTCGTTTCTTCATCGATCGATACAATTAGATCTATTCGCATTCGATTCGAGCCAAAAATGAGGATTCGCAGTGTCGAAATAGGAATGGAATCCAGACCCGATGGGAAGCAGGATCTTTCCTAGGTTTATTCGATATACTATAATAATTATGCACTGCTTAGTGTTGAGAACGCGCCTCCAAGCATTGGATTACCTACTAAAATTCTGAGGATCATACCGTCATTTCTAACTGACCGAAAAATCAATGTGAGGGTTTACCGCAAGGTGTCAGAGGAAGTAATACTCGAAACGAGAACACCACAGGGCTCCGCGATCGAATATATATGCAAATGACATAGAAAATGTAGGGAAAACCTGTGTTGAACTATCGCAGTTCTAAGACGATAAAGGCATATTGACGGCCATTAAGTCCCGAAACATAATTAAAAATCGCCTGCAGGATATCTTCAGAGGTGGTGCGCCCTATGGCGCATCAAATTCAATGCCGCCAAAACTCTTTAAGAAGCAAAGAAAAAAATAGTCCTCAGAATTGAGCTTCAGTTACACGATCACAAATTAGAAGCTAGCAACGATGCCGATTTTTTTGGATTCATACTGGATAGCAACCTCAATCTAAACAGTCACGTAAACTCCATTACGGTTAGAATTACGAAACGTATCAATTTTCTGAAGATGATCAGAGGTAGAAATTGAGGTGCAAACAAAGACGTACTTCTCAAGCTTTACAAATCATTTATACGCCCGGTACTAGAATATGGTGCCATAATAACAACTGATCTGGGCAAAACCAACATTCAGAAGCTGCAGAGGGTTCAAAACCATGCCCTGCTCGTGGCACCATGCAAGCCCATATGGACACCGATAAAGGAACCTCATGAGCTAGTAAAAATAGAAACTATTGAAACGCGATTAAAAGACCCACAAAACAAAAAGCTTAACAGATTCCAAGATAGCGAATTAATGGTAGAGCTGAACGAGCACCGAATCCTAACAGAAAAACAAAATAAGTCACAGAAAATTAAAATTATACAATAGAATGCGTGGAGTCAGTAAGGATTGCCTCGCTACGCATTGAGAACTTTAGGATTGAGTCTGCGAGGACTGCCTCGCAACTCTGCGTGTGGGGAGCGGGCTATGAAAAAAACCATCACTAACCCCATCAATAGCACCAAACACACAACACACACAATATACAATAGCGGATTTCTGTCTCTCTCTACCTCTAACTTTTCTGACTGAACACTCTAAAGATTTCTTGAACCAGACGAAGCGCAGAAGGAATTGGAACAAGCTTTTTGTTAACATACACAGGGAAACCAAACACCAAGCAAGGATTGAAATAAGATTGCCTAGTTGGGACCAGTGCACATTTTAAATAAACATATGAATATATGGATAAAGATATATGATCCCCTTTAAGGCTTTTTGGGTGTATGTCTGGAATCTTTTATTATTTTTCTCCCCATCGCTCCGTCATCTGTTCGCCCTGATGGCAGAGCAGATGACCAAGGCTCAGCATCCACTCTCCCTTATAGGCTGATGGATGACTCCCAGCTTTCAAAGACACATAGTGGTGATTTTTTTCTTTTTTACAACCCTTATGGAGAATATGATGGGGCTGCTTCCAAACCAGCGACTGTTTGGGTTTCTTTTTCTTTTTTCTAACACAAATAAATATGACCACGTTTCTAAATAAACACATAGCAGAATTCTTGTAGTTATGAACAATTCCGTGTCAACTTCCAGTTCGAGGTTCTCGGGAGTCGCACACTCAAACCAAATAAGATTATTTGCCCTGAACTCTCGTGGATTCAAAAGCAAATAAAGTTATTCGGGTCGTAAGGGATTTCAAATCCCACATCGTGCGTGTGCGCTTTCGGCGCGCTGAAATTTTTCATTTCATTCAGGAGTGACGTCATAACTATATGACAATTGCTGGTCTTCGAAAAACGTTGGGAAATCGCCCAAAAATCCATTCATGCCACAACAATATCGTCCAACGTCTTTCAACATTTCACTGCACACGATGTTTGCAACATGTTGAATTCATATAGAATATACCCAAAGTAGCTTGGTGTACCAAATGTTCACCACGAGTGGTGAAGTGGTGTTAACAGCGAGCCTTTGACGAGCGGTTAGCGCCACTTCACCACGAGTGGTGAACATTTGGTACACCAAGCTACTTTGGGTATATTTTATTTATACCGTGATCGTCAGATTATTAAGAGTCGCTATCATTTGTTCTTGATTTTACTGAACAGCAGATGTACATACGTGTGAATCTGTTTTTTATTTATCTGAGCATCGGTGGGCGGGACTTCCGCTACCAATTGTATCAGCAAAACGAAATGGAAAAAGAAACTGAGCCTTTTTGGTTTTAATAACATAATAGCATACTATTTCGAATTTTGGATGCTTTATTAACATGAGACATCGCATGTTTGTTGATTTTTGATAACTTATGAGGTAAACTCATTTAAAAGCGTAATAAATAATTGCCGCTTTTTTTCACTCTCCGCGAGGCGACGATCGATAAATTTAGAAAAGTTTGCATTCCGTCGAGGTCACCACAGGTCAACTTGGATGTAATTCCACTGTATGTGTAACTTTTAACTATTGAAATCCCATTGCTGGCGTGGCCACCACGGTTGGTGTGTAAAGCTAAAATTTATGCCAAGGGCTTTCTTATATATAGTAGAATAGGTAATCATGGTATAAAACATGTCACACCGGGATAGCTGAGTGTATTCAAGTTTACCCGAGAATGTACTAGACACATCCAGTGGACTATAGGTGACAATATTGATAATTGCGATAGATTTAGCATGCTCTATGGTGATTTCTGTAAAAGACATTTGGAGTCTACAACCTACACAGTAGTCTATTCCTATTTAAACCATGGTTATCTATTCTACTATACATGAAAGGCCATGACATAAATTTTAGCTTTATACACCAAATGTAGTGAACACGCCAGCAATGGGATTTCAATAGTAAAAATTTACATCCAAATTGACATTTGGTGACGTCGACCGGAATGTTAACTTGTCTAAAGTTATCGCACGTCGCCTCGCCTCGCGGAGAGTGAAATGAAAGTGACAATTATTTAATACATTTTTAAACGAGTTTACCCCATAAAACACCACAAATTAACAAACATACATTGTCTCATGTTAATAAAGCATCCATAACTCGACATAGTATGTTATTAAAATATAAAAGGCCCTGTTTTTTTTCTATTTCGTTTCGGTGATAAAATTGACATCGGAAGTATCGCCCACCGATATTCATGTGAAAAAAACCCCCAAATTCGCACGTTTGTTCGGCAGCTGCTCAGTAAAAGCGAGAAAAAATAATAGCGACTCTTAATAATCTGACGATCACGGTATAAATAAAATATACCAAAAGTATCTTGGTTAACACCACTTCACCACTCGTGGTGAACATTTGGTGAACTAAGCCGCCATGTGTATATTCTATACTTCAAACGCAATGTCCAATCGCGAAAAGTGAAACTGGATCTATACTCAGCCGATTCATGTACCTGTCGTGCAAGTGATTTTCGATTATGCAACCCCTTAAACAAGCTAATAACACAGCAATTAATACATATCAGGGTTCAAACATTAATCCAATCCATTCAACCTAGACACTTACAGACATGGCGTAGCTAGGATTTCCTATTGAGGGGGCTATAATATTTTTGGTAGTGCCAGGTTGATATATGCCTCAAGCGTATGCCTGACATGGGGACGGGATGGTATGGCCCTCCCATTGGTGGATGTTCGGAAAGGGAGGCTTCCCGGAAACCCACAATAAGAGAGCCATACCCACCCCACCAGAGACCTACGGTATCCACCTCCCATTGGTAGGGGTTCAGGGGAAGCTCCCCAAGAAAATTTTGAAAATTTAATGCCCAGAGAGTGAATCCCGTGTCCTTTGGTACCTTAATGTTCCCATTTTGAGGGGGCACTGTTATGTTTAGGGAGGCATGACCCAATAGCTCCTCCCGGTTAGGTCACTGTTTACAGAATTTATTACTTTTGAGGTGGTAACTACACACCCTGGTATTTATATCTTCCTTTCAAACTTCAGCATTTGTCCTCAAAATGGAAGAAGTACATTAGATCTTAAGCTCCGGTTTGAAGAAGGAGAATACCTGGGTGATTCAGGGAGATTTACTTGGAACTGTTGTGTCGTGTTAAACGTATGTTTAGTAAAGACCTAGGTTAGATACCTAGAATGAGGCACTTTTGTCTTTGTTTTAGGCACAGCAGACTCTAATATTAAACCAACCAAGCGACGTCAGCAACCCTGACATTTCTCGCCAGGAAAATCGACTATCGATAAAGTTATCTCCCATGAATTTATTACACTGACGAGGAAGGTCCTATTAAGAAGCATGTAATCGTGGAGAAAACAGCTATGACATCAATTGAAAATAAAGTGAAGCTCCCTTTTGTTACAACAGATAGATCTCGGACATGTATGTTGGTATCGTTTATCAAAAGTTACAAACGGAAACTTGACTTTTTCATGGCAAGCTAATTAGAAACAAGTAAGTAACGTTCACTTTGGCTCTTTGTTTTGCGAATGTGTTTTCAGGGCCGCCGAGTTCGTGGACGGGCGTCGAAGTAATGTGTTGAACGGGTGTCACGGTCTGCGAGCACTGAAGACATAATTGGTAAGCAAGGGGGGAGAGTGCAGATTGGAATCTGTGAATCCTCCCCAGAACATTTTTTTTAAAAGCATTAGAAGCATTCTCCTGCATTTTCTTGACAATATCTACCCAATTATTTCCTTACAGTTTGAGATAATTTATTACCTGTATTTATGTGTGTATGGTGCATGCTTTCTCCAAAGATAATTGCGACCACCACGATGCAGGAAGGACCGATGAGAAACCAACAAACTGGAAGAAGTGTTTTTTTTTTATATGAATTATCTCAATGGAACCTGGTCAGTAATGCAACTATGTACTCTTGCCACCTCCACCAGCGTCGCAGGTCCGGACCAAAAACCTTCCGACAGTAATGCCACTACGTACTCTTGCCACCTACACCAGCGTCGCAGGTCCGGACCAAAAACCTTCCAACAGTAATGCAACTACGTACTCTTGCCACCTCCACCAGCGTCGCTGGCCCGGACCAAAAAACCTTCCAACAAGTCTCAGCTCAGTCGAATAGATGGGTCAACCTACCTTTTTTCCAAACACCGAAAGTCCAGGACCCCTAACGGGACATTTCCCCCCTTACCCCGTCCACTTGGCGCTAGCGTGTGTTTTTACAGTAATTTTCAAGTTTTTATTCTTCGGAGAAAAAAAAACGCAAATCTCATTTGTTAGAATTTTATATTAACCCTTTTCCCAACGTAAACGGAAAAAACCGGCTAGCGCTATTCACAAAAATCACCATTCCATTTTCGTTATTTTTTTCATTTTTTGACTCAAAACCAGAGCTTATGACCCCTCATTGGAACGAGCTCGTTGAGCTCGTTCCAATGAAGGGCCATAAGGTATGGTTTTGACACAAAAAGTCTACAAACTAGTTATTTAAGAATTTTATTTGCAAGTGTCGTCTGCTTTTCGTGTTAGGTAAAGGGTTAAAGGAAAAGATGATATCTGTACTGCCTGTAAAGACGCGCACATTGTTGATTTATTTATTTATTGATGTTTAAGGTCATATACTTATGCACAATGGCTAATCATGACCGTGACAGTTTTACGCCTGGAGGAAGCCGGAGTACCCGGAGAGAACCACCGAGCAACGACGAGCAGCTGCCAGCTCCCCAACATCGTAACTCCGCACAGCAGCACAGGCAGGGTTAGAGTGGTTGAAGACATGCGTACCATCGACGTGCAGTACGCCTTAGTACACGGCGTCATCGTGCCCCCACGCGGGCAATGGAGATGAAGTGTCTTGCCCAAGGACACAACGCGGTTGCCGCAGGTGGGATTCGAACCGAGGACCTCTCGGCTTGCAGCCTGCACCTCTACCTACTGAGCCACCGCGCTCCCCGCACATTGTTGATAAAATGAACAGAAAAAAAGATGCTGAAAGCGCCGTTTTCTTATTTTTAAATGGGTTTAAACAGAGAATAATAGTCAAATATTCAAGTTGATTGGAGAATCGTCACGATATAGCCTTAGATGTTGATGTGGCATAAAACACCAAGAAATAGATAAACACTGAATGGGGAAAAATTGTAAAAGCCAGCTTTTGTACAAATGACTTGTATATATAATCTAATGTTATTTTTCTCTTTTCTCTATTCAGTTCGGCTTGGTGTTTATAACCTCTGTGTTCATCGGCGTCATTTGTATATTTTGTCCGAAAAACTATATTTATGAAGTCAGTCATGCGAATTAACACAGCATCTTATCATCGATCGATAGGCATTTTGCGATGTAGGCTAATTAGGAAGACGAAACGCGCTAATAGCGACAATTCGACGAAGCTCAAACAAATCCTAGTGTAATTCTTCTTCTCTGATATACTGCTATCACACCAAAGGTAGATCTCAATTCGATCATACTTCGACTGAGATAGAGTTTCAGATCGAGTTTGATCGAGTTAGAACGTGTTATGATCGCCATGGTCGTGTTTAGGTCTTTCTCATCGAGAATATCGAGCCCAGCCATCTCGATCATTTAGGGTTGCAGTGATATGATCGTGTTTGCTCAGGTCGATCAACTGATTGAAGTCAGCACGTGTTGAGAACGTTTTTAGATCGACTTAAACGAGTTAACCCTTTACCCAACGTAACGGCCAAAACCGGCCAGCGCTATTCTCAAAAATCGCCAATTAATTTTCAAAATATTTTCATTTTTTGTCTCAAAAACATAGGTTATGACCCCTCGTTGGAACGAGCTCGTCGAGCTCGTTCCAACGAGGGGTCATAACCTATGTTTTTGAGACAAAAAATGAAAAAAATTAGTTATTCAATAATTTTTTTTGCAAGTGTCGTCTGCTTTTCATGTTAGGTAAAGGGTTAAAATCGAGTAAGAATTGAAGAGATCGAGGTAAAATCGAGTTAAAATCTACTTGATCGAGTCAACATCTATTGAGGTTTGGGGCCTTGTCCAACTCAACAGCAAGTCGATCTACTCGATCTTAACTCAATCTGTTTTCAAGTGGAAATATAATAATGATCCCTGATGATCCTTGGAAAATTAACATTATATATAGATCGAGTCGCGGACGTCGTAGAAAACCACTTGGTCGAGCGGGCGTCGAGTAAGCATCGAGTCGCGATCTGATTGGACGAGTTATGGTCGAGTTGGCATCTGGTTGTGCGAGTTGCGCCCGAGTCGTTGTCTGATTGGTCGAGTTACTATCCACGTATAATCGAGTTCTGATCGAGTCAAAAACGAAGTGACAATGTTATGATCGGTTTGCTATCGTCTTAATCGAACTAAGATCTACCTATCACATAAAATTTGAAGAAAATCAAACAATTTGACAGCTTAATCGTAATCTAATCGAGTTGAAAGGTTTTTTTTTATTATCGGGTACATCGACCTGGTCGTTATTTTATCGATTCTCGGTGATAGCAGCAAAAGGTCTTGTTTTGTTCATGACACTTCTGATCACACTCAACGGTGATATTGAATCCAACCCCGGCCCACTAAATGATTCCAACGAAAAGAAGACAAGTTCTTGTATATCAGTTTTAAACTACAATATTCGCCCGTCATCGATGAAATAAATGATTATGATATTATCTGCTTTACTGAAACACATCTTGATAAAAATGTTTGTTACTAATGACATACTAATACTAATGCCCAATCTTTCACCAACAACTGTCCACAATTGTAATCAATTTGGAGGGGGCATCGCAGTGTATTTTGCCGACAACAAATCGTCGTCTGAGTTCCAATGTGTTCTATGTGCCTACTAGCACACAGAACACATTTTAACTCCGGGGACGATATGTTACGAAAAAATAGAGGATTTCTCATTTGACGATGAAAAGCTTTTGATTTGAGGTAGGAAACCACAGTGAATTCATCCTTTGTGATCCACCTTGGAAGAAAAATTAGGCTAAGCTAAGTCAAGAAATCCATCGGTTATCCTCGTAGGTGACCTCAACTGCGACCTGTTGAAGTCTAAAGGCAAAGTACAAACTCTTATGAGTAGTTTGATTATGATAAATAATATCACTGAAGCAACACGAATAACCCCCACATGCAGTTCTCTGATAGATTCTATAATTGTGAGTAACTCGGTTAGAGTACAGAACTCGGGAACTCGATCTTGGACTGTCTGATCATCGAGCCCCGTATGCCTATACCTCCCACATAAGATTGAACCCTCCACCTACAAAAAGAACGGTCTGAAATTTTAAAAATGCTGATTTGTCAACAATGATCCGAATTCTGAGTGAAACAGACTGGGAGAATCGTATATGCTCTACGCATGATATTGATGAATCGGTCCATAACTTTACTATACGATTTCTTGAGATCGCTAAACGATGCGCTCCTTCATATAATGTTACCATCAAAAATACCGACAAGGCATGGTTTGATAATAACATCCGGAGGGAGATTCGCAATAGAGACAGACTTCGAAAACACGCCAGTCCCCATCTGCATTTTTTAATGGCAAATAAAAATATGTTTAGTTTATGGTAGACCGCGTGAGCGGCCATCTTATGGCTTTATCCCCTTTGTGTCATACGTGGTTTCAATGCGCATGCACAGCGCATGTTGTTCGGGTGTTACGTGTTTCCGTCGTCCACTTTGTATACTGGAGGTCGCCATCTTGGTTTCTATGGCAGCCCGTAGATGCTATGAACATGGAAGGCTTCTTAAAAGAAAGGGCTATATTCGGAGGGTGTGTTCGATTGAATAGGAGTAAATCTAATTACCACAAACAACCCGAAATTCCTCCAAAACATCCAAAAACTACCGAAACGGACTTTATTTCGTTCGGATTTCCCCATTTTGGGCTTATAAAAGTAGTACGGCGAGTTATAAGGCGCGTTCCTTTGTATAAGAGTAGCACGGCGAGCTATAAGGCGCATTCCTTTGTATAAGGGCAATTTTGTTGGTTTCAATACTTACTATTTATCTTGATTAACCCTTTGAATACTGGTGGCATCTTCCATGCCAGTTAAACGGAAGAGTGTATATCCGTTATTTGGGGGTAGAGAAATCAGGCTGCACGTTGAAAATATTAATTGTTCTACCACACACATTCACTTAGTAGCCACCCTACTTAATGAAATTATGACGTATCGTTTTGCTGGACCAGAAAAGTGGTCTCTCGTGTTGAAAGAGTTAAATATACTTTTACTTTTCATTCAACAGTAAAAATCGAAATTGGAGCACAAGTGCTTAACACTTAGAGAACCTCTGCTCCCGTACATTGATTGATCGTGTACAGTTTACAATGCGGCAGAACGAATAATATCACAAATATAGTTAAATAAAATTAAGCATAATCAGAATATGTAATAAAATAATGAAAGCTGAACAGAAAATCATAAACTACAACAGCAGATCCAATAATGATGACCCCTAACCACCGCATTCCATAGAATTTCAGCCTTAATGTGAACGAAATTCATAACAGTTAATATCTACATGTCTACCAATTTCCAAATTTCCAGTACCCGAAACCCCACAGCCGCCCATCGTCGTATTTACGGTAATTCAACAGTGGGGCGGAGACTGGGGGAAGCGCCACGTGGACAGTCCCATAACAATCCTGGGCTGCGTGTCCTGCTGTGAGAGTGCACCCATGGCAAAAGTTGACCCGTTAGTGTATCTGTTAGCACATAATTTAGTTATTGGCGCATCTAACTGCAAGACTCAAATCTGCGTGAGTCGCGAATAAATGTATGAGGAGTTAAAAAATAGATGTATTACTGCTGTCGGATAATGTCTACTTAATGTACTATAATGTACTATTTATCAATTTGGATTCCTTCGGTATCCTGGATTTCTATCTGTTTTCCCCTGGAATCCTCCTTGTTCTCATCCAAGGAATAGTGGATGAACCACTTGGAACAGATTTAGCGTATTGAGTACTATTGTTAGCAACATGTCACGTGGCATCCCACTTCAGCACCCCTCAATAACCAACGACTCACCTTCGGCTCCCCTTTTTGATGATATGAGGCCATGAAGGTCACGAGGAAATCTCTCAGTTTGGTATAATCTTACTGCCATTTTATCCCCATCTTGGTATCTAACGGCCATGTCTCGTGGCGCCTCACTTCCAGCACCCCTAAATAAAAAACCACTGGCCTTCGGCACGCCTTTTGTATGAGGACACGAGGGTTATAATCTGCCATTCTCCTTATCCTCATCTAGATCTCTAACGACCACCTTTCGTGGCACTCCATTTCCAGCATTCCTAGGTAATAAACTACTGGCATTCGGCACCCAATGGGCATGGGAAAATTCCTCAATGAGGTTTACTCTAGCGTTCCTCTTATCCTCATGTAGGTATCTAACGGCACGTCTCGTGGCATTCCACCTCTAGCACCCCTAAATAACACACGCCAGGCCTGCGGCATCCATATTCTATCATATGAGGTCATGAGGGCCGAGAGGAAATCCCTAAATGAGGTATAATCTACCTGTCGTCTTATCCTCACCTATGTATGGAACGATCACGTCCCGTGGCGCCCCAGTTCCAGCACCCATAACTAGCAAACGAGTGGCTTTCGGCACACCCTTTTATCGTATGAGACCATGAGGAAATCCCTTAATGAGGTATAATTTACCACCCCTCCTGTCCTCATCTGGGAATTTTGGGGATACCTGTGGCAAGATGATGTACCATTTTATGATACCTTTTGAGGATACAATTTAAGGATATATTTTGGTGGGATACGATACCTTTTGGAGGATGTCTATCTGTAGATATTCATCAGATAGTTGCATCTAAGTACTTAATTCTACGAACTGCACCTCAGAAGAAATCAGCGACACTTGTCTTTTTCAAATTTCTCGGATGCCATAGAATTAAGAAAGGACGCTGGTTTTGTTTACATTGGTATGGCGGGGGTTCGAACCCACGCCGGGAGAGTTTCCTTCGGCACCAACCGCCTAGCGAAACTATACTGAACCACACACACACCACTCGGTCACCGACAGACCCACACGGCCTACGGCCTGTCGGTGGCCGAGTGGTGTGCGTGGTTCAGGTCTGTCAGTGGCCGAGTGGTGTGCGTGGTTCAGTATAGTTTCGCTAGGTGGTTGGTGCCGATGGAAACTCTCTCGGCGTGGGTTCGAATAGACAACACTTGCAAACAAAATTCTTGAATAACTAGTTTTTTTCATTTTTTTGTCTCAAAAACATAGGTTATGATCCCTCATTTGAACGAGCTTGATGAGCTCTTTCCAAAGAGGGGCCATAACCTATGTTTTTGAAATAGAACTAATAATGAAAATTAATTGGCGATTTTTGTGAATAGCGTTGGCCGATTTTGACCGTTACTTTGGGTAAAGGGTTACGAAAAGTGATGTGAATCAAATGGGTTCTACTGGTCAGAAATTAGTTTCAATCTCACAAGACAAACCTGATATAGAGTAATCAAAATAATGATATTGAAGAGCTGAATACCTCATGTGACTAACATGGGTTAGTGAAATAAAAAATGAAGAAAATTTTTGTTTGCATAAACTTTTCCGAGGTTATCAGTTTGAGACTTCGCAATACTTTCAGTATCTCGCACTGAAACACGCCATTAACATGGGGCATAAATCAAGTTCACATATATATGAAATGAACTCAAAACAGCACACCACCTTCCACTGCTGTGAAAGCTCTATGCTGAAGATTTTGAAGAAAAGAACCTAATACCACACAGATGAATATGTTTTGCCCAGCTGCAGAGCCATGATTCTCAGATGAGCAAAACCTGCCACACCTGACTCATTCATCCCTGATCCCCAAGAATGCAGACACTAATTCTGTCTCAGATCTTTACACTTCCCCAAGTCCCCTCTCAGTCCTCCATTGCAGTATTGACTGTTCATCATTGGCTTTTCCCCTCACCCAACTTAGCCTCCTGTCTCAAGTCTCCAATTCCTCCAGGAATTGTGTTGTTCATTTTATTGAAAAATGAGAGCACTTTCAAAGAGACTGTTTAAGGGTCCTTATTTCTCCTAAACCATACATTTTTGAGCCTTTGTAATTAGAGGGTCATAAGCTATGGCAACCCCCCCCCCCCCGCCCCCCTAAAGAAAATAGACTTTGGGGAGATTTTACAGAAAAATAATTATAGTGTCATCTTCTGCTCCTATTCGGTAAAGGGTGAACATAAGGTATAGGGGTTTTAACTTTGTCAAACTTGACAGTTGACTCACATGTCTGTCATAAATCACCCCCACATCCTCAAAAATGATTTTAAAGTTCAAACAATAAATAACCCAGTCAAAATTAGATAAGAATTTGTCAAAAAATAATATCTACAAATCATCTAGTCACCCATGAAATGTAGAAACAACTGAAACAAGAATTTGATTTGGTAACTGTAACTGTTGGATCAGAACTTGAATCTAACAAAGGAATAATAACAACAACAAAAATAAATAAATAAATAAAACCTAAACTCTATCTTCCTACACAAGCACATAACCATTTATTTATTTATTTATTTATTTATTTATTTATTTATTTATTTATTTATTTATTTATTTATTTTATAATATATGTAGGTTTCAATGTACGTCTGTATGCAAAACATGAATTAAACTGATTTATTAACCCTTTACCCAAACGCAGACGATATCAAAATTTATTATTTTAAATATAATTCTTTCAAATTTTTAAAAAATTTTCAACAAAACCAAATCATGTCGAACTGAATAACTTTTCAAACATACGGGTGTCACTTGAAACCCAGGTTCTAAGCCACTCAGTAGCAGCTGCTATTGTAACATACAGCAGTTTAGGAGCAATGTCTTTAGAAGCTATTAATACTGCACAAGTTATTGTTGAGTTCGATCAGTTGTTTGACTCTTTCAGTTCTTTAACACAAATTGATAAACTGAAACCTCATAGAGCTGCTGTATTAGATTCATCAGTTCACCTGAAATATTTAACTGAATGCCAGCAAAAGCGTCCAGATTGAAACCTTTGGGAACAGATGCTGACAAGTTACACTTCATAAATGGCTGGAAAATATTAATTCCTGCTCTTATTGGCCTGTGGCAGGATTTGTCAAAACATTTCAACTTCAAGTTTCTGTTAACAAATCGTCTGAACCAAGATTGTTTAGAAAATCTATTCTCTCAGATTCAGCAAGCTAGAATCTGTAGGGAAAATCCAAATGCTGACCAATTTGCCACTGCGTATAAGCAATGCCAAGTGATCCTAATTATTAAACCACCAAAAAATAGCAATTGTACAAATGACACCGATACAATTTAAGTTCACTTCAAGAGTTAACAACGAAATCTTCAGATCTGAGTACAAAATGTAGTACTTAACATACATAAGGGCAGTGGAAGTCAGAGACTGATCATACTTATGCAACAGCAATCTCAAGCAGCCTGGATATTTCTATGAAAAATGTATCAGATTTCATAGCTTCCTTGCCAGAAAAAACACTCTGCACTTCATGTATATTGCAGGATATATTGTGAGAAATCTGAAAAAGACATGAAAATTGTAAGACCTGTAACTATGATAAGCTTATTTCAGATCATAAGCAATACCAATCAGAAGAGCATTCACTGGAAAGTCTTTTCTAATGAAAAAGGTTGTTTTGGTGGTCTGGCCGTTCCATGTTACTCCTCAAGGAAAGATTGAAGCCAAATTAGAGAGCATTTTCCAAAGCACATTTAACCCTTTACCCAACGTAACGTTCAAAACCGGCCAGCGCTATTCTAAAAAATCGCCAATTAATTTTCATTATTTTTTTCATTTTTTGTCTCAAAAACATAGGTTATGACCCCTCGTTGGAACGAGCTCGTCGAGCTCGTTCCAACGAGGGGTCATAACCTATGTTTTGAGACAAAAAATGAAAAAAATTAGTTATTCAAGAATTATTTTTGCAAGTGTGGTCTGCTTTTCAGGTTAGGTAAAGGGTTAAACGCATTGCCCATCAAGATAAAATCAAGATGAGGCTCTGTACAAAACTGTTCAATGAATGTGGTGATGCAGTGGAAGACATACTCTGCCACAATGCCATCAAATATATCATTGAGCTCTTTGTCATTATCTGCATACATGGTAATGTCAAATTCCAAAACTTTGACCCACAAAGAACTAAAACAAATCAAAAAAAAAATCCAAACAAGACAGGAAAATTATCAAAGTCATGTATCTTTACAAAATGTTTAACAGTAGATTAAAATGTTTATTTTCACATGATATTGTTTTGTTGAAATTTTTTGAAAAATAATATTTTTTTAACTGCTGAATTTGCATATTACGCGGGCGGATGCGGGCGATTCGTTGGGTAAAGGGTTAAACAGTTCACTCAATGACTATTGTGTATCTCTTAACGTCAAACCTGGTCGTCAGATCATGACATTGGGCAATGTAGGGAGTGAATTGTAGTCATTAACTCAAGACCTATTTGATTGTTGCTTTGCTTTCAGTATTCATTAGTGTTGTTCTTTAGTCCACCCTTTTGAACTTTTGTGTTTCTCTTAACGTCACGACTGGTCAACAGATAATGACATCGGGCATTCTACAGAGTGAACAATAATCCTAAACCCCATTCAGTCTAGTTTGTTCATACTAAAGTTGATACATGAGAATGTCATTCAGTCTTAATTTCAAACTAATAAAAGTTACGTAAATTTTAATCAGAAATATTGGAAGGCACTTCTCAGAGCTATATGTTCCTACCACAGTTCCATATGCCATAGCTGAGAGCCTTTTTGATAGACATTTCATCAAAGGAAATTATACATGTTATGTCCTCTGGTAAAGATTGGAATTTTTTCTCAGAAGATCAAAGCTAGGCTGACTGCTAGTATTCCTCACCCATCTTTTTATTGATGAAACAGAGGATAGAATAAATAAATTTGTTGACAGCCGAATTTTTTTTTTACTTTTGTAATATATGGACAGAGCTATTAATTTGTCTTCATCTATCCACCGGTAACCCTTCTTATGTCGTTTTGACATTTTTAACTGTGAAATGAAGAATTTTTGCAAATTTTTCTGGTAGAAACAGAGAGACTTGCTTCAAAATTCTATCAATGTTAGTTTTTCAAAATTTAATTTGACAGGTATATAATAAAAAAGACCATAGGTACAGTAAAGTTTTGTTTTTTTTCCGTGTTCATGTATCGCATCGGTTTGAGGACCTTCAACCAAGCAATATCGCACGAGTCGGCTACCTGTTGAAGTTCCTCAGCTCGATGCGACACAAAGGAAAAGAAAACTTAACTCCATTCGTAATCTCAATATATTGTGCTTACCTTCACTCTGTGTGTAGTTATACGTGGCTTTCAGTGGATTTTGAAAAATACTGAATAGGGACACTATTCCACTCGATAGTTGGGCGAAACAAGCAATAATAAAAGCTGTCCATAGCAGAAAAAATAACAGACGTTCGTGGTTCCCCATTGCGTAATACTTGGTATCAGCTCATAGTGTTCAACATTTTCATCTCCTATTTATGATTATGTACACAAGATATTTCTTTGTCAAGAACTGTTTACATTGTGCACATATCCAATTCACCCAGTAGCTGCATACTTACTTCAACGGCCATTCATTATTCGGCTAATAAATATGCCTTGTTGGTTATCAAGATAAAGCTCCTTTACCCCTTTAAACCCGACAGACCTCCTGTCCAGGAACAGATACATCATAATTTCATTCAGTAAGAATGATGGCTGCGAAGGGAATGTGTGGAGTAAACCAATGAATATTCAATATTTTCAACGTACAGCTCTCAGGCTGCAGTTCCAAATTTTTATCAGTTGAACAAAATAAGATAAACAAACTGTGGGTTGAGATGTAATTTATTTTATCAAAAAAACATATCATGTACGTGCTTTCGTGTTCAACCTATGAAGTAATATTGTTAGTTGAAATAAATGCCCGGAGCACGTGAAAACACTGCTCACAATTCCCCTTGTCGGACACAATCATCTAATCACACCTAAAGGGCCAAATACAGTTAAAACTAGAAGTCCTGTCACGAACTGTGCGCTTATCTAGGCTTAATTGCGCGTAGGAATTGCGCGCATTTGCTATATCGACTGGCATTCAAAGCACGGCAGGTTCTCCTGGTTACTCATAGAAAACACAAGCAATGTTTCTGCCAATGGACCTCCGGGTTACCCGGAGGTCCATTGGCTGAACAATTGCTTGTGCACAGGCCATATATACAGAATTTGATAGCCTTATTATGGTCAAAACGCGTAGATTAACGCGCAGATCGACGTGCTATTTGTGCGCATTTCATGACAGGACTTCCAGTTTTAACTGTATGGATAACTCGAAGTATACTGTCGGTCCCGCGAACTTCGAGTTAACGAGTTTCGACTGCATGTATAAAATAATATAAAATAACGTCCCAAATTTATATGTTTAAATGGGTCATCGGCATCCAAAATGGCTTCAAAAATACACGCCGAAAGTTTCAAAATAGTCATTTTGTTATAGATTCATGTCCAGCGACGGACTACAATCAGATTTTCTTGCTTTTTCAACAAACTTGAAGGCAGTTTCATGAAAAATATTCGAATTTTCCCCTAAAAATGAGGTTAGTTTATACCATTTTTTTTATTCCGTGTCCAAATTTGAGTCCAACAAAATTGCCGTGAAAATATCAAATTTTCATCACAGCCGCCACCTCCACCTCTTACCGGAAGTCATTTATCCCATTTATGGTATGAAAATCAAACTTTGCTGCCTAAAATTCTTCCGAACCTTGCATTTTTCAAAAATAAACGTATATTAATAACTTATGCTAATAAAAAATTATTTAAACAGACAGTTTTAGTATATTATAAATATTAAATGCCTTGTAGTTGACTCTGTCAATATATCGACGACATGCAGTGCAATAAGTATTATGTCTTATCGAACAAACCGAGGATAAATCTTGTTACTCATCACGGCTCCAATCTTGGGCTGGTACGATTTTAAAATTTCATGATCGACTTCAATTGTCGTACTTTGCGACTCAAGAAACAACGAAATGGAAAATAATATTTTTGGTCATTAGCTCCTCAGGCCGGACATTCTTTAGGCATGAAGGCATGCTGCACGCCAACTGCTCTCCGATGGAAATTCCTACTCCTGACCACCTCAGACCCAAACCTGAGCCAAGGCTCAGGTTTGGACCTCAGGTGCTCAAGAGTCTAATGATAGCAGAATTGGGATTGAAGAAGGAAATTTTACTCGTTGGAAAACTGAGAGGAGCAGTTTTTTTGGAACACCCATACATTCTGGAACGGCAGACCGGGTGCCATGTGTTGTATCTTTATATTTCTTTCCCATATCAGTTACAATGTATTTGATATTCTACCGCCTCTGACACATCTTACGAACACAACGGGGAGGAGAGTAATACATTATAACTCATCAGTAAAGGAATGATAGTAAGTAAGAGAATCCGACAGTTACACGCTGCTGTTCGGTATTCCTCTCAGGATACTCAGGCTTTGTCAACCTGTCAAACTCCCCGCCCATATATGATCCTTGTTTTTGGAAGTGTCCTTGAACCCCAATCTTTGATTGTTTATTGACATTTTCAAGGCAGGTTCGTATCATGTCAATTAGTTTATTGGATGAGAGATGTCGCAGAACCTGGAAAGAACCATCCAGCAATGGCGCGTAAATGTCGGGCTCTCCGACTTTTTAACCCAACACAAGGCTCGAACCGTTGACCCTTAACCCTTTACCTAACATGAAAAGCAGACGACACTTGCAAAAAAAATTCTTGAATAACTAATTTTTTTCATTTTTTGTCTCAAAAACATAGGTTATGACCCCTCGTTGGAACGAGCTCGACGAGCTCGTTCCAACGAGGGGTCATAACCTATGTTTTTGAGACAAAAAATGAAAAAAATAATGAAAATTAATTGGCGATTTTTGAGAATAGCGCTGGCCGGTTTTGGCCGTTACGTTGGGTAAAGGGTTAAATCTGAAGTCCAATGCACTAATCACGGAGGCACTATGCTCGCATAAAAATAAATATATACATACCATTTCATACATGTACATCCAGGGGAAAATAATGTGATCGAATTGTCGTAAACACTGTTGAACAATGATTATTGTAAAGTGCCAGATCGATGGTAGTTTTCAGATTCATTTTTCACTTATGATACAAAGGAATAACCCATTTTTCCATTGAACGTTTCGTTCGCCAAATACATACCGCTTTAGTTTTGAATTTTTGCATTTGTTGAACCCAAGAGTTTGATACTTTTTTAGTTTATCTATTTTCGATGCAATGTATTCTCCGATTTCTAATTTTTGATACATATTCCACTTTTATACCTCTCCGACACGGGTATAAACCATAATGTATACAAAACACCTACTAACTTCTCCTATTTCAGTTTAAAAGTCCCCTCCTTGTAAATAAGCCTAATCCCCGACTTTGTAATGCCAACTTCGATGACAGCCACGCTGGTCCATGTAAGTTGCTACAACGACAAAAAACCCTTACCCAACATACGATATCAAAATTTGATAATTTAATTACTCTTTTTCAAATGTTTAACAAACATTTAAGCAAAACCATAACTTTTGACACCGAAGTGGACCAAGCTCGCTCCACTTCAAATGGAGGTCACATGATATAGTCTTGATGGAATTGTTTTATGTATATATTATTGTTCAACAATTTGTAAATTACGCGGACTCATGCAGTCGATTTGTAAGGTAGAGGATTATTGGCAACCTTGTTATGGGATTGACTGCGTCTCCTAACTTTGTGACAACTGTGCGTCCAAATTCTCTCTCAAAAATACGCCCACTGATATACGTTTGCCCTCTTTTACATCATGCGCCCCCCCCCCCCCCCCCCCACTGGGCTTATTCCAAGGTCAGTTATTTATTTATTTATTCGTGTTTAAGGGCACATATTTCTGCAAAATGGCTATTCATGCCCATGACAGTTTTACGGGCGGAGGAAGCCGGAGTACCCGGAGAGAACCACCGAGCAACGGCTTGCAATTGTCAGCTCCCCAACATACTAACTCCACACAAGCAGGGTTAGCATTGGTTGAAGACAAGTGCACCATCGACGTGCAGTACACCTTAGTACACAGCGTCACCGTGCCCCCACGTGGGCAATTGGGGTGAAGTGTCTTGCCCAAGGGCACAACGCGGTGGCCGCAGGTGGGATTCGAACCGAGGTCCTCTGGGCTTGCAGCCTGCAGCTCTACCTACTGAGCCACCGCGCCCCCCCCCCAGGTCAGTTTGTTTGGTAAGTCTTTCGTGATGGGCATTTTTGTGCATTATTCCTCTGCTGCGACACTGGAACAAGATCAATGTTAGATACGTCCGACGACAAAGAGTTTTAAAAAAAACCTGATTTACTCGCGGGTGAGGTGAAGTTCCCGCGACTTGGAACGCTTGAACATGTTCAGCATAATAAACGAAGACTTTTCTTTAAACAAAATTTTGTACAACTACCACAGATTTTAGTAATGATTAATAAAACAGTAAGTGTTATGCCTACCATTAGTAATGGCAGAAACTGCTGCTTTTTTATTGCAGTAATCACAAAAGGATGCTATTTTCACAACAACTGGAAACAACAACACTGAAACGCAGCAATTTACTTTGGAAAGAAGTTCCTGAGTCCATGATTACATGATGACCCTGTTACACATGTGTCGACTATTTTAACAATGTGACCGTCAAACTTTTGTTTTAAGCTTTTTTGTTGATTGGCAAGTAAATAATGCAACTTATATTAACGTATCTTCTTGGCTCAATGGCACAAGTGTGTGGGATAACCACTGTAGCGGCAACGTCGTGGCCTCATTCTTCTCGAATACTACGAAGGGATCTTTAGTCTGGGAGTATGTCTTTCTGAGCACAGACATCTTCCTTTCTTCAAGGTTTTTATTTTCACGCTACAGTTAAAACAAGAAGTCCTGTCATGAAATGCGCACAAATAGCACGTTGATATGCGCGTTAATGTACGCGTTATGGCCCAAGTAAAGCTATCAAATTCTGTACATATGGCCTGTGCACAAGCAATGTTTCAGCCAATGGACCTCCGGGTATCCCGGAGGTCCATTGGCAGAAACATTGCACGTGTTTGCTATGAGTAACCAAGAGAACCTGCCGTGCTTTGGATGCCATTCGATATGGCAATGGCGCGCAATTCCAACGCGCAATTAAGCCTAGATAAGCGCACTATTCGTGACAGGACTTCTAGTTTTAACTGTATGTTCAACATCAACGCGCCTTTATGTGTAATTGCTCTTCACACTAACTTATACCCACATCAGCAAGTTAAAAAATGAGAATGTTTGGAATCATTTTTGTGTATTTAGCTCATTGGGTTCAAGTGTTTGAAGTTTGTTAATCCAAAATGTTACTCCTGTAAGCTGTATTTTGTTGATTAATTTGTTCAATTCCAATAATTTAAAAATTGTTTATTCTATGGTTTTCGGTCAGAAAATGATGCGGTTTCGGTTCTCTCAGAACCTCACGTTTTATTCTCAGATGGTTTTGCATTCTCTCATACAATTTTGTTCCCGTCTCTCCCACGTACACAACTTCATTACACTTGTCGCAGAGAATCTCACATACCACATTCTTGGACAAGCAGGTGATTTTCTTGCATATGTAGTAGGCCGTTCGGTTCTTGTCTGCGAATTGCTTTGTTTGGAGCAAAAACTCACAGATAGCACAGTGTCTCTCGCATCTATCAAATACCGTCTCTTGATTGTTGAGCATTTTATTATGCTTGCTATGGATTATAATGTCTCCCAGGTCTTTTGTACGAAATCAGGGAAAGTTTTTCGAATGCCAACTTCATGCGTTTTGAGTGGTGTAAAATGGGCAGCCGCTTCTGAGTTATTTTCTCGATGTCGGGGAGTCGTCGCGAGTAAGTGGTCACAAGCGGGACTCTTTCGTCGGTTAATTTGTTTGATCGTTTTTCAAGCAATTGTTCTCGCTGATTTGGTCGACCTTTTTCAGCTGTTCACTTACAAACTTTTCGTCGTAACTCGGGCGTGCATGTGTTGTTTTATGCCATGTTTGTGGCATTCATATCCAGCATTATCGGAACAAATTCTTTTTACTCTTGAGGCTGCCTCACATTGTATCGCTCTTTTATCTTTTAGTGTTGATTGGGTGATCCGACTTGGCGTGCAGGTATTGATGCGTGTCCGTGGGTTTTGTATATAAAACGGTTTTAAGAAACCCCTCTTCAATTTTGACCACCGTGTCTAAGAACTCTATCCTATTTTCAGACCACCTTAAATCAACTTGTATTCTTGGGTGTATCGTATTTGCCAAAGAATGATATTGTTTCAGAGACTCTTACCCATGCGTCCATATTCCCCAGATATCATCAACGTACTGTACTTTTTCAAGGGGGTGTAACGTTGATGCTTTTGACAGTTTCTCTTCCCATTCACCCATACACGTGCATGCATAATTCATCCCTAATCGCGAACCTATTGTCTTCCTTTGAATGAAAAATTGTTTTTGTACAAAACAGTTTCTATTAGTTCAAGACCTATCTCAGATGGGAATAATTTTCCTCGAGAGTTTTCTAGTGCTTTCTTACATGCTAATGTACTTTCGTCGTGTGAGGACGCTTGGATATAGTTTCCTGAGTCCATACGTACATTGCTGTTTTCGGGGAATGTTTGGGGTATACAGTCCAGTCTGTTCAGGAAATATGTGGTGTCGCGTATGTTGGATGGTAATGACTCAGCGTGTTGTTATAATTCAGACTCCATCACTTCTGCTATTTTCTCTGTTGGGTGATTTATACCGGAAATTATTGTTCTTAAAAGGGCTTCATTTTTATGTATTTTGGGGTTATCGTTTACTCTTCCAGCCTGTGGCGGCTTAGGTATCATGTGCGCTAATACTTTTTTGTCTATCAGGTTTTTTTTATACTTTTTTGAGTTGGCTTTTAATCTTGTTTGCTATTTTCTCTGTCAGATCTACAGGTACTTCTTTGTATGTTGTGTGGTCCTTCAACTCTATCAAGATCTGTGTTTTCATATTCACTTTACGGCTACGGTTATTCCGGACTCTTTATCGGCTGGTCGCACGACTATTGTATTATCATTTAACAACTCTTTCAGAGCCTTCTCTTCCATTTTTGTTATGTTGTTCCGCACGTGTTTTTATGCCCTTCAAAATATCTTCCAGTACTATCTCTAAATAAAGGTCAAGGTGCTCATCTTTACCTTCTTTAGGGGTTCACGTGTTGCGCTCTCCAAGTTTATAATTTATATATTGTTGTTTATTGTCCAGGAAATACTCACATAGTCGTATTCTCTATATATACAGAAGGAGATGGAATCACTGAGTGTAACCAAGAATCCTAAAAAAGGTTGAAGCAGGTCGGCTTGGTGCTATAACCCGCAAACATAATTCTACTTTATCGAATATCTTTCCGGTAACTGTAATTGTTGGGGTCATCTATTGCAGTGGTCGTAAGGTGGTGGTTCTTTTAAATGAACCCAGGACCCCCAAAAGAAAAGGAAGCTCCTCCTACAAACCATCGCTTGAATATAAAAAAATGAATAGATACATTGTGTATGATATAAACATGTCAACTCCAAAAAGAAAACAGTTTGCAAACTTAGCTCATCATAGTGCAGTAATTACTGTCCTTACCACAGCGTACGCACAACTTGGTAGAAAACTTATGAAGAAGGGAACATAACCAAAACAAGATACAAACCCTTACGGCATTGGAATGATGATGCTAGTGACAAACGATTTGTTAATAAAACGAGAAATAATTCCAAATAATATAATAAATTAAATAAGGCTTCATTTGCAATGATGTTAGGTGGAGATCTAGTTAATTGTCGACTGAGTGCTAGAATGTTCTATGTCCCATAGTGGACATAGAACATTCTAACACTCAGGCGACGTAATGCTTTTGCATTTTCTGGTTCAAGCTTTTTATTTTCGAAACTACGGACTCCTGAACATAAACGACATGATAAGGTGATGGAACAATTACAGGTTGCCCGTGATGAATGGGCACGACAACGCACAGAAAGACTTGATTGGATAAATGAACAATTACAAAGGCACGGACATGCTGTTAAAACATTTAGTAATACAGAAGTGGCAATGTTTGAATATGAACATGTTTTGGATAAGTGCATTCCACTATTGGAGAAACAGCCCGAGTTAACTGATTTTTATAAACCGAATGAAGATCAAAAAGATAAATACTTTGGATCATTATGGGCTTGGGAAGAACAGCATATATAGCATATTCTATTTAAATAAAAAATATATTTATATAATATTAAGAATAATGTGTGCTGAAGCGACAACACCGCCGATTGAAACATTATATCCAGAGTTGGTTGATGAAGAATCTAACTCCGTTTGCAAAAAATAGAAAATCCTAGTAAATACTTACTGTGAAAAATCTCAGCGAAAGAAACTTTGTAAAAATCACCCGGTATTACTTTGTTACTATTGATTGCTGGCCGTGAGAGTACAGCTATCGGAACAAGGCTACTGTCGATTGCAGGGCGGCTTGTTAGCCGCCACCTAGATGAAAAAGCAAAGCAACATCATGAAATTTGTATTCTTGCTGATACAAAACTGAATGTTATCACCAAACTCAGAAGTGAGGCACTGATAGATGTAGCAATATGTCACATTGAAATCAAGTGTACTCTTTTCGAAATTCAATCCTATGTAATTAAACTTTTTTTCTGTTCATGCATTTTCAGGCTAAAAGATTGCCTAAAATATTTATTTTTTCATAACACAATGAACCGAAAAAACGCATTTAGGACCGCCCTAAAACCACGCCCCCAATATCTGTCTTGAAAATTACGTTGCACGGTGTGAATTTAATAGAACCCCTGCACGCTCATATTGTTTCAAAATGAAAAGTAATTAATATTTATCTCGTATTAAAAAGACTTTAAAAGAAACTTAAATAAACAATGAATTCCATTCCATGCTCTTTATTTCATGTTCAATTTCTTTATACTAAATAGGTGATCGTCTGCGTTCATCGTTTTACCCAAATCAAACGTAAACAATGGCCGGTCATAATAATCCACAAGCAAAACTTTCCAATTTCCAAATAGCCTGAATGAATTCTTTCTGAGACAAAGTTCAACCAACTTTATTACTTCATGTCATCTGGGTTTATATCGAACTCCACATTTACAAACTGTGTTTTCAGTTTCTCAGGAAATGGTCAAAATCAGAATTAGATTTAATTTAGTGTTGCACTGAATGACAGCACCCTCACGTCATGTGGAAGAGGAGGTTGAAGTTTTGTGAGGGTGTGGCCTATGACGTTCCTTTTAACTTACGCAATTCATTGACCAATAATTTTTTTAATGACACAAGAACATGTGAAATGTATCGTTATTGTGGTAATTGTTGGGGTATACAAATCTTAATACACTAATACTAAAATATACCACCCAATACCAAATAGTTACAAGCTCATCAAGTGGGTTATTTCCTCCAACTGACGGGTACTTTCAACTCACCAAATGATACGTTCAGCAACCAGATAACAACAACTGGGTCTCCTCTTCTAATTCAGTATAAATACCATTCTCTTGGTGACGTCACCGGTTCTCTTTACTCTTCTGACCAGTTTACCATTCCAATTGCTGATTCCATATTGGAGGAGTAATAATAGGGGCAAATTATGCCACATTCTCCCCGGTTTTCTAAATACCCCCCCCCCCCCCCCTCCAAATGGCCCCAGGGAACATAAATAATTCCCTACCGTTAAAGGGCAAAAGCGTCAGGGAGACAAACTCCCTATATTTAACTTAATCAAAAAAAGATCAGCAATGGAATTCTCAGAAAAAAAGGGATCCAAGGGCATCCTAAGAGATGGATACTCTCACATGTTACTACACAAGAATTGAAGATAGAAACCCATAAAACTATGCAAAATATTACAACCTTTTGTACCGATCCCCTCCCTCTCCTACTTTTTAACTGCATCCATAAATCAACAAAATTAAGGTAAAAAAATTACAAAATTCAACAAAAATTAAAATATATCACACATGGCATCAGAAATAAAACCATTTCAACTTATCAATTTTGTCCTTCAAAATCCAGTTACTGGTCTTGCATTTCATCACTCAACCATGTTTTAATATATTTTTTTTTTATACATTTTAAATTTTTTTTTTATATCAATATATTACCAGGGAAGGGGTCCCAATTCAATACTTTTCTTAATCCTTATATTAATAGCAGCGGGGATAAATCCCCAGATTTATACATAGGCAGATGACAAATTTATTTACATCTGGGCAAACAAATGATTAAAAAGTATGTGCCCAGCAATGAGTAAATAGAATTCCAGACAGAATCTCAGGATTTTAAATAATGCTATCTCATTGAAATTCCTACAAACACCAGTATTTTTTAATTGGGAAAATAATTCACTGCCCAACCGAAACAAATACGCCAATAGCGGTACCCTTTCCTATTAGAAGTGCCTTAACAGGTTCCAAACTATCTCAAGTCCTCGTACAAAATTCAATATGATATCAGAAAGATCTGTCTGGAGCCCTGTTATTTCAATTTCGGAAAACTTCTGGAAACAATATTATCAGTTTTTAGCATATTAATTCTTTGGGGGCATGCCTTTGCATTGCCCAAAACTCAAGTCCTGCTATAATTTCCAAAATCCATCCGAAATTATCTGAATATATGGATGTTATTTTATGGGGAAGGGAACCCATAGAGGGTACAGGCATTCTGTGTGACCGAGGCCACCAGCACCCCCAAGGACATCTGTAACTCCGTAGCAGCTTTCAGTGTAACTTCCCCCAAGTAGAGAGAGGAGTGCCCCCTACCGCCAAATTCATATCTCCCTGGAAATACGGAGCGTCAGATTCCTATACCAGACGATTTAGCGGGATGGCTTTTACACCGTCCCACTGTTCTGGTGTAAAGTATAAACATTTTGGGCCTATACTAAAGTATGCATTAGGGAAGTGGTTTACCTATCTCTCGACCACATCCCTCCTGGGGGTGAAACAGTGTAGGAGAATTTTTTGTTGCTTACCTAGGTTATCCATCATCATCAGGAGCGCGAGGGAATTCACTTCTCTCCCCAAGTAATCTCCTGAGGGACCCCTTAAGTGTAACACAATGGGCTTTGCCTAGGCTGCCAACTTCAATAACCCTGCAAATACCAAGTCCTGCTGATACCATGTATCAACCGGCTCTGTTCTGTCGAGCCCCACTTCACCTAAACCTGCAGCATATGGGAGCAAGCCCATTATTGGGAACATGAGGTTTTCTAATTCCACCAGGGGGATATTCCTTACATGACGGGGATGAAGACCAATTACTGCCTTCATACCAGGATCCCCGAGAAGTTCCTCTGACTTAGGGTAGGTTGACGGATCACAATAAACTACCACCCCGCCCACAACGGGCAAAGGACAAGTTGTAGGTCGGCCACCATTAAGGGAGAGAACCTCCCTGGCTGACAAATGGGGTTTTCGGAACGTCTGGCGAACCCTATCTAAATGAAAATGCGTGTCCACCAGATTCATGGAATAAGATTCCCTGGAAGATCTATCGGGAGAAAAACCTGGAGGGACTCCCGACAAAGCACTGGCTGTTGGGACAGCAGTAGGAAGACCTGGATTACCTCCCACCTTGGGACTAACCACGGAGGAAATGGCACAAGAAACGACTGACAAACCCTCTGAAGAATGAGACATGGCCGAAGAAACCGGAAGAGGCACTAACTGACCTCCTCACCAGGAACTAACTGTAGGAGCCGTTGAAGCAAAAATGGGGGGAACCTCCGAGGGACCAGTAGCTGGAGAAGCATGTCTAGCGGGAGATAATACTGAAGAAACTGTCGAGGAATCTCCCACTGAAGAATCTGCAACTGAACAGGCAGGCACCTCCACCACCATCCGTGACTGAACATGTGAGGTCACCACCAAATTCTTCCAGGGAGTGAAAATCCTCCCTGACCACTGTTTGGCGTTTCGGAGGAGGTGACACAGGAGATGTCACCCTGGGACTGTAATCTGGGATACACTGATCCATCAGTCAGAGTATCCTCTGAGGTACTCGCTTCAGGGGCTTTTCAAACCTATTTCCTGAGGGACGTGATCTCCTCGTCTCCTCAATTTTAATTTGAAGGAACATAAGAATCCTCCAATGCACCAACCCAGCTGGCGTCGCCAGGTGATCTAAACTCCCTGCAGGAGGGAATTGAGTGCTTGGCACACACTCAAACAGGCCTTTCAACTCCTGCATGCGTTCCACAAAATGTGATGTTACCTCCAATGGGAATCGGGAATATTCCCGATTAACTAATTCTTGTAGTCCTAGATAACCCATCTCAAGAGGAGCTGTCATCCTCTCAAAAGCTCGAGCAATGGTCTTTGGACTGAAATATTGTCCTTCAGATTGTGGTATCCACAAAGCAGTTGAGAGATGATCCCCTTGGCACTGTTTTCGCAACTGCCTTACTTTAACTGCACAACTTGGCAGAGGACACACTGATGGTGGTCCCTTTAACTTAGGGGTGGGGGAAAAATCTACGAATTTTGGGAGAAAAAGAACATCATCCTCTCCAACCTCCAATATCGAAGAAAACCTTTTCTCTGCTTTTGTACCAGCCTGTACTTCTGGCTTTTTGTCACTGAGGGATGAACATCCCTTCGACCGTTCACTTCCGGCCGGAATTAGGGAGATAGACTCTCCCCAAACTGACGCACCTAATGGTGTCACTGGCCCCTGAGCTCCGGGAACTATGTTCCCAGCTGAGCCAGAATTAGTCTTCTCCACGTTTTTCTCACCGACAAACCTAACCATTGGTAGGTTGGGATCCGTTTTTAAACGGACATCCCGGGTTTGAGCCTGAGGGTTGTAATCCAAAGTTTGGACCCTCTTCCGTTGTCCTTGTCCCCATTGCTTACCCTTCTTTTGGACTTGGGTCCAAGATCTCTTCGGGGATTGGTTTCATTCACTCGAACTCATGATTATATATCTAACTGGTATCTGTTATAATCTGTGCAAAGATACAAAAAATAAAAGTGTCTAAGTTCCCCCTGTAAACAAATCATTATTGGGGATTTGCCAATTCACAATGTGGACAATTATACAGATCTATTCTCTGAGCCGATTGCTTAGTCACTTGCAGACAAGAACCATGAAACCAGTCCAAACAACTGTTACAATGTATCATAAAATACCCTGTATCAGGCTTCTTACATATACAGTACAATGGAACCATTGAGCCTCTAGTTTCTGAAAGATGTTTATGGCGCTCAATCCAAGATGGTAAAATTCCATCAGTACAATGTTTGAGTTTGTCATGATTCATTGTTATTGATTTATTAATCAATTCTATTTTAAACAGAAATGTAGAAATGCACTGAATAATTATTCCTGGCCCCTTCCAAATGGGATTTAATTTTTTACAACGGCCAGGTTTCCCTGCAAAATCAAGGAAATGAACAATATCTCCCACTTTAAATGTCTGAGTTTTTGAGGTAGTGTCATAGTATTTCCTCATTATTTTCTGTTGAGTTTTCAATTTTTCACGGGCCAATGTATGAGATGCTCTAATAGAATTCTCCAAAACAAGAACAAATTCAGCTGTATTTTGAAATGTTTCATTTGGATGAGGACCAAAAACTAGATCTGTTGATTTTACTACCTCCCTTCTAAGCATCATTTTATTAGGAGTAAATCCAGTACTTCTGTTCACCCAATATCTTAATGCTCCTGCCAACTGCGGGACATGTAAATCCCAGGTGGACTGTTTGTTTCCCACGGAACATCTAAGGGCATCCATTAAAGTTCTATTTACCCTTTCCACTTGGCCGTTAGATGGTGGGCGATAAGCTGTTGTTCTTGCCTTGTGAATTTGTAATAATTTACAAACAGCTTTAAATAAATAACTTTCAAAATTTGCCCCTCTATCCCGTACTTCTGTTCACCGAAGATCTTAATGCTCCTGCCAACTGCGGGACATGTAAATCCCAGGTGGACTGTTTGTTTCCCACGGAACATCTAAGGGCATCCATTAAAGTTCTATTTACCCTTTCCACTTGGCCGTTAGATGGTGGGCGATAAGCTGTTGTTCTTGCCTTGTGAATTTGTAATAATTTACAAACAGCTTTAAATAAATCGCTTTCAAAATTTGCCCCTCTATCTGTATACACTTCCAATGGGCAGCCAAACCTAGAGAAACACTCATTGACTACTGCAGTCGCAGTTTCTTCAGCCTTCTGAGACGGGAGGGGAATACACTCCATTCATTTTGTAAATTGATCACTTATTACTAGAATGTATTCATTTCCCCTTGACGTTTTTGGTAAAGGGCTCAAAAAATCTAGATGAACACGTTCCATTGGGGACCCTGCATGCTATGGGACCATTTTGTGACGGAAATGAAAGGAAGGCTTCTTTTGTTTATTACATCTAGTAAGGTTTTAACATGAGTCTCAACATTGGCAGTTAATCCGGGCCAATAATATCTAGATTTTATTTTTTCCATGGTACGGTTAATCCCCTGATGACCAGCCAATGTCAGATCATGATTTGACAACAACATCTCCGAACGTAGGGGATGAGGTATCACCAAAACCAAGTGGCCATTTTTTCTCTTTTTGTATATCAATTTTCTAATCATGGAAAATCTTTCCCGGTGATTCCAAAACAGTTTGGATTCGGCACTTGCCTGAAAAAGAGCATCGGGGGAAGGTATTTCCCCCTTTTCTAACCAATTTCTAAGAAATTCCAGATCAACATCTTCATTCTGTTTAGCTGGAATCTCTTCATATTTCAGACCACTTAAAGCATATTCCAGTTCAGGTGGGTCCCTATCTTCCCCTGCCTGTGGATTATTAGTATCAGCATCTGTAATAACTGTAATACCCACTCCCTTAGGCTCTATCCCAAAATCATTTGAAACACTCCCTCCTTCCCCAGGGTCAAGTGTTTTTGTGAGGGGTTTATTTACAATTTCTAAGTTTAACATATCAAAGGAGCTAACGCCATTATCTGAAATTCCTGAGTTTAACACATCAAGGGAGCTAACTCTATCTGAAATATTCTCTGAAGTTTCAACTGAAAGAATCTCTTGCATTGGAAGCAATATTGGAACATATTTCTGTTTTTGCATGAAACACATATTGGAATCATTGTATTTTTCTACCCAAGCTATTTTACCTTCTACTTGATTTCTATTGCTTGGTAGGGGAATAACATCGTCTACTCTCTTACAATATCTACAACCCCCACAGGGAAGTTGTTCTAATGGCACCCCTGCTCTGTATTTCTTACAAAAGTCTTCCTCTGGACGTCGTGACAGAAAATCAGCATTCTGATGTTTTTTCCCTGGACGGTGCTGAATTGTAAAGTCATACTGACTTAGCTCCTCCATCCATCTGGCCAGCTGGCCTTCTGGATTCTTAAAATTGAGGAGCGAAGTAAGGCTACTATGGTCTGTCCTGATTGTGAAGTGTCTGCCCAATAGCAAATGTCTAAACTGGCGGGTAAATCGCACCACACTAAGAAGTTCTTTTCGAGTGGTGCAGTACTTCCTTTGTTCGGGACTTAATCCACAACTCCCATAGGCTATGACTCTTTCTTGTCCATCTTGTAATTGTACAACTCTGCCCCTATAGCCACATCAGACCCATCAGTGTCCAAAATGAACATATCAGTTTTATTAGCAAAATCAAAACTGGAGGAGCCCCAAGGGCCGCTTTTAATGCCAAAAATGAATTTTCTTCATCATTCCCCCACTCAAACACTGCCTTTTTACCTGTTCTTTTATACAATGGGGCTGCTAAAGTGACAAAGTTCGTTATAAATACCCTGTGTGGTAATTGGCAAGACCCAAAAATCTCTCATTCTCTTTTATGTTTTAGGGTCGGGGCCAGTCTGTAATAACTTGGCTAGTCGGATCTCCATTCCCTGGGAGGAGACTAGTCGTCCCAAGAACTCTATTTTTGTTGAAACAGGAGACACCTTTTAGGCTTTAATTTCAATTGATACTGCCGAAGTCTATCCAAGACAGTTCGCAGATTTTTTAAATGATCTGCAAAATCTGTGCCCAACACACACACATCATCTAGAAAAGCTAAGGCAATATCCCATGTTAGCCCTCTAAGGACTAAATTCATCACTCGGGAATAACATCCCGGGGCTCCTGTTAAACCGAAATTCATTTTGAGATATTCACACAGCCCATATTTGGTTATAAAGGCCGTTTTCTTACGGTCTTCCTTAGCTACTGGAGTTTGAAGGTGAGCCTGATTTCCATCCAGGCGACTAAACCAAGTATTCCCAGCGAGTGTGTCTAGACAGTCGTCGATTAAAGGCATGGAGTAAGTGTCCTTTCTTGTAACGGCGTTTACTCCTCGGAAATCCAAAGACCATCTTACCGAGCCACAGCGTTTACGAATGAGAACCGGTGCTGAAGCCCATTCGGAAACTGATAGCTGGATAATCCCAGCCTTTAACATATCTTTCAATAATTTTTCTTCCTCGCCTACAAAACATGCCGGGGTACGGCGCATTCGGGTTTTAACTGGTTTGACATCACCTGTGTCATTATGATGTTTCAAAGCAGTGAAATTTCCCAAATCATATTCATTTTTTGCAAATACATCACTGTATTCAATCAATAGTTGTTTTAGCTTGGACGACTCTTCAACTGTTAACAGTGTCCTAGATTTCTCAAACAATTCCCTTATGTGATCAGGCATCTCTACATTCTTATCTGTAACTACTCCAGAAACCACTTCAGTTACATTAACTTCAGTAAATTCTGGAGAATGTGGAAGAAATCCCTGTACCTTCAACAGTCCATCCAACTATTTGACCTGGATGCATTACAATATCCTTATTTCCTATATTAAGGAAAGTCATAACAGGATCTGTATTTTCGGAATGAGCTGTTCTGGGGATCAACAGATTTGGTTTTAACTCTGGTTCTATCATGTACTCTGACATGGTAGAACTCAGAGCACATTGGACCTGTTTCACTGAATTGGAGGGAATTATTATTTTTTCCAATAACCTCACCTTTACTCCTTCCCTCTTTTGTGACTGTCTCAACTGAATGGGAATTTCCTCTCTTTCTTTTCCCAAATACATCATATTGTTAGCCAGATCTAATTGGGTACCCTGTTCATGCAAGAAATCAAGACCCAAAATAATTGGAGTAGAAACAGGGGCTACATAAAAATTCCCGATGTACCAATTTTTTCACACTTTCAGCTTAATGGGCCCAACTATTTGTCCAGAGATAGCTCCTAATTCTCTGCCTACTGTTCGTACTTTAATGCCCTTCAACATGCGAGGGTGTTCATCAAAAAACTCTAAAAGTTTGTCAGAAAACACTGTTACCTGTGCCCCTGTATCAATAAGAGTATCTATTTTGACATTTTCCAATATCACTGGTACAGTATATTACAACGAAGTATCCACTTGGTTGATCGTTATACTATCTGGCATCTCATTTAATGTTTCCTCTTTTGGGAAGATATGTTCAGGGAATTTGTCCCTAGCAATGACAGGATTATGGCCTATATTTAAATCTGGAGTCGGCAAGCGACCTACATTTCCGACTCGTTCTCGTTTAAATTATCCTCTGAATCATCCGAAATTTTTACCATTGGTGAAATTCGGGTATTGGGGTCATTTGGTGACCCTGATGGTGTAGAAGGTTTTGAAGCTGACCGATTACTTGTATTTCTGGAAGTGCACTCTCTTGAAAAATGGGACATCGACCCACATGTCCAACAACCCCTCCTTCCAGGTGAGGGAGATCGACTCCTTGATCTATTTAGAGTCTGACCTGATTCAATCAATTGGGACATCTTTATGGTCAGGGTAGCCATACTGTCATTTAAATTTGATAATACTGTGCCAATTGATCTAAATTCAGTGATTGTTTCTCCAGAAAATTTCTTAAATTCAGTTACTAATTCAAACACAACACTTTGGGTATCCTGAGGCTTGAGCCCTGTTGTATTGGGTCGTACTGATGGAGTAGACACCCGAGCCGACTGTACACGGGGATGTGAGCTATCCCATGAAAGGGTTGCAATCTGAGTTGGGCCCCTGGGTTCTGGAGCTAGTTCCCTCACATTTCCATAAATAGCCAAAGATGTGTGTTGAAACCATTTAATTTGATCTATAGCTTCCTCGACTGTTTTCGGGCACTGGTTTGCTGCGTAATGCCCTGCCCCTTTATCTAGGGCACCATGGCAGAAACGCATAACGGCCTAGCGAAACATGTGTTCTTCGGGCAAGTGCCCAAATGCTTTTTCGGCCAATGTCAAAATCTGATCAGCCCATTCTTCTAGGGTCATGTCTGGTTGCTGCTGGGCTTGATTGAACTGCATTTGTGCAGTCTCAGGGAGTTCGTACTTTCCGAAGCGTTTTTCTAACTTGTCCAGCACATCAATAAAATAGATTTGTGGGAATTGACGAATTATGGTAGCAAAATACTCGCTTGCTTTGCCATCCAAACACCAACAAAGGTTGTCCTTACATTCTCCCGCAGTCCATTCTTGCATGTCTGCAAACTGCATGAACTTCATTCGAAATGTTTGCCAGCTGGTGGTCCCATTGTATTCTAAGCTCTTGGGAAGATTAGGCATCCTACGGCGATACCTATTGTCCGGGTCTCTCATCTCTCGCATTTGGGGACGTTGTCCCCCAAATTGACGGTACACAGGTTGGGGGTCATGGGCATACCTCTCACCCCTACACCTGTCCCCTTGTGGACGATAAGCATCTCCTTCCCCGTAAGGCTGGTACACCCGAGGGGTGGGTCATAAGCATATCTATATCGGCCTTGGGGAAGCCAGCGATTTTCTTGAAAATCATCTCTGTAATTTGCCTCCCCCCCCCCCCCTCAAAAAAGGTCTATTCTGCCTAACTGGGCGTCTATCCTCAAATCCCCCCATCTGGTCATGTTGGGATTCACCTCCTGTCTATTGGATATTGGATTTGGTGGAACTCTGTCTCTACCACCATTCCCACCATTTTGGAAAGTATCATAATCAGAACCCACCGATTCATAAGGTGGTGGAGGGTCAATATCGAAAGTAGCACCATCTGGGACTGGACCGGTCTATTTGGAACAGAACTTTGAAATGGCCTGCCTTTAATATGCCAAGCAGGTGTTAATGAGGGATCGTCACAGGACTCCCTATTCTCCCCTATTGTATTTCCCTATGCTCGATGACGTGGGGCGCGCTGAGGTCGCGACCAAGGTGGAGCCCCAGGAGTTTCCCCACCCTGGAAAGCGCTAAAGGGCCACTCACTCCTTCCCCACGCTGGCAAACTTGATCCTCGGCCTCAATGCATCTAGAACAATTTGAACGGGGATTTTTATCTCCCGGAGCATGTGGGGCGAAATTTATAGTACTCAAAAGGGCCCTGGTTACTTTTAAACCAGGAACCTCTCTCAGAGTGCTCTCTGAAATTTCCTATCTGAGCACGTTTCTGCACCAGCTGGCGAGTTCTGTGGACATCAATCCCAGGTAAGGAAAAAAATCCAATGAAATCACATGTATTTATGTAAATGTGTTGTTCGGGAACACTAGGTGCCCGATTTGGATCATGTGTAACAGCCGTAGCCATTTTCTCTAACCCAAAATAATTTACGTCAATTTTGACAACAAAATGTGAAAAACTATTTCATTTGGCAAATTCCCAACAAGATGACAAAAAAAAAAATACAAAACAAAGATAAACAATATTCCAAAATAAATGAAAAACAAATCAAAAGAATATTACATTGGATGGGTAAGTGAAATAACTGGATTTACTGTGATTAAAATTGGCGGGTTCGTGTGTCAACAAGACAAAGGCAATACGGCCGCGAGTGGCAAGTTTAAAATTCGAAAAGTTTCGGGCATCAGCCCAAACAAATTCGGTTTAGTCGTTGCGCCAATGTGGTAATTTTTGGGGTATAATAATCTTAATACACTAATACTTATATATACCACCCAATACCAAATAGTTACAAGCTCATCAAGTGGGTTATTTCCTCCAACGGGCGGGTACTTTCAACTCACCAAATGATACGTTCAGCAACCAGATAACAACAACTGGGTCTCGAAAGGAATGGTTTCGCGCGCCGAAGACGCGCAGGGACGATATGGTGATGGAATTCCAACATGACTTGGCGTGTTGAAGGAGGAAAAGGAAGAAGGGAAAAGGTTTATCCCCTTCTGGCCTTTTTGCGGCTCTTCTTCTTTGGAGGTTGGCATGGTGATGGTGATGAGGCTGGTGGTGGTGGTGTAGAGGTGTGCGCGTTCTGTTCTTCTAGGTACTTCCTTACTCTTGCCTGTGCTGCTCTGGACAACTCTATCCCTCTCATTACGGTCTCCATAGAGATTGGTGGCTGTACCGCTCCCGGCCTTTCCGGTAGTGAAGGAAGGGGGAGTGAGGGGTGGAGGCGGTGAAAAAGCAACTTCCAGTTCCTCTTCAGTCTCCACTGGATGTTCCACATCCAACTGTACTGGCTCAGGAGCCGGCAGTTGATTGGGTGTACCAGTGGGACTAGGAGGGGAACTGGCGGCTGCCTCCAGAGCCTCCACCCCCTCACTCAACTCTTTCTTCCTATTCCGGAATGCCTCCAAGCGCCGGGCGTCCCTGCGCTTGGTTGATGGACTCTTCTTTACAGGGCCTCCGTGCCTCTTCGGGTGAGGACCAGTGGGAGGGGGATCCTCTCTCCAAACGTGCTACCTCTCCCCGAAGAGGGTGGTGTCTTGGTTGTTTCAATCTCAAACTCCAGGTTCAGGTGGACTCTCTTGCCTGTCTCCTGGACAGTCCAGGTGACAGGGCAAGAGATGCCCAGAGCTGAAATGGTTTTGATTAATGTCTCTGGAAGTTCCAGCTTCTCCATTATTCGAAATTAGGTGTTCACGCTCTGAATTCAGAAGTGTGAATGAAATGAAAATGAAAATGACCGGTGAACTGGGTCTCCTCTTCTAATCCAGTATAAATACCATTCTCTTGGTGACGTCACCGGTTCTCTTTACTCTTCTGACCAGTTTACCATTCCAATTGCTGATTCCATATTGGAGGAGTAATAATAGGGGCAAATTATGCTACATTATTTCAAACAGAATTTTAAAAAACTACGTCTTTTTATTCAGTTATCACTAGGAAGCATGATACGACCTTCTTTTTATTTTAACTCCGCAAAGTAGAGAGTGTTTAAATTTTTTGCCCTTTGAGATCAAGTATAAGGAATGATCGATTGTTTCTGTCTATTGCTTGCCCCCCCCCCCCCCCCACCCCCCCCCCCCCCAAAAAAAAACAAAAACAAAAAAAAAACCCCAAAACAAAGGCCAAACATTGTGTAAAGGGGCAATTACACAATCTGGCCTTTGTTTTTGGTTATTGTGCGTGTATGTGGGGGAAGGGGGAGGGGGGAGGGGGGCGGGGGTGTGTTCACAACTCCAGAAATAGACAGAAACAAACGATCATTCCTGATGAAAACTTAAAATAAGATATTAGATTAGCATCTAAGCGAAAACATCAGTCTATAGTAATGATTGATAAAAAACAAATTGTAAAAAGAGAGGTATATTATTAGTTACACAGTTTGTTGGTGGCCTAATATGGTATATATAGTGTCAGTTAATTTCATATTGGACGAGAGTGAAGAAGCTCTCGTCCAATATGAAATTAACTGACACCATATATACCATATTAAGCCACCAACAAACTGTGTAACGAATATATCTTACCGATTGCTGCATCGATGCACAGAACGTATAACAACAGCGATGAGAATTAAATGAGAGAATTCTCACAATGTGTTCATGTGTCTTTGCCTTGTTACAATTTATGGGAGAGTGCCTGTAGGCACTCTCCCATAAATTGTAACAAGGCAAATTCATACGTACCAAACAGTTTCATTTTGAAGGTAACGTGACTTTTAAGTTGCCTAACCTGAACTTCAGACCAAATATGAACTTCCAACACTCAATCTTTCAACTTGAAGCGTTTATCGACTGCCGCCATTTTGAATAATCAATGAACAAAGGGGAGATTACCCATAGCTGTCAGCGTATATTGATGTTGACAGGCAGAATATGGTATTATATGCAGTCTGCATGTAACGTCTTTGAACCAATGAAATTCCCAGATACTTGTAGGAGGTAAGATATATATATATATATCAATGGCTAAAGATACTTGTATATGGACTATTAAAAGCGTATTGTAGTTTACATGTATTACGATTCAGATAAGGATAAAAAGATCGACCTGCAAGGGCAGGGGGAAAGGTGTTAAAATTACTTTGAGGTTTTTGGGGATTGTAGATATAATTATAGAAATAGTAAACAATTCCTTTAACCCTTTACCCAACGCGGACGATTTCAAATTTATTATTTTAAATATTATTTTTTAAATTTTTTTCAAAAACATTCAACAAAACCATATCATGTGACCCTTCTTTGGAACGAGCTTGACGAGCTCGTTCCAAAGAGGGGATCACATGATATGGTTTTGTTGAAATATTTCGAAAAATAATATTTTTTCAGCTGCTGAATTTGCATATTACGCGGGCGGATGCGAGCGATTCGTGGGTAAATGGTTAAAAAACACATCTCATTAATATTTCTGTTTGAAGAAGAAATATCATTATATATAGATAAAATGGTATTTAAAGAAAGTTATCGTAAATTTAAAGATTGGTTGAGAGAATGGAGGGTGAATATACCAGAAAATAATAAATTTAATAACGATCCCAAAGCATTTTTAGATAATGCTGTTAGTAAAGTGGAAGATAAAATATCTTGCCTCCCAAATAAAGAGGAAAAATATCATTTCCATTAGGACAGTGGCGATTTATTGACAGTTACCAGCATATGGTGTTTCCACTAAGCAATCTTGTAAAGGCAAATAACCCAGAATCTTTCACAATAACTGCTAAATGTGAGCCAGATGAATCAAAACAAAGACTACTGATGCAGGACGGTATTTACCACTGTGAATATATGGATAGTTGGGGACGATTTAATGATAAACTTCCACCAAAGAAGAAATTTTATAGTAAGTCAACAGATAAAAACATATCAGATAAATATACATTATCATGACCATGTGCATGTCCTGTAATTTGTATCAGATTCGAGGTCGTGTTTACAATCAGATCGCAACGAGCCCGTCAGGACGAGTTGCGATCCGATTGTAAACACGACCGAGAATCTGATACAAATTTCAGGACATGCATTTGGTCATGATAATACATTTATCTAACAATCCCGTTACATTGGGTTGGAATTGGTCAAAATTTGTTCAGTTTAAATTGGGTTGGAATTGGTCAAAATTTTGAATTCCATGTTTTAGTGCATAATAACAATGCATATAATGATATTATTTGCCATAGCGCGGTGTTTACCGGAAGTTGAATCTATATGATACAGAATCAGAAAAAGTCGTCTATATGATACGGAATCGGAACACATCATGTGATACGTACCGTTTCTCGTGGATTTCAGGCCAAAATCTATATGATTGTTAGATAAAGATTATGAACATGCGCAAACTGTTTGGACGACCTTTGAATGTAAAACCCTGTGCGATTATGACGATATATATCTTGAGACATGTGTTTTATTATTAGCTGATGTATTAGAACAGTTTGGACAACATTGCCCTTTGCACTATGAGTTAGATCCTTCACACTATTCCACATCTCCTGGATTAAGCATAACTCAAAAAGGCAGGAATCAAGCACTACTTATTAACAGATTATGATATGCACATTTGTTTTTTAAAAAAGGACTTCAAGGAGGAATATCAATATCCTCCTATCGCTATGCAATGGCCAAATGTTCTGATTATGACTTTTAAAAGCCTACAACATATATTCAATATCTAGATGCTAACAATCTATATGGTTGGGCAACGATTCAACCTCTGCTTACAGGCAATTTTAGATGGGTCGAACCCAAAAGTTTGGAAATTCCAAACTAATCAATTTTAGAGGAAGACTAAGAATATCCAGCAGAATTACATTCTATGCGTAATGCCTGCCCATTAGCTCCTAATCGTTTGGTTGTACAACAAGAGTGGATGTCAGAGTATCAGATGAAACTTTCCGATCCACCGACAGAAGTTCAAAAACTAGTTCCAAATCTACGAAACAAGGAGAAATATGTTGTTAATTATAGACATTTGTAATTGTAATTCATCAGTGAAATTTGATCACGTTGTTTTTCTCGTACTTTGATTGACTGAGAGCCCATCAGTACTCTATTTTACAGTACACAATTACGCATTCATGCAACTGAGCATTCGATAGCACCGAACAGTTCGGCTCACTGATCGAAGACACCACGACATTGTTTTCTATGTTAAAACAACAGACTAAAAATACTACGTTTCAAAATATTGTTTGTTGCAAACCACTGCGTAAGGACGTTCGAGCAAGAAAACTTAGTAATAAATAAATAAAACTGATAAAAAAAGAATAATTAACATGGAAGTATAGATAATTACAGCAGTTTTGCTTTTAAGTTGTTGAAAATAGATTATTTTGGTCGTGTCAATAAATACAAAACTGAATTATCTCCCTTATCACTTAGCAACACCTAGGAATCTCATAATCGAACACACCCTGTAAAGTCGCTGATCACAAATGGTATTGCTGAACTAAATATTTGAATTAGAGTTAACCGCCTTGAAATGTTGCACTTAGAAATGATGCAATCTCTATAAATAAACAGCCTTGGGAAAATATATTGCTTCAATAAACATTTGAAACATTCTATTGACATCTTGCATTGTTGTTGAATATTCCTAATAAAAAAGAGTCTGATTTGATGACGTTTGCACCTAAAAATACAATTTACTTTTTGTGTGTTTTTGTAGGGAATTCCCTGAAAAATATGTGCCCGCGACCGGTACTTCCCTTTGTGTCATTTTATCTCTAGTATTTGTTGCATGACCTCCTGTTTTCGGCTCAAAAAAGTCTGAAGGTCTATACTTGACAAAGATATTTGAATGCCAAAATTAAAGTTATGCGATCATATTTATTTTCGCCTGAACCTTATAATTTCGTTAGACATTCTGGAGTTAGACTAAGAAAAAACATTTGTTAACGCGCCCCGAATGTCGAACTCGATAAGAGGTGTTTATCTCCTAATTATATTTATCGCTGGCCATGAAACTCACAAAAATACACAGAATCATAAAGCTTCATGAAAGTGTATGGATGGAATCATATATTCGATCAAATACTGAATTATTATTATTTATTTATTTACTGGTGTTTAAGGTCACATAATTATGCACACTGGATAATCACGACCGTGACAGTTTTACGGGTGGAGGAAGCCGGAGTACCCGGAGAGAACCCCCGAGCAACGGCGAGCAACTGTCAGCTCTCCAACATACTAACTCCACACAAGCAGGGTTAGCATTGGTTGAAGACAAGTGTTCGATCGACGTGCAGTACGCCTTAGTACACAACGCCACCGTGCCCCACGCGGGCAATGGAGATGAAGTGTCTTGCCCAAGGACACAACGCGGTTGCCACAGGTCGGATTCGAACCGTGGACCTCACGGCTTGCAGCCTGCACCTCTACCTACTGAGTCACCGCACTCCCGACAAATTTATATAAACTGATGAATAATTCAGCATTTGAAAAGACAATGAAAAATCTACGTAATCGAGTAGATGTTTAAACTAGTACGCTCAGATGAGGAAGACTGAAAGGGAAAACTTACAGCTAGTCCATCATCTGCACTTGCAACAATATTTGATAACGATGTAGCTGCAGTCCATATACATAAACGTAAAATTGTGATAAATCGCACAATATATGCTGGTAAGAGTATCCTAGATTTGTCTAAACATCTTAAGTTTGCTGTTTATTGTAATCATTTCAAGCAAGAATAAATGTAAACGTTTGTTTACTGATACAGATAGCGTGCTTTTAGACATACAAACTGGTGGTGCAGTAGGTAGAGGTGCAGGCTGCAAGCCGAGATGTCCTCGGTTCGAATCCCACCTGCGACAACCGCGTTGTGTCCTTGGGCAAGACACTTCATCTCCATTGCCCGCGTGGGGGCACGATGACGCTGTGTGCTAAGGCGTACTGCACGTCGATGGTACGCGTGTCTTCAACCAATCTAACCCTACCTGTGCTGCAGTGTGGAGTTACGATGTTGGGGAGCTGGCAGCTGCTCGTCGTTGCTCGGTGGTTCTCTCCGGGTACTCTGGCTTCTTCCACCCGTAAAACTGTCACGGTCATGATTAGCCATTGTGCATAAATATGTGACCTTAAACATCAATAAATAAATAAATAAATAAATAACATACAAAATGAAGATATCCACACTGATATGGCTGAATGCAGATCTTTATGGCACATAGCAATAATCCAATACAGTTAAAACTAGAAGTCCTGTCATGAAATGCGCACGAATAGCACGTCGATCTGCGTGTTAATCTACGCGTAATGACCATAGTAAGGCTATCGAATTCTGTACATATGGTCAGTGCACAAGCAATGGTTCAGCCATTGGACCTCCGGGTAACCCGGAGGTCGATTGACAGAAACATTGCCTGTGTTTGCTGTGAGTAACCAGGACTTTGGATGCCATTCGATATGGCAATTGCGCGCAATTCCTACGCGCAATTACGCCTAGATTAGCGCACAGTTCATGACAGGACTTCTAGTCTTAACTGTAGAACATCCTCTATTACATACAAAGAACAAAAACGTTTTAGCATGTATGCCCATACTGTATTGAGAATGCCCGCAATAATGAACAATACATTATATATCACCAGGAAGTAGATTCGTGGCAATTTGCTCTTAAGATAATCTGAAAGGATTCCAGAAAGAATGCTTACTACGATACCAAGCATTGGTATAATGAGGACAACGTATGTATCATATGAAGATTGAGCCATAGACTTTGTTGTTGTTGTTGTTGTTACGTCGAAAGACGAATGTGATGGGAGGTTAATCAGAGAGTACATTTCTCTAAAACCAAAGGTGTATTCAATCCTTGAAGAGAAAAATATAAAGAAAGCAAAGGGTGTAAATAAATATGTTGTTAAAAAATATATAAAACATGGAAATTATAAAGAGGCTCTTTTCCATAGGACACTGTTTCGACAGGAGGTCAATATGTTAAGAAGTGAACAACATGATTTATGGAGTAAAAATAAACAGAGGCGGCAGAACCAGGTGTGTGTGTGTGGGGAGGGGGCACAAGGGACAGGTGCCCCTCCATTTTTTCCACAGACATGTTGCTTGGTTACACCATGAGTTAAAATTGGCGCATGGAAACGTGCTAATATACAGGCTTTCCTGTAATATATTATTTGCAAATCCAAACAACACTTGGCAAATGAATCCCAGATTCGGTCATTTCGGTCCACTTCTTCAACTTCAATCACTTTCCAACACTAAAGCTTTGTGTTTTATCGATAATAATTAAAATATGGGGTGAATATACAATTTGTGCGGAATGGCCGTCGTGGACTGCTGGTCACATTCCAAGTGTGAGAAATATTCCCATGGACTCAATAGCATTACAGTGCGTGGAGAGTGGATTGTAACTAAATCGCCAGCGGAGTGGAGTTATCACCCAAGCTATAACTTTCAAATTTTGTACATATCGACAAAAAACACAAGCAATGTTTCAGCCAAATGACCTCCGGGTTAAGCCCGGAGGTCCATTGGCTGAAACTTTGCTTGTGCTGGTTATGCTTCGCAACAAATTGGCAATTATTGGTTGGGTATAATCTCCGCTCTGCAAGTGTTTTAGTAATAATACAATCTCCACGTACTGTACCTAACACTAATAATAGCAATAATCATCAACACTTTAATTAATGAAGCACCGGGTACGTAAATACACATTTTTGCTGATGACGATTTTATTACCTAGTATACGCATGACTGGATATCACTGCCTACGCGTTGATTATGACCACGGCGACTGTACCGTATTGCTGCGAAACATGTACACGTCATCAATAAATTCATTTTCCACCGACATCAAAGATATTCTTTGAAAAACGATCGGCTATGGCAAAGGGTCGTGAAATTGAAGACCTTTGAGACTGTTGCTGTTAAACATTCTTTATTAGTACCAATACCCCCACCCCACCCTCCCTCAGCATAGAGGCAGGGGGATGCTTTTCAATATGTAGACAATGAACAGTCCAGCAATCCACTTATATAGATTACCGAGTCATAAAACTGACTTACAAAACAGTGTCATTGTTTATTTTTACGTGCAAGATTAAACATGAGAGCTGTATTCAATATTAGCGAAAAGATGGAAAACGACAATAAAACAGCATAGCCACGTTGAATGCATTCGAACCCATAGCATACGATGTCCCCTTCTGTCGTTATCTTTGAGTCGTATAGTGCAGCGAATATCTCCTGCAGCACAAAAACGAGAATTGCTGATAAAATTCGAAAAATTCCCCAATTTCTGCCAAAATTATCCATATGATATAGTTCACTGAGATATGTGGGAGTTATAGACCAAATTATTCCTAATGCAATGCCACATAAACCAGTGGAAACCATAAATATCACCAGCCGGTATGCCCACGCTGTATTGAGAATGCACCCAATAATGAACAATACATTACATATCACCAGGAAGGAGGTTCGCGGCAATTTGTTCTTAAGACAATCAGAGAAGATTCCAGAAAGAATGCTTACTACGATACCAAGAATTGGTATAATGAGGACAACGTATGTATCATATGAAGATTGAGCCATAGACTTTGTTGTTGTTGTTACGTTGTTAATTATAACAGTTCCAACAGCGGAAGATATTCCAAACATCCACGCAAATATATGAAAGTTTATGTCTTTGAACGTGTCCATGATCGACGGTTTTCTGTCATTTTCTGGTGGAGGTTTCCTTTCCACATCTGAAGTATTGTGGTTCCTGTTGTCCAACTCCAACTCGCCACTGAATGCCATGTTCTGTTTCCCAGCTATTACCTGCCTCCCATCTTCACTTGACGAATTGTGCTTTACAGCGTCAAGCTGTCCTTTTTTATCATTGTCTTCAGAAGACGAGGCTACATCGGCTGAGTTCAGTGTAACAGGATTCTCAAACTGGTACCCACCCTTCTTTTTAGAAAACCAACTCGAACGTAACTCTGTAACGTTTGCAGCCGTTGGAATGATTTCCTCATTACAATTATCCTTTTTATAGATGCGCAGAAATATGATACACAAAAAGTTCACAACACCGAATATGACTGCATTTGTTAGCATAAAGCCTGGGTAATCGTGATTGCTATCAACATCCTTAGATCCGTGAACAAAGAGCTCATAGTAAACATATATCAGAATGGCTTGACCTGCTGAAAAACAGCAGTTCATCACTCCGCATGCGGTGCCTCTGAACTTCTCAGAAAAGTTCAGTATGGTTGTATTCAATGATACCATGTTCATGAATGTGGACCCATTACCTGAAACACAAATAGAACAGTGTTGTATTTATTAGAAACGATTTTCTTTTCCTGAAATGCCCATTAATGAGCTCGGCTGATATGACTTCAAACTCGTCGGATGTGACGCATATCTCGGCCGATATGAACAAAGCTAGAGTTATATTCCCTTGATGCATTACTAGACGCAGCCATTTTGTTTAGAGCAAGATCGTTCACAGTAATTGGTCGAAAGCAATCAGTTAGTAAAATGGGCATTACCAGGCAAAAGGGAGTAGTTTCTGTACGTTGGTACTAAAAGACGACCGTAGACGAGCGTAGAAAAAGTAAGGGGATTATCTTGGGGGTCTGGGGCCGTGGCAGAGCTATGTGGTGTCTAGGAGAAATTAATGATGACAATAAATAAGGAATAGGTGGATGAAGAGACTTAACCCTTGACCTAACATGAAAAGCAGACAACACTTGCAAATAAAAATTATCGAATAACTATTTTTTTGACTTTTTGAGTCAAAACCATAGCTGATGATCCCTCAATGAGCACGTTTCAATGAGGGTCATAAGCTATGGTTCTGAGACAAAAAATGCCAAGAATAATGAAAATTGATTTTTGTGAATAGCGCTGGCCGGTTTTGACCGTTATGTTGGGTAAAGGGTTAAGATAAGAGTTCTACAGACAATTCATCGTAACCTAAATTTCAGGGACGTACACGGATACTCACTGCAATGAGAGAAGAGGTAGTGTAGTTATCCGAACTGGCGGCTTTCCTAAGAAGCCAAGACGTTCGGATAACTGAACAAGGAGAAAGAGAAGAGGAAACTTCGGACTATGAAAAAAAGTTGAGAAACAATGACACTATCATAAATCTGTAACATTATCTCGGACACGGGGGAGCAGCGAAGATGACTCATTGGGGGTATGCAAGATACAGAGTTTCGTCCAGGAACCCAAACTGGTTCTTCAGTTTGTCCCTTTAGGGGAACTACATTGGTTATATGGAACCAAACATACACATTAGTTTTTCAGTCTTTCACATTAATTGGAGAGTTAAGGCCTTTGAACTCTGCATAAATTATAAAATATAAAGCCATGCCAAGTTGAAGTTTTAAAATGGCGACGAAGCAACGTCAGTAACATGTTTCCAACTGTTCCATCACGCATGCATTAAGTTGCGTGACAGTTGCAATTTGTTTTATATAAACAAGACAGACAACTCCAAATGTAAATGCACGGTTCTAGATCACATTTGTTTAACACTTTGAACTCTAATAGTATCCTCCATGTCAGCTCAATAGTAGCAATTAGACGAGTCCATATTCATTATTTGGGGTAGACCGATCAATAGTTTCATCGTGCAGCCTCGGGGCTGCACGATGAAAATATTGATTGGTCTACCCCACACATTTACTGAACAGCCATCCTATTTAATAAGGTTATGACGTATCATGTTACTGACCGGGAAAACGGCCGCTAGGGTTCGGTTCAAAGGGTTAAGCAGAAAGCTAAACGCTTATGTGAGCTGTTTCCACGTACAATTTATCAAATAAGTACATAAATATAGCTAGAACGTTGCTTAGCGGAAATCTGGAATAATTCATGTTTGTATAAGAAATGGAAGCAAAATGGAAAGGGAAGAAACTGAACGGTAAAGGCGAGGTGGGTGAGTTTGAAGGAACGAGAGAGAGAGAGAGAGAGAGAGAGAGAGAGAGAGAGAGAGAGAGAGAGAGAGAGAGACAGAGACAGAGAGACAGAGAGACAGAGAGACAGAGATGATATCACAGGGTCAAAAAAGAAACAATACTAGCAGCTTCACAAAACACTAAGACTAATAATGTAGGAACGAGAGAGAGAGAGAGAGAGAGAGGAGAGAGAGAGGAGAGAGAGAGAGAGAGAGAGAGAGAGAGAGAGAGAGAGAGAGAGAGAGCAGAGAGAGAGAGAGAGAGAGAGAGACAGACAGAGAGACAGAGAGACAGAGAGACAGAGAGAGAGAGAGACAGAGAGAGAGAGAGACAGAGAGACAGAGAGAGACAGAGAGAGAGACAGAGATGATATCACAGGGTCAAAAAAGAAACAATACTAGCAGCTTCACAAAACACTAAGACTAATAATGTAGGAACGAGAGAGAGAGAGAGAGAGAGAGAGAGAGAGAGAGAGAGAGAGAGAGAGAGAGAGAGAGAGAGAGGAGAGAGAGGAGAGAGAGAGAGAGAGAGAGAGAGAGAGAGAGAGATGATATCCCGGGGACAAAAAAGAAACAATGCTAGCAGCTTCACAAAACACTAGGACTAATAATGTGGGGAATAAGATTAAGAAACTAAATTAACCCTTTGAACTCTAGTGGTATCTTCCATGCCAGTTTAATGGCAGCAAATAGAAGAGTCCATATTCATTATTTGGGGTAAACCAATCAAAATTTTCAACGTGCAGCCTTTGGGCAGCACGTTGAAAATATTGATTAGTCTACCACACACATTTACTGATCAGCCTTATGACGTATCTTGTTGCTGGCCGGAAAAACGGCCGCTCGACTTCAAAGGGTTAAGTTCTTCGACTGGGTTTTGTTCTACTTGGAACCATATTTGGCGCGGATTACTTTGAGTGAACTGACGTGTTCCGACTGTGATGGCTCACTTCCCGACTGCCTAATATTCCACCAACATCATTAAGGAATACCTTCAACAAAGGCATGTCTTGATGATACAGTTCGAATATTTGTCAGTTAGTTAAAAAGTTCAGTATTTTTTAGAGATTTATAAGTGAATAAATAAAATGTACATGCACTAGTCGTGACGCAATTTTGTACTTAATTAATAGGTACACTATCGTTACTCAGAGCTTATATTTCACATATACTTTGGGCAATCCATTTGGACTCTTGCGAAAATTGTTGCGAGAATCTATACCTACTATGAGCGTCCCAGGATACAATTAGACCACCATAGTTGAAACCCTGTTGTATACTGATAACATATGTTAGCACATTTCTCAACACAGCTTTTTAATTTTTAAAAAATAAATTGAATTTGATATCTTTAAAAAAAATACACAATATTTATCAATAAAACCTTACAGATTTTGATGCCATAGGAACCGGCTCATTGAGCCATATTTGTACAATTTTGTTGACAAAGTGTCAGGATATTGTGGGTCACATTTTAGCCTTCTATTAGTTAATTTGCTGCCGCTATGTTAGGTAAAGGGTTAAATTGACTCAATTCTTTTCACGCGAATCTAGCCAATCTTTGCGTGAATGGATTCTCGTGTTCTCGCCGGCATAAAAGTCCTGGCATAAAAGCCCTGGATACTCCATTTTTGTCATGCTGGTTTCCCCAACAGCCTTAATCGGGTACTTCAGGCTCCAATTTGTATAACTCTCTCCCACTGCGTGCGTGCGTGCGTGCGTGCGTGCGTGCAACTTCCATTCAGCAACGGTCTGTTGTATTCAGTTTTCAGTGGTTCGATTTGTTTGATTACCAGCTTTAGGCTTCGGGGTTGGTACAAAAGTTAAACCGCGATCTAAAAGAGTCTTCTCTTGGGTTGTTAGGTCATTGGTGCCAGGCAGGTTAACCACGTTAGTTCTTAATCCCACATCTGTTAGGCGGTTGTTACCTTTGCCTTTACTTAGTTTAAATCTAGATGGTTCAACCAGTGATCGTACATAATATTGTCGGTTCTCGTGGTCCAATGTATTAAATCCTGAGCAACATCAAACTTTGCGTCATCAATTTTTGGTATCACGTTAACGTCCTTCACTTTCCGAATGGTTTCATTGATGATGCTCAAAGTTCTCTTCTCAGCCTGAGACGGAGTTTTTGCGAAAAGTTTAGTTCAGCAAATAAATATTTTCTGATCTAAACTTGATCCTGATATCGCTAAGCATATTCCGCAACTACTTGACTACGAGATCAAAATTATCACTTCGAGAATTCACGCCAATATTTAATATTTTATGTGGACTGAACTAGCCCCTGTGCCCTTTAAATATAGAGCGCAAATGATTGAACTTGGCGCCTGGGTAACACTCCACCTGGATGTCCAGGCGGGGATTTCGATCAATGCGTCCTACATTTGAACTACCAATCATAAGGATGTCTTTAAAAACATCCGGGAGGCGCCATTTTTTTCGTCAACATTAACTATGCCGAAACTGGGAGAATTTAGAATCAAATGAGCGGCCCCAGTTGCGGCTCGGTGATTTGACTTTCTCTGAGTACGATATACCTGGTTGAACCACACTAGAGGCAGAAGAAGAAAGAGAAGAAACAGAAGCAGGAGAGGAAACATAAGGAGAAGCAGAGGAAGCAGGAGGAGTCCTAGTGAGAGCACTGGGAGAACCGGAGAAGAAAGGCTGAGGAGGAGTAGGAGGTAGAGGAGGAAGACGAGGCGAGACAGCGTTACTCAATTTGCGAACATCTTCGGTCACAATATAGACTGGAAATGTTTGCAAATTGAGGCTCTTACTCTGAGAAAAGGCAGGGGAAGTAGTAGGAAAAGAAGAGGGAGAAGTATTTTGCCTTGATCGTGTGTGTGTGTGTGTGTGTGTTGTGTGTGTATGTGTGTGTGTGTGTGTGTGTGTGATATAAGTCCAAGTATCAAATGTAGTCTCGGAAGGAAGTGCACTATTAAAAGTAAGAACGAATTGATATCTGAGACTCCCAAGCAGACGAAAATGTCTCGATTGAAAAAAAACACGGGGTGAAGGGGGTCGGTAGGGGGGGGGGGGGGGCAAGCACACAACTAATCACCCTCAGCGACGGCCTTGCTTAGACAAAATTAAGTTGTGTATATACCATAGGTCGTCTGTCAAATTTGTACACGGCATATACTGAGAGTACTCTCCCCTTTATTGAAACTGAAGAGAACAATAAGATTTCTATCTTTTATCAGTAGCCAATGCAGTTCCTTGGAAATGCAGCCGGAAAGATGTATTCATTAGGCAGTTTGTTATGGATGTTATATGGCATGGTCTTCATGTTTTTAAGCAATCGTAAATGTGGAGAAACCATATTGCAGCCTGAGTCACAACAAAAATAAGTCAGCCTGGGGTATGATGTTAAGACACGAACACGTTTTAGGTCCTTAACAGTTGTAACCATAATCATTATCAATTCATTGTACGCTCCCCCCCCTCCCACCACCCCACCCTCATGTTAATACTAATTTACTCAGCTTGTAAACGACCATAACAAAACTTGAAACAAAGACTGTAAAGCGTAGCCGGTCGTTGATGGCTAGTTTTAGTCATTAGCACACGAGGACCGGCGAGCACGCGCTTACGTTCTCCACATGATGTCATTTCGTCTTCCTGGAAATCTGTTTGTATTTACCTAAAAAGTTTACCTTTCATTGGTGTTGACTATGATAAATATAAAATGTTCTGCATTAAATTGCTCAATAAATGATGTTTCACATTGATTCTTTTCACGAAATAATATTACTCCAAGAGGGTCGAAAATCGTTCTTATAATTTCTAAGTATTGATAATATAAATAATAACATGATTTTTCTCAAGCGTCGATTGTGTCCATTACTGGACCTCCGTCTGTGATTAGCAGTCACACACCCATTAGCGACCCTCGGCTATCACCTCGGGCGGACTGCTAATCACATACGGCTGTTCAGTACTGGGGCCTAAAGCCTTCGAAAATCTTGTTAGTGTACAATTAGTTGGTGGGCACAAATTCTGCGCAAGATTGGTGTATATCATAACTCATGTGACTTTTCTTTCATCTGAATGGCTGAGAGGTAGAAAACTATTATACTACAACTTTTATTAAAAGATATAAAAGGAAACTTGTCTTTATTGACAATCCAATTAGCACGTAACTACTTCACAGATAATCCATTATTAAGGATTTACAGTACGTGGAGAGTGGATTGTAACTAAATCACCCGCGGAGTGGAGTTATCACCCAAACTATAACTTTCAAATTTTGTACATATCGGCATAAAACACGAGCAATGTTTCAGCCAATGGACCTCCGGGTTTAACCCGGAGGTCCATTGGCTGAAATTTTGCTTGTGCTTGTTATGCTTTGCAATGCAACAAATTTGCAATTATTGCTTGGGTGGAATCTCCACTCTGAGGGTGATTTAGTGATAATACACTCTCCACGTACTGTATATCAGTATATATTTACTAAAATATTGTAGGATTCTCATGTGTGTATATTGTAAATCAGTCAGAGTCTGCAAAAGGTATAAAAAATGAGAAGTTTTCTGTACCTTCAAACTTTTCTTTTAAGATGGGGTGTGTTATAGCCCCCTTATTATATCAAGACTGATATATCCTTAATTGATTATTCTGCACAATAGATATTTTTCTGAAGGCATATTTTGTTTTTACAATAAAGCAGATTCTAGCTTCTAAGTGACCCTTGTGTGTATCTACATGTAAACATGTTTACATCTAAGGTTGCACAGAAATTATTTTTAGATCTCTGTACTTACAGCTGTTGTTTAATTATTTAAGGAGGTCATCCTTGTTTAAATGAATTAAGACAGAATCAAGTAGAAGCTTAATGAGGTGATTTTAATCAACCAATCAAAAATCGATGGAAAATATGGAGAACATTTTTCATCATATGAGTCGTCCGTTTTGTTCACTTTAAAACATTTGATATTTTGTTTTCATAATAATCAGTGATAAATAAAGCCTTCCGTCAATTTCATTGGTCAATTTCAAAACTAGACAATTTGATTGGCCGAACAAAATACAACTGGGCTACATTATCATAATAGCATAATTAGAGTTGGGAGCTTTCATTGGTCAATTTCAAAACTGGACAATTTGATTGGCGAAACAAAGTACAACTGGTTCACATTTGCATAATTTCAGTAGGGAGAATTTACGTTATCTGTCCTATTTAGGGTGAGTTATATTGTATTAATCTTTTTACCTACAAGAAAAACGCCATTCATTTTTTTTTATATTTTCACTTTTTGCTTCCAAAACATATGTTATGACCCCTCATTGGAACGAGCTTGATCCAATGAGGGGTCATAACCTATGTTTTGGAAGCAAAACATTTAAAATTTTTAGTAATACGAGGATGTTTTTCCAAGTGCAGTCTGCAACTCAAGTCACGTGATGGGTTAAAAAATCATTCTAAGCGGCTAATTTGTGTGTGTGTCATATGATAAATAGAATATGAAATGAGTATTTTTCTCATATAATATTTATGAAACTCGTCCGAATTTTCCGTTTGGGCTCGCCAGAGGCTCGCCAAAACGGAAAATTCTTAGACTCGTTTCATAAATATTATATGAGAAAAACACTCATTCCATATCCTCTATATCTGAGAACTATTTAAACCCTTATCAACAGAATTCAATGACTTTTCTCAGAAAAACTTTTGTCAGATAAAATCTTTTTAGAGCAGTGATTTACATTGGAGATTATTATTGTAGCACGACAGAGCATCTTTATTATAGAAGCAGTGCTTCTTTATGAATTGAGAAAAGTAATTCAAAAAGAGAATTTTGAAGAGAATTTATTCTTCTAATAAGACAGAATTTGTACTTTCTGTGAAACAGAATATATTTTTGTGAAAATCCAGTATTCTACTGGATTATTTTGAAATTACCTGTGGCGCCAAAACTTATTGGATTTTAACTCCATTTGAAGTTTGCTGATCATTTTATTATAGTTTTTTGAAGACTGCTGAAATTTCTAAGTGAACATTTCATTACAAATCTACGGGATACTATTCCTGAAGACACATTCTTGGACTTAATACTACTACCAGCTGGAAAATGTCTCCACAAGATTCTTCACCACTGGATTCTATCGAACTGTATTTTGGATTAATTCTATAATTTATAAGTACCACTGTTTTCATTTTCTGTAATCCAATTAGTGTAAAAGACCTTTGAATCAATTTTTTATATTATTTTTTTTTATTAATTAAATTTCACAATAGTTAAATTCCCAGTTATTGTTGCCGATTCTCAGACTTCTTGCTGTAATCAGTATCCTTATTATTTCCACACCATAACACCTACCAACATTAATCACATTGACTCGTTATTAAGCGAATGTGTTTTTACAGTAACTTGCAAGTTTTTATTCTTCCCAGGAAAATAAATTAGTACAACTCTCTTCCTAGACTTTTAGATTACTGGAATAGATTGTCTCTGTATTCTATGTTAGGATGCGCAAACAGTTGATACAATGAACTAGAAAAAAAGTTACAGAACATCAAAAGATGGTAAAACGCCGTTTGTTACTTATAGACCGGTTTCAGCAGAGAACTAAATGGTTTTGATATCGCAGAACGCATTTCCAGAATTCATTTCAGAGGCGACGGAAGCTCGATGAAAGTACAAATTTTCTTGGCTACCATGGTTCAGCCCAATGGGAAGAAATCTACAATCTTAACAAACGTTAATGTACCGTAGTAGGTAATAAAGGCGGATTCACAGCCACTTTGTACATGTACGTGTACGGTACACGTACACGATGCGTTTACCAACGTGGAATTCAGTGTTAAATCGCACGCTTGTTCACAAAAATGTAGGGTGGCCTAGAATCTGCTGTTTTTTTTAGACTCCTAGATCGCACTTTTAACGTTCAAATACTCGTGGTGAACGTCGAATGTACACGTTTTTTTCAAAAAAGTGAAAATTGTACATTTTCACTTTTTTTTTTACTTAAACATTTTTTGTCTACGTTCCCATCGTGAATCAGACCATCGAGCCATCGTTGGTGAACGCGAGCAAAAAATGGTTTGCGGATTCTGGGCCAGCATCAAAAAACCGGTTTGCGGATTCTGGGCCAGTGGCCTATAATCCGCTATTGTTTTTGAGGCGGTGGGTTTTTCCAAAAAAAACTTAACAGACTACTATTGAACGCTTCCCTTTCTGACGTAAGTGGGGGAATACCCGGATTTTTTCCAAAAAATTTAACAGACTACTATTGAACGCTTCCATTTCTGACGTCAGTGGGGGGAATACCCGAGGAAATAAAAAAAAAGTGATGATATATATAGGAGAGAATAAAAAATATAAATAAATAGTTATTTAAAAAATAAATATATCAAATCGAATAGATAATAAAAAAAATAAAAACGTAAATCATGAGCGATTCTCAGACTATTAGAGCAAGGTTTCTTTTAAAAATGCTGATGAGAGCCTACGAATTCTGTGTGAACGAACAATTAGGTCGCCTCTTGTTAGAACGATGCGTCGGATGTCGGGATCACCTAGACTTCGATCACGAGAATCATTCGTGTCTGACGATGGAAAGGGAAGATATGGTCGTCAAATATTTCGAACCGGCGTTCGAACGCGTTCAAATCGACGAAGTGATCGCGTTTTGGAAGAGATTACTCTTCTGTAAGGATCAAAACAAGCACACAGTTTCGGAAGAACTGAAATTGGCGCGTAAAAGTCTGGCTTTAGAAGACAAGGGATGCGTCATGAAATTATTGTTCAATGAAGCATACGTCTAAGTTTTCTCGTTGATATAAAAATAAGGGAGAATAGAGAATAAAAATAAATACACACATAAATTTTTTATCTAATATTAGAAAAAAAACACAAAAATGAGAACCAGAAATAAATTGTATCCGACGTTAGATGACGACGAGGATGAAAAAAACACAAAAATGAGAACTAGAAATAAATTGTATCCGACGTTAGTGGACGACGAGGATGAAAATCTGATCAGCGTTTTGCAAACGGCACCGTCGCTAGAAGAAAGAGAAAGAGGAGAGAGGTATCGCATCGATCAAATCAGTAGAATCCAAGAGTATCTAACTCGAGAGAGAGATTCTCGCCGTTCTCTCAAGAAGAAGTATTCGCGTTTCGTGAAATTCGTCAACGCGATCGACATGACACTCATCACGATTTTCATGGGTTTACACGCGGCCGGCATCGGATTGTTGTCGACCGCGGTCGGCATTCCGATCGTGTTGACCGTAGAAGGAGTGGCTCTCGCCGCCTGATTGTTTAGCACGCTCGGAAACTTTTTGAGTAGGAAATTATATCTGAAGGCGAGGAAACACGACAAGATTCGCGTCTTGGCCGACTCCAAGATCGACACGATATCCGAAATGATCTCGATGGCGTTGAAAGACGGTAGGATATCGGACGGAGAATACTTCGCGATATTGAGCGAGAAAACGAAATACGATGCCATGAAAGAAGCCGTGAGAATCAAGACTCGTCAGATCATCAAAGAAGAGATGAAGGATTCTCTCGTGGAAATGGGGGGGGGGGGGGGGGGGGAAGAGGCCAGGGAGGAATTCAATAAGATGATAGAACTCAAGAGCAGGGATTGAAAAAAAAAATATATATAATAAGAACAGAATTAATTAATTATTAAATTTATATATAAAATAAAAAAACGAAATTAATTTAAGTAACTCTTAAAAATGTATTGCGTAAGGTGTAAGAGTTACCGAGACGAGTAATTCTCGAGAAGTACGAACTAAAAACGACAGACAGATGCTTCGCGGAATTTGCGACGTGTGTGGTTCTATCAAGACTCGATTCGTCGAAAAAAAGAACGCGAGCAAAGGTAAAGGCATCGTGAATAAAATGATCAATAATCTACCTTTCGAAATGCATCTGCCCGGTCACAGTTTCACGGGACCCGGAACGAAATTGAACAAGAGACTCAACGCCGATCTGACTCCCAAATCTTGGAGCAAACCTGTGAATAGGGTGGACGCGGCCGCGTATGATCACGATCTGTGCTACGCCGGACATCCCGACACCAAGACTCGCAACGACGTCTGCGATAAAAACATGTTGGGGAAATTGAGAGGCATATCGAATCCGACCAGGAGAGAGAAGATAGAACCTTCGCTGGTCGGCAATCGGATCGGTGCGAAACGTCGATTCGGATGGGGCGTTCAAAAAAAAAAGAAGTGTATCTGAAAAGAAGAAGAAACGATTATTGACGAGCGAATTGACCGAAGAGTTACACAAACCCATCGTGCGTAAATTTCGAAAGAGAAGAGTGTTCGTGAAGGGTTTGGATGATATTTGGTCTGCCGACTTGGTCGACATGAGATCGTTTTCGAGGTGGAACGAGGGTGTCAAATATCTATTGACGGTCATCGACGTGTTTTCCAAATACGGTTGGATCAGAGCTTTGAAGAATAAATCGGGACCTTGCGTCGCCGAGGCTCTGAAGAGCGTGTTCGACTCGTCTTCTCGAAAACCGAGTAAATTGTGGGTGGATAAGGGAAAGGAATAATTCTACAACAAGCACGTTCATCGATTGGTCGACCTCTACTCGATCGAAAACGAAGAGAAAGCCAGCGTGGTGGAACATTGGAATCGAACGATGAAGGAAAAGATGCACGGATACTTCACGGCGAATTCGACCAAGAAATACATATGCGCTCTGAACGGTCTGGTCAAAGATTACAACAACACGCGACACAGATCGATCAAGATGACTCCCGTGGAAGCTAGCGATCCTCGAAATGAAAAACGGGTCTACGCGAATCTATATCCTGAAAGATCTAAGATCAGGAAGAAGTCTAGAACGCCGAAATTTGCGGTCGGTGATCGAGTGAGAATCTACGCTTATAAGAAGCACTTCGAAAAGGGTTATACTCCTCGATGGACCTCGGAAATCTTCGTGATAATCAAAATATTTCACACCGATCCGGTGACTTACGAAATCGAAGCTTTGGATGGAGAAGAGATCATCGGAAAGTTTTACGAACAACAATTACAGAAGACAAAGTTTTGATAAAGAAACAAATTTCTTTTATTTACTCTCTTTAACATTTTCTTGTTTACACACATATATATATATAGGAGAGAAAAATAATAAAAAAAATAATAATTAAAACTATTTTTAGATGAAAAAAAAGCAAGCTAATTAATAAACAAAAAAACAAAACAAAAATCCTTTAAAAATGACAAATATACTAGATATAGCACAAAGCATAGTGAAAGATGAAAGTATTCAAGAATATGAGGTTCACGAATACGAACCGGTAACCGGAACGAGTTTGAACAATGCGGGAGAGATAAGAATCAACGTCGAAACTCAAGATCTATTCATACATCCTAGCGAGGGTTACATAGTGGTGCAGGGACGTCTCACCAAGGAAGATGGGAGCGACTACGCCGACGACGACACGGTTACTCTAGCCAATAATGGCATCATGCATCTATTCAGTAATATAAAATACATGCTGTCCGGACAAGAGATAGAATCTGTGTTTCATCCCGGTCAGGCCACCACTATGTTCGGACTCTTGACGTATCCTGATGATTTTTTGAAATCCAGAGGACTTAATCAGTTGTGGGTGAAAGACACCGTCGGCCCTGCTAGCGCCAGCGCCGCCTTGATACTCGACTACGTCGTCAAGACGTCCAGACCTAAAGGAACGTTTTCGTTCAGGATACCTTTGAAACACATCTTCGGATTTGCAGACGATTACAACAAGATCATGTACGGATTCAAACACAATCTGACGTTGATTCGAAAAGGAGACGACGACGCAATAGTGAGACCCACTGCGACCAATGCGGGTAAGATAACTCTACACAAGATATCGTGGTTCGTTCCGCACGCGGAGCCTTCGACCGTGGAGAAAGCGCGTCTCTACAAGATCATAGAATCCAAGAGTAAATTACCCGTGGGATTTAGAATGAGACAGTGCGACACGGCTAGCATTCCTCCCTCCACGAATCACTTCCATTGGAGATTGACGGTGAAATCCGCTTCCGAGAGACAGCGTTTCATCGTGGTTGCGTTTCAGACCGATAGGGACGGGTTCAGGAAAAGAATGCGTTGCTGTTCGATCACTGCCATTTGAGAAACATGCAAGTGTTTCTGAACGCCACGAGATATCCAGCAATCGATTACAACGCGTCGTTCGACAAGAACGATTTCTGCAGACTGCACGGCGACGCCGCTGATTTTAGAAAGAAGTATCACGGTCTAGACGAATTGATGAGCAACCCTAACATATCTCCCGGCGAATACAAGTCGATGTATCCCATGTTCGTATTCGACGTCAGTAAACAGAGTGAACGACTCAAGAGTAGCGTCTTAGACATTCAGATCAAGATGCAATTCGATAGGAACGTTCCGAGAAAAACAGAAACCTTCGCCCTGGTCCTGTCGGACAGAGAATTACAATTCGAATCGGACGAAAATAAGATGTCGATCATTCGATGAGAGACGTGTGTGAAAAAAAATAAAACAAAAATAAAAAAAAAGTAATGAGTAATTATTAAAAAAACAAAAAAAAAAACAAAAAAAAATAAATAAAGTAATGTGATCTAGAGAGATTGAACATCTTTCTAAATCTCATTACTTTTTTTTTGTTTTTAATAAATCACACATTATTTTTTTTTTAATTAATTATTTTCCACGCGTTCACTGTTTGTTCAAAGGAACTAATTCGATCAGTAGACTCACCACGGAAGTGGCGGCTTTGGGATTATTGGTTTTCGTAACGAAATTAATCCTGTCTCCGGCGTTCACTTTGAGAGGTGTGCCGAACGTGCTAACATTCGCGTGTTGATTCTCAGTCTTTTCGACGCTGTATCTCTTATCACTCTCTACTCCATTCACCATGAGATTGACAACTGCTCTGTTATTCAAATCCGAGGAAGCCAGACTCATTCGAAGGATTTCACCTCCCAGCGGCATGGGATATCCCACCTGACCATGTTTCGATCCGCTACCTCCATTTCCGAAAGACCACTCAGCTTTTCCCTCATCTAAGGTGCCGGCCTCCTCGGCCCACACGGTGATCAATTGTCTAGCATATTTGACTTTCTCCACCACCGAAACAGGGTGCAGGCATCCGTCATGTTCACGGGATCCGGTAGATTCGTGAGCGCGTGTCCACCCATGTCTAGTTTACCTTCCATGATGTCACCCTTTCTCCAGACCGAGTTGTCGTCCACATACTTTCTGCTGACTGCGCTGGAATCGAATTCGGGATCGTGAGAGTCTGAATGAATTCTTACCATTCATGTCGATACCACCCTCCATGGTTCCGCCAGATTGTTTGTTCAGGTAGAGATCATCCACTTGTGATTCTAGGTATTCTTGTGATCGTATCACGGCAGAATCCACATAGCCCTTGTTGACCGCCGTTGAGTCCGCATCCGTGTCATCGACCTTCGACAGATTCAATATCTTGTTGAATCCCGCATTCAGATCCGATTTCATTTCTCATCTCTCAGACTTTCTCTGTTCCAGATCTACATAGTGTTTGGTCGCCACGTCCTTGGGATTCGTGGGAGTGGCCACGTTCGTTATCTTGTTAGAATTGGCGTTCAATTACGAGTGCATCGTTTTCTGAACGTATCTATTTCTCAGGTGTTTGCTGAATCTCGCTTCAGAGTCATCCGCGTATTTCTTGGTCGCGGCATCGGTGGGATCTATGGGAATCACGACGTTCACCAAACGTTTGGATTTCAGATCGAGATCATCGGTCATGGTTTTATCCACGTAATTATCTAGCATGTTTCGTTTGAAATCGGCGTTCCCCCTGTCAACGTATTTTTTAGTCGCAGCATCTGCGAGATCTATCAGCTCGGGAAGATTGTAGAGCTTCTTATCGTTCATGTTCAAAGGTTCCTCTCGAGGTTTGTATCTCCGAACGTAACGTTCGTCCAAGTTGGCAATGTCATAACCATCGTCGACTTCGAACGTCTTCCTTTTCTTTCTTAGGTTGACTTTTTCGTCGTCACTTCTACCAAATTTATCGACTGGCATGTTGTTTTTGAGATTTTTTTTTGTTTTTTTTTAAAAATATATTCAAAACGCAGTTTATTAAAAAATTTTATTTTTATTTTTCGTTTTTATTCGATTAAAATTTTTTAAAATAATTTTTTTATCTTTATATATGCTATAAAAAAAAAAATCTCTCTCTAATGTAAATCATTGAGAATGTCTTGAAACCGATCTCCTTCAGACCATCTCTTGAGAACGTAGAGACACAGGTGACCGCAAAACACTTGATCTGGTGATTGCACTTGTTCCTGTTTGTAACAAACCATCGATTTGTTGAAATAGTTGTTTATTTCTTTTGGCGGTGAGATTCCGTAGCTGTCGAAATAATAATTTTTCTTCTTCCCGTTCTTGAACCACGTCACCCAGTGAGTGCCTTCACCTGATGAATCATCTAGATTTAAAATTCCGGATTCCGATTGTCGAGGTCTTCTCTTCGGCAAGGCATCTCTGGAAAACACGCCTAGAAAATCTTTGATTTTCAAATCCTTTGCCGCATTTGACAGATCGATGTTGGATAGGGGTTCGTTAGGTAAGACGACACCTTCTACGGATATCTCTATTTTCTTATTCATAAATGCGTATATATTTTTTTTTATTTATTTTTTATATTATAATTCACTAAAATGACGTTATTTTTTTTATTTTTTTTTTTCTTTTTCTTTTTAAACTAACACTCTCGATGTCTCTATCGATTTCCATAATCTCAAATCCGTCTAATTCCTCTTGATTTTCTGGAATCCTATCATCCTTACTCATATCTGGAATCCTATCATCCTTACTCATATCTGGAATCCAATCATCCACATTCATATTGTCTCTAATTAGATCCAAAATCCAATGTCCGAGTGCCAAAGTGTTTATTTTATCATCTAACACGAATCTCTTATCGTCGTCGGCCGTCAGCAAAATCTTGTTGACTATTTCGGTATACAAGTCGTGATTTTCGCTTCGAATCGATTTCATAGTCTTATACACCAGACCACTTCCTAACAGACAATTTTTATACTCTTGGAAAGAGATGTTTTTCTTCACCACGCATGCTTTAACCCCTTTGCATTTCTTGATCTCTTCATCTTCTAGACGATAAGCATACAGTTTGGGTCTCAAGCCCACGAATTCGATGATTTGTTTACCGCCGCTCTCATCCTTAAATTTACCCACGCAGCCACGTCCGGAGATATATCTCGGTAGACGTCTTTCATCTCTATCTCGTAAACTAAACTGTCCGTGTCAGTGAACAGTAGTTTGGCTTTATCACCAAATTTTCGTTTGCCATAATCGTAGTGAAACTCGTACATCAATCGCTTGCTGATATCTAAGATGATCGGTCCGAGATAATACGGTTTGTCGAACTTCAGGTGCATCTTGTGCATGTGAACGGCTACTAGATTTTCGTCGAATATGGTTCGGTATTTGTAATTGGGTTTTGGCACTAATTTTTTAGCTCTTTTCTCAGACGTGACAAGTCGAACGTCGGTTCTCTTCCTGATGTTTTCCATCGATTTACCGTACACGCAGTTGTTCATGAGTTTGAAGAAATCTTTTTCGAAATCATTCTCGGCTCGAATTCTGAGATTCGTGTTGAGATCGATGTATTTTTTCATCCAAGGCTCTTTGTCGAATCGAATGATGCGATGTATGTCGACTAATTTCATCCCATAATTGACGTATTGTTTCAAATTCTCGCTGTAGATGTGTAGTTACGTTTGTTAAATAAATTGGGAATGAGTTTTTCCTTGTCTCCTTCGTTCGGTTCCATTCGTTCGGGAGCCAGTGGATCATCGTTGTGTAGATCGTGTAATTCTTCTGGATAGTTCAAATCGACTTCTAAAATGCAAGGATAGTCTCTACATTTTTGCATCTCTTCCTGTTCCATCACCCATTCGAAATTTCCAATCGGTAAAGGATGACTCATAGCCCAACCGTACAGATTATTAGCATCCCAATACTGTATGTATTTATTCGATCGTTTCGAATCAAAACCTTCTTTCATGTAGGGATTGTTAGCTTCAGAATATCTGTGGGAGATCATCGAGATGCCACCTCTCGCAGCCCTTTTGAACATGAGCAACATGTTCACGTCGGATAATAATTCCAATTGGACTTTGGTGGTCTTCAACAGAGCGCCCCATGCCAGACCGGGTGCGGTGAAATACCAAGCGGGATCCAGATCATAATTTCGATGACAGATGTCTCGAAAATTTACGAACACGTCTGCCAAGAGCAGAACATCGGTCTTCAGATAGAGGTCGTGATAATCTCTCATGGTTTTCATATCAAATAATTTCCACACGTTTTTGGCGTGTTCGTAATTCTCGTCGGAAATGTCTGATTTGTATAATTTCGAATAAAAATCTTCTTTTGAAGGTAGTGCAGTGTCTTCGAATCTCTTTAGATCGTTCATGTAATCGTAAGGATAGACTCCTTTCCTCAACATGACGTCTACTCATTCTCCAAAATGTTCGCTCGTGATTTTAAATTTATCCTTACTCATGTTATCGACTAATTTTTCCAGAGCGGTCGACATGAATTTAAAACTGTCGATGAAACGTATGCTTCTATGAATGGATTTCGTTTTTTCTTCCAACGCCTCTCCATCGACCTTCCATTTCGTGAATGAAATGTATCTTTCTTCACTGTTTCGCGATGCAATTTAATTCTTCGTGGGAGGTGCCTAGATTGTTATTTTCGTCCTGCTGCTCTCGCATAATGATCATTTTCGCCGGAGTTTTGAATTTGTTGTATAACATTTGAATTTTCGATTCTAACTCTTCCATGAACCTTTGAGCCACGTCATCGTCTTCAGAGTGTTTCGTGTAGGTGAAGGGACCCATGTCATGTTGCGATTCGAAAGGGCATTTCACGTAAATGCAATAGCCCGAAGGCATGTGTTTTTGATATCTTTCGACGTAACTTTGAAGAGCGTTGGGTTGACAGGAACTCATTTTCGCGGTGAAACATTCGAAATCGGCGTACACAATGAATGGTAGTTTTAACCTTCTATTGTGATTTTCAAACTTCACGATGGTGTTGAGTTTGGGCATTTCGACGGCGACACCTTGATTTTCGTTGCAATATTCCTGATGTTTCGCTAACGATTTTTTGCTCTTAAACATGTTCATGCAGTTGCAACATACAGTTATCTTTCCTTTATGTTTATTATTTTGTCTCGACAGTAATCGGCTTGGATGTTTAACCCAACAATAATGACGATTGTCACCATTCGAAATCAATAATAAAATAATTGTCTTTTCTCTTTCGAGATACGAAGTCTGTCTGAGAGGATAAATCGTTCATTTTTCATCATCGTATCCCAAGACATTCACCGCTACGGTGGGATTTTGAGCCTAGAAACTTTTGATGTGTTTTACCTTTGTTGGAAAAGTCACTCCGGTCCAATCGAGATTTTTAGAAGTCTCCTTGTAATGAGAAACTCTATAGGTATGCATTTTGACAGGGTATAAAGCGGAGGTGACTGCCCATTTAAAACACTGATCATCTTTATTTCTCACGTTGACCACGGCGTGTTTTTTAGCAAAGAAATACAGTAATTCCAAGTAGGAAGATCCTTTCAATGAATCATTTTTAGTTATATGAATTTCGAGTTTCAACACCTCGTCGAACATCCAATTACTACCTTCATGTTGATAATTTGCGAGAAACGTCAACATCTTGTCTTTCATCTTTTCGAAAACGTCCGATAAATCTGAACCTCGAAGTACGGGTTCGACGTTAGATCTGAAATATGCATTTTTCAGGATGCTCTCGCTGGACTTCACGTCAATTTTATTCATCACGCAATGGAGTATCATCTTAATTTTTAGTCCCACGTTCATGTGTTCGCGAAACAAATCCAATAGTTTTTTCTTCACCCGTTCCATGAACGATTTTGGATCGATTTTCTTGAACGAGGGAACCACATCGAAAGTTTTAAAAATGCCTTTGATCGCACTCTCCCATTCTACGGGTTTTGATTGGAATAGTTCCGCGACGAGTCATGCTACATATTCTTCTCCTTTCCCTTCGTCGATTGCTCGTCGGATTTCGCTCGATATATCTCGTTTGTCTAGAATCTGAAGTGCATCACTCGTTTTCGTTTTTTTTTTCTTTTCTTTTGAAACTTGAAGTTCTTCTTCAATGGCTTTTCGTTTTGTCATCTTCTTATTTTTCACAATCGAAACGTTTTTGGTTTTTTTTGACGTCGGCATTTTGATTCCTTTTACTATCTTTTTCTTCTTCTTCTCATTTTTCACAACCGATGCATTTTTTGACGTCGTTGCTATCGACATTTCGTTTGCCTTTCCATCGTTTCGCAAATATTTCTGTATGACTTCAATTTTTTTTTATTTAGTTCTATGATTTCTGAAATGTGAAATTTTTAATAGTTTACAAATCTCGTTTAACTGAGGTACGGTTTTCTCATTTAAATTTTCCAATTTTTTTTTATCTGTTTGCTTCATTTGTAAGAATATTTTTTTTTCCGAATTTTGTATTTAAATAATTTGTTTAAAAAAAAGATTTTTTTTTTAATTTCAATTTTTTTCTTTAATGTGAAAAATCTTTTTTTTTGATGAAATTAATCAATTTTTTTATGTTCCTTAACGTGAAAAAAATTGAATTAATATGAGAAAAAAAAGGATGTTAAAAATTTAACTTTTTATTTATATATGTAAAGAAAAAAAAAAAACCAAAACTTTTAAACAAATTATTAAAATACAAAATTTAAAATATACATTATTTGCAAGAATTCATAAAACAAAAAAAACCCAAATAATCGATCATGACGACAACATCCACGACAGAATCTCGACATAAATGTCGATGTTGTTTAATAAATCGTTATTCTCCAAAAAACCAAGAAGACAAAAATCGTAATTTATATTTACGCGTTTTGAAAGAAAACGATACGATTTGCGATAGAAAATCGAATTGTAATACTATTAGTGAACAAAAATTAATTGACAATGTCGTTCGAACTATTAAAAAAGAAGAAGAAGGTTCAAGATGAATAGAACTCTTACGACTTTTATGCAAAGTCTTTCACGAGATTCAAAACAAATTTCCACGAAGCAGATGTGTGTTCATGTCACCCGATTCCTTCTCAATAGATGATGATAACTCATCTGCTTCTTTCATGAATCGAATCAAATCTTCTAAAGTCAAGAAACGTTTGAAGTCTTGCACGTTCTAAACGTGAAAAAAATTGATTTAATACGAGAAGAAAAAGGATGTTAAAATCTAACTTTTTATTTATATATATAAAGAGAAAAAAAAAATTTTATTAAAAAAAAATTTACATTAAAGAAAATTAAAAATGAAAAAAAACAACTTTTTTATATATATATAAAGAGCAAAAAAAATAAACAAACTTTTTTAACAAATTATTATTTAAATACAAAATTGAAAATATACATTATTTGCAAGAATTCATAAAACAAAAAAAACCCCAAATAATCGATCATGACAACAACAACACCTAAAAGATGCGAATTGAAATTGAAATGAGTCAAAACGTGTAAGAAATTAGGTTTTAAAATCTATAGATTACAACGACACGATCCCATCGAATTGAACGAGGTCGAGACGAAGGGCTTTGAGCACAAATACGACAAATATCGCATGCCTTTGAAATTGGACGAAAGTGATCTGCAGAACATCATCATCGCCAAAGATAGAGAATTTGACAAGGATGATTTGTCATTGCCCGATGGAAGTTACATATTTCCAAACATCTCATTCAAACTCATGAAGAAATTGGGTGGTGAGAGCAAGTTTACCGAAGTAACAAAACTCAAAAGAGTAAAAATAAACATTCAACACATTTGCGAAAAAGGAGAAAACACGAGTGTCAAGATGCTAATAACGGACTTGGAAATATAAACAACAGAGAGATTGATTTTTTTTAGCAAAGAAGAAGGAAAAAAAAAAACGTAATGAGATCATCTTGAAAACACGAGTGTCAACATGCTAATAACGGACTTGGAAATATAAACAAAAGAGAGATTGATTTTTTTTTAGCGAAGAAGAAGGAAAAAAAAAAAACGTAATGAGATCATCTTTAGATCTCATTACTTTTTTTTTTTTGTTTTCCTACTTCACTATTACCATATATTATAATGACGTTTCCTTTTTTCTTAAATTTCAGCGTCGATTCTTCTTTCCTTTTTTCTTTTTTTTGTAATATGGTACGATTTTATAACAACACATTTGTTTATCCGAATCATAATTATGAACGAATGTTGTGCATCTATTGGTAACACTCACATCATTACCATTCTCTTCAGAAGGTAGTGGTGACGGTGGAAAGCATCTCATTCTTTTCATTTTCAACCGTCTATTCCGCTGTTTATCTAACTCTTTCATCAGTTCTTTCCTTAGATATCCATCATTAGCGTCTAACCATTTTTCCACATCTTTTTTGCACTCTATCTCGTGATATTCATCATAATCGTCTAATTGTTTTTCCACCTTTTTATCCATTTTATATATTATTTTATACTTTCTATGATTTATATTTTATATAATTATATAATGTTTTTCTTATTTATTATAATATTATAATAACATATTCAAAATCGGTATATTCTTAAACGGCGAATTCTCACCAAGCAACAAACCCTTGCCGAGTCACTCAACGTTCTGTCCACTCTTCAGATAGAGACCGTTCCCACTCAAAGAGTTGCCACCTCTAACGGGTTTTAGATACAATCCTTTACCGCTGTCATCTACGTGAACGTGACACACGGCTCCTTCCTTCTTCAAAAACAGTCCACTGCCACCCATTAATATCTCAACTGCCGAACTCGAGAGTCCCGAGAGAGCTCCCACGCCGAGAGTCTTTCCGAGAAAGGGTAGTGTCTTTGCGGCGAAGGGTAATGCTTTTGCGGCGATTCCTGCCAATAACGGTATGAAACCACCTTTCATTCTCAAATTGTATCTCAATTGAGCGGGACTCAATCTCACCATCAACCCTCTTCCATCATGAATCACTTTCTCCATCCTTTTGATTTGACTTTTGGTCCAGGCGATCGAATCCTGATCGCCTCTCGTCAGATCTTCGTGAGTGAATTTGAATTTCACCGCCTCGCCTCGAGTTCTTAATGCTCTCTCAAGTTTCTTCCTCTGCCCTGCGGATATGTTCACGTTTTTTTTCACGTATTCTGTCATAATTCTTTTTTTTTTTAAAATATATATTTTCTTCAATTGTTTTCTTGTTTTAATGATAATTATATATATTAAATAATTTTTGTAAAATTAATATTGCGTTTATTTTATTTTTGTTATCTATATATATATACAATATTTTTTTTTTTTCTTTGCTTTCATATTTCTCTTATGTGAAATCGTATCGTCACCCTCTCTCCACGAAGATCTAACAGTTCACCATTTTGATCCGTCAACGTGGTTTTGAGACTATACAACGTGTCTAAAATCACTGGTAGATAAACTAAATTTCGAGGTCGCTCCATGATCTTATAACCCGGCAACACGTTTGGAAAGAAGGAATAGATCGTCGGTTGAGCACTACCATTCACGTATCTTCCAGCAATCACATCCACGTTCACCAGAATGCTATTGACTGCGAGAATGTTGACCGTATTTTCAGATGCTGCGTGGCATCGATACATCTTTCGATCGAATCCCAGCATCTTGACTATAGAATCGTCCGTGTTGAAATCCACTCGAAAATTATCTTCCAAATCTAACATCGTCTGTAAGGTATTAGGATTGGGAGTGAGTCTGATCTTGTTGCTTCCCTTTCCATCCGTCTTCATTCGCGTCTGAATGTAATTGTCCAAATCGTCTATGTCGTAACTTCCTTTGGGAATTGGAATCTCCAACCAATCCACTCCGTCGGAATACTTGAATGAGTTATTCTTTTCGGTGACGTTGGGAAAGGAATAATAAGTCTCCAGATTCACCAACGCCATCTCGAATCTTTTCTCTCTATTCATTTCGATGGAAGGTTCGAATTTCGTAGCGAATCGAGTCGAATCGCCACTCACCACGATTTGAATGGATTGTTTTGCAGCCGTATTCTCGACTATCCGTTCTAACAATTTTCCTTGTTCGAACATTATATTTTAATTTTATTTTTTATTTTTTCAAAACTAATTATTTGAATATTTATTATTTTCTAAATTTTTTTTTTATTTTCACGCTCTATCTTATTATCATCAGAAACATAAAACTTGTCGAATCCACACCGATATTTTTCGTGATTAAATTCGCTAGTCAAATCGATCACGACGAAATTGTAAAGTCCTCCATCCCAAACCCTCTTGCAGAATCTCCTGAATTCCGCCACGCTCATGTCGTTTGCGACGTGATTGCCGTAGATGTAATTGAGATTCTTGAGATCTTGGCGAAAGAGACATAGAAAATTAGCGTTCTCCCTTATCGTCTGTCTGGGCAATCGAAAATAATTCTGCGACAGATAGAAACAGTCCACGTTGCTGTGTCGACCCCTAACGTAATACGATTCGCATCGGTTCTGTCTCTCCAAAAGCAGATCGTCGAAAATCATGAGATTCTTATCTTCCGATTTCAATTCTCTAGGATCCGGAACGTCGCTAGCGTTCTCATAAAATCGACACTCAACGTTCGAAGATGCATTTCTCTTCATCAGTTCCATCGCCACACCGTCCAAAATGGTCGAAAGAGGAGCTTCACTTTTGTCGAATTCCTCCCTACTGTCAAAGATTCTGGCTATGACGTCCTTGGGCAATCTACGATCCATGCACTCTCGAAGCAATCTGTATTCGGGTTGAAACAAGCTCTTGCCAAACACGAACAATCTGTCGTAATCCAACCAGTCGGGTCGGGACAACAGATTCATCAACAGATTGGTCTTTCCACAATTCGATTTTCCCACTATCAAGCCTCTTATGCTTTTGGAAAAGAACTCATCATTCGACCTCTTAGTCGCGGCATCGTTTCAAGACATATCTTTAATGTTCATCTTTGTTTTATTTTTTTTGTTTGTTATTTTAGATTCTTTCAAACACAAATTTTTTATGTTTTTCAAACTCAGTTTTTAATATTATTATTTATTTATATCACACGTCGCGAGTTCTCTTCAATCCTGATCCACTCGTCATTTTAGCTAAATCTTGTATGGGTACCACAGCATTCTTAAAATCTTTCCAACTTTTCGGCGTTCGCTCTAACGCAGCTCGCTTCGCCGGTGGACTGATCAACTTGTCGATCAACGCGTCAGCTGCCCTCTTGCCAGCCACAGAAGCTATCCTATCACTGGCTTCGGAAGCGGCTTTCTTACCAGCATCCAAAGCCATCTTCTTAGCGACCACAAACGCAGTCGATGCGAGTTTTCTACCCGCATCGCTCGTGAACGCTCGCATTATAGAATCAACGATGCCAGAACCTCCTTGAACGTAAGTTCTGACGTATCCCCTGTTCTTTATCACCAACATATTTTATTTTTATAATATATTTTGTTTTTTTCACTGGTAAATCGTTTTGTTGTTTAAATACTTTTATTATTCAAGTGTAAAAATTTACTGTTTTATTTTGTATATTTTGTTTGTTTGTTTGTTTCTCTTTACTTATTATATATACATCAATCCTTCAATTCGTTCATCAGCCTTTTATAATGGTTTTTATTCAAAAGCTTCTGTCTTAACAATTCGTCAGATATAGTAACTATCTGATTATCTAATCCTGTGTTACCAGCCCGTCTGCTCGCCATCAACAAACTCAATCTCTGAGACAGAGCGTCAGAATCGCTCGGAAGAAAAGTGGTTTTCACCCCTTTGCCAGTCATCGATTCGACGAACTTCTTATTCATATCCCATATGGGTTTCACCACTTTCGTCCACTTGTAACCTCTGTTGGCTTTGGGTCTCGTCTCTCTGGCATCGTTATTTCTCTTCATGGCGTGGGTCTGAACCAAAATGTCGCCGTAATTGTTGAAATCCTGTTCCGTGTAATCACTAGGCTTGTCGTAAAGGAGCAATCTGCGCAGTCTATCAGTTAATTCGTATCTATTCGAGCCCACGGTTAATTCATCATCATCTATTTCTACTTCTGTGTCACCGACAAAAGTATTACCGTCCGAATCCTTATAAAATCCATACAACAGATCTCTCTTACCGCCATCCTCGGACGACGCGACACTCTCAGTGGTGATAGTCGAAGCTGTATCGCCGCTCTCGCTCAAGTCGGTTTGAATCCCCGTGGGAACGTAATCCGGTGTAGATTGAATGGAATACCGATTTCCAAAACTACCGGGCAACGAACCCATTCTCAAAGAACTCTCTTTTATGGGTCTCAATTCTTCGACTATCTCCTTCCTGCTTCGCTCTTGACCCTCCGTCACGGGTTTAAATATTTTTGTGGCTTCGCATTTGAGTTCAATCTCACCAAGACGTCTGCTTCTGTCAGCCGATTGAATGCCTTTCTTGGCACGTTCATACTCGCCTAAAATTTGATCTCGGCTTCTAGAATCCATCTGTAAATACAATTTTCGTTTTTAATTGTTAATGTTCCTTTGAGTATGCTTATATGAGTTATTTATTATTTTTAAAATTAAATGTATAATTATTTTTTATGTTTTAAGTAAATAAAAATCTTCTGTCTTTAATATAATAACTAAAACCAGTTAAGGAAAAACATTTATAAAATAAACCTCTTTAAATGCGTTTTGCCCTCGAACGTGTTAAAGATCACATCAACAGTTATTTCCGACAATGAGAAACTTAGAGTTTAGTCTCAAATAAACATCTATAAATACAACGTTTTAAAGTGTTAAATCATACAGGTAGTTATTTCCTCACACTTGAAGTCATTCACAAAATAATACTCCATGAATATCTTGTAATATTTTGGGTTAAAACCGCGTTAGTACTCGCACGTTGAACAACGCTATTTCTCTAAAATTTTTGCATGAAAATCGTTCAGTCAAAAAAACAAGAGTTGAAAAAATATTTAAAAAAAAATTCTCTTTTTGCAAAAAAAAAAATATATGGGAAAAATAATACTCTATGAATATCTTGTAATATTTTGGGTTAAAACCGCGTTAGTACTCGCACGTTGAACAACGCTATTTCTCTAAAATTTTTACATGAAAATCGTTCAGTCAAAAAAACAAGAGTTAAAAAAATATTTTAAAAAAATTCTCTGGCGAGAATTGTTTTGCAAAAAAATAATATATGGGAAAAATAATACTCTATGAATATCTTGTAATATTTTGGGTTAAAACCGCGTTAGTACTCGCACGTTGAACAACGCTATTTCTCTAAAATTTTTACATGGAAATCGTTCAGTCAAAAAAACAAGAGTTGAAAAAATATTTTAAAAAAATTCTCTGGCGAGAATTTTTTTGTAAAATAAAAATATATGGGAAAAAATAATACTTCATTTACAAAATAAAACCTCGATAAATAGTTAAAAATATTAAAATAGCGTCCGTTTCAAACGTGTTAAAAATCAGAAAGAAACATGAATAATTATAATCTCGAATAAATCACGTCAGTAAATGTAACGCTTTTCAAAAAAAAAAAAATATAACCTAACATCAATTGATCTTTTGAACTGTTTCCGCTTTGATCCATAGAAATAGTTTTTCAGATAAACCATTTAACTTGGCAATTAATCTCATTTGAATAAAAACCTGTAATACATCTCAAGCGTGACAAAATAGCGTTCTCAGTAAGTGTCTATACAGTAAATGTCACTTTGACATGCGACCTGCTTGTCAGTTTTGATAAAAACACAGACTGACGATTGTAGACTGACATTCAAATGAAATGGTTTAACACGCCGAAGGCGCGCAGGAACGGTATGGGGAACAAGCCCCTTTCAACCCTCAGTGACAAAACAGTAAAAAATCCACGCCTCAAAACAATTGCGCATTCTAGGCCACTGGCCCAGAATCCGCAAACTGGTTTTTTGATGCTGGCCCAGAATCCGCAAACCATTTTTTGCTCGCGTCCACCAACGATGGATCGATGGTCTGATCCGCGATGGGAACATAGACAAAAAATGTTTAAGTAAAAAAAAAGTGAAAATGTACAATTTTCACTTTTTTTAAAAAAACGTGTACATTCGACGTTCACCACGAGTATTTGAACGTTAAAAGTGCGATCTAGGAGTCTCAAAAAAAAACAGCGGATTCTAGGCCACCCGACATTTTTGTGAACAAGCGTGCGATTTAACACTGAATCCCACGTTGGTAAACGCATCGTGTACGTGTACCGTACACGTACATGTACAAAGTGGCTGTGAATCCGCCTTTATTACCTACTTACCGTGACACACTATAATGTCTCGTTTAGATGAGCATGCCGTGGTGTAGTCACTGCCATATCCCTTTCTTCTACTTTAGTCATCTTCCAACCCGAATGCTGGCCCAGCCTTCGGATTAGAAGATGGCCGAAGGAGAAGAAACGGACCGAACGTGAGAATCATTGACCAAATCTTGTTTTGATTTGCAAATAATATATTACAGGAATGCCTGTATATTGGCACATTTTCATGCGCCCATACTAACTCATTGTGTAACCACGCAACATGTCTGTGGAAAAAGTGGAGAGGCACGTGTGCCCCGTGTCTCCCTGGTTGCGCCGCCTCTGTTTCAGCCAACGAAGCACGGCCAACGCCGATACGCCCAACAATGAGGGGAAGATGTCTGTCAATCTTTATGTACTAAGCAACAAAGCAAACTCCATCGCTCGTTTTTTAGATAAATACATCAAAATGAACTAAAACGTCAAAATACCAACAAATCAAAGTAGAAAAAAGTCAGGCATCTCCACATTTTTTTAGCTCTATAATATACTAAAGTTTACAAAAAAATCCGCCACGCTTTAATTTTTGACCATATGACCACCATCTATGACGTCACCTCAGCGTTCGGATATAACGGTTGAGGATTTTGTGGGACGGCACCACATTTTTGGATATGTTTTTTGCAGAGATTATATTTCCGAAAATTCGAAAGGCTGACACTCAAATTGAGGTTGAAAATATAAAGTATAGAAAAAACGTAAATTTTGTGTTGCTGTCTCCGGGAGTGGAGTCTAGTGGACAATGTTACTGTCTGACGTCACCATGCGAAATATTCAACCCTTTACCTAACATGAAAAGCAGACGACACTTGCAAAAAAAATTCTTGAATAACTATTTTTTTTCATTTTTTGTCTCAAAAACATAGGTTATGACCCCTCGTTGGAACGAGCTCGACGAGCTCGTTCCAACGAGGGGTCATAACCTATGTTTTTGAGACAAAAAATGAAAATATTTTGAAAATTAATTGGCGATTTTTGAGAATAGCGCTGGCCGGTTTTGGCCGTTACGTTGGGTAAAGGGTTAATATAGCACAATTTGATTCAAGAACGTAGGGCCTTTAACTCGTTGGACCCGAGAGGCCGTTTTACTGGTCCAGGAACATAACACGCAATAAGTTTATTAAGTCGGGTGGCTGCGAAGTGAATGTATGGAGTTGACCAAACAATCTTTTTTTCAACGTATAGCCCCAAGGCTTTTTTTCAACTGATTAATTTGATTCATTAGTAAAAGGTTAAATTACACGATAACGACAATTGCCTGGTTCCGGATCACATGAATACTCTTTTGTTTTGGTTCTTCGATGAGTTTGGTTCTACTTGGAACCAAATTTGGGCGACTTTCTCAGAGTGTGATGAGTATATCCAATATTCCGCGAGTTCATTTATACTGACTGATAAAAAATCCACCTTCACAGAAGTACACCCGAAAATGCCTTTGTTGTTAATAAGTAGTGTAGTTAGGATTGGCATTCTGATGGGGAGCAATATCCTTTCTCGGCTTGTTCTATTTAATATTATAATTTTATTACTTTCCAAAGTGTGATTTACTGGGATTTCCGGGTTTAATTATAAACGATAACTTCACAAGTGAATTATGCAATTAACAATTGGGTCATGTATCCGTGCGCGCAAACGAAGACGCTTTGCCGTGGGTGTAATGGGGCTTCATTGTATTTTTGTTTTTTAACCCTTTCTCCACCATGAAAAGCAGACGACACTTGGAAAAAAAAATTCTTGAATAACTATTATTTTCATTTTTTGTCTCAAAAGCATAGGTTATGACCTCTCATTGAAACGAGCTCGTTCCAATGAGGGGTCATAACCTATGTTTTAGAGACAAAAAATGAAAAAATAACGAAAATTAATTGAGGATTTTTGAGAAGAGCGCTGGCCGGTTTTGGCTGTTACGTTAGGTAAAGGGTTTAATAATATAATTATCGTTAATAATGAAAAGTAATAAACAGAGTAATCGCTTGACTGGACTGGTTACGTGAAATAATTCATTCGAGGCGAGAGACCATACTGTAAAACACTCGTGCGCATTCGCGTACTCGTGTTTGTACAACGTCCCTCACCTCTCATGAGTTATTTCACGTAACTAGTCCAGTCAAGCGATTACTCTCTGTATAATTTGTGGTTATCGGGGAAAAACAGACAACTATTTGGACATAGCTCAATGCCGTGCAATAATTATAACATATCGGTGTGTGTGTGCATTGAAGGACATAACCATATTTTCGAGGAATTTGAAATGTTGATTTCTCATCCAAGGCTGGGGATGGAACATTCAGCCCCCCCCCCCCCACCCCTCCCCCCACCTCGCCAAACAGTTCAGACTCCAAAGCCTAGGCAGCCGAGACTAAACCCCTAGACCATTGCACACCGTCACAAACGACAGCTGCAATCGAGGTTCTCATGACTTGGTTCACTTTCCTGGCGGTCGCTACATAACTATGTGAACAGCGCTGGCTACAGTTTGTGTGTGTTTGTGATTCGAATGACACAAGCATGCTGTAGAGGAATTTTGAATGGCGGTTTCTGATCCCCCGCCGGGAATCGAACCCTCGGCAACCCCCGCGCGGCAATCAGGAGTCCAACACCTAAACCACTAGACCATTGCAGAGCGTCAAAATCTATGGCTGGAATCCAGCTTTTTAGATGAAGTTCTCGAGGCGCTGGCTAAAGTACGACGCAATCGGTGTGGTTGGTGTGTTTTTCCAATGAAACAATCATGTTTTAGAAGAATTTAGAATGTTTGTTTCTGATCCCCTGCCGGGAGTAGAACCCTCGGCAACTCTGCCTGATAATCGGGAGTCCAACATCTAAACGACCAGAACATTGCACACCGCAACTAACGATGGCTGGAATCTAGCTTTTCAGATGAAGTTCTTACTTGGTTCATCTTCTATTCGACAGCTGCATGGAAGTTGCAGAATGTGCTTGTTAATGTACAACTAAATCGCTGTGGTTGTCCTCAGACGAAGACTGGCACAGGCCTGTGTGTGTTTTTCCAATGACACAATCATGTTTTAGAGAAATTTAGAATGTCGGTTTCTGATCCCCGCCGGGAGTCGAACCCTCGGCAACCCCGCGCGGCAATCAGGAGTCCAACACCTAAACCATTATCCCATTGCGCATTGTCATAAACGAGGACTTCAATCTAACTATTCAGATGAGGTTCTCATGATTACATGGTTCACCACCCTTCCGAAAGTACCATAAACGCGTGGATCGCGCTGGTTACAGTACAAAGAAAGTATTTTGGTTTGTCTCAGACGAAGACTGGCACGAGCCTGCGTGTGTTTTTCCTTTGACACAACCTTTTTATTAGAGGAATGTAGAGTGTTGGTTTATGATCCCTGTCGGGAGTCGAACTCTCGGCAGCCCCGCCTGGCAAACAGGGGTCCAACACCTAAACCACTAGATCATTGCGCAGCGCAAACCCGATGGGTGGAATCTAGCTTTTTAGATAAAGTTCTCAAGATTACTTGGTTCATCTTCCATGCAGCAGCAGCATGGGAGTGCGGAACGTGCTGGTTACAGTACAACGCGAATTCGTTATGGTTGTCCCACGACAAAGACTGCCACAGGCATGTGTGTGTTTTTCCAATGACACAATCATGTTTTAGAGGAATTTGGAATGTGGGTTTCTGATCCCTCGCCAGGAGTCGTACCCTGGACAAGCCTTCCTGGCAATCAGGAGCCCAACACCTAAACCACTAGATACTTGCGCACCGTCACAAACGATGGCTGCAATCTAGCTGTTTAGGTGAATTTCTCATGTTTATTTGATTCGCCATTCTTCCGCCAGTACCTTAAACCTGATATGATATGATATGATATTTTATTCAACAGTACACATCATACAAGTCAATGGAGAAGGTATTACACAAAATATTACACAAAATATTATTACAGTTTTAATGTATACTGTTAGGAAATGGCATAGCCATTTCCTCGGGGAAAAAAGAAAATCGTACGGCTCTATACGGTTTCAAACAGACTGTGACAGATATTTCAGTAAGTGATTATATTAGTAACTGTTATGGGTTAGAATGGTAATTTTTGTACATCACTCACCCAGCGTGCTGGAAGGAACGACTAGCGATATTAAAACTCTTACTTTTAAAATGGTGTTATTTTTTAATTTCACTGCTTCAAAGCACTGCCAGTGACGCTCTGTCGAAGAGAGCTTATGGCTCTCGCTTCGATGAGGGATCTCAAGCTATACTGCAAAAGCAAACAATTAACTTGTTTAGTTATAAATGTTCACAGCCTAGGATGGGCAATGGGTTAATTTGAAAAATTTTGTTGGTGAAATGTTTCGTAACAACTTCGGTGCTGAGAACTGTTTTATTGAAATGAGTCAATTGCTCCGTCCGTGCATTACAAATCTGGAAACGCGGACAAAGCAATGAGCCCCTCCAAAATGGATGAGAAAATCAGACATAATTACTGTATAGCGGGAATTTTATGCATATACATACTTACTCTGATTTGTGTTATTCGGGCGCAAAAACAAAAACAAGAACTTAGATAGATCCTAGATAGATCCGCAGTCGGGACAATATGGATTGTTGCACTCGATATTTCGTTCAGTCATATATGTACTTATAAGTTTGAGTGTCAGGGTCTTTTTAAAAAACTTTTCTATTTTCTATATTACGAATCTCCCGGTCCAGTCGATTCCAAATTTGGGGGAACGAATATGTAGGCAAGTAAGGACTTAGTGCGCGATTTGTTTAGGGTAAGGAGACCTGTTGGTCCTGTTGTGGTACCGGTCGGGTTATTGACACAACTAAAGAAATTATTAAAAGAATTGGGTAGAAGATTATTGTACCAGTCAAATATGAATAATGAGACGTTTAGTGTGTAAAGATCGGTTACCTTGAGTATTTCGTCGTGGAAAAAGAGAGGGTCTGTGTGGACGTAGCGTCTTTTATTATTCAGTATTCGTACTGAGCGCTTTTGCATTTTTTCAAGTTGGTTAATTCCTCTCGAGTTGCCCCAAATATGTATACCGTACAGGAGATGACTGTGCATAAGTGAATAATTTAATCATTTGCCCCGCCTCTGCGTTTGATTGGTTGAACGCATACAGCGTGAAAGTTGAAAAATCGTATAAACCAAATCACGTAATGATTTGGAATGTATACACGTTCGCACACATCCGATCCAACTTTGAAGACTCTGGAACCCCCGCCCACTCAACTCAAATTGTCACCGTGATGGCGTGACGGCAGACTGATAGATGGAAAACAAGCTTGTAAACAAAGATCAATGATCGAGTTTTCGTCGCCTCCATTCAGCGAGAATATAATGATAATTTCTCGGGAACAAATGAATTTAATAAAATATACCGAAGTGGGAGACGAATAAAAAGATACATCCAAACATGATTTTGGGGGAACTTAAAAAAATGTTTTTAATGCTATTGTTACGTGACTTGCTAAATATCTGTTGTCTGCGATCGAAAATCAAAACAACAAACAATTTTGACAATGATTGACGTGACCTGTTTGTGACACACTTTTCTCAGTTTGACTGTTGTCTTTTGCGAAAATTAAAAGTTTTTCGTTCACGCACATAGTTTTTATATTTTAATATTACAGCCGGATTAAATTATAAGAAATAACTGTTGTTTTCCTTCGGGAAACAACAGTTATTTCTTAAATAGTACAGTGTTTTCATTGCATTGTGTGGGAGAATATGTCTAACTTTATTCAATGCAAAGTTAGCCCTTGCCACTTTGGAACATACTTGACTGATGTGTGCTCTATATGATAGCTTTTCTTCCATGGTGATCACCAGAAATTTAACACTTTGTGTTGCCTCATGGTTACCAGTTCTTTCTATTGTTTCGTTGTGGATCATTATGTCTTTGTTGCTATGGACGGCTGACCTTGCAGAAGGATTAAAGATCACATATTTTGTTTTTTTTGCATTTATCGCCAGTTTGCTAGCTGAGCACCATTCAAATATTTTCGAGAGTTCTTGATTAAAATTTTCGATTTGCAAATCTATGTCGGGACCTGATGAATGGGTAGTAGTGTCGTCTGAAAATGAGAGAAGATTACACGAAATGGTCAGTTGGATATCATTTCTATATAGCAGAAATAGTAATGGTCCAAGTACTGAGCCTGCAGAACTCCACATCTTACTTCTTGCAGGTCCGGCTTGTAATCCCCAAACACGACGTATTGGGTCATTTCCGATAAATAACTACGAAACCAATGGTTACATGTGCCTCTAATACCATACCTTTCCAATTTATTCAGCATGATGTCATGGCTTATTGTGTCAAAGGCTTTCGAGAAATCCAGGAATAATGCAAGAGTAGATTCTCGTGTTGGTTTGTTATTTTGGTCCGCTATCTCTTTCAATAAATGTAGTACTGGATGAATGGTTGAATGTTTTTTTCCGAAATGCATATTGATGGGGATAAAGAATGTCGAATTTATCCAGGAATTTAATTAGCCTATAGGACGTGGCTTTTTTAGGGCTTTTGAGTCTGGAACAATGCCCTGATTAAATTATGTGTTTATAATATCTGATAAGGGGGACGCTATAATATTGATAGAACGCTTTAGATGATTTGTAGTAATATTATCCGGATCTCTTGCTATTTTGGGTTTAAAAGACTTTACTATATCAATAATTTCGCCTGGCGTCGTTTGGGGTCAAGAAAAAGTTGTGATCAAAATTGTCGGTTACCTGGTAAAGTGCTGAGTTTTTTCTGACAACAAATCATAGCTCATCATATACTGCTCTATTACATTTAATTGGATAGTGCCTTATAGGCACTATCCAATTAAATGTCAGAGAGCAAGGTATTGTATAAAAATCTGATTCATATCAGGGACAATAAAGGCTTCCTCAGGCAGAATGTAGCTACAGTCAGTTATTGCCTGTCACTTTTAGTAAAGCCCAAAATAGGGCTTCCAGCACTCTACCAGTTAAGTAATCAGTGAAGTGTTTACTTTGTGGAGGTATTTGGTCGCTTACCGATATTGGCAAAAAACGTATTAAATTATTGTGCTATTTCCTTCGGGTTCGTTATTTTTTTTTATCATGATGGCTAAACCACGAAGGTGAATTGTGAGCTATTTTAACTTTTTTGATGGCTTCGTTTAGAATTTTCCATGTTTCACGCATATTGTGTTTGTTTTCTATTAATATATTTTTGTAGTATGCTGCTTTACTTTGCTTTTTCACTCTATGGAATATTCTGCAGTAGTTTTTTTTTTTATAATTTTGCATATTTTGTACGTTTGGTCGTTTTACTTTTTTGTTGTAGAAATTTGTTTTATTTTTCGAAGACATGATGAGTCCCTTAGTCATCCAAGGATGCCGCTTAATAAACTTTTTTATGCGTACTTCCTTTAGTGGGAAAGCAGCTTCATACGCTGTTTAGAATGTGTTAATGAATATGTCATAGCTTGTGTTTGGGCAATTTGAATTGGCGATTTGGGTGAAATCATTCTGTTCAAGAATGGATTGGAAGTTTGCAATACTTTCGTCATTTATTTTTCTAGTTTTTGTAGTTGGTGGATCATTAATTGGTTTTGGATTTAAGTCAATATGAAATGTTCCGAAGTGGTCAGATACGTCTGCAGCAATGATACCGGAAGAGAAAGGTAATGTGATGTTTGATGAAAATATATGATCTATGAGGGTGGCTGAATGCTCAGTTACTCTTGTTAACTTTGTGATGGTTGGGAGGAAACCTTCATTTAACATTGTGTCGATGAATGTACACGTCTTGTTATGAGTTGCGGATTTGAGAAGATCAATATTTAGATCACCCATAATATATGCATTTTTGTTTTCAGTATTTATAATTTCCATTATATCGTTTAGTTTAGACAAAAAGAGATCGATGTCGGCTCTTGGTGGTGTATTTGGTCTATATATAATCTCAATTATCCTTGGGTATTTTGTACATTGATTTCTATGAATAGGGATTCAAATACATGCGGGATGAATTTTGATAGGTCGTCCCGGAGTTTAAAGGTAATGCCCTCCTTAAAGTAAACTCCAACCGCCACCCCCCCCCCCCCCCACCCATCATCATCTGGTGGTCTAGATTTCACTAATAGTGGTTGATAGCCTTCTAAGAAAAATGTTGTATCTGCAGGGACTTTAACAATTTCTGTTAGCCCAATGATATCAAAAGTGTTATCCTTGTCTTGCATGTCGAACAATAAAGATTTTAAAGAATCCCAATGGGCTCTAATACTTTGAAAATCCATGTGAAATATTCCTAGGGATCCATTTGTCTTGGAGAATTTTGACAGAAATTCGTTCGGAGAGTAGTACTTATGACTATCTCTGAATTCCTGGAATGGAGATTCATAGTCGTTTTTTTCATTATGGATACTTATGAGATCAAATTGGTCATTAGTCTGAATCTCATCCAGTAATAATTACATTGTTAATGTAGTTATACGTTTTGGGTCCAAATACTCAATTCCCATTGGTCAGCTGGATGAAAACGTCATGACAAAAATGTAATTCATTTTCCAATGAATACATTGGTCGAACTTTGACCCGCATTTAAGGTAGAACGCAGATGACAGAATGTAATTCGGGCGGTGTTTGGGAGGGTTTATCACTTTTAGCGCCTCTCGCAGTGATCAGTGATTATAGTTTACTGATATGTTAAATAAATTGTTTTGACCATTCCAAGTTTCGTTGCGAAAGATGTCAATTTGACAAATTTGGGTCAATGCCGAAAACCGGCGCTCAACTGAAGAGTTGTGCGCTTTGTCTTTTATGTGAGGGTGTTTTTTCGTCTCGTTCGTTCATACATGTTTTATTTCGTCTTTCTGCTTTGTTGTTTGGTAAAAAGTAGTTTAAACAGTGACGGAATATAATTCTAAGAATTGAATGCAATTTTATAATCTTTATTGGAGTATGAACGTGTGGGAATGGGTACAAATTATTTGTGAATCCCTTCCCTGTGTCTGTTTTTCCAATGACCCAATCATGTTTTAGAGGAATTTAGAAGGCTGGTGTCTGATCCCCTGCCTGGAGTCGAACCCTCTGCAACCCCGCCTGCCATCCAGAAGGCCAACATCTAAACCATTAGAACATTGCACACCGTCAAAAAAGATAGCTGGGGTCTAACATTTTGGATGGTGTTTTCAGGAATACTTGGTTCATCTTCCTTTCGGCACCAGCAAGAAAGTGTGAAGCGCGCTATCTGCTGTACAACGAAAGTGCTGTAGTTGGCGCCAGACAAAGCCTGTCACATCCCGAGTGGTAGGAGATGTGGAGATCGGCTCAAATAGGTGGACCCGGGTGGGGAACCCAGAAGTGATGTCATGTTACGTGTCCAGTGACGTCAAGTTTTGTTGTCCTGGTAGCCCGCATGGGCGGCCATCTTGTGATGTCATCCTTATAGTGATTCGTGGTGATATCACTAGGTCACATGACATGACGTCACTTAAGAGATCCGCTATGTGGGCCAATCTCAACATCTCCTACTACTAGCCTGTGTGTGTTTTTCGAATAACACAACGTCTTTTTAGGGATAGCTTTTTAGATGAAGTTCTCCTAAGTACTTGGTTTACCATCCCTCCGGCAGTAGCATGAAAATGTGGAACGCGCTGGCAACAACACAACGAATACGCAGTGTTTGGAATCAGACAAAGACTGGCACGGACTTCTGTGTGTTTTTCGAATGACACAATCATGCTTTAGAGGTATTTTGAATGTTCATTACTGATGCCCTGTCGGGAGCCGAACCCTCGGCAACCCTGACTGGCAATCGGGAGTTCAACACCTAATCAACTGGACCATTGCACACCGTCAAATGCGATGACTAGAAACTAGCTTTTTAGATGAAGTTCTCATGATTATTTCGTTCACCTTCCATTCGGCTGCAGCAAGAAAGTGTGAAACGCGCTGGCTACAGTACAACGAAAGTGCCGGACTGGCCTCAGACGAAGACTGGCACGGACGTGTGCTTTTCGAATAACACAATCATGTTTCTCATGATTATTTTTTTGTCCATCTTACTTACAGCAGCAGCATGGTAAAATCTGGAGTGTGTGTTGGTGACGGTGGTGGGGGGGGGGGGGGGTAGAGGAGGGGGTCGTGTGCTAACAGTTTGTGAATTGCGGTATACTGGTGTTGATAATGCGGCATCAAGAGAAGGTTTAAGGGAACTTTTGACGTCCAACCGGAATAACAGTTTAAACTTTCTCACATTTGCAACTTTCCAATGGAACCAACTAAACATTTTCTAACGTTACTCAGTGTATTGTGTGCAAGACACCTAAATACCCTCACCATTCCATGTCACCTAAATACCCTCACCATTCCATGTCATCTAAATACACTCGCCATTGCATTACTCGCATGCCACCTAAATACCCTCACCATTCCATGTCACCTAAATACCCTCACCATTCCATGTCACCTAAATACCCTCACCATTCCATGCCACCTAATTACACTCGCCATTGCATCCCTCGCATGTGACCTATATACTCTCGCCATTCCATGTCAGCTAAATACCCTCACCATTCCATGTCACCTAAATACCCTCACCATTTCATGTCACCTAAATACCCTCACCATTTCATGTCACCTAAATACCCTCACCATTTCATGTCACCTAAATACCCTCACCATTTCATGTCACCTAAATACCCTCACCATTCTATGTCAGCTGAATACCCTCACCATTCCATGTCACCTAAATACTCTCACCATTCCATGTCACCTAAATACCCTCGTCACTCCATGTCACGTTTTACCCGCACGATTCCATGTCACCGAAAGAACCTCACCGTTCCATGTCACCTAAATACCATTTCAATTCCATGTCACCTAAATACCCTCACCATTCCATGTCACCTAAATACCCTCACCATTCCATATCACCTAAATACCCCCACCATTACATGTCATCTAAATACCCTTACCATTGGATGTCACCTAAATACCTTCACAATTGCATCCCTCGCATGTCACCTAAATACCCTCACCATTCCATGTCACCCAAATACCCTCACCATTCCATGTCACCTAAATACCCTCTCCATTCCATGTCACCTAAATACCCTCACCATTCTATGTCACCTAAATACCCTCACCATTCATTCCATGTCACCTAAATACCCTCACCATTCTATGTCACCTAAATACCCTCACCATTCCATGTCACCTAAATACCCTCACCATTCCATGTCACCTAAATACCCTCGCCACTCCATGTCACCTATATACCCTCACGATTCCATGCCACCTAAATTACCTCACCATTCCATGTCACCTATATACACTCACCATTGCATCCCTCGCATGTCACCTAAATATCCTCACCATGCCATGTCACCTAAATACCCTCGTCATTCCATGTCACCTATATACCCTCACCATTCCATGTCACCTAAATAACCTCACCATTCCATGTCACCTAAATAACCTCACCATTCCATGCAACCTATATACCTTCACCACTCCATGTCACCTAAATACCCTCACCATTCCATGTCACCTAAATACCCTCACCATTCCATCTTTTTCATTTTGCATGATGCGATATATCTGTCAATGTAAAACATATAATTGTTGAATTTATTTATTTATTTATTTTTATTTATTTATATATATATTTATTTATTTAATTATTTGGGTTTAACAACACTTTCGACCGCAATGGGCACCTCGAGTCGGGTCGTTTTACGGGTGAAAGAAGCCGGGCTATCCAGAGAGAGCCATCGAGCAACGATGAGCAGCTGTCAGATTTCACAACGTAATAATTCCACCCAAGCAAATTAGCATTGGTAGAAGACAAGCAGCGCACAATAAATAGATAAACTCGATAAAATGTGACAGTAAGAGACGTTACTATTTCGTGTTAAAATAAATTTGTTATTGTTATTCCTCTCAATAATTTAATACTGATTAACGTTTATACGGTGTAGCTTCCAGTGAAAAGGTCGCGGGAACTATTTTGTCAGTGAAAGCCGTTCGCAGGGTCTCTTTTTGAGGGCTTTTAAACTGAACTGTATGTCGCTTTTTAAGAAATTACTTTGCATTAATTTGGGAGAAATTACTTCGCATTAATTTGGGATTTAAACGTGAAGCATTTTTGGGGATAGGCAACCCATATAAAATGCTCGTGGGTTTGTTCAGTGGTTACCATAATTATTTCATTCGTGACAAGCTACTTACGGTAGTAGTACATCATGTATGTTTCGTGCCCAATCAGGAAGACCCCGATGGTTGACCCCAGAGGTGAGGCCATGTCACGAGACCCAGTTGCGCCATTTTGGGTTGCCAAGTTAACCGAGTAAGTGGCCATAATGTGGTGTCATTACCATAGTGATACGAGATGTCAGTGCGCTTGCGCAAAGTGTTTTGTTAGGGTGACACGTGTTTCCGTCGTTCATTTTGTATACTGGATGCCGCCAACTTGATTTCTATGGCAGCACGTGGTTGCTATAAACTGGAAGGCTTCTTAAAAGAAAGGGGTATGTTTGGAGGGTGTGTTCGATTGAATAGAAGTAAATCTAATTTCCACATAGAACCCGACCATCACTCCTAATCATCAAAAACAACCCATAACTACCGAAACGGACTTTTCTGAGCCATTTTGAATAGATAGGAATCCCACTTACGGAATCCCTTTTAGGATATGTCCGTGGTTACAGAATCCCTTTTGTGCCTATGTACTGCATGTGTTGGGTACACAGTGTGACACATTGTGCATTAGCACATAAGCGCATTCCACCAAACACCAGTCCTGTGTTCATTGTTACAGAATTGGTACAAACCCATAAGCACATCTCGGTATGATAAACATACACTCTCTTATATATACTATTCACAAAAGTAGGGGATATTTGATAAAAATGAAGAAATATATTTATATTTTCGTCAAAAAGACAGTTGAAGCATTGCACTGTGACAACTGGTGAATGATTTCAGTGATCGTTGGGTGGCTGACAAGCACATATTCTACGTACTGAGCAGGAGAAGACATGGACAGTCAGTCAAAGAATTTACCACATTCAGTCCAAGACCTCAATACCTTGTAAATCCTCCCCGGTTCGCGAGACAAGCACGGATCCGACGTGACATACTCCTCACCAAACGTCCAATATCAGCTTGACTGATGTTATTCCAGTCTTCCTGCAGTGCTGCGGCGAGTTCCTGGACATTGGCAGGGGGCTGTTGGCGTTGTCGTAGGCACCTGCCAAGCATATCCCAGACAGGCTCGATTGGTGAAAGGTCTGGACTTAGTGTTAATATGTTGTAACGGTAGTATTGCCCTGTGACACGCCCTTGGATGACATGTAATGCTGTTCCGCTGGTCATGGTTATACCTCCTCACGCCATAACTGATCCACCACCAAACGATCGTGGTGCCTAACGGTTACGTCATGGTATTGTTCGTTCCGCCGCCGCCTCACTCTGTTTCGCCTGTTGTGGAAGTCGAGAGTGAACCTCGATTCATCGGAAAACATGACGTTGCTCCATCGACGATTGTCCCAGTGCTGTCGTGCTCCACACCAATTACGCCTTGCTGAGATGTGAAGTTCAGTCAATCGTGAAATTACTCGAGGTCGTCGAGCGTACAAATTTCAACTGTGTAGGCTATTTCGGATAGTCTGACCACTGACTCGCACATCTGTCGCTCGGTGGAGCTGCTGTCCAATTTCTGATGCATTTTGATGGCGGCTACGTAATGCTGTGGTTCGGATGAAACGATCCTCGTTAGCAGTTGTCGCCCTTGGACGACCTGACCGACGCTTGTAGTCAACATTGCCTGCCTGACGGTAGCGTGACCACAACCTACTAATCACTGATTGAGTAACGTTGAGAATTTGAGCCATTGCAGTCGGTCTGTTGCCAGCTTCTAACATTCCAACGGCACGTAAACGTTGGTCACGTGTCAGTCTTCGCATACCTCAAAAGTTACGTTTCGACCAGAAACTATTGATGAACGAGTTTATACCAAGAAAAGAGCGGCGAGACCATCGAAAAAGCCCGTCCAGTACAAAAGAATATTTCAAAACGTACCCCACAGACATTAACGCGGCGCGCGTGCGAAAAACTTGCACGAAGTTTTCGTGGGCTGGTAACATTCATGATCCACACAAAACTTGGTAACATATTGATGTGTCCAATCATGCGTTTCCAATGCCATTTTCTGAAAATATCGACATCAGTTTAGATATCCCCTACTTTTTTTGAATAGTATATAAGTTACTGCTAAAACTTGCACTTCGTCTAGGCATTGTACAGACTGATACAGGATTAGTTGAATGGGGTGATCTGATTGATCTCAGATTTGGCCAAAGACAGATGACAAGCCAGAATCGGAGGTAACTACCAAGCTTGTAGTAGTTCTACAAGTTAATAGTAATAGTAAACGGTAGTAATGGTGCAAGACTGTAAGGGTGGCGGAAACTATAGTATTTGGTGAATACAATAGTATTGGATCACGCGACATATGACAAGTGATGGCCTTGGCACTATGAAGGGTATGGGTGGCCTAGACTATCTTCAAATATATATTCGCAGATAAGTGTCTCAAAAGGTATCCTCAGAGGGTATCCATGCCATGTCATAGGTATCCTCCTATATCGATATATGCCTATGTGCTAGTGCACTGGCGCACAAGCAGATATCAGCACATCCACGTTGTGCCCGTGTGCTACATGCAGAGTGTCCACATTGTGACCCAATGTATATTAACACATAAGCACATATCAGAGTAGTATGTCATGTGGTTTTGAGGGGCAGGTTGCAGGATCTCATTGCAGGATCTCATGTGACGTCATAGTCACGTGACCTAGTGCCGCCATGTTGTGTTATGGTAACCCGCGTGAGCAGCCATGTTGTGACGTCATCTCCATAGTGATACGTGGTGTGAGTGCGCATGCACAGCGCGTGTTGTTAGGGTGATACGTGTTTCCGTCGTCCATTTTGTATACTGGAGGCCGCCATCTTGGTTTCTATGGTAGCACGTGGTTGCTATGTTACCTAATTTTTCTGTAATAGGACGGGGTATGTTCGGAGGGTGTGTTCCTTTGTAGAACAGTAAATCTAATTACCACAAACAACCCGACAATCTCTCCAAATCACCAAAATCCACTCGAAATCACCGAAATTGACTTTATTTCCCCATTTTATCGGTTTAGCACGTAGTGCTATAGTACTAAGGGGTATTAGGGGTGCATTCGACTGAAGTGGAGTAATGTTCCCATTTTTTTGGATCCCATGACGTGTTATTTCCCTATTAAGAGTAGCACGTAGTGCTATAGGACAAATTTACCCAGAATCCTCTGCTTCTACTTGGAACTATATTTTTATAAATTCCTACGCTCTATTTTTAGTAACATCCTTAACTGACCCCCTAACTAATTGTTAGGGTCTATATTTAGCAATTTCTTTAAATGCCCCCCCCCCCCTAACTACATGATTTTAAATAATAAAATTAATGAGGATCAAGATGTTTTTACACTAACCAATCAGAGGGAAGTTAATCCACCAAACCAGATTTCTGGATTCCCATTGTGTTTCTTTCCCATTGACTTCTATACTAATTTTCTAAATTTCCCAACTTTAACCTATAATCCTATAGGAAACAAACACAAACACCCATCGAGAATGAAAATATCGATGAAAAAACGTTGTGACGTCGTGACGTTTTCAAAAACGTCCGTCACGTCTAAATAAATTCCGGAGAAGAATAACGTCGCGTCATTCTGTTTCGATCCTTCGAACTGAACACATCGCTAGAGAGTTTTCTATAGCAATTTTGCCTTTGCAAAAAATTTATGAAGATGTCTGAAGCTGCTACTGCCGTTACCAGAACTGATGTCTACGCCTGTGAAGAGTGTGGGAAGACCTTTACTGCAAGAACGGATCGAGATCGCCATCGGAGAAATACCCATGGAGAGAAGAAGACCCACGATTGTACCAACTGCAACAAGACCTTTACGAGGAAAGAGTATCTCCTTGAACACCTGAAGAAATGTTTGGAGATATATACATGTATGGAATGCGGCCAGGAGTTCAACCAACTACTCCATTTTAATCGACACAAGAGCGTTGCCCACCGACCAGTTCCTGTACCATCTAAAAGGAAGACTGATGAACCGAAGAGAGGACCACCTAAACAACCACGGACCACGACGACCACCCATTATGATGTTGACCCAATGGAGTTTGAAAAGAATATGATGTCTGAAGAAGAGCCAGATGAGATATTGACCGTGTACGAAGATAACTGGAGTTCTATTAGAACTCGCCACATGATGAACAGAAGAGTCCAAGACCAATATAACTACCGGATCAACGATGTGAACCTGAAGATGATGACTGATGAATTGATGACTACCATATTTCTGCCACAACAGCTAAGATTTAAAATTAATCTGAGTTTTGGTTTTATCCTGCGACACAATGAAACGAATGAACTGAAGTATTACCATCCATCACAAAACAACGCCCGGGTACTTGATGTTCCACAACTTGTATGCTGCCAAGAAGACTATGAAGAATTCCTTGATGATGTCATGGAAGAAGATATCCTGGAATGGGCCAAATTAAAACGACCCAACACCAAATGGCTTGTTGAGAGAGTTACCAACGTCACATTTTATGTGAACAAGCTGAAAGACCACCCAATTGGAATGGCAGAAGATCTTCCTGACTACATTCTCCAGAACAAAGCAGTAAATGCTTTGGTGAAAGATAAACATCGCTATTTTACCTATGAAGACAACCTGTGTATTTTCCGCTGTTTAGCTTTATGGAGTGGTTCCATAACAGACAACCTCAACTATACAACAGATGCCATGTACAACAAGTATACAAAGAAGCCAAAGAATGAATTCCGTGGAGTAACTTTAGCCGAATTACCTGACTTGGAGAAATGTTTTGAAGTAAATATCCAAGTATATGAACTTGTCAAGAATGATGATGACCAAATTGTTGCCAAATTAGTACAGAGATCTCACAGAAAGTATGAAGATACCATGCATGTGAACATTTACAAGAACCATTTTAGCTACATGTACATCATCGATATAGACCAATACTGCAAATCCTTTGAATGCCGCAAATGCGGCAAATTATGGAAGACCTCCTGGGCAATAAATCGTCACGAGAAAACCTGTACAGATGAAGTAAATAACCAGTATGTTGGCGGTGTATACCATCCATCCCAGTCCATATTTGATCTGTTAGAAGATGAAGGTATAGAAGTATCTGAAGAGAAGAAGTTTTATCCATACCGTGCAACATTTGATTTTGAAAGTTACTTTGTCAAATCCAGTCTACCTGCTGACAGTGATAAACTGATATGGGAAGCAGAACACCGACCATTGAGTGTTAGCATATGTAGTAATGTTCCAGAATACCAAGAACCGAAATGTTTCATTACAAATGGAAATTCTCAAGAACTTGTTGAAGAAATGATGACATACCTCACAGCTATTTCATCTCATTGCCACCAACTGATGCAGACCTATCATGCTTGGACCTTGTTTAAACTTAGACAGAAAATTGAAGAAACGCTGGAAGCGGAAGCCAGAGCTACTGGAGGAGATACATCCAAGATGCACCCTTTACAAAAATTGGAGAAGAAATTTCAAGACTACCTGCAAGAGATGCCCGTCATCGGATTCAACTCTGGAAAATATGATATGAATGTAGTCAAGCGTGAACTGATGACATACCTGAAGAGACAGAATCCACTCAAGTTTGCAGTGAAGAAATCGAATAACCACATGTGCGTCTCGACAGAATCTTTCAAGTTTGTTGATATTTGCAACTACCTCGCTCCAGGATTCAGCTATGACAAGTTTTTGAAAGCATTTGGCTGCTCCGTGACAAAAGGATTTTTACCATATGAATGGATCGACAGCTTGAACAAATTGGATCAAGTCCACCTACCAGACCATGAAGCCTTCTACAGTTCTCTCAAGAAAGAAAATATATCCAATGAAGAATACCAGTACTGCCAGCATGTATGGAACGTCCTGGAGATGACAACTTTCCGTGATTTTCTGATCTGGTATAATAACCGAGATGTAAAACCATTCCTTGAAGCAGTTGACAAGCAGTTTGCTTTCTACCAAGAACGCCACATCGACATGTTTAAAGATGGTATCAGTGTTCCGGGCCTCACGTTGAAATACCTGTTCCAGGCCATGAATGATGACACTTACTTCACGTTATTTAACCAGAAGAATAACGACCTGCATCACTTGGTGAAAAATAATATCGTTGGTGGACCTTCAATTATCTTCAACCGATACCACGAGAAAGATGTTACCCGAATCAGAGAAACAAAATATGGCAAAGAAGCAAAACCATGTGGAAGTATTATAGGCTTTGATGCGAATGCATTATATCTTTGGTGCCTAATGCAAGAGATGCCAACTGGTTGGAGTATTAGACGTCGTGAAGAAAACTAGTTTAAACCAGAACATCCAATGAAGTATGGTAAAATGGCTGAACAATGGTTAGAGTTTTTATCCATGAGAGATGACATCCACATCAGACATCAGTTTAACGGAGCTGAAAAAATGATTGGTCGAAGACAGTTGCCTGTTGATGGTTGGTGCAAAGAGACACAGACTGTATACCAGTTCCATGGCTGCTTCTGGCACGGACATACCTGCATTAAAGATAAGAATGGCCTTCCTATCATCCATAATGAAGTGAGAGATAAACCGATGAAAGAACTGCTACAAGACACTCGTACCAATGCAAAGTACATCACCTATTTGGGCTATAAACTTATTGAAATCTGGGAGTGTGAGTGGAGAGAGATGAAGAAGACCGATGCCACACTCAAAGCCTTCCTGAAAGAGAACTTTTCAGACAAAATAGATGGTGCGATGACAGAGGAAGAAATACTGAACAAAGTGAAGTCCGGTGAACTGTTTGGTTTGGTCGAATGTGATATACATGTACCAGATCACCTGAAAGAGTACTTTGAAGAGATGACACCTATCTTCAAGAATACAGATATTTCCATAGATGATATTGGTGAACACATGAAGTCCTTTGCCGAGAAGAATGGAATCATGAAGAAACCCCGTAGAAGTTTGATCGGAAGCTATGGAGCGGAAAAAATGTTGTTTGCAACCCCTTTACTGCAGTGGTACCTCCAGCATGGTATTGAAGTTGATCACGTCTATCAAGTTATCCAATATAAACCAAGAAAATGTTTTGAAAAATTTGGAGATGAAGTATCTGAAGCAAGAAGACAAGGAGATGTTGACCCTGACAAGTCGATCGTTGCCGACACCATGAAGCTGTTGGGAAATTCTGGATATGGCAAAACCGTCACCAACAAAGAGAAGCATCGACGTGTGTACTATTGCGACGACGAAGAAGTTACCAAAGCTGTAAATGACATGTCCTTCAGAGCCTTGAATCCATTAGAAGAAGCATCATATGAAGTCGAACTCAACAAGAAGACCATCAAGTTGGATCTGCCACTTCACATCGGATTCTTTGTTTACCAGTATGCGAAACTCCGGATGCTTCAGTTCTATTATGATGTCATCGATACTTTTATCAACCGCCAAGATTTCGAATATGCTGAAATGGACACAGATTCTGCATATATATGTACTTCCTCACCATCCATAGATGAATTAGTGAAACCAGAGAAGAGAGTAGAATTTTACAAAGAGAATCACAAGTGGTTTCCATCAGAGTGTTGTGATTTCCACAGAGATGATTATGTGAAAACCAAATTAGAAGGCAAAGAATGGCTGTCACCCTCATGCTGCCAAGAAAGAAGGCGTTTTGACAGGAGAACTCCAGGCTTGTTTAAGGTAGAATGGCAAGGAACCGGCATTGTTGGACTCTGTAGTAAAACATATTATTGTTTCGGAGCCACCAATAAATTCAGTTGTAAGGGAATCAGCAAACGCCACAATGATTTGACGAAAGACAGATATTTGCAAGTTTTGAAGACTCAACAAAGTGGTTCTGGCATCAACCGAGGATTTGTGATGAATGACAACACTATGTATACCTACCAGCAGAGCAGAGATGGACTATCATATTTCTACCCAAAACGCAGAGTTTTAGAAGATGGAGTTAGTACCATACCACTAGAGATTTAAAGAAGAAACAATTGAGTGAGTGTCATATTTTTCTATAACCTGAACCAAGTCTAGCTTTTGCCTACAAAAAATTCCTAAAAAAACCGAAATGGTTTTTAGGTGGTCTACTCAATCATATTAGGCTCATCAAATTTTTAAAGTCCTTTATGGCATTCTCTAAAGTCCTTTATGGCAGTCTTCATAAAGTCCTACAAGGCAAGTTTTTCTCAAAGTAAAAAGTCCTATATGGCATTCTCTAAAGTCCTTTATGGCAGTCCTCATAAAGTCCTACATGGCAAGTTTTTCTCAAAGTAAATAGTCCTTTATGGCATTCTCTAAAGTCCTTTATGGCAGTCCTCATAAAGTCCTATATGGCAAGTTTTTTCTCAAAGTAAAAAGTCCTTTATGGCAGTTTTTCTCTAAAGTCCTACATGGCAAGTTTTTCTCTAAAGTCCTATATGGCATTCTCTAAAGTCCTTTATGGCATTCTCTAAAGTCCTTTATGGCAGTCCTCATAAAGTCCTATATGGCATTCTCTAAAGTCCTTTATGGCAGTCCTCATAAAGTCCTATATGGCAAGTTTTTTCTCAAAGTAAAAAATCCTATATGGCATTCTCTAAAGTCCTTTATGGCAGTCCTCATAAAGTCCTATATGGAAGTCTTCAAAAAAAAATTCTAAATGGCAAGTCTTACAAGGCAATACATTTTTTCTAGTGTAAAGATTTTTTCAATTTTTTTCATTTATTCTAATACAGAGAGTTTTTTCATCATTATCATCATCATCATCATGTTCCTGATATACTGTAGGCTAACCCTATTGGAAGTGGATGATACTTCTTTACTTTTTAGTTTCATTCAAAACTTAGTTTCATTCAAAACTTTTTAGTTCCATTTATTTTTAAAAAATGTTAATTCATGGTATATTTTAGGTTACACCTATTGGAACCAGATGATCTTTCTTTATTCAAAATTTAGTTTCATTCAAACTTTTTAGTTCCATTTATTTAAAAAAACATGTTGATTCATGGTATCTTTTAGGTTACACCTATTGGAACCAGATGATACTTCTTTACTTTTTAGTTTCATTCAACACTTTTTAGTTTCATTCAAAACTTTTTAGTTCCATTTATTTTTAAAACATGTTGATTCATGGTATCTTTTAGGTTACACCTATTGGAACCAGATGATACTTCTTTACTTTTTAGTTTCATTTCATTTTTTAAAAAAAGGTTGATTCCTGGTGTCTTTTAGGCTACCCATATTGTATAACCAAAGGAATAAATCATCATCATCATTACTAAGAAATTCTCTGTTGTGAATATTTAAAAGAAATGAGAAATTTTTATGATAGAAAAACTAAATTGCTAAGTTGGACATGTTGTTTTCGTTTTTTCTTTTTTGATGAACAAAAAAAAATTCCCTCAAAGAGGATACGAACCGTAGGGTGGGAATGCACTCGAGCTATTTGACTTATCTCCATTGGACAGAGGTTTGTAGCTTGACCTGTCCCAAGCCAGTATAAAATGCAGAGGGCCGTATCCTACAGTTTAAGGATCAAGATTGCAGTTTGATCGCCAAACTGACCAATCAGATCGAAGTTAATCAACCAATCAAATTTCTGTATTCTCATTGTGTTTCTTTCCCATTACTTTCTATACTAATTTTCTAAATTTTCCAACTTTAACCTATAATCCTATAGGAAACAAACACAAACCCCAACCAAGAATCAAAAACTCAATCAAAATTTGTTGAACTGGGGTGATGTTTTCAATCACGTCCGTCAAAGATATGTAAGATTAGGCAAAGCATGGACTTGGAATCATTCACGATCGAACCATTGACCAGAGAAGATGTTCCGAATTGGCACCAAGCAGACTTATGCTAACGTCACCCAGTACCAGGGTGAACTGAAGATTCATCTCAGAAGATACTTTGAGGGAAAAGACCAGAAACCTTATCCTACGGAGACTGGTATTGCTCTATCTTTAGAAGAATGGAATGCCTTGAAATCCCAAATAGAAGAAGTAGATGCAGCCATCAAAACCCAACAAACAACTTTAACTGAAGACACTAAACCTACTAACCATGAAGACTTCAAAAAACCAAATCAAGAACCACCTTTGAAGAAGAAGAAGAAGATCACAGTGAGAATAACCCAACCACGACCATTGATCGTTGATGAAATTGATAGTGAACTCAGACAAGTTCGCTTGCAGCATGAACTTTGCTTGACATATGCTCATTATGTCGAAGAGAACATTGACGCTGTAATGAATGAAAAATGCTATGGATGTACAGTCGATCACCCAAGTCAGATTCAGCATAATGTATGCCTAATGATGTCTGAAGAAGAGAAGATTATAACATGTTTTAGTGACGCACTTGAAAGAGTTAACAAAAATGATGTTCATCTACTGTGGCACCATAATACTTCTGGAATGAATCCACCACCAATACAGAAAGAATATGAAGATATGTTCGAGAAACCTCTCACAAATGAACAGAGACGTTGTATTATGGATTTGGTGATTGAATTTATGACCATCAAGAAACCTGTTACAATTGGATTCTAATTGAAGATGTAAATAGATGTTGTAACTTTTTATAAAAAGAAAAAAAAAGAAAAAAGTATAAAATGAAGAAACAAGAAAAAAAGGTGGTAATGACGCTTAAGTAATTTGATGTTTATCTTCTTGACAAATATCAAACAAACTTAAACTGTCCCCAGCCAGTAAGTCAGAGGGCCACCAATTTTAAATATTTTTTGGATGACGGTTCATATTGACCACCTCTCCAAATGGTATAAGAGGGGGGAGTAGTCCCCACGTTCAGTGGGGGCCACCTCCCCAAAAGGTATAAAAGGGAAGTAGTACCCACATAGAACAACAAAGATGGGGATCCTCGTTGGAAGCATCCATTCACTTGTTTATTGTGTGGTCCCACGGGTAGTGGTAAATCATCCTTTGTAAATCGGGTTATTCAAAACATTCAAAATATTATATCAGCTGTCCCAAGTCACATCATTTGGTGTTATAGTGAATGGCAACCATTATACAATACTTTACCCCAAGTAGAATTCGTAGAGGGTCTCCCTCAAGAATTAAAATCTGATAGTTTAGTCATATTGGATGATCTGATGCTCGATGCAGATGTTCGAGTGTCTAGATTATTTACTAAAGGTAATCATCACCGTAACATTAGTGTGATCTACATTGTTCACAATTTATTCGATAAAAATAAAGTCCATAGGACTGTAGCTCTCAATAGTCATTACATGATCTTGTTTAAAAATCCTAGGGATCGTTCTCAGATCTCACACTTGGCAGCACAGATGTATCCTGGTCATTCCAAGTTTCTGAGAGAAGTTTTCGAAGATGCCACTTCGACACCATATGGTTACCTTTTAATAGATCTCAAACAAGATACTCCTGAACACATGAGATTAAGAAGTCAAATTTTTCCCGGGGAAACCCAATATGTGTACCTCCGAAAAGTATAAAAGGGGAGCAACAAGTCTGACTCGAGTCAGAAGCATGTCTGACCGTCTCAAGCGCAACATCGCTCTTCTCAAGGTTCTTATTAATTCGAAACCCGCACTCGTCAAATCCATACTAAAACATGCAGACAAAGAATTGATAATTTGTTTGTGTGACTGTGCCTCGAATATACTGAAGGGAGCAGTACCTCTGACCAAAGCTCAGAGAACCAAACTCGTTCGTCAGAAACAACTAGTGAGGGCAGTGGCAAACAAAGGTACATCTGACAAAAAGAGGAGACAAATCTTGCAGAAAGGGGGATTCTTGGGGCATTGCTACCTCCTGTACTATTGGGTGCTGTTAAAGGTATATTTGGATGATGGAATATGCAAAGAACATGGCTTTGGTAGAACCACGGTTATTGGAATGTCTACAAGAGACTCCAAGACAACCGAATGAACTGGCTGTTTCATCACTGAATAGAGAAATGAGAGATATTCTCGATGCCCCTTTTCTTTCGGCTGATGAAAAGATGACTCAATATAATCAAATTTTACAAAGATACTTGACATTTCAACAAAAGGTAATGGCTCCTCGACCAATTAAAGTCGAATTCGAGAAAGATAATAAAGACGAAGACATTCTCGATTCTGTACCTATGACAATGAAGAGAAAGGGAAAGTTGTTGTTGAATCGTATTAGAAGTGACCCAAATATATCTTGGAATGAGAAGGGTGAATTAGTCTACAAAGATCAAACAGTGGTAGGGTCGAATGTAACAGATCTTCTACACGATTTACTTAGAAGACGAAAATCTTTCCAACCAAAGGGATGGGAAATGTTGGCCGAAGCTTTGAGAGATAGTAACATACCCCAAGAATTAATTGGTCACAAAGAACGTTGGGATTTTATGAAACAGGCACCGATAAAGTCGGAACCAAAACAACCAAAGAAAACAGAAACGCCAAAGTGGACCGAAAAAAGGTATAAATAGAGTTGACAATTGAACAAGGCAGTCATGGAAGCATTGTACTATGATTCTGAAGTGCCTGGTAGTTTTGGTGGTGTAGACGCTCTTCGTAGAGCGTCCAAGAAAAAAACCAAACAAGTTGTAAAATGGTTAGAGACTCAAGACACATACACTCTTCACAAACCTGTTCGTCGTACATTTCCTAGAAGAAAAGTAATAGTTAGTGGTATAGATGCACAATGACAAGCTGACTTGGTAGATGTTTCAAACATAAGTAAATTCAACAAAAACATAAAATTTTTGTTGACATGTATAGATGTATTTAGTAAATATGCTTGGGTGATGCCATTACAAAACAAACTTGGTGATTCCATCATGAAAGCTTTTAGTAAAATTTTCAAACAAGGTCGTAAACCAGAAAAATTACAAACTGATCAAGGCAAAGAATTTCTAAACAGAAAATTTCAGAATTTTCTCAAAGATCACAAAGTCGACTTTTTCACAACACAAAATGTGGAAACAAAATGTTCCATAGTAGAAAGATTCAATAGAACTTTGAAAACCAAAATGTGGAAATATTTTACCAAGAATGATACACTAACTTTTCCACTTCAAAACTTGGTGAAATCATATAATCATTCTCATCATCGCAGTATAGGTATGGCCCCCATTGCCGTGAACTTTGAAAATCAAGAAGAGGTTTGGCAAAGGTTGTATGGGCAACCCATAAAACACAAGACACCAAAGTACAAAGTAGGAGACAGAGTGAGAATCAATAAAGTTAAGAAAACTTTTGAGAAAGGTTATTTGCCCAATTGGACCGAAGAGTTATTCACAGTAGTAGCCATCAAGAAAGGACATCCAGTCACATACATGTTACAAGATGATAATGGAGAAATATTGAAAGGGTCATTCTACACTGAAGAGCTTCAGCGAGTTTCACATAAAACTATTTCCAAAATCGAACACGTTCTCAAGAAACGTGGTCGAGGTAAGAAAAGGGAATTGTTCGTAAAGTGGTTGGGATACCCAACTTCGTTCAATTCGTGGATCAAACAAAGTCAGCTCACCTATAAAAGGAAGTGAACCTCTGAAGTTTCTTCAAAATGGAAGAAGGATCGAACGGTTTTTGGCCTCTGTTTGGTAATTTTTTGTAAAAATTTCACAAATAATCATTTTGTATATCATCATCATTACCAGTGTCGTTAATCTCACTCTCGAAAACACAGACAGCAAGTTGTGGACTGCTCTCTTGAGTAGTAGCATAGGATATTTGTTACCAAATCCAACCATTAAGAAAAAGTAATGTTTTATTTGACTCTACCAAGTAATAGTTCTATGAACGTGTTTCCAGAAAACACGTTGACTACGTACACCACTCAGTTATCACAACCAGTGAATCTCACGGGAGAATGGGAAGTAGGTCTGGCAGAGATTCAGTATCCAAATACTTGGTTCAATATTCGTGGAGAAGAAGCTTTCGTTACAGTGTTCTGGTCTTCGAAAAAGAATTACCGACTTACTCTCAAGGAAGGTCGTTATTCGGATCCCATTGATGTGATACGAGCTATCAATGGTGTTAAAGAATTACTCTTGCCTCGTCACGATAAGGTAGCTTTTGAACTGGATAGAGTGACTGGTAAAGTTCGTATCACGGTACGTGATGGAGTCGTGGTCACATTGAGTCCTACTCTTCAAAATATTTTGGGATTTAATGAGTGTGTTTTTAAATCAGGAACTTACAATTCTTCCAGAGTTGCCGATGTCAACCAAGGATTTTATTCACTCTATGTATATTGTGACTTGGTTCGTGACCAAGTCGTAGGAGATACAAGAATACCACTTCTTCGTATCGTACCCGTGCGTGGAAAATATGGGGATATCATCTCTAAAACATTTGAGAATGTGTATTATGCACCAGTAGAACGAAAACATTTCAGTACCGTCCAGGTGTATATAAGGAGTGACACAGGAGCCATAGTACCATTCGAGTTCGGGAAAGTGACAGTGACACTTCATTTCAGAAATCGTAGATCTCTTCATTTCACATAAACATGACTTATTGTTGTAAGTCCAAATTATACAAAGAATATTACACGAAACAAGTTGGGAATGGTCTACCGGCTTTTTCTGGAGCTCAAATACAGAGAGGATATGGTTTGGGAAGTATATTGGGAGGACTGAAGAATATGGTGTTACCTTTATTGAAAACTACAGCCAGGACCGTGGGAAAACGGTTATTGAGAAAAGGAGCAGCCTTTGCAGAAGATGTCATTGAAGGGAAAAATGTAAAAAAGGCAGCAATCAAAAGAGTCACAGAGGCTGGTGCAGGAGCTTGGAATGAAGTGGTTGGTGGTTCAAAACCACCCGGTAAGAAAAGTATAAAAAGGCCCGCACCACGCAAAACTAGCAAATCGACAAAAAGAAGGAGAACTGTTCAGACCCAAGACCATCTCGGTGCATGCTGTCTCTCATTAATGAAAAATCTTGTGAGTGTGTCAACAGCGAACTATACTTGTTTTCCGTACCACCAACACAGACTAGTGTGGAACATGGGCAATGGGTAGAACACAGGCCTTTGGCGACTATAGGAAACAGTGGTCCAATAGAATTCCACATTGCAGGATTAGGAGATGATTATTTGAATTTGGCACAGACATACTTGTATGTTAAAGCAACGGTTGTAGATTCCAATGGGGCATCAGTTGCACCCGATGCCAAAGTGGGCCCAGTCAATTTATGGATGCATTCCTTATTTAATCAAATCGATATCAGCTTGAATGAAAAACAGGTATCTCCTTCCAACAACACTTATCATTACAGAGCTTTCATAGAAACTTTGTTGAGTTATGGACCAGCTGCCAAGAAGTCACAACTGACTAAAGCATTATGGTACAAGGATACGGCCGGACACATGGAAGATTTGACAGATGATAACAAGGGATTTCTTCTTCGAAAGAAATTTATAGAGAAAAGTAAAATCGTGGACATGACTGGAAGATTACATTTGGACATGTTTTTCCAAACTCGTTACTTGATGAATGGAGTTAATGTTCATGTTAAAATGAATAGAGCCAAAGATGCTTTCGCATTGATGGCCGATACCGCTACATACAAGATCAAAATTCTAGATGTATCCATGTTTGTACGCAAAGAGAGACTCCAATCATTCGTGAGAATGGCTCACGAGAAAGCACTAACAAAAGCAACTGCAAAATATCCCATCGATCGTGTGGAAACCAAGGTGTTTTCAGTGCCGAAAGGAAATCTGAGCATTACACAAGAAAACTTATTTTTGGGCCAACTACCTAAACGCATCGTAGTGGGATGTGTAGACAACGATGCTTCCAATGGAAACTTTTCAAAGAATCCATATAATTTCAAGAACTACAAAATCAATTACTTGGCATTGTACGTGGATGGGCAGCAGATTCCAGCCAAACCATTACAACCTAGATTCGAACAACAAGAAGTGGCCAGATGTTATGCAACTCTGTTCCAAGGAACTGGACAAATGTATGAGAATGAAGGAAACCACATCAGCCGAGAAGAGTACATAAATGGATACACCCTATTCGTATTCGACCTGACTCCAGATCTATCACATGGACAACACTTCGATTTGGTGAAGAGAGGAAACTTGAGACTAGAAGTCTATTTCGAAAACCCATTACCAACCACAATCAACGTACTGGTGTATGCAGAATTCCAGAACATCATAGAAGTGGATAAGAATAGACAAGTAATCTTCGAGTATTCGACATGAACACGTCGCAGTTAGAGAATGCACTTCGATCAGATAGTTGTTTGAAGAGAATATGTTTGGGTGTATTTTCAAGAAACAAATTACCAAGAAGATTACCAAATCACAGACCAGTGGCTTTGATAGTCAACACGGATCCAGACCACAGAAAAGGAGAACATTGGGTGGCTCTCTTTATGAGTCACCACAACGCAGAATACTTTGATTCCTATGGATTACCACCACAACACAGACCATTCGAGAATTTCCTGAAGAAGAATTCCAGATATTGGAAGTTCAGCTCATTTGTGTTTCGACAGCCAAAGAAGAAGGATGTCTACTAATGTGACCGTCTTCAAACTTAACAACGATTTACAGATTCAACTGTTCAAGAACGACTTTGGGTTCCAGTTTATCACCAGAGATTGGGAACAAGTGACCAAAGCAGTGGATATTGCAAAGAAGAGAAGTCTTGAAATAGGAGAACCCAAACCAAAAAGAGAAAGAAAACCAAAGAAGAATGAAGATAAAAAGGATTGAAGAATGTTCACTATTCCATGTTTGATCAGGATGGCACTGAATGATTATCAATCAAGAAACCAAGAAACAAGAAATCCAAGAGACTTTGTAGAGAGAATGAGCGTTTCATTCGAAACGTATTTTCGTGATGCTCCGCCACCGGTACTGGAGCCGTTATTACGTGGAGAAGATAAAATAAGAAAGACACCAGAACAAAGACCACCAAAACACATCAAGTATGCATTGGAGGAAAATCGTCTCAAGACATTTCAATTCATGTTACAAAGTGAAAGTGTGAAAACCCCGAATGAACTGACAAAAGCTGGATTCTTTTATTTGGGGACAGGAGACAGAACTCAATGTTTTCATTGTGGTATTATTGTTCGTTTCTGGGAAACAGAAGATGATGTTATAGAAGAACACAGAAAATATTCTCCAGACTGTTATTACATTCATAATTTACCACCTGAATTCATGGACGTTGAAAAAGAAGAAGAAATGGCCATCGGAGAAGAAGAAAAAATGGACACATCATTTCAAGAAGAAGAAGATTCACGGAAGACAAAATGTAGTGTGTGTTTATTAGCTGAAGCCAATGTCGCTCCGCGATCATGTAACCATTTGTGTCTGTGCAAAGACTGCTGTAAACCACTCAGAAGATGTCCAATCTGCAGAAAGACTGTTTATGAATACCTGACAATCTACATACCATAAAAAGATGTATTTTTGTTGTTGAATAAAAGAAATTTAAATTTATATTTAGTGTGGTTATTTTTTTAAACTTTCCATCGAAGTACAAAGAAAAATCAAAATGAGGGATAGTAAATTAGACCTCGTACGACACATCTGTTGGGTAGATCCTCATTAATTTTATTATTTAAAATCATGTAGTTAGGGGGGTCATTTAAAGAAATTGCTAAATATAGACCCTAACAATTAGTTAGGGGGTCAGTTAAGGATGTTACTAAAAATAGAGCGTAGGAATTTATAAAAATATAGTTCCGAGTAGAAGCAGAGGATTTCTGGGTAAATTTGTTCTATAGCACTACGTGCTACTCTTAATAGGGAAATAACACGTCATGGGATCCAAAAAAGGGATTCTTAAAGAATTCGAAATAATACAACTTGACGGGTTTATTTGGGTAATTAAATGAAGATTCTGGGAAAATCCGAACCAGAAATTAACTCCACTTCAGTCGAATGCACTCCTTGCACCCTCTCGGTACTATAGCACTACGTGCTAAACCGATAAAATGGGGAAATAAAATCAATTTCGGTGATTTCGGGTGGATTTTGGTGATTTGGAGAGATTGTCGGGTTGTTTGTGGTAATTAGATTTACTCTTCTACAATCGAACACGCCCTCCAAACATACCCCGTCTTATTGCAGAACAATTAGGTAACATTGCAACCACGTGCTACCATAGAAACCAAGATGGCGGCCTCCAGTACACAAAATGGACGACGGAAACACGTATCACCCTAACAACACGCGCTGCGCATGCGCACTCACACCACGTATCACCATGGAGATGACGTCACAACATGGCCGCTCACGCGGGTTACCATGACAACACAACATGGCGCCACTATGTCACGTGACTATGACGTCACATGAGATCATCCATGAGATCATCCAACCTTTACCTCAAAAGCCCCTGACATACTACTTATCAGTACTATCAACATTCAGTTTCTTATAATATGAAAGAAACCCTATCTTGCAGAAGGTCTAGGCATTATATAGATCCATACAAGCTTAGATGAATAGGGTGATCTGATTGAGCCTAGATTTGGACAAGCGAATATGTCGAGACAGAATCTGGGGTAGCTACTAAGCTTGTAGTAGTTCTACCAGTTAGTAATGGGTGAGACGCAGAACAGAATATTAATAGTACATAGCCTTAATGGCGCAAGACTGTAAGGTTTGAAGAGCACGATACTAAAAGTGAATACACTAGAGGCTAATCAAACGACACATAGTTCAGGACAAGGTGGAAGCTGATGGTAAGACTACCAGGAGCCATATAGGGGCAAGGTGACAAAAAGGAGCTTTATTTATTTATTTATTTATTTATTTATTTATTTATTTATTTATTTATTTATTTATTTATTTATTTATTTATTATTGGGATTTAACGACGCTTTCGACAGCCTGGGTCACCTCGATAACGACGGTTCTACGAGTGGAGGAAGCCCGAGTGCCCGGAGAGAATTACCCATCGTACTAACTCCACACAAGCAGGGTTAGCATTGCTTGAAGACAAATGCCCCATCGACGTGCAGTACGCCTTATCACACAGCGTCACCGTGCCCCAGCGTGGGCAAACGCCTTACCCAAGGGCACAAAGCAGTTACCCCCGGTGGGGATCTAACCGTGGACCTTTCGGCTTGACGTCCAATTCCGTAACCACTGAGCCACCTAGGGGTGTATAGGAGACGCGTTTTGTAGATACCGACATTTATCGTAGAGCAATATGTGGAGTCACTCTTTTGATAGCACATTTGCTCGATGACATTCGAGTCGTCCGAGCAATGCCTGGACTAGTTACTGCTTGACTGACTCTTAGATTCAGGAACCCTTGTATTTTAGAACGAATTGGCAGGGGTGGTTTATGTGAATAGAGTGTTCTGATTGGTTAGTTGGTTGAAGTAAGGTGAATTGATGAGATGATCTGGATGAATGCCGTTCGTAACAAGAACCAGAGTAGCCAGGATAGGGTTGAAACTGGCCTGAACAGACCAGAAAAGTTAAACAGAGTAACAGTAAGTAAAAAGCAAAACTGTTCCAACTGATGGGCTCTTCTTCTCTACGGGAGTATACTCCAGAACAAACGACCAGGGATGGATAGACAGAAACTATAGCGCAGCTAATAGTACATAGACAGAAGCAGAGGATTCTGAAAGTATCCGAGCCAAATAAACAACAGTCCAGTTGTTTGTGGTAATTCTAACCGAGGATTCGAGGTAACTAAATTGACTCTAAAACAAAGGAACGCATCTTGTGCTACTCTTGTAACCCCAAAATGGGGTAATCCGTTTCAAATAAAGTAATTTTCGATTTGTTTGTGGTAATTAGATTTACGCCTATTCAATCGAACACACCCTCCTTTAAGAAGCCTTCCTGGCTCGTAGCAACCGCGTGCTAAGAGAGAAACCAAGATGGCGACCTCCAGTATACAAAATAGACGACGGAAACACGCGCCATACTAACAACACGCGTTGCGCATGCGCACTGCCACTACGTGTCGCTATGGTGATGACCTCACAGCATGGCCACTCACGCGGGTTATCACGACAACCCAACATGACGCCATTGGGTCACAAACATGACGTCATTACTGGGCGCCCCCCACCGGGGTCCCCCATGGGGCACGAAACATACATGATATATTACTTACGGTCGCTCATGTGAAATGTATATTTCCGCCAAGAAGTAATTATGGTACCCATTCAAAAACCATAGATTTCCTCATTTTCTTGGATGAAAAAGGCTCATTTTAAAGACCAGTCTGTGCCTGGGTGTGTTTCAATCTCCGAACTACTCACAAGCCGACTTGATAGCGATTTTTATCATATTGTGGCAGCAAAGACTTAAACAGAAGGCACGGTCAGAATCATTTTAAATTTGTCTGAAAGACACAATTCCTACGGAAAATAGAATGTGCGTCCTTTCTGATGTCACATAACTGATTTCCCTGCAACTTGATTGTTGGAACTCTCATTGATTACAAAAAGGAAAATGTCTCACTGGCCGCCATAAATAACTACAGGGAGGTAGTTATTGCTATCTCACTGGCCGCCATATTACAGGGAGGTAGTATTGCCATCCCACTAGTCGTAATGTTACAGGCAGGTAGATATTGTTATCGCACTGTCCGCCATATTACAGGGAGGTAGTTATTGCTGTCTCACCGGTCGCTATATTACGGGGAGGTAGTTACTGCTATCTCATTGAGCGCCATATTACAAGGAGGTAGTTATTGCTATCTCACTGGTCGCCATGTTATAGGTTGGTACTTGTTGCCGTCTCACAGCTGCCATATTACAGGTAGTTGTGAAGTATTTTGCTATCTCACTGGCCGCCATATTACATAATACAGGGGGGCAGTAATTGCTACATCACTGTCTGCTATATTACATATTACAGGGAGGTAGTTATTCCTATCGCCCTGGCCGCCATATTACAGGGAGGTAGTTATTGCAACCTCCCTGGACACCATATTACAGAGCGGCACTTAGTGCTATCTCACTGGCCGCCATATTACAGGGACGTACTTATTGCTATGTCACGAACCTCCACAATATAGGGATGTACCTATTGCTATATCACTGGCCACCATATCACAGTAGATAGTTATTGCTATCTCACTGGCTGTCATATTACATATTACAGGGAGGTACTTATTGCTATCTCAATGGCTGCCATATTACAGGGAGGTACTTATTGCTATCTCACTGGTCGCCACAATACAGGAAGATGGTTATTGGTATCTCACTGGCTGCAATATTGCATATTACAGGGAGGAGGTTATTGTTATCTCTCTGGCCGCCATATTACAGGGACGTACTTATTGCTATCTCATGAAACGCTATATTACGGGGAGTTACTAATTGTTATCACATCGATCGTCATATTACAGGTAGGTAGTTATTGTTATCTCACTGGCCGCCATTTTACAGGGAGGAACTCATTGTTATCTCACTGGCCGCTATATTGCATTCTACAGGGAGGTAGTTATTGCCATCTCAATGTCTGTCATTTTATAGGGAGGTAGATATTGTTGTCGAAATGTTACAGGGAGGTGGTTATTGTTATCCGAATGGTTGCCATATTACAGGGACGTACCTATTGCTATCTCACGAACCGCCATATTACAGGGATGTACATATTGCTATATCGCTGGCCGCCATATTATAGGAAGGTAGTTATCGCTATCTCACTGACTGCCATATTACATATTACAGGGAGGTACATGTACTTACTGTTATCTCACCAGCCGCCATAGTACAGGGAGGAACTTATTGCTCTCTCACTGGTCGTCATATTATAGGGAGGTGCTTATTGCTATCTCACTGGCTAATATATTACAGGGAGGTACTTATTGCTATCTCACTGGTCACCGGAATACAAGTAGGTAGTTATTGTTATTTCTCTGGCTGCCATATTACATATTACAGGGAGGAAGTTATTGCTATCTCATTGGCCGCCATATTTCTGGGGGATAGTTATTGCTATCGCACAGGCTGCCATATTGAAGGAAGGTAGTTATTGTTATATCACTGGTAGCCATATTACAGGAAGGTATTTATTGTTATCTTATTGGCCGCCGTTTTACAGGAGAGTACTTATTGTTATTACAGGGAGGTAGTTATTGTTACCTTACTGACCGCCATATTGCAGGGAAGTACGTATTGTTATCTCACTTGTCGTCATATTATAGAGAGGTACTAATTGTTATATGACTGACCGTCATATTACAGGGAGGTGCCTATTACTATCTCACTGGTCGCCATATTACACAGAGATACTTATGGTTATATCAATCGCCTCCATATTACAGGTAGGTAGTTATTGTTATCTCACTGTCTGCTATTACATGGAGGTACTTATTGCTCTCTCACTGGTCGCCGTATTACAGGGAGGTACTTATTGTCATATCATTCGCCGCCATATTACAGGTAGGTAGTTATTGGTATCGCACTGGCCGCCATATTACAGGGAGTTAATTATTACTATAAACAAACAATGATAAACAACGGCAAAAATTCTCGAAGATTTTAATTTTTATGAATATTTTCAACATATTCAAGTGATTATTGACAAGAAACATGTGACGAGGTTAAGAAGTTAATATCGTGTTTCCAGTTATCGTGTAAGAATTTCGTTTAATATTCGAGGGTGTGGAACTATTACGTCATGACGACAGTTACACTGTAATAGCTTCCACGTTATCAAACATTATCAATAGGAGGAGTTACAGCGTTTATTGACATGATGTCTCATTGAGGGGAAGGGGTGGATTGGGTTGAGACATTCGTGTAAAGATTAGAGTGCCACGATAAAAGTTTCTTACCACCAATAAAGAAATAGATTCCTAGTAACCAGCTCTTGTTTCTATAGAATGTGATTGACATGATGTCATATTGAGAGGGGGTGGGGAGCGGTAGGGGTGGATTGGGTTGAGACATTTTTGTAGAGATCAGAGTGCCACAGATTTGATCAATGTTGGATTCGCGAAGTTTTCAAGGCTTCAAAGTAAAAGATACTTACCACCGATAAAGTAATAGATTCCGAGTAACCAGCTCTTATCTCTGTAAAAAGTGATTGATTTCGTGGTGCTCCATATCAAAAGATAGCCACCGGCAGACAAGATTAACGCAACGCCTGATGTCACTGTTGGTCCGAACTTGTCAAAGACAATGCCAGGAATAAAAGCAGAACCAGTACCAAAACTTAATAAAGATGCCAACATGGCAGCTGCAAATTAAAAAAGAACGCATCAGTTAAATAATATAGTGCAGATCAAAGATTGGATCTTTTAACCCTTTACCTACCGTAACGACCAAAACCGGCCAGCGCTATTCTCAAAAATCGCCAATTAATTTTCATTATTTTTTCATCTTTCGTCTCAAAAACATAGGTAATGATCCTTCGTTGAAACGAGCTCGTCGAGCTCGTTCCAACGATGGGTCATAACCTATGTTTTTGAGACAAAAATGAAAAAAATTAGTTATTCAAGATTTTTTTTTGCAAGTGTCGTCTGCTTTTCAGGTTAGGTAAAGGGTTAATTTACGGCGATATATCAAATAAGTCGCACTGTGTACAGATAAAGGAGGGGAGAGTAAGCTAACCTATCTTTTTGTTAAAAGTAACAAAGGAAAACTTGGTCTTATTTTCTTCTGATGTCATAGGGCATAGGTGTTGTCTCAACAAACTCTTGCTTTTCGGTTGGATCTTCCCGCGTATCTAATAATTTCAAGGGAGATAACTTTATAGAAAGTCGATTTCATGATGATATGAGTCACGGATGAGTAGTATGCACTTTTCAAAATTACTTTCTTGAGACTCCGCGCTGATAGAACTTGCCTGCTCTAACAAAAACTTAATACATTCGCCTTGTTTTGACAGAAATGATGCGCTTCGGTTAGGGCCCTTCAACCATTCGAAATTCTATTCGTACATGTAGTTGCGCTGATTCCGAAATTTTCGATTCCTCGAAAAGTTCTCAAAACTTTACCAAGCCTCTTTCCTTAAAGTTTTTTTCTACCGCCAGGTCTCCACAGGAGATTGTCAATGAGTTTGCGTTTCCGATAATAGATTCTGGGATATTCAGCATTTATATAATTTTCTGTCCAAACGGGGACTTGCCGTTGAATAAAAATTGAAAAGTGGTGAGATTCAATTCAAGATTCGATTCGTTTCGAAATCCTCTGCCTCGACTCAATTGGGCTCGACAATTGAGATTCAGGACCCTAGTTGGGGGTGGGGTGGGGATGGGGTCTTCATATCTACAGGCAGAGACAGAATTCTTCTAGAACGGTGGGAATTGGGAAAACTGAGTGCAGTAAGTTTAGAAAATTGATTGACATTGAGGAGGCAAAAGAGTTAAAAATAAAACGAACGAACCGGTAACTATTTTGTGTTTCTGCTACCAACTAGGGTTAGCAGAAGCAGGTGATTTCAAAGGAATCCGAATTAGTAAAACAATTGTCGGGTTGTTCTGCGTGAATTTATCTGGGGATTTGGAAAGAATCCGAACCCAAAAAGTACTCCAGTTTAATATAACGCGCCTTATAGCACTAAATGCTACTCTTGTAAGGCCAAAATGGGGCTTCGCTAAGTCCGGTTTGGGCGGCTTTTGGTGATTTGGAGTGAATGTCAGGTATATTTGGGTAATTAGATATATTCTTACATAAAGGAACGTACCATCAGAACATACCCCGTCCGATTAGAGGGTTTTGGGTCACATAACAACCACGTGCTAACATAGAAAATAACATGGCGGCCTCCAATAGACAAAATGGACGACGGAAACATGTATCACCCCGCTAACAACACGCGCAACGCATGCACACTAACACCACGTACCACTATGGGAATGACGTCACAACATGACCGCTCATGACCGCTACAAGGACAACGAAACTTGGCGTCGCTGGGTCACGTGAGTGACCTCACATATGAGACCCAGAGTGAGATCCGGATGATATACAACTCTCGTGAAGTCCTGCCGCGAAGGCAATTTTTAGTTCTCAGTTTAGAATTTGAGAGTACTGTATACACATTGTCCTCGAGAGAGTAACCAGTTTAGAATTCGAGATTCCTGTTTTTCACATTGTCCCCGTGAGTGTAACCAGTTTAGAATTTGAGATCACTGTTATACACATTGCTCCCGTGAGTGTAACCAGTTCAGAAGTTGAGAGAACTGTTATACACATAGTTCCCGTGAGTGTAACCAGTTTAGAAGTTGAGAGTACTGTTATACACATTGTTCCCGTGAGTGTAACCAGTTTAGAATTTGAGAGTACTGTTATACCCCCGTAACCGTGAGTGTAACAAGTTTAGAATTTGAGAGTACTGTTAAACCCTCGTCCCCGTGAGTGTAACCAGTTTAGAAGTTGAGAGTACTGTTATACACATTGTCCTCGTGAGTGTAACCTGGTTAGAATTTGAGAGTACTGTTATACACCTTGTCTCCGTGAGTGTAACCAGTTTAGAATTTGAGAGTACTGTTATACCCTTTGTCTTCGTGAGTGTATCCAGTTTAGAATTTGAGAGTACTGTTAAACATTGTTCCCGTGAGTGTAACCAGTTTAGAATTTGAGAGTACTGTTATACACATTGTTCCCGTGAGGGTAACCAGTTTAGAATTTGAGAGTACTGTTATACCCTAGTCCCCGTGAGAGTAACCAGTTTAGAATTTGAGAGTACTGTTATACCCTCGTCCTCGTGTGTGTAACCAGTTTAGAATTTGAGAGTACTGTTATACCCTCGTCCCCGTGAGTGTAACCAGTTTAGAATTTGAGAGTACTGTTATACCCTCGTCCCCGTGAGTGTAACCAGTTTAGAAATTGAGAGTACTGTTACACACATAGTTCCCGTGAGTGTAACCAGTTTAGAATTTCCGAATACTGTTATATCCTCGTACCCGTGAGTGCAACCAGTTTCGAATTTGAGAGTACTGTTATACCCTCGTCCTCGTGTGTGTAACCAGTTTAGAATGTGAGATTACTGTTATACACATTGTCCCCGTGAGTGTAACCAGTTTAGAATTTGAGAGTACTGCTACACCCTCGTCCCCGTCAGTGTAACCAGTTTAGAAATTGAGATTACTGTTACACACATCGTCCTCGTGAGTGTAACCAGTTTAGAAATTGAGATTACTGTTATACACATTGTCCCCGTGAGTGTAACCAGTTTAGAATTTGGGAGTACTGTTATACACATTGTCCCCGTGAGTGTAACCAGTTTAGAATTGGAGAGTACTGTTATACACATTGTTCCCGTGAGTGTAACCAGTTTAGAATTTGAGAGTACTGTTATATCCTCGTCACCGTGAGTGTAACCAGTTTAGAGTTTGAGAGTACTGTTATACACTTTGTCCTCATGAGTGTAACCAGTTTAGAATTTGAGAGTACTGTTATACCCTCGTGACCGTGAGTGTAACCAGTTTAGAATTTGAAAGTACTGTTACACATTGTTCCCGTGAGTGTAACCAGTTTAGAATTTGAGAGTACTGTTATACCCTCGTCAACGGGAGTGAAACCAGTTTAGAATTTGAGGGTACTGTTATACACTTTCTCCTCGTGAGTGTAACCAGTTTAGAATTTGAGAGTACTGTTATACTCTCGGCACCGTGAGTGTAACCAATTTAGAATTTGAGAGTACTGTTATACACATTGTTCCCGTGAGTGTAAGCAGTTTCGAATTTGAGAGTACTGTTATAACCTCGTCACCGTGAGAGTGTAACCAGTTTAGAATTTGAGATCACTGTTATACACATTGTTCCCGTGAGTGTAACCAGTTTCGAATTTGAGAGTACTGTTATACCCTCGTCACCGTGAGTGTAACCAGTTTAGAATTTGAGATTACTGTTATACCCTTGTCCCCGTGAGTGTAACCAGTTTAGAATTTGAGATTAGAGATCTACACATTGTCCGCGTGAGTGTAGCCAGTTTAGAATTTGAGATTACTGTTACACACATAGTTCCCGTGAGTGTAAGCAGTTTAGAATTTGAGAGTACTGTTATTCACATTGTACCCGTGAGTGTAACCAGTTTCGAATTTGAGATTACTGCTCTACACATTGTCCCCGTGAGTGCAACCAGTTTAGAATTTGAGATTACTGTTATACACATAGTTCCCGTGAGTGTAACCAGTTTAGAATTTGAGAGTACTGTTATACACATTGTTCCCGTGAGTGTAACCAGTTTAGAATTTGAGAGCACTGTTATACCCTTGTCCCCGTGAGTGTAACCAGTTTAGAATTTGAGAGTACTGTTATACCCTCGTCCTCGTGAGTGTAACCAGTTTAGAATTTGAGAGTACTGTTAAACCCTCGTCCCCGTGAGTGTAACCAGTTCAGAATTTGAGAGTACCGTTATACCCTCGTCCCCGTGAGTGTAACCAGTTTAGAAATTGAGAGTACTGTTAAACCCTCGTCCCCGTGAGTGTAACCAGTTCAGAAATTGAGAGTACTGTTATACACATTGTCCCCGTGAGTGTAACCAGTTTAGAATTTGAGAGTACTGTTATACACATTGTCCCCGTGAGTGTAACCAGTTTAGAATTTGAGAGTACTGTTATACCCTCGTCCCCGTGAGTGTAAGCAGTTTAGAATTTGAGAGTACTGTTATACACATTGTCCCCGTGAGTGTAACCAGTTTAGAATTTGAGATTACTGTTATACGCTTGTTCCCGTGAGTGTAACCAGTTTAGAAATTGAGAGTACTGTTAAACCCTCGTCCCCGTGAGTGTATCCAGTTTAGAATTTGAGAGTTCTGTTATACACATTGTCCCCGTGAGTGTAATCAGTTTAGAATTTGAGATTACTGTTATACGCTTGTTCCCGTGAGTGTAACCAGTTTAGAATTTGAGATTACTGTTATACGCTTGTTCCCGTGAGTGTAACCAGTTTAGAATTTGAGATTACTGTTATACGCTTGTTCCCGTGAGTGTAACCAGTTTAGAAATTGAGAGTACTGTTAAACCCTCGTCCCCGTGAGTGTATCCAGTTTAGAATTTGAGAGTTCTGTTATACACATTGTCCGCGTGAGTGTAATCAGTTTAGAATTTGAGAGTACTGTTATACACTTTGTCCCCGTGAGTGTAACCAGTTTAGAATTTGAGATTACTGCTCTACACTTTGTCCCTGAGAGTGTAACCAGTTTAGAATTTGAGACTCCTGTTATACACTTTGTCCGCGTGAGTGTAACCAGTTTAGAATTTGAGAGTACTGTTATTCACTTTGTCCCCGTGAGTGTAACCAGTTTAAAATTTGAGAGTACTGTTATACACATTGTTCCCGTGAGTGTAACCAGTTTAGAATTTGAGATTACGGCTCTACACTTTGTCCCCGTGAGTGTAACCAGTTTAGAATTTGAGAGTACTGTTATACACATTGTTCCCGTGAGTGTAACCAGTTTAGAATTTGAGATTACTGCTCTACACTCTGTCCCCGTGAGAGTAACCAGTTTAGAATTTGAGAGTACTGTTATACACATTGTTCCCGTGAGTGTAACCAGTTTAGAACATGAGATTACTGCTCTACACTTTGTCCCCGTGAGTGTAACCAGTTTAGAATTTGAGAGTACTGTTATACACATTGTCCCCGTGAGTGTAACCAGTTTAGAACTTGAGATTACTGCTCTACACTTTGTCCTCGTGAGTGTAACCAGTTTAGAATTTGAGAGTACTGTTATACACATTGTTCCCGTGAGTGTAACCAGTTTAGAATTTGAGCGTTCTGTTATACACTTTGTCCCCGTGAGTGTAACCAGCTTAGAATTTGAGAGTACTGTTATACACATTGTTTCCGTGAGTGTAACCAGTTTAGAATTTGAGGGTACTGTTATACCCTTGTCCCCGTGAGTGTAAGCAGTTTAGAATTTGGGATTACTGCTCTACACATTGTCCCCGTGAGTGTAACCAGCTTAGAATTTGAGAGTACTGTTATACACATTGTTTCCGTGCGTGTAACCAGCTTAGAATTTGAGAGTACTGTTATACACATTGTTTTCGTGAGTGTAACCAGTTTAGAATTTGAGAGTACTGTTATACCCTTGTCCCCGTGAGTGTAAGCAGTCTAGAATTTGTGATTACTGCTCTGCACATTGTCCCCGTGAGTGTAGCCAGTTTAGAATTTGAGAGCACTGTTATACACATAGTTCCCTTAGAGTAACCAGTTTAGAATTTGAGAGTACTGTTATACACATTGTTCCCGTGAGTGTAACCAGTTTAGAATTTGAGATTACTGCTCTACACAATGTCCCCGTGAGTGTAACCAGCTTAGAATTTGAGAGTACTGTTAAACCCCCGTCACCGTGAGTGTAACCAATTTAGAATTTGAGAATACTGTTATGCGCATTGTTCCCGTGAGTTTGACCAGTTTAGAATTTGAGGGTACTGTTATCCCCTCGTCAACGTGAGTGCAACCAGTTTAGAATTTGAGAGTACTGTTATACACTTTGTCCTCGAGAGAGTAGCCAGTTTAGAATTTGAGAGTAGTGTTATACCCTCGTCCCCGTGAGTGTAACCAGTTTAGAATTTGAGATACTACTATACACTTTGTCCCCGTGAGTGTAACCAGTTTAGAATTTGAGAGTACTGTTATACACTTTGTCCCCGTGAGTTTGTAACCAGTTTAGAATTTGAGAGTATTGTTATACACATTATTCCCGTGAGTGTAACAAGTTTAGAATTTGAGAGTACTGCTATACCCTCGTCCCTGTGAGTGAACCAGCTTAGAACTTGAGATTAGTGTTATACCATTGTCCCCGTGAGTGTAACCAGTTTAGAATTTGAGATTACTGTTATACGCTTGTTCCCGTGAGTGTATCCAGTTTAGAATTTGAGAGTACTGTTATACACATTGTCCCCATGAGTGTAACCAGTTTAGAATTTGAGAGTACTGTTATACACATTGTTCGCGTGAGTGTAACCAGTTTAGAATTTGAGAGTACTATTATTCACTTTGTCCCCGTGAGTGCAACCAGTTTATTATTTGAGAGTACTGTTATACACATTGTCCCCGTGAGTGTAACCAGTTTAGAATTTGATATTACTGCTCTACACTTTGTCACGTGAGTGTAACCAGTTTAGAATTTGAGAGTACTGTTATACCATCGTCCCCGTGAGTGTAACCAGTTTAGAATTTGAGAGTACTGTTATACCCTCGTCCCCGTGAGTGTAAGCAGGTTAGAATTTGAGAGTACTGTTATACACATAGTTCCCGTGAGTGTAACCAGTTTAGAATTTGAGATTACTGTTGTACGCATTGTCCCCGTGAGTGTAACCAGTTTAGAAGTTGAGAGTACTGTTATACACATTGTTCCCGTGAGTGTAGCCAGTTTAGATTTGAGATTACTGTTATACGCATTGTCCCCGTGAGTGTAACCAGTTTAGATTTGAGATTACTGTTATACCCTCGTCCTCGTGTGTGTAACCAGTTTAGAATTTGAGAGTACTGCTATACCCTCGTCCCCGTGAGTGTAACCTGTTTAGAAATTGAGATTACTGCTCTACACTTTGTCCCCGTGAGTGTAACCAGTTTAGAAATTGAGAGTACTGTTATACACATTGTTCCCGTAAGGGTAACCAGTTTAGAAGTTGAGAGTACTGCTATACCCTCGACCCTGTGAGTGAACCAGCTTGGAACTTGAGATTACTGTTATACCCTTGTCCCCGTGAGTGTAACCAGTTGAGAATTTGAGATTACTGTTATACACATTGTCCCCGTGAGTGTAACCAGTTTAGAATTTGAGAGAACTGTTACACATTGTTCCCGTGAGTGTATCCAGTTTAGAAATTGAGATTACTGCTCTACACATTGTCCCCGTGAGTGTAACCAGTTTAGAATTTGAGAGTACTGTTATACACATTGTTCCCGTGAGTGTAACCAGTTTATAATCTGAGAGTACTGTTATACGCTTGTTCCCGTGAGTGTATCCAGTTTAGAATTTGAGAGTACTGTTACACATTGTTCCCGTGAGTGTATCCAGTTCAGAATTTGAGACTACTGTTATACACTTTGTCCCCGTGAGTGTAACCAGTTTAGAATTTGAGATTACTGTTCTACACTTTGTCGCTGTGTTTGTAACCAGTTTAGAAATTGAAATTACTGTTATACACATTGCCCCCTGAGTGTAACCAGTTTGGAATTTGAGAGTACTGTTATACACATTGTCCCCGTGAATGTAACCAATTTAGAATTTGAGATTACTGTTACACGCTTGTTCCCGTGAGTTTAACAAGTTTAAAATTTGAGAGTACCGTTATACCCTCGTCCCCGTGAGTGTAACCAGTTTAGAATTTGAGAGTACTGTTATACACATTGTTCCCGTAAGTGTAACCAGTTTAGAATTTGAGAGTACTGCTATTCCCTCGTCCCTGTGAGTGAACCAGCTTAGAACTTGAGATTACTGTTATACCCTTGTCCCCGTGAGTGTAACCAGTTTAGAATTTGAGAGTACTGTTATACGCTTGTTCCCGTGAGTGTATCCCGTTTAGAATTTGAGAGTACTGTTATACCGTCGTCCTTGTGAGTGAACCAGCTTAGAACTTGAGATTACTGTTATACCCTTGTCCCCGTGAGTGTAACCAGTTTAGAATTTGAGAGTACTGTTACACATTGTTCCCGTGAGTGTAACCAGTTTAGAATTTGAGATTACTGCTCTACACTTTGTCCCTGTGAGTGTAACCAGTTTAGAATTTGAGATTACTGTTCTACACTTTGTCGCTGTGTGTGTAACTAGTTTAGAAATTGAAATTACTGTTATACACATTGCCCCCTGAGTGTAACCAGTTTAGAATTTGAGAGTGCTGTTATGCACTTTGTCCCTGTGAGTGTAACCTGTTTAGAATTTGAGATTACTGTTCTACACTTTGTCGCTGTATGTGTAACCAGTTTAGAAATTGAAATTACTGTTATACACATTGCCCCCTGGGTGTAACCAGTTTAGAATTTGAGAGTACTGTGATACGCTTGTTCCCGTGAGTGTATCTAGTTTAGAATTTGAGATTACTGTTATACGCTTGTTCCCGTGAGTGTAACAAGTTTAGAATTTGAGAGTACTGTTATTCACTTTGTCCCTGTGAGTGTAAACAGTTTAGAATTTGAGAGTACTGTTATACACAATGTTCCCGTGAGTGTAACAAGTTTAGAATTTGAGAGTACTGTTATTCACTTTGTCCCTGTGAGTGTAAACAGTTTAGAATTTGAGAGTACTGTTATACACATTGTCTCCGTGAGTTTAACCAGTTTAGAATTTGAGATTACTGCTCTACACTTTGTCCTCGTGAGTGTAACCAGTTTAGAATTTGGGAGTACTGTTATACACATTGTTCCCGTGAGTGTAACCAGTTTAGAATTTGAGAGCACTGTTATACACATTGTTCCCGTGAGTGTAACCAGTTTAGAATTTGAGAGTACTGTTATTCACTTTATCCCCGTGAGTGTAACCAGTTTAGAATTTGAGAGTTCTGTTATACACATTGTCCCCATGAGTGTAACCAGTTTAGAATTTGAGAGTACTGTTATACACATTGTTCCCGTGAGTGTAACCAGTTTAGAATTTGAGAGTACTGTTATTCACTTTGTCCTCGTGAGTGTAACCAGTTTAGAATTTGAGAGTACTGTTATACACATTGTCCCCGTGAGTGTAACCAGTTTAGAATTTGATATTACTGCTCTACACTTTGTCCCCGTGAGTGTAACCAGTTTAGAATTTGAGAGTACTGTTATACCATCGTGCCCGTGAGTGTAACCAGTTTAGAATTTGCGAGTACTGTTATACCCTCGTCCTCGTGAGTGTAACCAGTTTAGAATTTCAGAGTACTGTTATGCACTTTGTCCCCGAGAGTGTAACCAGTTTAGAATTTGAGAGTACTGTTATACACATTGTTCCCGTGAGTGTAACCAGTTTAGAATTTGCGAGTAATGTTATACCCTTGTCCCCGTGAGTGTAACCAGTTTAGAATTCGAGGGTACTGTTATACACTTTGTCCCCGTGAGGGTAGCCAGTTTAGAACTTGAGATTACTGTTATACGCATTGTCCCCGTGAGTGTAACCAGTTTAGAATTTGAGAGTACTGCTATACCCTCGTCCCCGTGAGTGTAACCTGTTTCGAAATTAAGATTACTGCTACACACATTGTCCCCGTGACTGTAACCAGTTTAAAAATTGAGTTTACTGTTATACCCTTGTCCCCGTGAGTGTAACCAGTTTAGAATCTGGGAGTACTGTTATACACATTGTTCCCGTGAGTGTAACCAGTTTAGAATTTGGGATTACTGCTCTACACTTTGTCCCCGTGAGTGTAACCAGTTTAGAAATTGAGATTACTGTTATACACATTGTTCCCGTGAGTGTAACCAGTTTAGAATTTGAGAGTACTGTTATTCACTTTGTCGCCGTGGGTGTAACCAGTTTTGAATTTGAGAGTACTGTTATACACATTGTCCCCGTGAGTGTAACCAGTTTAGAATTTGATATTACTGCTCTACACTTTGTCCCCGTGAGTGTAACCAGTTTAGAATTTGCGAATACTGTTATACCATCGTCCCCGTGAGTGTAACCAGTTTAGAATTTGAGAGTACTGTTATACCCTCGTCCTCGTGAGTGCAACCAGTTTAGAATTTCAGAGTACTGTTATGCACTTTGTGCCCGTGAGTGTAACCAGTTTAGAATTTGAGGGTACTGTTATACACATTGTTCCCGAGAGTGTAACCAGTTTAGAATTTGCGAGTAATGTTATACCCTCGTCCCCGTGAGTGTAACCAGTTTAGAAATTGAGATTACTGTTATACCCTTGTCCCCGTGAGTGTAACCAGTTTAGAATCTGAGAGTACTGTTATACACATTGTTCCCGTGAGTGTAACCAGTTTAGAATTTGAGAGTACTGTTATTCACTTTGTCCCCGTGAGTGTAACCAGTTTAGAATTTGAGAGTACTGTTATACACATTGTCCCCGTGAGTGTAACCAGTTTAGAATTTGAGAGTACTGTTATACACATTGTTCCCGTGAGTGTAACCAGTTTAGAATTTGAGAGTACTGTTATTCACTTTGTCCCCGTGAGTGTAACCAGTTTAGAATTTGAGAGTACTGTTATACACATTGTCCCCGTGAGTGTAACCAGTTTAGAATTTGATATTACTGCTCTACACTTTGTCCCCGTGAGTGTAACCAGTTTAGAATTTGAGAGTACTGTTATACCATCGTGCCCGTGAGTTTAACCAGTTTAGAATTTGAGAGTACTGTTATACCCTCGTCCTCGTGAGAGTAACCAGTTTAGAATTTCAGAGTACTGTTATGCACTTTGTCCCCGAGAGTGTAACCAGTTTAGAATTTGAGAGTACTGTTATACACATTGTTCCCGTGAGTGTAACCAGTTTAGAATTTGCGAGTAATGTTATACCCTCGTCCCCGTGAGTGTAACCAGTTTAGAATTCGAGGGTACTGTTATACACTTTGTCCCCGTGAGGGTAGCCAGTTTAGAACTTGAGATTACTGTTATACGCATTGTCCCCGTGAGTGTAACCAGCTTAGAATTTGAGAGTACTGCTATACCCTCGTCCCCGTGAGTGTAACCTGTTTCGAAATTGAGATTACTGCTACACACATTGTCCCCGTGACTGTAACCAGTTTAAAAATTGAGTTTACTGTTATACCCTTGTCCCCGTGAGTGTAACCAGTTTAGAATCTGGGAGTACTGTTGTACACATTGTTCCCGTGAGTGTAACCAGTTTAGAATTTGGGATTACTGCTCTACACTTTGTCCCCGTGAGTGTAACCAGTTTAGAAATTGAGATTACTGTTATACACATTGTTCCCGTGAGTGTAACCAGTTTAGAATTTGAGAGTACTGTTATTCACTTTGTCGCCGTGGGTGTAACCAGTTTTGAATTTGAGAGTACTGTTATACACATTGTCCCCGTGAGTGTAACCAGTTTAGAATTTGATATTACTGCTCTACACTTTGTCCCCGTGAGTGTAACCAGTTTAGAATTTGCGAATACTGTTATACCATCGTCCCCGTGAGTGTAACCAGTTTGGAATTTGAGAGTACTGTTATACCCTCGTCCTCGTGAGTGCAACCAGTTTAGAATTTCAGAGTACTGTTATGCACTTTGTGCCCGTGAGTGTAACCAGTTTAGAATTTGAGAGTACTGTTATACACATTGTTCCCGAGAGTGTAACCAGTTTAGAATTTGCGAGTAATGTTATACCCTCGTCCCCGTGAGTGTAACCAGTTTAGAAATTGAGATTACTGTTATACCCTTGTCCCCGTGAGTGTAACCAGTTTAGAATCTGAGAGTACTGTTATACACATTGTTCCCGTGAGTGTAACCAGTTTAGAATTTGGGATTACTGCTCTACACTTTGTCCCCGTGAGTGTAACCAGTTTAGAAATTGAGATTACTGTTGTACACATTGTCCCTGTGAGTGGAACCAGTTTAAAATTTTAGAGTATTGTTATACACATTGTTCCCGTAAGTGTAACCAGTTTAGAATTTGAGAGTACTGCTATACTCTCGTCCCTGTGAGTGAACCAGCTTAGAACTTGAGATTACTGTTATACCCTTGTCCCCGTGAGTGTAACCAGTTTAGATTTTGAGATTACTGTTATACGCTTGTTCCCGTGAGTGTATCCAGTTTAGAATTTGAGATTACTGTTATACCGTCGTCCCTGTGAGTGAACCAGCTTGGAACTTGAGATTACTGTTATACCCTTGCCCCCGTGAGTGTAACCAGTTTATAATCTGAGAGTACTGTTATACACATTGTTCCCGTGAGTGTAACTAGTTTAGAATTTGAGATTACTGTTATACACATTGTTCCCGTGAGTGTAACCAGTTTAGAATTTGAGATTACTGTTATTCACATTGTTCGCGTGAGTGTAACCAGTTTAGAATTTGAGAGTACTGTTATTCACTTTGGCCCCGTGAGTGTAACCAGTTTATTATTTGAGAGTACTGTTATACACATTGTCCCCGTGAGTGTAACCAGTTTAGAATTTGATATTACTGCTCTACACTTTGTCACGTGAGTGTAACCAGTTTAGAATTTGAGAGTACTGTTATACCATCGTCTCCGTGAGTGTAACCAGTTTAGAATTTGAGAGTACTGTTATACCCTCGTCCCCGTGAGTGTAAGCAGTTTAGAATTTGAGAGTACTGTTATACACATTGTTCCCGTGAGTGTAACCAGTTTAGAATTTGAGATTACTGCTCTACACTTTGTCACGTGAGTGTAACCAGTTTATTATTTGAGAGTACTGTTATACACATTGTCCCCGTGAGTGTAACCAGTTTAGAATTTGATATTACTGCTCTACACTTTGTCACGTGAGTGTAACCAGTTTAGAATTTGAGAGTACTGTTATACCATCGTCCCCGTGAGTGTAACCAGTTAAGAATTTGAGAGTACTGTTATACCCTCGTCCCCGTGAGTGTAACCAGTTTAGAATCTGAGAGTACTGTTATACGCATTGTCCCCGTGAGTGTAACCAGTTTAGAATTTGAGAGTACTGTTATACACATTGTTCCCGTGAGTGTAGCCAGTTTAGAACTTGAGATTACTGTTATACGCATTGTCCCCGTGAGTGTAACCAGTTTAGAATTTGAGAGTACTGCTATACCCTCGTCCCCGTGAGTGTAACCTGTTTAGAAATTGAGATTACTGTTACACACATTGTCCCCGTGAGTGTAACCAGTTTAGAAATTGAGATTACTGTTATACCCTTGTTCCCGTGAGTGTCACCAGTTTAGAATCTGAGAGTACTGTTATACACATTGTTCCCGTGAGTGTAACCAGTTTAGAATTTGGGATTACTGCTCTACACTTTGTCCCCGTGAGTGTAACCAGTTTAGAAATTGAGAGTACTGTTATACACATTGTTCCCGTAAGGGTAACCAGTTTAGAAGTTGAGAGTACTGCTATACCCTCGACCCTGTGAGTGAACCAGCTTGGAACTTGAGATTACTGTTATACCCTTGTCCCCGTGAGTGTAACCAGTTGAGAATTTGAGATTACTGTTATACGCTTGTTCCCGTGAGTGTATCCAGTTTAGAATTTGAGAGTACTGTTACACATTGTTCCCGTGAGTGTATCCAGTTCAGAATTTGCGAATACTGTTATACCATCGTCCCCGTGAGTGTAACCAGTTTAGAATTTGAGAGTACTGTTATACCCTCGTCCTCGTGAGTGCAACCAGTTTAGAATTTGAGAGTACTGTTATACCCTCGTACTCGTGAGTGTAACCAGTTTAGAATTTGCGAATACTGTTATACCATCGTCCCCGTGAGTGTAACCAGTTTAGAATTTGAGAGTACTGTTATACCCTCGTCCTCGTGAGTGCAACCAGTTTAGAATTTCAGAGTACTGTTATGCACTTTGTGCCCGTGAGTGTAACCAGTTTAGAATTTGAGGGTACTGTTATACACATTGTTCCCGAGAGTGTAACCAGTTTAGAATTTGCGAGTAATGTTATACCCTCGTCCCCGTGAGTGTAACCAGTTTAGAAATTGAGATTACTGTTATACCCTTGTCCCCGTGAGTGTAACCAGTTTAGAATCTGAGAGTACTGTTATACACATTGTTCCCGTGAGTGTAACCAGTTTAGAATTTGAGAGTACTGTTATTCACTTTGTCCCCGTGAGTGTAACCAGTTTAGAATTTGAGAGTACTGTTATACACATTGTCCCCGTGAGTGTAACCAGTTTAGAATTTGAGAGTACTGTTATACACATTGTTCCCGTGAGTGTAACCAGTTTAGAATTTGAGAGTACTGTTATTCACTTTGTCCCCGTGAGTGTAACCAGTTTAGAATTTGAGAGTACTGTTATACACATTGTTCCCGTGAGTGTATCCAGTTCAGAATTTGAGACTACTGTTATACACTTTGTCCCCGTGAGTGTAACCAGTTTAGAATTTGAGATTACTGTTCTACACTTTGTCGCTGTGTTTGTAACCAGTTTAGAAATTGAAATTATTGTTATACACATTGCCCCCTGAGTGTAACCAGTTTGGAATTTGAGAGTACTGTTATACACATTGTCCCCGTGAATGTAACCAGTTTATAATTTGAGATTACTGTTATAGGCTTGTTCCCGTGAGTTTAAAAAGTTTAAAATTTGAGATTACTGTTATACCCTCGTCCCCGTGAGTGTAACCAGTTTAGAATTTGAGAGTACTGTTATACACTTTGTCCCCGTGAGTGTAACCAGTTTAGAATTTGAGAGTACTGTTATACACATTGTTCCCGTAAGTGTAACCAGTTTAGAATTTGAGAGTACTGCTATACCCTCGCCCTGTGAGTGAACCAGCTTAGAACTTGAGATTACTGTTATACCCTTGTCCCCGTGAGTGTAACCAGTTTAGAATTTGAGAGTACTGTTATAGGCTTGTTCCCGTGAGTGTATCCAGTTTAGAATTTGAGAGTACTGTTATACCGTCGTCCTTGTGAGTGAACCAGCTTAGAACTTGAGATTACTGTTATACCCTTGTCCCCGTGAGTGTAACCAGTTTAGAATTTGAGAGTACTGTTACACATTGTTCCCGTGAGTGTAACCAGTTTAGAATTTGAGATTACTGCTCTACACTTTGTCCCTGTGAGTGTAACCAGTTTAGAATTTGAGATTACTGTTCTACACTTTGTCGCTGTGTGTGTAACCAGTTTAGAAATTGAAATTGCTGTTATACACATTGCCCCCTGAGTGTAACCAGTTTAGAATTTGAGAGTACTGTTATGCACTTTGTCCCTGTGAGTGTAACCTGTTTAGAATTTGAGATTACTGTTCTACACTTTGTCGCTGTGTGTGTAACCAGTTTAGAAATTGAAATTACTGTTATACACATTGCCCCCTGGGTGTAACCAGTTTAGAATTTGAGAGTACTGTGATACGCTTGTTCCCGTGAGTGTATCCAGTTTAGAATTTGAGATTACTGTTATACGCTTGTTCCCGTGAGTGTAACAAGTTCAGAATTTGAGAGTACTGTTATTCACTTTATCCCCGTGAGTGTAACCAGTTTAGAATTTGAGATTACTGTTCTACACTTTGTCGCTGTGTGTGTAACCAGTTTAGAAATTGAAATTACTGTTATACACATTGCCCCCTGAGTGTAACCAGTTTAGAATTTGAGAGTTCTGTTATACACATTGTCCCCGTGAGTGTAACCAGTTTAGAATTTGAGATTACTGTTATACGCTTGTTCCCGTGAGTGTAACAAGTTTAGAATTTGAGAGTACTGTTATTCACTTTGTCCCTGTGAGTGTAAACAGTTTAGAATTTGAGAGTACTGTTATACACATTGTCTCCGTGAGTTTAACCAGTTTAGAATTTGAGATTTCTGCTCTACACTTTGTCCCCGTGAGTGTAACCAGTTTAGAATTTGGGAGTACTGTTATACACCTTGTTCCCGTGAGTGTAACCAGTTTAGAATTTGAGAGTACTGTTATTCACTTTATCCCCGTGAGTGTAACCAGTTTAGAATTTGAGAGTTCTGTTATACACATTGTCCCCGTGAGTGTAACCAGTTTAAAATTTGAGAGTACTGTTATACACATTGTTCCCGTGAGTGTAACCAGTTTAGAATTTGAGAGTACTGTTATTCACTTTGTCCCCGTGAGTGTAACCAGTTTAGAATTTGAGAGTACTGTTATACACATTGTCCCCGTGAGTGTAACCAGTTTAGAATTTGATATTACTGCTCTACACTTTGTCCCCGTGAGTGTAACCAGTTTAGAATTTGAGAGTACTGTTATACCATCGTCCCCGTGAGTGTAACCAGTTTAGAATTTGAGAGTACTGTTATACCCTCGTCCTCGTGAGTGTAACCAGTTTAGAATTTCAGAGTACTGTTATGCACTTTGTCCCCGTGAGTGTAACCAGTTTAGAATTTGAGAGTACTGTTATACACATTGTTCCCGTGAGTGTAACCAGTTTAGAATTTGCGAGTAATGTTATACCCTCGTCCCCGTGAGTGTAACCAGTTTAGAATTCGAGGGTACTGTTATACACTTTGTCCCCGTGAGTGTAGCCAGTTTAGAACTTGAGATTACTGTTATACGCATTGTCCCCGTGAGTGTAACCAGTTTAGAATTTGAGAGTACTGCTATACCCTCGTCCCCGTGAGTGTAACCTGTTTCGAAATTGAGATTACTGCTACACACATTGTCCCCGTGACTGTAACCAGTTTAAAAATTGAGTTTACTGTTATACCCTTGTCCCCGTGAGTGTAACTAGTTTAGAATCTGAGAGTACTGTTATACACATTGTTCCCGTGAGTGTAACCAGTTTAGAATTTGGGATTACTGCTCTACACTTTGTCCCCGTGAGTGTAACCAGTTTAGAAATTGAGATTACTGTTGTACACATTGTCCCTGTGAGTGGAACCAGTTTAAAATTTGAGAGTACTGTTATACACATTGTTCCCGTAAGTGTAACCAGTTTAGAATTTGAGAGTACTGCTATATCCTCGTCCCTGTGAGTGAACCAGCTTAGAACTTGAGATTACTGTTATACCCTTGTCCCCGTGAGTGTAACCAGTTTAGAATTTGAGATTACTGTTATACGCTTGTTCCCGTGAGTGTATCCAGTTTAGAATTTGAGAGTACTGTTATACACATTGTTCCCGTGAGTGTAACCAGTTTAGAATTTGAGATTACTGTTCTACACTTTGTCGCTGTGAGTGTAACCAGTTTAGAAATTGAAATTACTGTTATACACATTGCCCCCTGAGTGTAACCAGTTTGGAATTTGAGAGTTCTGTTATACACATTGTCCCCGTGAGTGTAACCAGTTTAGAATTTGAGATTACTGTTATACCCTCGTCCCCGTGAGTGTAAACAGTTTAGAATTTGAGAGTTCTGTTATACACATTTTCCCCATGAGGGTAACCAGTTTAGAATTTGAGAGTACTGTTATACACATTGTTCCCGTGAGTGTAACCAGTTTGGAATTTGAGAGTACTGTTATTCACTTTGTCCCCGTGAGTGTAACCAGTTTAGAATTTGAGAGTACTGTTATACACATTGTCCCCGTGAGTGTAACCAGTTTAGAATTTGATACTTCTGCTCTACACTTTGTCCCCGTGAGTGTAACCAGTTTAGAATTTGAGATTACTGCTCTACACTTTGTCCCCGTGAGTTTAACCAGTTTAGAATTTGAGATTACTGCTCTACACTTTGTCCCCGTGAGTGTAACCAGTTTAGAATTTGGGAGTACTGTTATACCCATTGTTCCCGTGAGTGCAACCAGTTTAGAATTTGAGAGTACTGTTATTCACTTTGTCCCCGTGAGTGTAACCAGTTTAGAATTTGAGAGTTCTGTTATACACATTGTCCCCATGAGTGTAACCAGTTTAGAATTTGAGAGTACTGTTATACACAATGTTCCCGTGAGTGTAACCAGTTTAGAATTTGAGAGTACTGTTATTCACTTTGTCTCCGTGAGTGTAACCAGTTTAGAATTTGAGAGTACTGTTATACACATTGTCCCCGTGAGTGTAACCAGTTTAGAATTTGATACTACTGCTTTACACTTTGTCCCCGTGAGTGTAACCAGTTTAGAATTTGAGAGTACTGTTATACACATTGTTCCCGTGAGTGTAACCAGTTTAGAATTTGAGAGTACTGTTATACACAATGTTCCCGTGAGTGTAACCAGTTTAGAATTTGAGAGTACTGTTATTCACTTTGTCCCCGTGAGTGTAACCAGTTTAGAATTTGAGAGTACTGTTATACACATTGTCCCCGTGAGTGTAACCAGTTTAGAATTTGATACTACTGCTTTACACTTTGTCCCCGTGAGTGTAACCAGTTTAGAATTTGAGAGTACTGTTATACACATTGTTCCCGTGAGTGTAACCAGTTTATAATTTGAGAGTCCTGTTATTCACATTGTTCCCGTGAGTGTAACCAGTTTAGAATTTGAGAGTACTGTTATACACATTGTTCGCGTGAGTGTAACCAGTTTAGAATTTGAGATTACTGCTCTACACATTGTCTCCGTGAGTGTAACCAGTTTAGAATTTGAGATTACTGCTCTACACTTTGTCCCCGTGAGTGTAACCAGTTTAGAATTTGAGATTACTGCTCTACACATTGTCTCCGTGAGTGTAACCAGTTTAGAATTTGAGATTACTGCTCTACACTTTGTCCCCGTGAGTGTAACCAGTTTAGAATTTGGGAGTACTGTTATACACATTGTCTCCGTGAGTTTAACCAGTTTAGAATTTGAGATTACTGCTCTACACTTTGTCCCCGTTAGTGTAACCAGTTTAGAATTTGGGAGTACTGTTATACACATTGTTCCCGTGAGTGTAACCAGTTTAGAATTTGAGAGTTCTGTTATACACTTTGTCCCCGTGAGTGTAACCAGTTTAGAATTTGAGAGTACTGTTATACACATTGTCCCCGTGAGTGTAACCAGTTTAGAATTTGATACTACTGCTCTACACTTTGTCCCCGTGAGTGTAACCAGTTTAGAATTTGAGAGTACTGTTATACACATTGTTCCCGTGAGTGTAACCAGTTTAGAATTTGAGAGTACTGTTATACACATTGTCCCCGTGTGTGTAACCAGTATATAATTTGAGATTACTGCTCTACACTTTGTCCCCGTGAGTGTAACCAGTTTGGAATTTGAGAGTTCTGTTATACACATTGTTCCCGTGAGTGTAACCAGTTTAGAATTTGAGCGTACTGTTATACACTTTGTCCCCGTGAGTGTAACCAGTTTAGAATTTGAGAGTACTGTTATACACATTGTCCCCGTGAATGTAACCAGTTTAGAATTTGAGAATACTGTTATACACATTGTTCCCTTGAGTGTAACCAGTTTAGAATTTGAGAGTACTGTTATACCATCGTCCCCGTGAGTGTAACCAGTTTAGAATTTGAGAGTACTGTTATACACATAGTTTCCGTGAGTGTAACCAGTTTCGAATTTGAGAGTACTGTTATACACATTGTTCCCGTGAGTGTAACCAGTTTAGAATTTGAGAGTACTTTTATACCCTTTTCCCCGTGAGTGTTACCAGTTTAGAATTTCAGAGTACTGTTATACACTTTGTCCCCGTGAGTGTAACCAGTTTAGAATTTGAGTGTAGTGTTATACACATTGTTCCCGTGAGTGTAACCAGTTTAGAATTTGAGAGTACTGTAAAACACATTGTCTCCGTGAGTGTAGCCGGTTTAGAATTTGAGAGTACTGTTATACCCTCGTCCCCGTGAGTGTAGCCAGTTCAGAATTTGAGAGTACTGTTATACACATTGTCCCCGTGAGTGTAGCCAGTTTAGAATTTGAGATTACTGTTATACACATTGTCCCCGTGAGTGTAACCAGTTTAGAATTTGAGAGAACTGTTATACACTTTGTTCCCGTGAGTGTAACCAGTTTAGAATTTGAGAGTACTGTTATACCCTCGTCCCCATGAGTGTAACCAGTTTAGAATTGAGAGTACTGTTATACCCTCGTCCCCGTGAGTGTAACCAGTTTAGAATTTGAGAGTACTGTTATACAGTTTGTTCCCGTGAGTGTAACCAGTTTAGAATTTGAGATTACTGTTATACCCTCGTCCCCGTGAGTGTAGCCAGTTTTGAATTTGAGAGTACTGTTATACCCTCGTCCCCGTGAGTGTAACCAGTTTAGAATTTGAGCGTACTGGTAGACCCTTGTTCCCGTGAGTGTAACGAGTTTAGAATTTGAGAGTACTGTTATACCCTCGTCCTCGTGAGTGTAACCAGTTTAGAATTTGAGATTACTGTTATACCCTCGTCCCCGTGAGTGTAGCCAGTTTAGAATTTGATAGTACTGTTATACCCTCGTCCCCGTGAGTGTAACGAGTTTAGAATTTGAGAGTACTGTTACACCGTCGTCCCCGTGTGTGTAACCAGTTTAGCATTTGAGATTACTGTTATACACTTTGTTCCCGTGAGTGTAACCCGTTTAGAATTTGAGAGTACTGTTATTCACATTGCTCCCGTGAGTGTAACCAGTTCAGAATTTGAGAGTACTGTTACACCCTCGTCCCCGTGAGTGTAACCAGTTTAGCATTTGAGATTACTGTTATACACTTTGTTCCTGTGAGTGTAACCCGTTTTGAATTTGAGAGAAATAATAATAATAATAATAATTAATTTTATATAGCGTGTAACCACCTAGGGTGCTCTAAAACGCTTAACAGATTGTGGTTGCGGAAATTATGAAATAAATAATTTGAATAGATGAGTTTGAAGCTGTTTTTTAAAAGTGGGTAAACTTGTTTGTGACCGAAGATTCTGGGGCAATGCATTCCAAAGTCGTGGACCAGCAACTGAGAAAGCCCGCTTGCTCGCCAGCACTGATCTCGTGAAAGGTACAGTCAGTGACAAATTGTCAGAAGAACGAAGAGAGCGTGTGGGTGTGTGGAGAGAGAGAAGGCCACTCAGGTACGCGGGTGTAAGACCATGAATGCATTTAAATACTAGTAGGAGGATTTTAAAATGCACTCGACTTTGGACTGGAAGCCAAAGTAGATTCTTCAAGATAGGAGTGATATGATCGAAGCGTTTAGCACCGCTGATAAATCGAGCAGCAATATTCTGAATTCTCTGTAGCTGCTGCAGTAATATGAGTGGTAAACCAAGGAAAAGAGAATTGCAGTAATCCAAATGAGATGTTATGAAGGAGTGAACCAGTTGCTCCAGAGCTCTACAGCTAAGGAAGGAACGGAGGTTACTCAACTTCCTGAGTTGCCAATAGCAAGTTTTACTAATTTTTTAATGTGGGACTCAAGGGTGAGATTAGCATCAGAAAACACCCCAATGTTCCTAGCATTGTTGGTGACTAGAGTGGTGGAATCACCAACATCGATTGACTGAATAGGAGAGGAAAAAGTTGTTCTTTTCCTTGAAATGACCAATACTTCGGTTTTTGCATCGTTCATTTTGAGCCGGTGACTGGACATCCATTGTCTGACTGAGTTGATGCATCTTTCCATTTCAGACACGGTGCCAACTGTTTCAGAAGCATCAGATGGGTTGAATGCTAAGTAAAGCTGTGTGTCATCAGCGTAAAGATGGTATGGCACACCAAGATCTCTCAGCATTCGTCCAAGTGATGATGTATATAGGGTAAATAGTACGGGCCAAAGAACTGAACCCTGCAGTACACCACAATTCAATGCTTCACTTTCGTATCTGGCGTTTTCAATGTGAATTTGTTGGGGACGATGTTCTAGATAACTCTGAAACCATTTAAGAACAGTCCCATTTACCCCATTTTGATTCAGAATATCAATTAGAAAATCGTGATCTACTGTATCGAATGCAGCCGAAAGATCCGAAAGTACGAGAACAGCTTTTCCACCAGACAAGGCACATATGATGTCAGTTTCTGTGCTGTGATTGGATTTGTATGCCGATTGAAAGGGTTCTATTCGATCGTTAACAGATGAATGCCTATTTAGTTGACTGACAACGATTTTTTCAATGACTTTAGACACAAATGCCAGATTTGAGACACGTCTGTAGTTCTTCAAGTTATTGGGGTCAAGTGATGGTTTTTTAATGAGTGGTGACACTAAGGCTAGTTTCATATCATCAGGAACATGTCCTTCAGAATGTGAAGCCTAAACAATGTTAGTGATGACAGGAACGAGCGATGTAGAAACAGACTCCAAGAGCGACGTGGGAATTGAGTACTGTTATACCCTCGTCCCCGTGAGTGTAACCAGTTTAGAATTTGAGAGTACTGTTATACACTTTGTCCCCGTGAGTGTAACCAGTTTAGAATTTGAGAGTACTGTTATACACTTTGTCCCCGTGAGTGTAACCAGTTTAGAATTTGAGAGTACTGTTATACACTTTGTCCCCGTGAGTGTAACCAGTTTAGAATTTGAGAGTACTGTTATACCCTCGTCCCCGTGAGTGTAGCCAGTTTAGAATTTGAGAGTACTGTTATACACTTTGTTCCCGTGAGTGTAACCAGTTTAGAATTTGAGAGTACTGTTATACACTTTGTCCCCGTGAGTGTAACCAGTTTAGAATTTGAGAGTACTGTTATACCCTCGTCCCCGTGAGTGTAACCTGTTTAGAATTTGAGAGTACTGTTATACACTTTGTCCCCGTGAGTGTAACCAGTTTAGAATTTGAGAGTAGTGTTATACACTTTGTCCCCGCGAGTGTAACCAGTTTAGAATTTGAGAGTACTGTTATACCCTCGTCCCCGTGAGTGTAAGCAGTTTAGAATTTGAGAGTACTGTTATACACATTGTTCCCGTGAGTGTAACCAGTTTAGAATTTGAGAGTACTGTTATACACTTTGTTCCCGTGAGTGTAACCAGTTTAGAATTTGAGATTATGTCATACACTTTGTGCCCGTGAGTGTAACTAGTTTAGAATTTAGAAGTGTGCCCCTTTACAGTAATTTGCAAGCTTTTATTCTTCGGGGGAAAAAGAGCAAATTTCATCTCCTAGACGTTTATATATAAGGTCAAAGATAAAGTCTGTATTATATGTAAAGACGAGCACACTGTTGATACAATGAACATAAAAACAGTTACAGAACACCAAAGATGTTGAAGGCGCTGCTTTCTTATTTTTAAATGGGTTTAAACAGAGAAAAATAGTCGAACATCCATGTACATTGAGGACTCACCCCAATATAGCCTTAGCTGCTGATGTGTAAAACACCAATAAATAAATAAATACTGATTGGGGAAAATTGTAAAAAGCCAGCTTCTGTACTTTTATAACATTGTACAGGATAATACCCCAATTGCCCACGTGGGGGCACGGTGACGCTGTGTACTGAGTCGTACTGCACGTCGATGGTGCACCTGTCTTCAACCAATGCTAACCCTTCTTGTGTGGAGTTAGTATGTTGGGGAGCTGACATTTGCTCGCCGTTGCTCGGTGGTTCTCTCCGGGTACTCCGGCTTCCTCCACCCGTAAAACTGTCATGGTCATGATTAGCCATTGTGCAGAAATATGTGACCTTAAAAATTAATAAATAAATAAATAAATAATAACAGGAAAATACCGGAAGTTTGGGAAATGATGCCCACATCAATGATACAACTTCGGTAACATTTCGAATTTTTTTTTTTATATGAAATTCCTATACCATAAGCTACCATTAGTGTTATATCAACGGACAACTGTAGTAAATTAAAGGGAGCTAACTTTCCTTTAAATCTCTTCCAATGACGCAAATTGGTAGCCATGTTTCCCCACGACCACAACTATACAGTATCGGAATTAATTATATATCAATCATTGATACGGACGCTTTTTCGATTATCAAAATTCTCCTGCAGTATCAGAAGGAGTCCGTTTGGCGATCATGGCAGCCCGCGTTAGCGGCTATCTTGTGATGTCATCTCCGTTGTGATACGTGGTCATAATGCGCAGCGCGTGTTGTTCGGGTGACACGTTGTTCCGTCGTCCATTTGTATACTAGAGGTCGTCATCTTGCTTTATGTGGTAGCATGTGGTTGGTCGTATCTGGTGTTTTCAATGTGAATTTGTTGGGGACGATGTTCTAGATAACTCTGAAACCATTTAAGAACAGTCCCATTTACCCCATTTTAATTCAGAATATCAATTAGAAAATCGTGATCTACTGTATCGAATGCAGCCGAAAGATCCGAAAGTACGAGAACTCGCTGCCATAACTGTGTCAATTGAGACATAATGGAAGTCATTAATGACCCCCCCCCCCCCACCCCCAACATTACCACAAGTCATTAATTCTCAAAATTATATTTCAGTTAATTTCAGTCAATGGAAACATAATGGAAGTCATTAATCCCCCCCCCCCCCCCAACATTACCACAAGTCATGAACAGGGAATAGGCATGTTCGATTTAACAGGAGTAAATCTAATTACCACAAACAATCCGACCATTCCTCCAAACCGCTCCAATCTACCGAAACGAACTTTATTTCGTTCGAATTCACCCATTTTGGGCTTATGGGAGTAGTAGGTAGTGCTATAAGGAGCGTTCCTTTGTATAAGAGTAATTTTATTGGTTCGGATACTTTCTGTTTATCCAGTTTGTATTCTTTTGGAATCCTCGGTTTCTATCTGTTTTTTTTTAAACTGAACATATTTTTATTTGACATTAAGAAAATGCAAATGGGGACTGAAAGACATGTACACCTTTCGTTCCCCTACAGTAATAAATTACAAAACTGAACTGGCAGTTAAAAGTATACATTGAGAACACATTGATCAGAGTAAATAAACAGTACATATAAGTAGAATTTAGAAAAAAGAGAAAAAAAGACGCACACACGCGCTCATAGATACTCCCTCACATGCACACCAAAGAGAATTCAGTCTGCGTTTGGTGTTAATTCCTATAGAATTCACTCGAAAAATAGTAATAATATAAGTATTGAAACCAATAATAATAATAATAATGATAATAATAATAATAGGTTGGAATAAGTTCATGTAATCCTTCGTCCACTAGGAGATATATATATTTTAGAGTGACAAGCAAGGACGTTTACTTGCCAGGTATGGCATCATTTGAGGCGAAGTGAGATTAATATTAGGCGAGGTCGTAGACCAAGACTAATATTCATCACGCTGAACCTCATATGACGTCATACGTGGCAAGTAAACGTCCTATAACGTATTTATCATGCCAAAAAACGAATGAAATAATAAATTAAAAGACCCGAATCGCTTTAGTTTGAATATTTATCAGGAAACTGTCTTTTATTTGCACGAAAATAGGTGAAAACTTGGGGTGGGAAAATTAATTCAGAACGAAAAAAGCAGCAGGGGTGTATGGGCTCATACCAGGTCACTGGCAGTGTATGGACTCAATCCGATAGCCGGCTCCCCATTGAATAACCTAATATCGCATAGATAACCGATGCTATTAGAGCAAGTTGATTGGTAAAATTGAAGAGGTGGCATGATAAATACTTCTGCACCGCCTTAAGGGCTAGTCGTCAGCGATACAGAATGAGTACATTCTACCGTGACTTTGAGAATCATAAAAAAAAAAATGCTCTGCAAGATTGTCAAATATCCAAGGAAGAAGCCGAGCAGTGCAGCAGGAGAAATTGCCTGGTTTTCAGAAACGTGCCCATTCCAAATTCCGTGGACCACAACCTTGACACTGACAAGTTGGTGGTGGAAATCTGTAATGATAAGCTTGGTCTTTCTATTACAAGTGATAAAATCAGCAGAAGTCATCCTATTAGCAGTCCACGCCCAATACCCGGACCTTCGTCATCACCACCCCGAATGTCAGTAAATATAATAGCCAGATTTATTAGCTATCGTGATCGGAACGAGATATTTTCCTCTAAGAAACGTCAGAAAGGAAACCGTGACAAAGTCTTTACAACTGAAAGTCTTACCGCCCATCGACATGGAATAGTAAAAAAAACTTTCTGAATCCAAACGTAATGGGCTGATAGCCACATTTTGGACACAGGATGGAAAAATTTTTATGAAAAAATCAGAATCGTCAGGAAAGGTGTTGGTTCGTAAAATTGATGATATTCCATCGAGCCCCCCCCGCTCCATCCTACTAATTCGATAGTTCGATAGTTAAAGGTTTAAGTCAAAGTGGAAGCGTCTCTATATCACCATCTACAGGTCGAGTGGGCCTGTCGGCTGTGATACAGAACCTCTCCCACTAAATCCCTACGAGTGACTCCAACTTGGCTTATCCAAAATTATGTTATTTTTCAACAGTAGTCACCAAACCACTAAGCAGAATGGCAGGGGTTCTACATCCTGGCTATCTAAATGAATGCGTTTGTCGGCTGTGTTGTGGAATTGCAGCCATACCACTGCACACCTGAGAATTCTCAACTTTGTGTACATATTCGAAAAATCATCGATGATGACTTAACTAAGGCAATCTTCGTATCGCTGTTACAGAGCGGATGTCATTCTACTCTATCTCTGTGAATTAAAAAAAAAAAAAAAAAAAAAAAATTCTCTGCTGAATACACGAATGACCCAGTATCGCTGCTATGTCCCCATAATTTTGTGAATGCGCAAAAACATAGATACCCAAATATGGAATCTACCGTCGCAGTGCTTCTACATCACCGTTGTCCGCCTGGGTGGGCCCGCCGGCTGTGACGTAGAACCGCTGCCTCGCTGCCATAACTGTGTCAATTGAGACATAATGGAAGTCATTAATGACCACCCCCCCCCCCCCCCAACATTACCACAAGTCATTAATTCTCAAAATTATATTTCAGTTAATTTCAGTCAATGAAAACATAATGGAAGTCATTAATGCCCCCCCCCCCCCCCCCCCCCCAACATTACCACAAGTCATGAACGCTCAAAATTATATTCCAGTTATTTCAGGTATAAATCATCATGGCAGCGCTTCTACACCCTTCCTGGTAGTCTTGGTTGGGCTGCCGGCTTTGATGTGGAACCGCTGCCGTGTCACCACAAACAGGTGCGTATCCTAAATCAAGGTTTTTCTAAAAATCCCAACCTCCGGCATTTTATTTGTTCTATCACCAGTCACAAAATTATAAAGACCAACGGCAGGTTGTCTGTGCCATTGCTATCCGCCCTTAAGGGCAAGTCGTCAGTGATGCAGAATGAGTACATCCTACCGTGACTTTGAGAATCATAAAAAAAAAAAAAAATAAATAAATAAATATATAAGAATGAAATCCAGAATTTACAAACTTAAATGGTTCCAGCAATCAGGTGACCCCCCCCCCCCCCTCTTAAATCTCGAAGATATTTTATTCTGTGGCAGCCCATTAAATCAATTTCCTAGGCGTGGTAAAATCTCGAAGATACTTTAGTCTGTGTCAACCGAATAACAGAAATGTAAGTTTTCAGGTTTTTTCCTGAATTCAGGATTTATTCTTCTTTAAATCAGGAATTTTATGGAGTTGGATCATGACCAATTGAAAAGTGAAACATCGATTGGATGTGAAGGACAATTCTGATAACCTCATGAACCAGAGCTGCGGGGGACTAGCCGCTGGCTTTATAATGGCTTATATTTAGTGAGGGTCCTTTTTGCCCTTACATCAATATCCAAACCCTGAAACTCACAGATGTCATTTTTTTTCAAGACTTACCACATAAATTATGTAAACATTCAACAAATGATGTCTCGTGTGACAGTTCTCATTGAGACCTGTCACATGAGTTATCATTTGGAGAAATAAAAAATAAAAAAATAAGTAAATAAAAAAGTGCAAAAACTTGTAGCTTCAGACAAATCTAAACTCTACTTGTTGCATGACTACATTGGTGGTCCTCTAAGGAAGCACTGAATCATCTTCTTGACGCAAGCCGCACTCACAAATGACCAGTAAGACCCTGTCCTGTCTCCGATGGTATAAAGCTCCTAAGCAAAAGTTCCAACTCATCTGGGTGAAATCCCACTTTAGGGCGCACGCGTTGGGCGCGGGTGATATTAGCTGGCTTGGCCGCGATCTGTGATGCCCTGTTGGGTTGCTCTGCTCAACAACTTTCGTCATTTTTCGGAGCAGGGAAATCCTAATTTACGGGGCAAGCACACATCGTCCAAATGTTCCATGTGTTGGGGCTTGACTGCGATCTGTGATGCCCTGTTGGGTTGCTCTGCTCAACATCTTTCGTCATTTTTCGGAGCAGGGTAATCCTAATTTACGGGGCAAGCACACTCATTATCCAAATGCTCCATGTGTGGGGATAGGATGGGGGTGGGTGGGGTGGTATGGGTGGGTTAGTATCTCCGCAGGTCGCCGGCTCTACGATCTATGATGCCCTGCTGTCTTTCGCCTTTCCCCTTTTTCACATTGGGGCATTCCTAAAGCTGATTCTGGGACACGCAACCATTGTTAATGCCCCCCCCCCCCCCCCGCATGCAATACATGTACACCTCTGCATTACTTGTCGCTATTGGAAGATTATTAGGTGTACAGATAAATCCATTGACTCGGAATGTTTCCCATTACCAAAAATGCACTCTGTTTGGACTGGATTCTGAGAGGTGTTGCGAGGAAATTACTGCACTGTAAATTTCTGGTGGGATTTCTCAGATTTTAGTTCTATGATGTCTGTTGACGTTTTTACATGCAGAGTTTACTAATCGATATCTCTTCCTTGCTACTTAATACGGGAATTATAGTCACACAATGTTGGCGTCCTGAGTGGGGGGAGAGGTGGAGGGGGTGGGGGGCGCTAAGGGTAAAAAGTTACCACCGTGTAAATTGCTGACGAGTCCTTTCTGACTCCTGTTCTCTGCATCGACCTATGTTGTATTTTATTGTATATAGGCTAGTTATTATTTCTTTTTTATTTTGCCTTTAGAGTATAACTTTGTTTCTCAGACATCAGTTCGTTGAACAGCTTTGTTATCATTCGTTCCTACTTTGCCTTATAAGTTCAGTTTTGTTTTTCTTTTTCACCCTGTTTTCTCAGATCTATAAGATCACTAATTACTGTGACATTTTTGTTCTGTTTCACCTGGTGTCATAATCGAAATGAACCAACCGTGTGGCCAGCTACCATAAACTAACGCTCACATTCGCCCATACTGAATTCCAGCCCCCTAATTAGTATCAGCTATTATACAGAATTGTATTGCGTCAAACCAAAAATCAACAATAAAAGATATCCCAAGTACTCAAGTCATAAACCGACATTAGTGCTGAGTATCTTTATTATTGATAATAGTGATGGTGGTGACGGTGGTGATGGTGGTGATGGTAATGACAACAATTACTATTATTATTGTTGTTATTGTGATTATTGCTGTTGTTATCATCATTTCTGTTATTATTGTTGTCATTATTATTATTATTATTATTATTATTATTATTATTATTATTATTATTATTATTATTATTGCTTCTACTACTACTACCGCTAGTGTTAAATGACCTGTCTCACGTAACATAAGTTAAAAAAACCCAGTTTTTACGAAATCCACAAATTTTCCAAATGAGTATAACTTTGGCTTGAGATGCCAATAAACTCAAGTTTTTCCCTTGTGTTTAGCTCTTTTTGTTTTCTACCGTTAATCCATTTTACTTTCTTTTCAAATTGGCGAATCCTGCTTCTAGACTTCATCATGTTGACAGGGAAAATTGGCTGTCGTGGGGTGGAAGGTGTGTGTGGATGGTGGTTGTTTCCGGATGTATTCATTGTGAAAATCAATGGCGATGGAAATTGATCACTACCGCCAGTCCATAGGCACCTTTCAAAACAAGATGGCCTTGCAGATTGGACATCGCCATCGTTGCAAATTAAAACTAAACCTTTATAAATATGTGTATACTGCTTCAGAACTCGGGCTTATGGTAATACTGGGTTTAGTCATTTTGCTTGCAAAATGTGGAGATGTTGAAATGAATCCTGGGCCAATGAGTGAATCCAACAACGTGGGTGCCATTTCACTAATTAATTATATTATCCGCAGCATACGCAACAAGCTCTCTGATCTTCAGGATAATATAGACGACTTCGACATTATTTGTTTTACCGAAACGCATCTTGAGGAATATTTCGTTAGTAGCAATATACCTCTCCCTGGCTATCACCAACCAGTTCGCCATAACAGAGATCAGTACGGTGGTGGCATTGCGGTGTATATTTCGGATAAAATATACTACCGTGAACTAAGTTATCTTATGTTTGATGATAATATACTGTGGCTGGAGATTGGCCATAGGACAAAATTTCTGCTCTGCGTTACCTATAGATCTGAAAGAGAATGTTGTCCGCTGTATTGGACTCAGCTTGGAGAATCGGGCGAAACTGCACTAAGTATAAATCCCTCTGTTGTCCTTACGGGAGACTTCAACAGTGATTTACTTCAAAGTCGGGGAAAACTTCATACTATTATTATGAGATTCAATTTTAAAAACTCAATAGAAGACCCAACTCGTATTACTAATAATAGTGTCTCGTTACTGGACCCCATTATCATTAGTGATACCCTTAGAGTAACACACTCAGGGACAGCTGATCTCAGCTGCTCTGACCACTTGGCTGCGTATGCTTACATCGCACCCGTTGAGTCACACTCTCAAAATTTTGTTAGACACGTGAAAAATTACAAAAAGCCGATTTCCGTAAGATGAACCAACTGATTTCCGAAACGGACTGGGGAACACTTATCTGCAAACCACCAAATATAAATGAATCCGTCAACAACTTTGAAACGACTCTCATTGTTATTATTGAGGAGTGTGTACCAACTGTTGTAGCGACCATTAGAATCAATGATAAACCATGGTTCGACAGTCGGTTGCGGAGTCAAATTCGCAAAAGAGAACGAGCCAGAAAAATAGCCATAAAACGAAACTCCTCTCAGCTATGGGCCAAATATAAAAATATAAGAAATAGTGTTAACAATATGAAAATGAAAAAAAATGCGAAGGAAAAATTCTTAACGTCTGTTGATGAGACCTTCAACGAGAAAACCGATCCAAAGCAATTCTGGCATGTTGTTAGACTGTTTCAGAATAATTTTAGTGATGATTCCAATATCCCCCCCCCCCCCCCTTCAAAAAGACTGTAATGGTGAAATAATTGTTGCAGAAAACGATCTAGATAAAGCAAGTATGCTTAATGAAGTCTTTCTACAAAACAGTAAGTTAGAAACAAAAAATCAGAGTTTCCCATCATTCAAACGAAAGTGCTCGAAATCAATGTCTTCTATATTTTTTACCCAAGAAGATATTATAAAAATTATTAAGTCTCTAGCAACAAACAAAGCGAATGGCCACGATGGAATATGTCATGGAGTACTTAAGGAAACGAAATTCACAATTTGCAGACCGCTTTTTCTGGTATTTGAATCCTTGCAGATATGTACATTTCCAAGTGAATGGAAAAAGGCTGATGTAATTCCGATTTTCAAAAAAGGCGATAAGTTCGATTGTAAAAATTATCGTCCAATATCTCTTCTGTGTTGCATTGGGAAGATAATGGAACGAGTGGTTTTTAAATCTGTGCATGAGTATTTCATATCAAACAACCTTTTCTACAAACTCCAGTCAGGATTTCTCTCCCAAAACAGTACCGTTTTCCAACTTATAGAAATCTATCACAACCTATGTTTAGCAGTAGATAACAGGATGCTAACCTGTGGGATATTTTGTAATATCTCCAAAGCTTTTGATAGGGTCTGGCATGATGGGATTATTTTCAAATTAAAAATGTATGGCATATCCGGCCAACTCCTGAAATGGTTTAAAAGTTACTTAAAAGATAGAAAAGCAACGTGTCAGAATAAATGATAGTTACTCAAAGTATTGCTTGATTGACGCTGGGGTTTCCCAGGGATCAGTCTTGGGTCCCTTTCTCTTTCTGGTCTATATAAATGATATTGCAGAGACAATAGAGTCAATTGTGCGCCTATTTGCGGATGACACGTGTCACACGGAAAGCGGGAATAAACCGGAAAGTATAACAAATAAGGTCAATACTGAACTCCTAAAATTAAATAGATGGGCAATTGATTGGCTTGTGACCTTCAATGCTAAGAAAACTAAATTAGTTGTATTTTCTCTTCTACGAAATACCGACAACCCGAAAATTGTTTTCAAAGATGAAATATTAGAAATCAATGAACACCACAAACATCTAGGAATAGACCAGCAGTCCAACCTCTCTTGGGATGTACACATTGACAATATTTGTAAGAGAGCGTGCTCTAGACTTTCTCAGCTGAGAAAGCTAAAATATGTGCTGAGTAGAAAAGCTTAGGAAGAAGGTATACATCATTCATTTTACCGATCTTAGAATACGCATCCCCCGTTTGGTCAGGAGCGCCCCAGTACTTGCTTAAGAGACTCGAGGATATACACTGCGATGCTGCTCGAATTGTTACAGGCTTAACACGATCTGTATCGCGTGGCCGACTTCTGATAGAAATTGGCTGGAAAACACTAGAAGAACGTCGGTATGTAAGTAAGATGAGTACATTCCACAAAATAGTAAACAAAAACACACCAGACTTCCTAGTTGAACTTCTTCCAAGGTACGTATCAGAAATGTCGTCATACCCACTCCTCGAATTGTGTTCCCCCCCCCCCAAGCTCGTACCGAGCTTTACAAAAATTCATTCTTCCCATCCTGTACCAACATCTGGAACTCATTAAGTGACCAAATCAAAAATCTTCCCCTTAATGAATTCAAAAAAGCAATCTCCCAACAGACCCCCAAGCCACCAACCTACTTTGATATAGGAAAAAGAAACTATAACGTTTTAATGAGCTGGCTTAGAGCTGGTTGTAGCGGTCTGAATAGCGACTTGTTCAACAATTATGTTAGTAGCTCACCACAATGTAGATGTGGAAATCAAAAAGAAGATGTTGAACACTTTTTTAAACACTGTCTACTCTATGTGGCTCCCTGACACGATCTGATCTCGTCACTGGGACTCACTGACAGTAATGAGATGTCGGTTGATTCACTTCTGTATGGAGACTACCGACGATCCGATAGTGATAATATTGTTATGTGCACTGATGTACAAAGGTTTATAAAGAATACCAAGAGGTTTAACGAAAGCTACGTACATTGAAAATATGTAAATACTTCTTGTACTCATGCATATAAAGAATCCCATCTCCCCCTTAAGCTATAGTTATGCCGCCTATTTGGAGCCTCCTGTACGGGGTGCACTCTATAATAGAATTCACTCGGTACTGGGCCTACTGGCTGGCTCATGGACGACGGTGTGCTCAGTCCCTGAGTGTCACTCTGTGATTAGTCATAAACTTGGCCATGTCCAAATCCTGAACCATCCGATTCTGAAAGGAGAACATGCGCACGCGGTTTATCAATGAAGCGGTTTAACGCGGCGAAGGTGATGCCTCACTGTACAGATGTGTGGTGATGTTGAGCAGGAAATCGCCGAGTTCTCCCCCTTTTTTATCTTTGTTGTTATAAGTTCAACCTCACTAAATCATCTATTCCTCACTCAAACTCGACAACGCATCTTCATTTCTTACTTCTATATAATGTGATTGATAGAATATGTATGTATTTGTTCTTCAAATTTTGTTGCCTTCTTCTGTATGTTTGTATATCTGTTCGAGGAGCGGAGGGTTATGTAAGTGGAAAGCACTTGTCCGCCAATCCTCGTTTGCATGTTTAATGGCAAATAAAATATGTTTAAACTAAAAAAAAACACGTGGAATACTGTTATATTGTCAGCTGTACATAGATCTGGGTTCCGTAGGAGGAGGGTATCAGCAGTGTTCAAGTCTACGTCATATGCCGATATAGCAGAGAGGAGTTCATTTCGCGCTTGGGTGTAAAGAGGACATCCAAACAAATAATGTCTTCGATTTCACTCCCACAGCTACAGCTGGGTGTATCTATTAACCCTTTACCTAACGTGAAAAGCAGACGACACTTGCAAAAAAAATTCTTGAATAAATAATTTTTTTCATTTTTTGTCTCAAAAACATAGGTTATGACACCTCGTTGGAACGAGCGCGACGAGCTCGTTCCAACGAGGGGTCATAACCTATGTTTTTGAGACAAAAAATGAAAAAAATAGTGAAAATTAATTGGCGATTTTTGAGAATAGCGCTGGCCGGTTTTGGCCGTTACGTTGGGTAAAGGGTTAACCCTTTACCCAACGTAACGGCCAAAATCGGCGAGCGCTATTCTCAAAAATCGCCAATTAAGTTTTATTATTTTTTCATTTTTTTTGTCTCGAGCTCGTTCCAATGAGGGGTCATAACCTATGTTTTTGAGACAAAAAATGAAAAAAATTAGTTATTCAAGAATATTTTTGTTCAAGTGTCGTCTGCTTTTCATGTTAGGTAAAGGGTTTCGCGTTTCTTGTGACAAGTTACTCCATATTTCGACAGCGGGCGATAAAAATCAGGGTTTCGGTAGTTCAGTACGAGAACTGAATGGCCTATCGTGAGAGATCACTTATTAAAGGAGGTAGAGATCGCATAGGAATGCAGTCGCATTCTTGTGAACAATTTTGTAGAAGACACACATGTTTTGGAAAAATCGCCTATCTTCTGGGCATTGCCACCCAGCTTCAAGAAGTAAGCATTCACGAGGTACAGATCTGGTTACATAAGTAATTATTCGGGAGACATCGTAAAGCATATCGTCAAGACGTTTTAACAGGTATGCTAGGGCACCTGACCAAAAATGACTTGCATATTCCATAATTGGTAGTGTGAAGGCCGAATACAGTTTTTCCAAAGCGTTGTGTTGGAGTAAGAATTTTAGTTTTCTCAGCTGTGATAGACTAGATTTGCAGATGTGATCAAAGTGCGCTTCCCAGGATAAACAAGATTGAAAAATTAAACCAAGATATCTGTAGGAGGAAACATAATCCACGACTTGATTATCAAAATGGATGTAGGGGTGCCGGATATCTGAACTTAGTGTGAAAAACATGAGATTAGTCTTTTTGGGGGTGAACTGTACTAAACATAATTTTGACCAGTAATTTACATTCTCGAGCTCTGAGTTATTATACATTCCTCCCCCCTCCCCCTCCCCCGAATATGCTTGCTCTCACACGCATACGCGATCGAGTTCACTTACCTATCTCCCAAGGAAGGAAAGATCAATCTCGTTGTATAGCCTAAATACAAATTAGGTGTTCCCCACCAACACCCACCCACTACCACCAACCTGTCTACCTAATTACCTTCAGCAGTGTGTTAACCCTTTACCCAACGTAACGGCCAAAACCGGCCAGCGCTATTCTCAAAAATTGCCAATTAATTTTCAAAATATTTTCATTTTTTGTCTCCAAAACATAGGTTATGACCCCTCGTTGGAACGCGCTCGTCGGGCTCGTTCCAACGAGGGGTCATAACCTATGTTTTGGAGACAAAAAATGAAAAAAAATAGTTATTCAAGAATTTTGTTTGCAAGTGTCGTCTGCTTTTCATGTTAGGTAAAGGGTTAAGCTCATCATGGAAGCAGTCCCCAGGAGTAATAGGAGACCATGCTTTCAATTCATTACTCACTACCAAATATCAGATTATGTGTATGTATACTGACTCATCTATGGATGTGGATTTTTTAGTATTTTTAGATTTACGAAGATCATATTATACAGTAACACGTTTGTAGCCACTGTGAGCCCATCCACAACTCATTATACCCACCGAAATCCATGTCTTCCATATAGATGAATTTTTTACCGACGCAGCTTGTTGCGTTTGTGGACGAATAGGTAAACCTCGTAATTCGTTTCTCGGTAAAACAATAATTGTACGGCATACACTTGTATCTATACGACTTCGGTTAAACGAGCATGCGAATGTCATCATGACACGTACGCACGTGTGTGCTGTCTTATAGATACACCTTTATGCAGAGAAACTTGTGTAGGGATCTGCGAATCACAAATTTCTTTTCGAATCGAATCTCGAATCGAATCGTGCCTCTGATATCGACATCGAATGGAATCCCGAATCGAATCTTAAAAGACAAGTTATTTCATATTGCATCAAACGGAAGTTACGGAACACTGTGATGACCCTTACGCGACGGAGTGAACACCTTAAACACCAATAACTAAATATTCTCTGTATCACCGTCGCTGAAACAGTTAGGCCTATTGTCCATAGTTTTAGTTTTTGAAGGCCTAACTTGTTACTATCACGTTCCTAAGAACGTGAATAGTAACAAGTTAAGCCTTCAAAAACCAAAACTATGGATAATGTTCTGGGCCAAATTCACACCTTACCTAACAATTAAACATTGTCAATTACTCAAATAAATAGGAATTGAGCCTACATGAATGAATTTTCTAATGACAGTTTTATCCTATTTTTGTTGAAAATGTAACAAATTGAAGTTAGTACGAGAGATTCGAAAAAATCGAATCCTGAGACTGATTCGGGATCGATCTCGAAGCATACGTATGGTATCGATATCGAATCGAATCTCGAATATTCGCAGGACCCTAAACTTGTAAGCCCCCTAATGCCATTTCATTAAAACTTTCTGTTGCATGTTGTGTTTTGCAACACGGTTTCAGAGATAACCTGCATTCGTGGGAATACGCAGGTGCGTGCTAGTAATAATCGTTTGCATGTGTATGCAAACGATTGTTGTTGGTACGCGCTTGTGTATTCCCACGAATGCAGATCATGAGTGCATCTGCATGCATGTAAATCTATTAATGTACTCCTTGTTGTCAGTGATTCACAAATGCGAATCGCGCCCAGCTCGTATCCAGTCCGTGCTTACATGCATCACACCCATCTCGGTCTGTCTAGGTATTTTATTTAAAAAGGAATTAGTATCTGCCCCACCACAATCTCCCGACCACAGTTGAGAGAGATAGTATACACATAATACTCCACCGGTTTGATTATATATATGAGTATGGTTTAGCACAGGTTCTTGTAAAAGGGTAAGCATAGTATGCATATATAACGAGGACATGTGCATTTACACCACCATGTGTAAATATGTTTATGGTTTTCGTTTGTTACTGACTTGATTGAAACGCCTTTTAATCGAATGTATCCATATTCTTACGTATTTTGTTACGTATTCGTATAATACACACCCGCTCTCATTCCGCAGCAGTTCCACATAAATTTACTGACTCGTATATATATATAGATATACATTCGAGGTAATAATTATAGAATGAAATATATATTTTTGGTATTACTCTTGAGAATGGGTGATTCAGCTAAGAATTACAACATGCGTTCTTCAAAAAGGAACTCAGCATCCTATCGATTGTAAATCTCGCCCTCCTCCGACTTTGTTTTTCACCACTTTGTCTTAAATGGAGATCCCATTGCAACGGGCTATCGAGCTTATCCTTAATACGAATTCCCTCATACTCGATTAGTATCCCCATCCACAAACTCACTGGGCAGTCACAAACAATTTATTACTCATCTGATGAGTTACCATTACAGCACACTCTTCAATGGTTTTCTCAAAACCAATTAATTCTCCTGTATCTTATCCAAGGCGGTTATCACATTGCTAATTCACAGATAAATCCAGTAAATTCCAAACGAAGTAAATGCCAGTAACCAAGGTGCTCTGTCGAAATGGTAAAAGTAATATAACGAATTTCACTTCCGCTTTAACACTCATAATCAAGTCGACTATTAATCCTTTTACAAATTACCCACGCATTCTAGATGTACAGTATGTGGAGAGTGGATTGTGACTAAACCACCCGCGGAGTGGAGTTATCACCCAAGCTATAACTTTCAAATTTTGTACATATCGACAAAAAACACAAGCAATGTTTCAGCCAATGGACCTCCGGGTTAAACCCGGAGGTCCATTGGCTGAAACTTTGCTGCTGCTGGTTATGCTTTGCAACAAATTTGAAACTATTGCTCGGGTGGGACCTCCACTCTGCGGGTGATTTATTGATAATACACTCTCCACGTACTGTATTCCACAATCGATAATCGAAATCATTTTTTACGGGGAATACCAACTTACCGCCCTACCAATACCTCCAGTTTTTGTTTATCAAGATCCCGCATTGACCCACATACTACATATCTACGAGATGTACGCTCTGCAAGCGATTCGCAGTGGGACAGTGTTATATGGTCACACTGCGAGTCGCTTGGAGTGCGTGCATACTAGACACACATAATTTAGAGAGAATGTATTTCCTTTAAATTTGAACTGGTGTCTGAACCCCACCTCCAACCCACCCCAACCCCAATAAATTCAAACTCCCTAGAGGTTGCTTAGTATAAACTCCACATGTCGCCAACCAGGGTCATGTAGCGGCATGGTTACGCCAGATATTCTATTGTGGTGTGTCAATATCTGGCCTATAAGGCCGTATGTGTGGATATGTTTGTATGTTTTTGTTTGTGAGTTTGTAGCAATACTATTTTGGGATTAATTGTCAACCAGTTTTTAATGGAACGTATCCATATCATTACGAATTCGTATTGTACACTCCCCTCGAATGTATAATATGTAATTTATATTTAGGGTATTCCTCCTGAGCATTTGTAAATTAGATAAAAATTACAAAGTGCGCTCCACAAACAACAGACTTAGTGTCCTATCGATTGTTTGTTACTATCTTGTGCCCCCCCACCCCACCCCCCCCCACCACCATCCCGAGTTCGTTGTTCACTACGATTGTCTTGTATAGCAAACCCATTGCAATGGACCTCGAGCTTATCCTCCATATGTATTCAGCGTGAGCATTTATCAAGTAGATTTATCAACCTAGCCGACAAGCCCCCACCCCTGTTCTCCTAACAATCAATCAATTGGTTTCCTAACCCACAAGCTCACTGGACAGACACCCATAAACAATTCAATACTTGCCTGATTTTGGAACACTATTTACTTGTTTCCTAATACCCAATTAATTACCTCGTATCTCACCCAAACCAATTTTCCATATTGTTAATTCAGATAAACCCAGTCAATTTCAAACGTAACTGGTGACAGAAACCCATGTGCTCTGTCTAAACAGTAAAAGTGTATATAACGCTTCCCACTTCCGGTCCAACACTCATGATCGAGTCAACTGTTGCTCCTTCTACAGTTAACCCATATATTCAGGACTTATTCTACAGTCTTTACCCAAAGCCGTTTTTCCACATGGAATACCGACTTGGTGTCCCGACGATAGTCCTACTTATCGATTAACCTCCTGCACTCTCATATCGAGAATACTCGACACCTCCTCCACTCTAAGCCCCACCACACCTCCCTGTCATCCATGGTTATCCCCCCTGTGTTGTCAGAAATTCAGCAATTTAGATTTTGGTTGACAGAGCTCAACTGGAGCTCTGTGAACCAAAATCTAAATTGCTGAATTTCTGACAACACAGGGGGGATAACCATGGATGACAAATCTGGCGTTTCGTCATCAGAGTGCAGGGGGTTAATAGGACTCTGCCCTGACCCATATCCCATATTTGTTAAAGATAATTACAACTTGTGGCACGTGGGATGCGATACAACTCCAAATCAGTTACACTTCTGTGTTCAATCAATTGCTTCTTCCTACACACAGTAATTTGATTAATGATCTTCCTCTACCCATCAGTGTCCAGTTTGTGGTAACAAACCGTTTACTGACACAATTTGGACCAGTGATGTTGCACGAATCCCCGAGAACCTCTCTGCATCCGCGCAACTTCAAACAAAAAGTATCAAATACCACCCAAATAATTCTTGGTTGATAACACAATGGCAATTCTAAGAATTCAGTCATTTACAGTTACACTTCTGAAAATGTTATACGAGTGGCGTGTTTCACTCGCACTGCAATTATCTCACTCGCTTCCACAGCACAAGAGTACGTACAACGTCGATAAAATTTATAAGATGAGATTTGTACCTTCATGCACACATGGTCCTTTTACGAATTAGCATGCACGCTAATATGTTGGCTAGTTCGTGGAAGGATCATGTCAGTAGGAGGCCGCATATATTTGAACATGTGTATGCACCTGTATGTATGGGTTCGTACATTTTATATAGTCGAGTGTTTTCAAGCATCTGGTTTCTCAATTTACGCCTCATTGCCTATAGACAATTTTATAACTCCTAAAGGGTACTCCCATCATTTAATTGAAGCCATGTTTCCGCTCACACATCTTTGGCATCAGTGTAATCCCGCAAATGCCCAACTTGTTTTGTAAAGGTCCAATTTTAAGTAAAAATATGTCATCTCCCAAAGGCAGGGCTTCAGTTCAAACTATTTTTGACTATGGCTAATACTATCCATTTTGATGAGATCCAGACGAGTGATGCTTATGACTTCATATCTAAGTTTAATACATCATTGGGAATTGACGATAATGACACAGACACTCCCTACGCTATTGAAAACCCCAGCTGTAAATATTATACACCAGAAAAATTTAGTAAGGAAATCCCAGCAAAAAATAAGTCGTTTTCTCTTTTCGACATAAACTGCCGAAGTATGAATGCTAACTTTGAGAATATCCAAAACCTCTTACACGACATGCATCCTGTGAAAAATTTATTTGATGTCAAGGGACTTACTGAAATATTCGATGTTAAACAGAATATCTGTTTTGAACTCGACGATTATCACCCTCTAATTCACCACACTCGACCTGCAAATGATGATGGCAGGGGAGGTGTAGGATTATTCATTAAGGGCAACATCAGCTTTAAACATCGAAGTGATCTGTCAATCTTTATACCACACGTATTTGAATCCCATTTCATTGAAACTACCTCTAAAAAGAAATGCATAATTGGGTTTATCAACAGGCCCAACATTGCACCAAAAGCTGATCTTGACCTTTTTTTGTCCACAATGTCCGATCTATTGAATAAAATCAACCTTGAAAACAAAAGAACCTACATTATGGGTGACTTCAACCTTGACCTGCTCAACGTCACTAAGCATCATAAAAGTGAACTTTTTATCGACTCTATGTTCACCTCAGGTTTCATGCCCCTTGTCACGAAACCAACGAGAGTTACCGATACTTCAGCAACTCTTATAGACCATATCTTTAGTAACGATTCCTGTAAGCATGTTTCTGGAATTGTTATTTCTGACATCAGCGATCACTTTGCAACGTTTTGCATCGGTAACTTGGAAGAACAACCTGCGCGCCCTACCAAAATTCATAAACGCTCGTTCAAGAAAGAGAACATCGATCGCTTTAAAAGACTCTTATTAGGCAGTGATTTTTCTAGCGTCTTCGACACTTCCGATACCACCCTGGCATACGACCTATTTTTGAACACCTTTTATAAAACATTCAATGAAGCTTTCACATTAAAAGCAACCTCAGTTCCCTCAAAATATATTAAACGCTCGCCCTGGATGACAGCTGGACTATTACAGTCTTCTCTACATAAACAAAATTGTACTCCAAAAAGCTAAAATCCCCAGCAGCTCAAAATACTACAGCCTACAAGCAGTACTGTCAAATCTTCAATCGGATCAAACGGGCAAGCAAATCAGATTATTACCATAATATTTTGCTGGAAAATAAACATAACCTTAAAAAGTCGTGGGAAATCCTACGTAAAGCAATTAGTAAATCAGACCGAAAAATTGATTCACCCGATACTTTTTTTGATGGTGATACTCTTGTAACGGATCCCAAAATCATTGCCGATAAATTCAATAATTCTTCGCAAAAATTGGAAAATCAGTAGGTGAACAAGTGTCCGATACGAACACTCCATTTTTCACACTATATGAAGCAAAGTAACGGAAACTCATTATTTCTGACTCCAACGAATACCCAGGAAGTTATTAATAACATTTCTAAGTTGTCCTCGAAACCAACAAGGGATCAGAGCGAACTGTCCACGACACTCCTTAAAGCAGTCGCTTATGAAGTTGCCAGTCCATTAACACACATCATTAATACGTTATTCTCACCTGGTCACGTGCCACTCAAAATGAAAATAGCCAAAGTCATACCAATCTTCAAGTCTGGTGATCCTCAAATCTTTAACAACTATCGCCCTATCAGTATCCTACCCACGTTCTCAAAAGTACTTGAGAAATTAATGTACAAAAGACTGGTAGAGTTTATTGATAAAAGTAATATCTTATATAAGTACTAGTTTGGCTTCAGAACAAAGCATTCGACTGTCCACCCCATATTTTATTTACTGAACAGCGTGGTAACTGAAAATGATAAGCCAACAAAGAACTGCACCCTTTCTATCTTCTTAGACTTCTCGAAAGCATTCGACAGCATTGACCACTCAATCTTACTCCAGAAACTTGAATACTATGCTATTAGAGGTATAACCCACCAGTGGTTTCAAAATTATTTAACCGACCGAAGCCAATTTATCTCGTTCTCTAATATTGTTTCAGAAACTTTAACCATAAACACCGGTGTACCTCAAGGGTCTATCTTTGGTCCTATTCCATTTTTGCTGTACATTAACGATATTAGCAACTCCACTGTGCTTAATCTACTCTCCTTTGCCGATGATACAACGGCATACAGATCAGGCAACAACCTTGACATACTTACAGACAGTGTAAATTCCGAATTAGACAAAATAAATCACTGGTGTTCAGCCAACAAATTAGCCCTCAACCCCACTAAAACTAAATATATGCTTCTTCACCCACAAAATGATTTTTATAAGGTAAACAACGTTGAATTATCTCTGAATAATACAAATATTGAGGCCGTTGGGAACCAACAAGATCAGGCCGCTCTAAAGTTCCTCGGTGTGTATATAGATGACAATATGAAATTTAAACACCATGTTTCTGCAGTGTGTTCAAGAATGGCAAGTGCAATTTTTGCCCTAAATAGGGCAAAGAAATTACTTCCCGCAAAGGCAATGAAAACTTTGTACTTTTCATTGATCCACTGTCATCTCATATATGGTATTCAGGTTTGGGGTCATTCGACTTACATCAACAGAATTTTCAAGCTGCAAAAAAGAGCCGTCCGAATCATAACTAGGAAGGCATATAACTCGCACACAGACCCTCTTTTCAGAGATTGTGGCATTCTGAAATTTAACGATCTCTACAGCCTTCACGTCTCCCTCTTTATGCATGACTGGATGAACAAAAAACTTCCTATGTCATTCGATAACACCTTTCAGATCTACAGAAACCCTTCGGAGATGAATACAAGGTAGACTGGTAAAATAGAAACACACAAACCAAGAACTCAGTTTTCTGCAGAATTGCCGTTCCACTCCTTCCCAAGAATTTGGAATAGTATAGACCCTCTAACTCAGCAATATAGTAGACCCATGTTCAAAAAATCATTAACGCATAACATTTTAAGTCCTTATTCCAGCCCAAACTTCAAGTGCGACAACCCAGCCTGTCCCGATTGTATCAGCCATCAAAACTCTCTGGTATCTCATCCTCCTCTCAGTATATGACCTATTGATCCAATCTAGCCGCATGATTCATTAACAAACTATTAAATATTTCTGTCTTTGAAAAGAACGTTTGTTACACTGATGCCAAACCGTGTTGATATAATTTTTTTGTGGGAATGGCAGGAAGATAGCCTTTTAGGCTATGCTTTTTCCATGCTGTGTACTAGGTTATGTTCTTGTAGATTGTAATGTTATGTTGTTAATGTACTAGTATACTGCAGAATAAAGATATATTATTATTATGTAGATTTGCTGGGCACTTTCTGTTAAACAAGTGTCATCCGAAAATAACCTGGTAATAGAGCTTATTTCATCGGGTATGTCGTTAATGTAAACTAGAAAAAGAAAAGGTCCAAGTACGTCTATCTGTTGTTCCCTCAAATCCTCCTTTTTTCAAATAATATGCACGTCTAACCTCTTGTTCTCATCATCCGAAGGGCTACTGGAGGGATCACTTACAGAAGGACCATAAAGTCCTTTTTTGTGGTTTGTTCCATTGGATCGGAGTACTCACCAGTAGGATAGAAGAACGGTCCCTTTAGTTTCTAAAAAAGAGGGGCTGGAGGTCAATCGTTCGTTATTGGGGGTGCTGAAGTGGGATGCCACGGGTCGTGGTGGTAAAGTAAATTGGTTAGATGAAGCATAGTTTAAGGTGTTCAAATTAAGAACAACACTTCCTGGAATAGGTTCAGAACTATCAGAAGAGACCAAAAAAGCCAAAATCAATAAGCTAAATCTTTTTCAGACTGTAAAAGCTACTGGAGTATACTCCGATTCAACTGAACACGCCCAAGAAGGACTCCACTGTTCTCTTGTAAGAGGTCCCTCCGCTTGTCCTTGGATGAGAACAAGAGGCTAGACGCGCCTATTATTTGACAAAAATGAGGATTCTAGGAGATAACAGATAGACACCGAGGACTCCAAAGAAATCCAAACAAGATAAATAGGAAGTGTCCGAACCAACAAAATTATTTTATGGGGGAATCCGAACAAAATAAAGTCCATATCGGTAATTTTGGGTGGTTTGGAGGGTGGTTTGTGGTAATTAGATTTACTTATATTCAATCGAACACACGTTCCCACCTACCCTTTCCCTTTAAGAGTCCTCCCAAGTTCATAGCAAACATGTTCTACCATAGAAATCAAAATGGCGGTCTGCAGTATACAAAAGTAGTAGGTGATGTCGACATCGTCCCCAATTGGCAGGAACCAGTGCAAGACCTAGGAAGTGACGTCATATCACGTGACCCAGTGGCGCCATGCTGTGTTGTCATGGTAACCCGCGTGAGCGGCCATCTTGTGACGTCATTCCCACAGTGATACGTAGTGTTCGTGCGCATGGTAGCACGTGTTTGCTATGTTACCCAAAGGCCTACAACAAGACAGGGGTATGTTCAAAGGGTATGTTCGATTGAATCGGAGTATGACGAATTACCCAAATAAACTCGACAATCCCTCCAAACCACCAAAATTACTTTATTTATTACGGATTAGTTTTATTTAATCGGCGTATACTCCAGTAGAGAAGAAGAGCCTATCAACTGGAACAGCTTTGCTTATTGTTACTATATTTTGCAATTTCTGGCGTGCTCTTGTTAGTTCTTACCCTATTTCGAGTACTCTTGTTGTTTCATTTATCTAGGTCACCGAATCAGTTCACTTTCCTGGCGGTAACTAACCAATCAGTTACTTCACTCCTTTAGCGTACGATTATTATAATGGTTTACCAACGGACGCTTATTTATTTCATCCATTCAGAAATACGGTTAAAACACGGTTAATCCACAATCCACAGACCGTAATAACCAGAGTCAGAACATCTGGAAGTTTGATCCACAACGAATTAATAATCAATACATATCAATACAATATTAACATAAAAACAATGTACTACCTGCTGTCAAGATTTACCTTACTTGAGTCCATCATTTGCCATTTGCCATTTGCCATTTTGCTGTTTAGTCTTTATTTTTATTGTTTAGGGGATGACAGGAAGACAGTCATAAGGCTATGTCATTCCCCACAGTGTACATTTGTACATCTACCTTTGTTTTTTGTAACCTTGTTTCTTTCCTTTGTATATGTATGCTGTGAAATAAATACTGAATTGAATTGAATTGAAAATCAGATTGCTTCATCCCCCGTAATCTTCATGTAGAGTTATCTTCCCTTATTACAACGAAGTCCTATACGATTCTCATCACCACTATATCCAATGGCCACGTCCCATGGAACCCCTTTTTTGTGAAACGTCTCTGGTTATGGAATCACTTTTTAGTCGTATGAGGCTATGAGGTATATGAGAAAAGACCTCAATGAGACCTAATTTACTATACCTCTTAACCTCATTTCGAAGGAGGCCATGAGGGCCATGAGAAATTCCTCAATGAGGCCTCATTTACCACCCCCTTACCCTCATTTCGGTATTTGAGGATACCTATGGCCTGGTTTTGTATTATTTGGATACCTAGGGGGATACTTTCTGGAGAATCCGTTTTTTTGTCGTATTAGGCCATGAGCAATCATTCAATGAGGCCTCTTGTACTATCCCTCTTAGCCTCATTTTCTATTTAGAGCATGAGGGCTATGAAAAAATCCCTCAATGAGGTATGGTTTACTATCACCCTTAGCCTCATCTCGGTATTTAACAGCTATATCCCATGGAAAACCCATTTTTGGGAAACACATGTCGCTATGGAATCCCTCCTTTGTCCTATGAGATCATGAGGGCCACGAGAAAGCCCTCAATGAGGCCTCATTTACTATCCCTCTTAGCCTCATTTCTTTTGAGGTCATGAGGGCCATGAAAAATTACCTCAATGAGGTATAATTTACTATCCCTCTTAGACTCATCTCAGTATATAACAACCATATCCCCAAGCACCCCAATTTCTGCACTCTTTTTTGGAAAACGTCTGGCCTACGGCACCCCTTTATAGTCGTATGAGGCCACGGGGGCCATAAAAAATCCCTCTATGAGGTCTAATTTACTATTCCTCTTAGCCTCATTTCTGTTGAAAAAAATCTCTCAATTGAGGTCTAATTTTCCAGCCCTCTTAGCCTCATTTCGGTATTTAAGGATACCTATGATACACGGGAAATGAAGCAATCTGACCGAGGGTACAGTCGAGCCTATGGAATCCCTCCTTTGTCCTATGAGACCATTAGGACCATGAGAAAGCCCTCAATGAGACCTCATTTACTATCCCTCTTAGCCTCATTTCTTTTGAGGTCATGAGAGCCATGAAAAAATCCCCCAATGAGGTATAATTTACTATCCCTCTTAGCCTCATCTCAGAATTTAACAACCATATCCCCAAGCACCCCAATTTTGGTTCGCCTTTCTAGAAATGTCTGTCCTTTGGCACCCCTGTTTAGTCATGTGAGGCCATGAGGGCCATGAAAAAGCCCTCAATGAGGCCCCATTTACTATCCCTCTTAGCCCCATTTCTTTTGAGGTCATGAGGGCCATGAATAAATCCCTCAGTGGGGTATAATTTACTATCCCTCTTAGGCTCATCTCGGTATTTAACAGCCATATCCCCAGGCATCCCAATTTCGGCACTCTTTTTTGGAAAACGTTTGGCCTTCGGCACCCCTTTATAGTCGTATGAGGCCATGAGGGCCATAAGAAATCCCTCTATGAGGTCTAATTTACTATTCCTCTTAGCCTCATTTCTGTTGACAAAAATCTTTCAATTGAGGTCTAATTTTCCAGCCCTCTTAGCCTTATTTCGGTATTTAAGGATACCTATGGTACAGGGGAAATGAAGCAATCTGACCGAGGGTACAGCCGAGCCTGAGATAGGTATACCTACGAAGTAGTGAAACAAGTCAGTATTAATGGATGATAGTTTAGTCAATAGTACTGGTGCAAGGCCGCATTAGCACAAGACTGCTGTAGAAGCTAATGATAGAACAGATAGACCATAGACAAGTAGTGGCCTTGAAGCTTTGGAGATAAGATGGAAGCCGTTGGAAAGACGACCTGTATAGGAGTTGTATATGAGCTGGACCATAGGTATCCTTAAATACCGAAATGAGACTAAGAGAGCTGGTAAATTAGACCTCATTGAGGGATTTTTTTCATGGCCCTCATGGTCTCAACAGAAATGAGGCCAGGGGGGATTGTAGAATAGACCTCATTGAGGGATTTATCATGGCCCTCATGGCCTCATACAACTACAAAGGGGTGCCGAAGGCCAGACGTTTTCCAGAAAGGGGTGCTGAAATTGGGGTGCTTGTGGATATGGTTGTTAAATACCGAGATGAGGCTAAGAGGGATAGTAAATTATACCTCATCCTCATTGAGAGAATTTTTCATGGCCCTCATGACCTCAAAAGAAATGAGGCTAAGAGGGATAGTAAATGAGGTCCCATTGAGGGCTTTTTCATGGCCTTCATGACCTCATACGACTAAAAATGGGAATCCAGACGTTTTCCAAAAAGAGGTGCCGAAATTGGGGTGTTTGGGGATATGGGTGTTAAATACTGAAATGAGGCTAAGAGGGATAGTAAATTATTCCTCACTGAGGGAATTTTTTCATGGCCCTCATGACCTCAAATGAGGCTAAGAGAGAGAGTAAATGAGGCCTCATTGAGGGTTTTCCCATGGCCCTCATGGCCTCATAACACTAAAAAGAGGTGCCGAAGGCCAGACGTTTTCCAAAACGGGATGTCGAAATTGGGGTGCTTGGGGATATGGTTATTAAATACTGAGATGAGGCTAAGAGGAATAGTAAATTATACCTCATTGAGGGATTTTTTCATGGCCCTCATGACCTCAAAAGAAATGATTCTAAGAGGGTTTGTAAATGAGGCCTCATTGAGGGCTTTCTCATGGCCGTCATAGCCTCATACGACAAGAAAGGGATTCTATAGCCACAGGCTGTCCCAAAAATGAGGTTCCATGGGATATGGCTGTTAAATACCGAGATGAGGCTAAGAGGGATAGTAAATAATACTTCACTGAGGAATTTTTTCATAGCCCTCATGCCCTCAAAAGAAAATGAGGCTAAGAGGGATAGTAAATGAGGCCTCATTGGGAATTTCTCATGACCCTCAGGTCCTCATACGACAAAAAAGAGATTCTCCAGAAAGCATCCTCGATAGGTATCCTCAAATAATACAATACCAGGCCATAGGTATCCTCAAATACCGAAATGAGGCTAAGAGGGATAGTAAATAATACTTCACTGAGGAATTTTTTCATAGCCCTCATGCCCTCAAAAGAAAATGAGGCTAAGAGGGATAGTAAATGAGGCCTCATTGGGAATTTCTCATGACCCTCAGGTCCTCATACGACAAAAAAGAGATTCTCCAGAAAGCATCCTCGATAGGTATCCTCAAATAATACAATACCAGGCCATAGGTATCCTCAAATACCGAAATGAGGCTAAGAGGGGTAGTAAATGAGGCCTCACTGAGTTATTTCTCATGACCCTCATGGCCTCAGTCGAAAAGAGGTCAAGAGGTATAGTAAATTAGGTCTCATTGATGGCTTTTCTCATATACCTCATGGCCTCATACGACTAAAATGGGATTCCTTAACCAGAGACGTTTCACAAAAAGGGGTTCCATGGGACGTGGCCGTTGGATATAGAGGTGATGAGAATCGTATAGGACTTCGTTGTAATAAGGGGAGATAACCCTACATACAGATTGTGGGTGATGAAGCAATCTGATTGGTTAATTAGCGTCAGGAAAGTGAAATGATTGGATGAGCTAGATAAATGAAACAACAAGAGTACTCGGAATAAGGTCAGAACTATGAAGAACAGACCAGCAATTGCTAAATATAGTAACAATGAGCAAAGCTGTTCCAGTTGATATGCTCTTCCACACTACCGGAGTATACGTCGATTCAATCGAACTCGTCCCGGGGACCCCTCGGTACCAGAGCACTACGTGCTAAGCCGATAAAATGGGGAATCCGTAGTGAATATAGTCAATTTCGGTGATTTGGAGGGGATTGTCGGGTTTATTTGAGTAATTCGTGATACTCCGATTCAAACAAACATACCCTCCGAACACACCTCTGTCTTGTTGTAGGCCTTTGGGTAACATAGCACACAGGTGCTACCATAGAAAAAAAGATGGCGGCCTCCAGTAAACGAAATGGCCGACAGAAACACGTATCACCCTAACAATACGCGTTGCGCATGCGCATTAACACCACGTATCACTATGGAGATGATGTCACAAGATGGCCGCTCACGCGGATTACCATGACAACACAACATGGCGTCACTGGGTCACGTGACATGACGTCACTTCCTAGGTCCTGTACTAGATCCTTTCAATGGGGGACGATCTCCACATCTCCTGTTATAACTGTCGAAATCAACGAGGAAATGAAACAAATTGATCACGCGCAAATTTACCATGAACCGCGTAGTCATGATTCAATTAATATTCCTTATGTTTATTCCCTTCATAAGACATAATTATTTTTTATCTATTGACTAAAGTGAATTTTTTGATTTGATTGGTTGATAGATACGTGGTATGAGACCATATTCATTGAAACCCACGATACGTCCGTCCAGCCACTGACAAATTTCCCATACCCAGTGGAAGCCTCGTTCCGAAATCTACAAACTGTCCATACCCCGTAGAAGACGCGTCATTCCAGTTTTACAATGTACATGTATTATATTTTAATTTTTTCATCTCCAAAATATAGCTCATGACCCCTTATTGGAATGAGCTTGTCGATGTCGAGTACCCTCCAATGTGGGGTTCATAAGCTATGTTATTGAAACAAAGAAGAAAAAAAGAAATTCAATAATTTTTTATACTAGTTATATCGGCATATTTTCACAAAAACTCTTTTGCACAAAAATTCCACAGAAACCTGTATGGCTCGACAATGGAAGATAAAAGATCTCATGCTGTGTGTGTTCACACATGAAATAGCTTGTACTTCTAAAACGGAAAGTCAATAGATAAATTCCTTACCCCGTGTCTGATCACGTGGTACGGGTTATTACCTACCCGAAGCCAGCCGTATCCCATTTGGCCTTCGGCGTCATGGGATACGGCTGGCTTCGGGCAGGTAAAAACCCGTACCACGTCATCAGACACGGGGTAACTAATAATGTCCAGGCAGGATATCAAGTTGGCACCGTCTTGTCTAACCATAATGGTATTGGTGCAGTAAATATTTGAATTAGAGTTAACCGCGGGAAATGATGCAATCTCTAAAAATAAGCAACCTAGGGAACATATATTGTTTCAATAATCATTTGATACATTCTAATGACATATTGCGTTATTGTTGAATATTTCGTACAAATAAAGAGGGTGATATGATGACTTTTAGACCTAAAAAATACAATTGACGTTTGGTGTGGTTTTGCTGGAAATACCATGACAAATATGTGCGCGTGACCGGTACTTCCCTTCCTGTCAGTTTTTCTCTCTTATTTGTTGCATTATCCCCTGATTTTGGGTCAGAAAAATTTGTCAGAAGGGCTATTCTTGACAAAGATATTTAAATGCCAAAAGTAAAGTGATGTGATCTTAATTTTCGTCGCTTGAACATTACAATGTTCGCCTGTGGGAAAATATTTAATGCTGTAAAACCTATAGTAAATATGTTCTCTTTGCTATTTTGGCTTCCAAATCTGATTAAATTATTTTTGAGATGTCCATTTAAATGTTCATTGGGGGACCACACACCTTTCACCACTGTTTTATTGTTTGAAACGTTATATTTTGACACAGTCGGCAATGAAGGCTATATATTAACAAAATAAGGCTGTTAGTACAATCAAATTCACATCTTGAGCAAGGATTCCAATCTTCAAACTCCCTCCCAAATCAGCATTCAAACACACAGCCCGAAAACCTAAACTGCGCCTCTGTTCACTGGTATTGAGAAGTTTTTCTCCATATAATGCTCTTAAAGATGTTAGAAAACAATTCCTTCATTGAAAGAGTATTTTTGAACACAAATTGGGGGGGGGGGGGGCGCTGGGGGCGCTACAGTGGAAAAAATAATATAATAAAGTGGCAAATGTGAATGAATGGCACTTGTGCATAGCTACCAATCAAGTAGTCTAGTACTTGGGCTGTCATGGCTGCTATGTTTCAGCACAAAACTACAATGAGAGTTGTGAGATATTGTTCCCTGTTTGAACCAAGTCCCCCTCTCACCTATACTGATCCTCTCAGATGATGGGAAACATTCGGAAAGACTGTACAGTATGTTTTTGGAGACTGAATATATAACATAATACATTTTCAGTCATCGCCTATAAGAAAAACAAAAGCTTGCGTAACATCCTTGTAAGGACTAAATTAGAGCCCATCAATGAATAACATCAATTTTTGCCAGTCAGTTTAACCAGTTCCTAAGCTCATCACTTAGTTTAAATTAAATTTATGTAATTTTTTGTCATGTTTGAAACCCATCAGGGTTCAGTAAATGAAAACAATTTTTCGGCGGCATATTAAAAGGAAAAAAAACCGTTTCAGTAGGAAATGTCTGTGCCAGTGCGATTTTTTAACCTCAAACACACACACACACACACACACACACACACACACACACACACACACACACACACACACACACACACACACACACACACACACACACACAGTCTTGTTTTCCCTACATACCGAGGTACCCCATTGTCTGTCCTTTGTGTGGACTAACGGTTTCAACCTCGTTTTGCCGGTACAGTTCTGGGAAAACAACCGAGGTAAAGGGTTTCTTTTGTCTTTTGTACCTCGGTAAGACGAAACACGCAAACTCTTTTGTCTAGTTACCTCGTCAAGTTGGTAAGACAAACGCACCCACACACACACACACACACACACACACACACACACACACACACACACACACACACACACACACACACACACACACACACAGTCTTGTCTACCCTACATACCGAGGTACCCCATTGTTTGTCCTTTGTGTGGACTAACGGTTTCAACCTCGTTTTGCCGGTACAGTTCTGGGAAAACAACCGAGGTAAAGGGTTTCTTTTGTCTTTTGTACCTCGGTAAGGCGAAACACGCAAACTCTTTTGTCTAGTTACCTCGTCAAGTTGGTAAGACAAACCCACACACACACACACACACACACACACACACACACACACACACACACACACAACGAAACCATTCGGAAAGTGAAGGACGTTAACGTGATACCAAAAATTGATGACGCGAAGTTTGATGTTGCTCAGGATTTAATCCATTGGACCACGAGAACCGCCAATATTATGTACGATCACTGGTTGAACCACCTAAATTTAAACTAAGTAAAGGCAAAGGTAACAGCCGCCTAACAGATGTGGGATTAGGAACTAATGTGGTTAACCTGTCTGGCACCAATGACCTAACAACCCAAGAGAAATCTCTTTTAGATCGCGGTTTAACTTTTGTACCAGCACCAAAGCCTAAAACTGATAACCAAACAAATTTACCATCATACAACTGTAATTTTCTTAGGCAAATGAAATTAGCCGACCGCTTTAGAAACTCCAGCGGTCGGAAACTTCCTTTTACAGAATCATCTGGTTGGTCACCTCCAGATAGTGAAGTAGATCCCGAAATTATTGAGGCTAGCAAACGAATCATCAAAAAGGTGTTCAGCATGAACATACTCTCCGATAAAGACAATTTAACAGCTGGTGAACGGAGAGCCCTCACGAAACTTCGAAAAAATAAGAAATTAGTAATTAAACCAGCCGACAAAGGTGGGTCGGTAGTTGTTCTATCTCGGGATAATTATATAAAGGAAGCCATGAGACAACTCAGCAATACTAAACATTATAAGAAAATAGATTCACTTATTTGGCCTAGTAATATCGAAAAATTCAATAAGATCTTAAAATTTCTCCTCGACGAAGGTCACATTACCAAAAAACAATTGAAATCTTTAACAGCTAAGCTCAGTGCTCAAACAAGACAATTTTATATCCTACCAAAGATCCACAAGGACCGTTCTTCATGGACGGATGACTTAACTCCACCCGGGAGGCCAATTGTATCAGATTGTAATTCGGAATCTTATGCGATCTCGGAATTAATTGATTATCATCTTAAACCTATAGCAAATAGACATCCGAGCTATCTAAAAAACACACAGGATTTCCTGTCACAAATTTCGAAATTGAAAATATCAAAAAATGCAATTCTGGCTACTTTGGATATCGACAGTATGTATACGAACATTGATATTGATAAAGGTGTTAAATCAGTTAAAAATGCATTTGAAAAATATCCGGATGCGAAACGCCCGGATGAACAAATTTTGGATCTTTTAGAGCTGAGCTTAAAAGGTAATGACTTTCAATTCAATGGAGAATATTTTCTACAAATAATGGGTTGTCCTATGGGTAAAAGATTCAGTCCTAATTTTGCAAGCATTTATGTAGCGGAATGGGAGGAAAATGCCTTAAGCAAATGTGCAAAGCATCCTCTCGTATATCTCAGATATTTAGATGACATTTTTATTATTTGGGAACATTCAAAAGAAGATTTTGATGAATTTTTAGAAATTTTGAATAATCACGATCCAAATATTAAATTGAAAGCTACTATCAGTGAAAATTCTGTTGATTTTCTCGATGTAACCGTGTATAAAGGCAAGCAATTTCAGGCGTCCGGTCATTTAGATTATAAAGTATATTTTAAACCAACTGATTCACATCAATTGTTGCACACTAAATCATTTCATCCTCAACATACATTTAAAGGTATCATCAAATCACAGAGCTCATTCGTTTCCACCGCAATTCAAGTGATAAGGTAAATTTCAATGAGGCTTGTTCTACTCTATTTGGCGCCCTCAGATCGAGAGGGTACTCGCTGCGCCTATTGCGTAGCCTGAAATCCCAAACCTTGAAAAAGCTCGAAAGTCCAGCTGAAACTACCGATTTCGAACCACTGAAGATTGAACACAACAGACCGTTGCAAAATAGTAGTGGCGCGGTATTTAATTGCAAAAAGCCTCGTTGTAGACTGCATACTTTTATGCCTGATCAGAAAGAGGAATTTTCCTCCGAACAAACGAAAAATCATTATCAGATCCGTAACCCCCTCCATTGTGATTCACCAAACATTTTACCTTATCACTTGTAAGCGATGTCGGAAACAGTATGTTGGTCAAAGTCAAAATCCTTTTCGAGAACGTGCTACTAGACACAAACAGGATATAAAACATAATGCTGATGCCCCAGTAGCACAACATTTTAACCTTCCTGGCCATTCTTTGGACGATTTCGAAATCCACCCAATTGAACAACCACCAATTAAAGACACATTAGAAGAAACGGATGAATTTAGAAAAAAACGTGAAGCTTTTTGGATCAATACGCTTCAAACCCTCTGGCCATTTGGTATGAACATATCAGAGGGCGAATGCGAAAGAAGGTCCATCATTCCTTTCACTTTAACGTACAACAGAATGAATATCGAAATAGCAAAAATATTAAAAGATGAATTCAATTTTACCAATGCTAAATTAAATGAACCTTTGAATCTTCGACCTGTCATCGCCTATAAGAAAAACAAAAGCTTGCGTAACATCCTTGTAAGGACTAAATTAGAGCCCATCAATGAATAACATCAATTTCTGCCAGTCAGTTTAACCAGTTCCTAAGCTCATCACTTAGTTTAAATCAATTTTGTGTACTTTTTTGTCATGTTTGAAACCAATCAGGGTTCAGTAAATGAAAACAATTTTTCGGCGGCATCTTAAAAGAAAAAAACGTTTCAGTATGAAATGTCTGTGCCAGTGCGATTTTTTAACCTCAAACACACACACACACACACACACCACACACACACACACACACACACACACACACACACACACACACACACACACACACACACACACACACACACACACACACACACACACACAATTACATTAAACATCAAAGACCACTCTATTCTAGAAGCAAATATCTGATTCATCCTCTTTGGAAACAGTACGCGGAGAGTGTATTATCACTAAATCACCCACAGAGAGGGGATTCCACCCAAGTAATAATTGCAAATTTGTTGCAAAGCATAACAAGCAGAAACAAAGTTTCAGCCAATGGACCTCCGCGTTAAACCCGGAGGTCCATTGGCTGAAACATTGCTTGTGTTTTAGTCGATATATACACAATTTGAAAGTTATAATTTGGGTGATAACTCCACTCCGCGGGTGATTTAGTTACAATCCACTCTCCACGTACTGTATGAGTACTTGCAGCACAAGTATTGCACTATACAATTAATCGTTAGTGGTTTTAGGCAGTGTTATGGGATACTACAGTAGCACTGCTGGTCATACTGTTAGAAAACATCTGTGTGTTTGTGTTTTGTCAGTGCCATACCAATGACTCTAGGTGCCTTAACTGAGAAAACTGAGGCTTTTGTTTTAGAAAAATTGCAAACTATTCATCAAACACATGTGAAATGTCTTCACAAGACAGAATATAATTTATAAATTATCACAAATTGGAAATTTAATATCATAAGAGGTTTGTTTTGTGTTAACATCAATTAATTTATGAATCATATCATAGTTTTTGATGAAAAAGGGGCATATTGGGGTGCCACATTCAGGGCCCTATTTTACCACATTAGTACGAATTGAATTTGACATCACTTGTTGGAATAATGTTATAGCTGCAACCCCCGTTTTGTAACAGAACTGATATTAATATTGTTTTGTGGGAGATGGAACACTATTTCTCTTGCCGTGTGGTTAAATAGGACAGATCCTTTTCCTCAATATGATGTACTAATGCAGATTTTAGTTTTATTTTGGGATCAGGGTGGTTTTCAAAGAAAGGAGTCAATTCTTATCCTTCTCAGCATACTTATTATGTTACAGGCTAGAAGACCTTTTGTGGACCATGCTAGTTTTTAAGCCCATTTGACAAAGTTTGGATAATTTTCTTTAAAAGAACAAATTTCCCATGTTTTTGACTCAGCGAAGCCAAAAGTTGCATTCTAATGCTGAAATGACTCTTTTTACTCCCCCCACTGCATGTGTAACATATGTCTGCCCAGGGTGAGATAGCAGGGAGAGACAGATGTATCCCACCCCACCCACGTGACGTTATACATTTATATCGTTTTTATGACGTTATGCATTTCGTATCAGTTTCTTGCTACCAACTAATTCATATTTACGTCATCGGAATGCCGTGTGATCAAGCTTTGCTGCTCTAAAACAATTTAAACCCAAAGATGCCACCGTTCCTTATTGATTTCGTGGTGTATACCTTTGGTATATACATAATTGTTGCATGCTCTTTCCGATGGTGTCATTAGTTTTTCAAAACAATGGATACCAAATGCGTTGATTATATCAGCACGTGACCGCCGATCACATCTGCTAACTTAACCGCTGTATGGTTTGGGGGAGAAAAATAATCCCTGATGGGTACGGGTGTGGGATGGGAAAATCTCTCCAGACCAAATATCTTGCCCCTCGGGTGAGATTTTCCAGCCTCGTGTCTGGCCCAAATATCTTGCTCCGAGGGTGAGATTTTCCCATCCCACACCCATACCCATCGGGGATTATAATAATCTCATGGAAGTGGTAAAATGTAACTTTGGTTGGGTTGGTGATGATTATGGGTATCGCTGCAGTAACTATTTGAATTAAAGTTGTTACCCAACTTGAAATGTTGCACTCGGAAATGGTAGAAAACTCTTTTGGGGACGATGCCAGTTTTTAAGCCTATTTGACAAAGTTTGAATACTTTTCTCTAAAAGAACAAATTTCCTTTGTTTTTAACTCAACAGAAGCCGAAATTCCTCCTTTATCTCATGGAAGGGGTAATATGTGCAAGCCAGAAAACAAGCAAACTGTCACCTGCAAAATGAGGTCCCCAGAGGGTGAATTTAGTGATGCTACCCTGCACAGCAGGGTAGCATCTCTAAATTTACCCTCTGTAAATCTGAATTAGGGTCTCAAATCAAAACAGAACGAGGTACCCAGAGGATAAATTGGCCCACTGTATGGGATAGCATGATCAAATTCACCCTCTGGGGACCTCATTCTGCAAATGTCCGATGGCTTATTTTCAGGCCTGAATATGTGACTTTTGTAGGGTTGGGGATGATTAAAGGTATCGCTGTAGTAAATGTTCGATTTAGAGTTACACGTCTTGAAATGTTGCAATCGGAAATGATGCAATCTCTATCTTGCATTATTGTTGAATATTCCAGATAAATAAATAGGTGATTTGATGACTTTTGGACCTAAAAAATACAATTGACTTTTGGTGTGGTTTTGTTAGAAATTCCCCGAAAAATATGTACACGTGACCGGAACTTCCCTTCTTGTCAGTTTGTTTCACTTATTTGTTACATGAACCCCCTGTTATCGGGATAGAAAAAGTCGTCTGAAGGGCTATACTTGACAAAAAATGTTGAATGCCAAAAATAGAGTGAAGCGATCATAATTGTTTTCGCTTGAACGTTATAATGGTCGCCTATGGGAAATTATTTAGTGCTGTGATACCTAATTTGGTCATGTTCTTTTCCTCAGAAAGAAACAAAACATCATAAATTCTGATACAAAATAGTTCCTATAAACTGACGATATAGTTCCCTTGATACAACTCGCAGTGGAGTTGAGGATACCATCTATATATAGAACGTGAACAGAAAGTACATTTGGTAAATGTAGTTCGTAATATCAATGTGCGATGTACAAATGTCACCTGATTAATTGGTATTCATGAGATAAATCACACCATCAACTGATCTTAATGGGAAAATAAAATCACCCGAGAATCCCCGGACAAAACTGAGTTCATTGAAGCAAATTTCAGTTGTTGTGTAAACACTGCAAAATCGAAACGAGGCTGGGTGAAAATTACGTCCCCTTCTTCCATCTCGCGCAATGAAATGTGATCTTAATTCACAAACCATAAATTATATTTAAGATTCTTTTTTCATCGTCATTGTAAAAAGGTATCAGTTCATTTTTCATCGAATGTTGTCGAACCTACATTAGATTTGTGCCAGCGAGACTGAGCAGGCGAGGTAGATAGAATCCACCTGTCCCGTATGGCGATAAAGAACACACCGTAGAACTACAAAAGGTTTGTCACCTGCTTTCGTCCTAAAGGAGTTTGACAGGTGCCGAAATGAAGACGCTAATTTGATGTCAGGTATATAATAAAAAGACCACCACGACAGTAAATTTTTCTGGCGTTCTGGTATCGCATCGAGTTGAGGACCTTCAGTCAATCAGTATCGCGCGAATCGGCTATCGATTGGATGAAGGTCCTCAGCTCGATCTATACGCAACACAAGAAAACTTTATTCTACTCGTAATCTCTATATATTGTGCTTACCTTCGCTTTGTGTATAGTTATACGTGGCTTTCAATGGATTTTGAAAAACACTGAATAGGACTACTATTCCACTCGACAATTGGGCGAAACAAGCAATAATAAAAGCTATCCACAGCAGAAAAGGTAACAGACGTTCGTGGTTACCCATGGTGTGATACTAGATAGCCTTTCAATGTGTTTAACATTTTGGTCTCTTATCTTCGATTATGTACACAATATATTTATTTGTCTAGATACATGTAATGCTGAGCTGTGCACATTTCGATTACACTCCGAACCCACACACTTATGTCATTTGGTATAAAGGTTGTGCATTATTATGAAGATAAATATGCATTTTAGTTATGAAGATAAATCTCCCTTAACTCTTTGAACACAAGAGGTTTCTCCCCCGCCCCAACCCCAGGAACATTATACGCCATAATTTCATTTAGTAAGATGGATGCGAAGTGGATGTGTGAGGTAAACCCTAACTCTTTGAACACGAGAGTTCGCTTCTCCTCCCCTTCCCCTCAAGGAAAATTTAGTAAGATGGATGCGAAGTAGGTGTGCGGGATAAGCCAATCAATATTGTCAACGTGCAGCCCTTAGGCTTCACGTTAAAACAATTAATTTCCCTACCCCTAGATAATGAATATTATTAGTTACCCCGTGTCTGATCACGTGGTACGGGTTTTTACCTACCCGAAGCCAGCCGTATCCCATGACGCCGAAGGCCGAATGGGATACGGCTGGCTTCGGGTTCGTAAAAGCCCGTACCACTTGATCGGACACGGGGTAACGAATTTATCTATTGACTTTCCGTTTTAGAAGTACAATCTATTTCATGTGTGAACACACACAGCATGAGATCTTTTATCTTCCATTGTTGAGCCATGCAGGTTTCTGTGGAATTTTTTAGCAAAAGAGTTTTTGTGAAAATATGCCGATATGACTAGTATAAAAAAATTATTGAATTTCTTTTTTTCTTTTTTGTCTCAAAAACATAGCTTATGAACCCCACATTGGAGGGTACTCGACAAGCTCATTCCAATAAGGGGTCATGAGCTATATTTTGGAGATAAAAAATTAAAATATAATACATGTATATCGGTAAATTGATTTCGATGAACGCGTCTTCTAGGGGGTATGGACAATTTGTAGATTTCGGAACGAGGCTTCCACTGGGTATGGGAAATTTGTCAGTGGCTGGGCGGACGTATCGTGGGTTTCAATGAATATGGTCTCATACCACGTGTCTATTAACCAATCAAATCAAAAAATTCACTTTAGTCAATAGATTTATTTATTTATTTATTTATTTATTTATTTATTTATTTATTTATTTATTTATTGGTGTTTAAGGTCACATATTTCTGCACAATGGCTAACCATGACCGCGACAGTTTTACGGGTGGAGGAAGCCGGAGTACCCGGAGAGAATCACCGAGCAACGGCGAGAAACTGCCAGCTCCCCAACATACGAACTCCACACAAGCAGGGTTAGCATTGGTTGAAGACATGTGCACCATTGACATGCAGTACGCCTTAGTACACAACGTCACCGTTCCCCCACGTAGGCAATGGGGGAGTCAATAGATAAAGACTCTTCCAATTCCGGTCATTCAACTGACATAGAAGATACCACCACGGTTCAAAATGTCACCCATGTTCTGACGTCCTGTCACTACTTTTTGATAGTTTTCAAACAATTCTGATATTTATTACTGCCTGTTTTAGATGCATCTTTCACTGATTGCATTATTTATAGTTGGGAGGCTGAAAAAACCCTCAATGTACATCTCACGAGTAAATTAAGCCAACTATTTTAACTTACCCATTGTATCCTTAAACACATTTATGATGTTAACAATTTAAAAAAACAGCTTTTCTATGAAACTTTTTGATGATCTTGCATCTTGATCCTGAGAAGGGCAGTTTTTGTAGTTCCATACGTACTAGAACGCCAGACCTGCTGCCGTGTATTGCATCTTTAAATCTCTTTCCCATATCAATTACAATGTATTTTCATATTCTACAGCCTCTGATATTTTTACGAGCACGATGGGGAGGAGAGTAAATAGACAAGACTTCACTGCTTGGAGTAACGTACGATGTATATTTTCGAGTGTGATGCGGAAGTTTATTTTCACGAGCCGTTAGCCGAGTGAAAATAATCCCCGCATCCCACGATAGAATAAACATCGTACGTTGCTCCAAGCAGTGAACTATTGTGTTTATTATATTTCTCTGATAATATCTGCAACACAAATACCCATCTTGCGTCATCCAAGAGCAGTTTCCCAAGGTCGCTCAATTTGTTTTGACGGTTAGAAAAATCGGCGCATGAACACAAAAACATGAATGAATGAACTGATAATATGACATCATCAGAAAGGAATGCCATGACACTCGTTTTCAAATGGAAATTCAAGTGACGGGAGATATGAACTTATGAAGGAAATCAACACATTTTAAAGAAATAATTCAATCTATAGTCATGTTCATCTTCTTATAACTTTGTGTGGATGTGCACATAGTTATTGTTCGCTGTCAGTTGGAATATCAAGAAGAATATTTGTCGAAGTGGATTGGGTGTTATCGCTGGATTTCGAGGCGGAAAAACTGCAATGGTAAAAGTAGTCCCTCATGACTGGGAGTAGGATATCGCCGTGGGAGTTGAATAACACTTTTGAGGTCGTGGGAGTAGGATACGGTTTTTATTTACAAAGGAAAAAGCTGTAGAAATATAATAATAAATAATAACTCATTCGTAAACGAGTGATGAAAACCCATAATCGTCGACATTGGAATTGTAGCCGCTCTCGGGTATTTTCGGGCGTTTCCGACGATAAAGTCGACTCCTTGATTAATCGTGACACGCTTGTTCCACTCCTAACACTTCCACTCTACAGTTAAAACTAGAAGTCCTGTCATGAAATGCGCACAAATAGCACGTCGATCTGCGCGTTAATCTACGCGTTATAACCATAGTAAGGCTATCAAATTATGTCCTTATGGCCCGCGCACAAACAATGTTTCAGCCAATGGACCTCCCGGTAACCCGGAGGTCCAGTGGCAGAAACATTACGTGTGTTTGCTATGAGTAACCAGGAGAACCTGCCGTGTTTTGGATGCCATTCGATATGGTAATTGCGCGCAATTCCTATTCTCAATTAAGCCTAGATAAGCGCACAGTTCGTGAAAAGACTTCTAGTTTTAACTGTAGTACTGAAATGGTTAACCGGACAACCTATCTAACCGATTTGAAAAAAACGTCAACCGGTTATCCGAAATATCGATAGAGATCGTCATTTCACGGTTAAAATGTAGTAAATCTGTCGCTTCTCCTTTGGGGCAGATTATATCTCGAAGTAGCGCTGTATATATTGAGAAATAATCGACTTTGGCTTCAAGAGTTCGTTAATGATCGGCAATTTCCGTGAGTACTGAGTAACCACAGAAACTATTCCGTAGTATGTATACAAACGAATGTTGTCGAGAACTCTACAACGTTCGTTTGTGTACACTCTACGGCATAAATTCTGAGAATACAGCTTTCCAATTCCTGTAGTTTTGATCCCAGATTCTGAGAAATAATGGCTACGGATAACCGGATATTAACCGGTTATAGCTCTCGGTTAGTCGGTTGTGAAAATGAGCCAACCGTTTCAGCCCTAAACTACTCTGCATACTGTCTAGGACTTTTAGTCTTGAACTTAAAAATAACACAACAGAATTCCGCAAGAAATGGGCGCGTTCCATTTCGTCAACATAATAATATTTTCCAGGATATTTTTAGAAAGTGTATAGCACACGGAAATAATGCCTTGCTACTTTTAGAACCATCAATCGAAAAACAATCGAAAATCGTCCAAGATGGCCGCCAAAGTGGCCAACGTTGGTCATAAAACGGCTAGCAAAGGTCTGTAAATACTATCTTGCCAATTTTATGGCAGTATAAGAAATACTATTTGTTGTGAAATGAATATACCGTTCTTCGGGAAAACAGGACAGGGTTTGTGTTGGTAGGTTATGTTCGATTGAATGGGAGTGTATCTTACTATCCAAATGAACTCGATGATGTCCCCAAAACTACAGAATCCTCGGATTCTTACAGAATCCTAGGTGCATACCTATGATATCCTATTGTGGGGAGGGGGGCATAATGTTTTGGGCTGCAATGTTGATATATGCCACAGGTATATGCGAAGGCAGTAGGCCCGATGAGGGCTGTGTATGACCCTCCCAATGGCGGGGTACGGGGGACTCCCCGAAGCTCCATCAATAAGAGAGGGCAATACCCACCCCCACCTCAGGCCAAAAATATCCCACTCCCACTGGTGGAAAATTCTATGTCCTGATAGTGAATCTGGGGCCCTTTGGTGCTTTAATTTTCCCATTTTGACGGAGGGAGGCACTGTAACTGCAACCACCCTTGGCTGCACCTCTGCCATGTCGTGACTCTGTGAAAACAACTAAAATTACCGAAATGGATTTTATTTGACTCGAAGTTTTTCAGGATCCTCGGGTTCTGTATATTCCTGGCCTTATTAACTCCATTCTCTGACCATTTTTGACAATGATATCATTTTCAAGTTTGTCTGTGCGATAGGTCACAATGCGTAACAATGTGTACACATAACATGCAGCACATGGTCACATGTTTGGTGTGCCGATATGTGCCCATGTGAAAATACAGAATGTGCGCACAACATATACAGCACATAGACACATATGTGTATTTGAGGTTCTCTATGGCATGATAATATACCACTGGAGGACACCTTTGGAGGATTTTTTTGGGGGGATACTTATCTGAGGATACCTGGTCAACCCATTCCGCCTGGTCTAAGGGTACTTATCTGAGGATATCGTGTCAACATATTTCGCTTAGTTCACCCAAAACCTTCTTGTCTCCAATGTCACTGCTGCTGATTTGTCCACAGTCATCACCATATGTCCTATCAGCTTCCACTGTATTCCGCCAATACTCATGCTGACAAATTTCCTATCTCCTACAAAGCATGCCATGTAAAAGTAATTTCCTTTTAGCGTGACATATAGGTCCAAATAGGGACGGGTGCGTAATGAATTGTTATTACTTTTTTGTTCGTATGCGCATGTTACGAAAATATAAATGATAAATCAAAATCAATCAAAAAGAATAAAAATAGAATAAAAATTATATTACTACTGCTCTAGTCTTCTACCGCCCCTTCAGCCTTCCTTGGCCCATTACTAGTGACTTGTGGTACTACTACAGACTTACCACCTATGTCTGATCCTGTTCCTGTCTCTACTAACGGACAAGTCTTTAACCCTTTACCCAACGCCGACGATATCAAAATTTATTATTTTAAATATCATTTTTTCAAATTTTTCAAAACATTTCAACAAAACCATATCATGTGACCCCTCGTTGGAACGAGCTCGACGAGCTCGTTCCAACGAGGGGTCACATGATATGGTTTTGTTGAAATGTTTCGAAAAATAATATTTTCTCAACTGCTGAATTTGCATATTACGCGGGCGGATGCGACCGATTCGTTGGGTAAAGGGTTTATGAGTTCAATAGTTTGCTACAATCATCAAATGTTTTCCTTAGTCTGCACAGCTGCATAACCCTGTACGTGCTAGGGCACCTTACATATAAGAAACTGTCTATTGATCATAACGAGAGCTTGTGTGATAGTAGGCGATGTGCACACATCACATGGGCACGGATTGAATGCGGCCATTGCGCTTCTGCGAAAATGCACAATGGACGCAAAACACACGCACCACGTAATCATATGCGATAAAAAGGGGGTTCTAGACGCACAGTCGTATACAAAGAAGGGATTCCACTGAATGAGGGACTGATTGTGGGTAGTGTGTGCGTGTGTGCTAGTGTTCAATGTGTCGCTATATCTGCTCATTGCATGCAGTACATTGATACATGTGACATGTATCGATAATGCTCATGTGAAATGCACAATGTGCTCACAACACATAACCATAAACGACGAAAAGAGGAAATTTGTAACCATTGACATATCCTAAGAATTGGTGCCGAAAGTGGGGTTCAGAAAGTGGAGTTCTGAAAGTGAAATGCAACAAGTGAGTTGCTATGAGTGAAGTGCCTGGTAAACGACAAGGATCTCTCGAGGATATTCCTTTTCCCACTGAGAAAAAAATAAAAAATGATAAAAAGAGAAACGGTACACCCTCCCCGGGCGTGCTTGCAGTTGAAAACAGCTATGTTTTTTGTTCACTATGTACCGGTTATAGCAACAGATCGTTTTTCAACCTTGTTTTCATGTGAAAAAAGTCCCAACTTGTACATCACCAGTTAAATCAAGAACATTTATGTCACTTCCGGGGGATCGTGGTGGCTCAGTAGGTAGAGGTGCAGGCTGCAAGCCGAGAGGTCCTCGGTTCGAATCCCACCTGCGGCAACCGCGTTGCGTCCTTGGGCAAAACTCTTCATCTCCATTGCCGCGGGGGTGGGGGGGGGGGGAGCACGAGGACGCCGTGTACTAAGCCGTACTGAACGTCGGTGGTACGCATGTCTTCAACCAATCTAACCCTGCCTGTGCTGCACTGCGGAGTTACGATGTTGGGGAGCTGGCAGCTGCTCGTCGTTGCTCGGTGGTTCTCTCCGGGTACTCCGGCTTCCTCAACCCGAAAAACTGTCACGGTCATGATTAGCCATTGTGCATAAATATGTGACCTTAAACATAAATAAATAAATAAATAATATGTCACTTCGGCGATCCCGCTAAATAAAAGTTCAGTGGATGTGTGATACAGATAAAAAGGGGTTTGCCGACCAAACAGCTTTGTCTGCTCTCTCGGCGTTGGCAGCGCTTTGTTTAAAGACTTCTGGAAATTGGCGTTACGATTTCAAAAACCACTTTCTTCTAGTTGTTACCAGTAATCTAAAACAACAAAACATATCATTCTCAGCCTACTCACTCTCACCGCCAAACCATGTTCACAAATAACATATTGGAAGTCAATGACGACTATGGGACAGGACAGTCAGGTACCAACGAGTTGCAGTGAAAAACAAGACATTGTTGTTTTGTTTTGATAATCTACATTGCTTATTTTGCAATTCAGTTCAATTATTAGTTCAACTTGTATTGGCTTTTGGCCAATGTAGGCCATATCTTTATAATGTGTTTGGCTTATGGACAAATAATAAATGATTGGATAAAAGACTACTTCGCCCCAACCACCACGTTCACATTTGAAAGTGATAAATTAATTTCGTAATATTAATGAAACAGAAACAAAATATACATGTTATTCGTGTGTAAAACTATGATTAAAAATATCTAGAGAAAGCGAAAATAAACAGAAACATTAAACAAAAATTAATGAATGTTCTACACAAGACTGAAATACCGCCCTCTGATTGGTGGAGAGTTCGTTTATTATATTTATTGCTGGCATATGTTACCGTCCGACGTCGTCAAGTGACATATTTGAAAAAATGATAACATTGGGAGGAGTGTGGGGGGGGGGGGGGGGGGGGGGAGTCAAAGTGCATACTACCTATAAAATCGTATTTATCGAGGCTAGTGATCATTATCTGAATGTATACCCACAACCTCGTCATGAAAAGGTTGAGGTTACTCCATCACAGTTCAAACGATGAACTTGTTCATGATTTGAACTGAGATGGAGTAACCTTGACCTTTATTTAAGTTATTGATTGTTTGTTGTTCTGTGACATCGTGGGGTACCCAAGGGGTTTATTTACTAAATCTGTTGTCATCAAAGTTGTCTTGTTCATTCAAGTTGCCTTGTTCATTTCGTCATTTCGTGATGTGGGTTTGTGGCTATGGATATATGTCTTATTGGAACCTGTACGTCGCTGTGATGAATTGACGGTATCATGGTCTGAGGTTTGTAGTTCGGAGACTATGCTCGTATACTTCGCGTGTCGGTTGAACATAAATTCCGAGCCGCAAGCCTCAGGCCATATTACCGTCAAATCATCACAACAGTTTATAATGTAATCTAATGATGCTCACTAAAATGCATCCACCAGCGCATACACCAGCGCCGACGCCGACACGGGGAATTACCGACTAGAAAATTCTTTTTCTTCTTTCTCTCCGAATAATATTTATATCCCAACCATATTTGGTCCAATTGTGTATATATATATGCACAATACATGATTACTCGAAAAAAGAATTTTAATGAATTATTTAGATCCGACATTCCACTCTCAACTCACTAAATTGTTCTCAGGAATTCGGATCGGATTGTGCTATTTATTCGATATTGTTGTAAAGTGGATAAACATCATAAATTCAGATCACTTTCTGAAATTGAACAATATTCTGAGCTTGCCAAAAGCTAGTCCACTTCAGACGTGTTGTCAGTTGAAAGGTATTCCAATGAATGACCACAAAGGAGGCTGTCCATAAATTAGTGTATCACGGGAGATGATATTTCCCGGCTGTACAGTTGCTTAACCCTTTACCCAACGTAACGGCCAAAACCGGCCAGCGCTATTATCAAAAATCGCCAAATGATTTTCAAAATATTTTCATTTTTTGTCTCAAAAACATAGGTTATGACCCCTCGTTGGAACGAGCTCGTCGTTTTTGAGACAAAAATGAAAGAAAAAATGAAAAAAATTAGTTATTAAAGTATTTTTTTTTGCAAGTGACGTCTGCTTTTCATGTTAGGTAAAGGGTTAAGAGATATATATCTACAGACTTGGTACTACACTCCCCAGCCCTGACTTTTTGAGCTATACACATTTCAATCAAACAAACGGGGGGTCATAATAATGTCCCCGAGAAGATTGGATTATGTGTTTTCTTGTCTGTATTTGTGAGATGGAGTAACCTCAACCTTTGTTTAAGTTATTGGTTGTTTGTTGTTCAGTGTCGTCGTGGGGGAACCCAAGGGGTTTATTTACTAAATTTGTTGTCAAATTTGCCTTTTTATTAATTCAAGTTGCCTTGTTCATTTCGTCATTTCATGATGTGGGTTTGCGGCTATGGATAGGTCTTATTGGAACATATACGTCGCTGTGATGAACTGACGGTAAAATGTTCTGAGGTTTGTGGCTCGAAGCGTATGCTCGTATGCTTCACGTCATGGTTAAACATAAACTCCGAGCAGCAAGCCTCAGGCCTTGCTACCGTCATTTCATCAGAATAACTTCTTATGGTGGTCACTAAAATGTATACCCTACCGCCGACGCCGATACAGGGAAATTACCGCCCCAGAATTCTTGTTTTCCTTCTCTCCGAATAATGTCTGTATCCCAACCATAGTTGGCCCAAATGTGTATTAAAAATGCACAACACACGAGTGCTCGAAAAACAATTTTAATGAATTATTGCTATCCAATTTTCCACTCAAAACTAACTAAAAAATGTTCTCAAGAATTCTGATCTTATTGTGCTCTAAGGTGAATAAAATCATAAATACAGACTATTTTATGAAGTTGAACAATATTCTGAGCATGCCGAATGCTAGTCCACTTGAGACGTGTTGTCAGTTGAAACGTACCCCAATGGATGACCACAATGGAAATTGCCCATAAGTACGTGTATCACTTAAGAAAATATGTTCCGACTGTGCAGTAACCCACCAAATATGTATCTACAGACTTTAGGATCATCTTTCGTCCTCAATTCTCCACATCTGCCTTTCTGAGCTATTTACATTTCAATCAAACAGACGGAAGATCGTAATAATGTCCCAGAGAGGAGGGCATGATATTATCTACAAACAAGGGGGGGACAAGATCTTGTTTGCATTTGTGTCAGTGGTAAGAGGACGCTCCTCCTCTGGGTAGAGGAGTCTAATGAGGTCGTGGGGAGGGGTGAAGGAGGTAAGGGTGAGGACATATTTTTAAAAAAAAGTTTTTTAATAATTTCAATTGCTACAACGTAATCCCCGTAACAATTGAAATGAGTTGGCAACTAATTTTAATTCCTATGGCGTAGTCCCCGTAACAATTGAATGACGGATGATCATTTAACCCTTTACCTAACATGAAAAGCAGACGACACTTGCCAAAAAAACTCTTGAATAACTAATTTTTTTCATTTTTTGTCTCAAAAACATAGGTTATGACCCCTTGTTGGAACGAGCTCGACGAGCTCGTTCCAACCAGGGGTCATAACCTATGTTTTTGAGACAAAAAATGAAAATATTTTGAAAATTAATTGGCGATTTTTGAGAATAGCGGTGGCCGGTTTTAAAATAAATTTTAAATAGAATTTAATGGGCGAAACAAGCGGGTCTTAAATAATCAGTATCTATCAAATGGATAACGCGTTTTAAAACATGAATGAGAAAACAAAAGCCGTGTTCCCGCCATTGAAGTTTCACTGATGTTTAAATGTATGAAATCAAAGGGGGTAGGTGATCCATTGTTCAAAAACACAATAGGTCCCCCAGTTACGCGCCCTGACCCTATCCAATGTTGCTTTGTCGAACCATGCCATATACATGTATTTCGTTCAAACCGACACGCGATTTTGTTTTTGAAGACATTTTGAAATGTTTCTGTAAATAAATTTGAACACTTTGAGATTAATTATAGATTTTTTAACTAAAATTTTTGAAGACCAACAGCTTTTCATTTGTTGGTATTTATAAATTTTGCGCCATTTAAATTTAAATGCTTTAAAAAAGTTTTTAAATGAACATACGTCATAAATTTTTGTAAATATTACACCATTTATAATTAATTTTCTATTTGATAGATTCTTTAACGAAAATTATCGAAGACCAACTTGTTACGCCATTTATGTTTACTTTAAAATTAATAATTAATTATTCGTTTGATAGATTCGAAAATTATTGAAGACCAAAATCTTTTCAATTGTTGGTATTTAGAAATGTTATGCCATCTAAATATTTTAAAATTCGTTTTCCATTTGATTAATATTTTAACGAAAATTGTTGAAGACCAGCTTGTTACACCATTTAAATTTGATTTAAAATTTCATTTAAATGATCATACGTCATTCAGTTGTTAGGGAGACTACAGTTAAAAGTAAGAAGTCCTGCCATCAAATGCGCACAAATAGCACGTCGATCTGCGCGTTAATCTACGCGTTATGGCCATAGTAAGGCTATCAAATTCTGTACATATGGCCTGTGCACAAGCAATGTTTCAGCCAATGGACCTCCGGGTGAGCCGGAGGTCCATTGGCAGAAGCATTACCTGTGTTTGCTATGAGTAACCAGGAGAACCTGTCGTGCCTTGGATGCCATTCGATATGGCAATTGCGCGCAATTCCTATGCGCAACTAAGCCTTGATAAGCACACAGTTCGTGACAGGACTTCTAATTTTAACTGTATGTCATAGCATTTGAAATTAGTTGCTAGCTCCTTTAAACTGTTAGGGGGATTACGTCATAGCAATTAACATTATTTAAAAAAATATTAAGTTTTCAAAAATGTACCGTTACCTTCTTCACCCCTCCCAATGACCTCCTTTGCCTCCGCTATCCGGAGGAAGAGCGTCCTCCTCCGAGCCTCTTCATATCAATCAGATGCGTTTGGTGTATCTCTTACTATTTGTGTCTGTTCTGGTGGGGTGCCTGTCTGGTTTTCGAAAGCAGATGCCCAGAGTTTTGGTGATAAACAGTGAAGCTGTTGCTATACTCGTTATTTCATTAAATTAATTTCTCAGTTCCTGATGAATCATTCCTGATCCGAATTCCATTTATTTTGTGGTGTTGTCTTCTTTTTTCGGCAGTTCATCTTTCACAAGAGTCACAAGAGAGTGGAGACCAGTCTCAAAGATGACGAGAAAAGATTTCAGAAGTTTTTTTATGTCGTGATTGACAAGTGTCGTCAACAGGTCTTTCGTGGAAGGTATGTGAAAATTGCGGATAGTCTTCTAAGTTTCACATTAGTAGATTCTTCACCACAAACGGTTGGATATATGTAGGGGCCTTCCATATCAGTCGTGATCAGTTTATTGTCGTTTGCCTGCAATAATTGGTTACCAAAGTTTGGTTTTTCCCTCGTTTTCATAATAACATTTTGTATGAAAGGGATATATTCACTATCAGAACTCTGGTTTTCATATCCTTCTCGTTATTTGATTTTAGACGGTATTATTTTTAATAATAATAATAATAATAATAATAATAATAATAATAATAATAATGGATGTGTTGTAGCTTTCCAGGAATAGATGTTTTAGAGCCAATCAGAAGAGAGTTGCAGTAGTCGAGACGACTGGTAACAAAGGCGTTGACAATCTGTATATTAAATTCCGAAAAAAAATTATCATCAAGCTGATTTTTTCAACAAGGCTCTCTACCTGAATGTTCCAAGTACCAGAAGTCTGGAAGTGTAGACCAAAGTGTTCATGGATGTCAGCCTCTTCCATTAAATGATATAACAGGTATGTAGTGGGTTTGGGATTTCGGTTTCTCAGAGAGAAACATAGCATAACTGTTTTTAGCGGATTGCTGTTAACTTGCCATTTACTAGCTCATTCACCAATACTCAATACTCTTCGTTCAAAATTTTTTCAGCCAAGTTTGCATCCTCAGTATTTAAAAACAACGAAAGTGTTCATGTTAATATAAAGGGTAAAGCAACTTCATTATGATCTGGTTTTATACCATGATTACCTATTCCACTATATATAAAAAGCCCATGACATAAATATTAGCTTTACACACCAACCGTGGTGAACACACCAGCGATGGGATTTCAATAGTTAAATTTTACACCTACAGTAGAACTACATTAAAGTTGACCTTTGGTGGCGGCGACCTGAATGCAAACTTGTCCATATTTACCGCACGTCGCCTCGCGAAGAGTGAATGAAACCGGCAGGCATTTATTTCGTTTTTAAATGGGGTTACCTCATAAGATGCCAAAAATAACAAAGATGCATTCTCTCATGTTAATAAAGCACCCATATCTCGAAATAGTATGTTATTATGTCATTAAAAAGAAAAAAGGTTCCGTTTCTTTTCCCTTTCGTTTCGGCGATAAAATTGACAGCGGAAGTACCGCCCACCGATTCACACACGTAAACAAAAACAGATTCGCGCGCATGTACGTCTGCTGTTCAGTAAAGTGACGGCCATGGTATAAATAAAATATACCCAAAGTAGTTTGGTGTGCCAAATGTTCACCACTCGTGGTGAAGTGCTGTTAACCGCGCGCCGAAGGCACGCGGTTCACACCACTTCAATACTCGTGGTGAACATTTGGTACACCAAGCTACTATGGGTATGTTCAATACATCCACTAATAATATAATAGTAATGCCACTTTGGCCGGCTGCTGATATGTCGCGGTTCTCTGGTGAGAACGCATTGATTAACCCTATGTACCTAAATGTCTCTCTATCTCCACTTCTCCTCTCTTCTCTCAATACCCGGAAAACGAACTGCTTAATGACATGCGGTACCACATTTAATAGCATGCGGTACCACATTCTTTCCAATCTCTCCGATAAGAATACTAACCCTCTAACCACATATACTTCGTCCTCCCATTCCACTATCCCATTATACCCCCAACGAATCTTATTCTGTGAGACTGGTGGTTTGGACATTCTAATAGAAAGTGTTCCAGGGTCTCCATCACCCTTAAATTACATATTTGGCACTCCGTTTCACAGTCCCTTACGAATTTTCCTCTAAGCTCCGGCGACCGAGATCTCGGCTTGACCAGCAGTGACTTCCTGCAAAGGTGCCAACACGTTACTCTTCAAAACCGGACTTTTCTTTATCACACAGACCACCCAAAGTCCTCTTTGCTTTGGCCCCTCTCTCTAATTCTGGTTACAATCCTCCATGACTCTTTCTCTGACAATTGTTTTACTCTGGGTTGTTCCCACTTCTAACTCTGATATCTCCATTGAATAGTTCTCTAGTAACTCCCTAACTTGGTCCATACACCCTGTTTTTGTACCTGAATTCCAAATATTCTGGAACATTAGTTTACACTATCGGCTCTCTGGGAGGTTTACCAAATAGTTAAGGTAACAGAGTTTCTTTAACCCTTTACCTAACGTGAAAAGCAGACGACACTTGCAAAAAAAATTCTTGAATAACTAATTTTTTTTTGTCTCAAAAACATAGGTTATGACCCCTCGTTGGAACGAGCTCGACGAGCTCGTTCCAACGAGGGGTCATAATCTATGTTTTTGAGACAAAAAATGAAAAAAAAATAGTGAAAATTAATTGCGGATTTTTGAGAATAGCGCTGGCCGGTTTTGGCCGTTACGTTGGGTAAAGGGTTAAGTCTATCCTGCACTTGATTCTCATTCACCCAAGCTCAACCCTGATTGCTTCTTGCATTATTCGTCTCTGAGATCTACTGGCCTGCATCGTTCCGCGGGGATTTCAGGTTCTTGACAATCGTTTGGTTTAGATGTATCCATACATGAGTTGAGATGATCCGGATGCATTGTTATGATGGACAAGGCATACTAGGTTTAAACCCAGAGGATGGGAAATATTCAGTTGTGGTTTAAAAGATATACATATTATCGGGATCGTATTGACAATCGCGAGTAATGGTTATTAATACATAGACAAACCATTCATAAACCCACCAGTAACTATCAGAGATTGCAAGAAGGTAGTCAATCAGAATCTCCTTTACCAACAACCCCAAGATGTAAAACACAAAGAGATAAGAAAGTATAGTGGGGTGTAGAAACACTAAAGTCAATACCGAAGTATAAACTGAGGAGACGTAAAATTTCTGACAACTTGGAGGTCTACTGAAAGATTTATTAACTGAGCTGTATTACAATATGAAACATGCTACTGGCTATGGTGGTGTGCAAAAATTGTACAAAGCAGCTCACCATAAAGATAAATCTATTAACCTGATCAAGTAAAAGATTGGTTAAAGGAAGAAAGGCCATATACTTTACATAAACCTATCCTTGGAAAAGGTTCAAGGCATAAAACTATAGTGGGTGGTTTTGCTCATCGAATTGATTCAGCTGATTTACAAAGTATACATTCATATAATGACCATTGTTTTATTTAGTTTACGTCATTGATATATATTCCAAGTATGTGTGGGGTTTACCTATCCATATGAAAACAAGATATTAACAACATTTTTCGAACACTTTTGCAAAGTCCTGGACGTAAACCATCATCATTACAATGCAATAAAGATTCTGAATTTAAATATGAGTAAGTAGAGGAATTCTAGAGAGAAAATCCTGAAACAAAAACAAGTATTGTGGGACATTTTCAACGTCCATTGAAAACACAAATGTGGAAATACATCAAAGGACATTGGTCTGCTACAAAATGTATTTGATGGTTACAATCACAGTTTCCATCGCTGTATTCAACGAACTCCTGCTTCTGTATCTGTAGAACATGAAGTAGAAGTCTCCGAACGTTTGTACGCGAAAAAATCCCAAACGATCCAGTATGCATTAATAAAACCATACACACTTGTGAGAAAGGGTATATACTTTTTTTTTGCACTGGACAAAAGAGTTATTGAAACTTATTTATGTTAAGCGCACAATACCACTCGCTTATAAAATTGAAGATATGACTGGTAAAAGTATCTAGGGTACATTGTCTTCACAAGAAGTCAAAGAAGCAATTTAAAATTTGTGGGATTCGTGTTACAAACAATCATGTTGCTTATTTCACACAAATTATTGCCATTTGCGATATTATAATTACTGTAATTGCCCATCTTAATTTACAAAGTCCTAATGAAGGATTGTGGTTGGTATTATTGAGCAGTTGTTAGGATATATTTTACCAAATCCAGGCTTAAAATATTTGAAACAACACAACAAAAATGAATTCGTTTGACGTAACACTTCTGAGTGACAGTTCCACGTATATGTTTCCAAACAACACACAATGTCGATTCCAAACAGAATTATCCAATCCCATTCATCGTGATAAAGTACAAGGGAAAGTAGGCTTGGTTGAAGTAGTTTTACCTTCTGAGGCAAAACCTATAACAGATAAAGAATCAAGATGTAAAATCATTGTCGCAAATGCCAAAACGTCGTATCAATAAATCAAATTGACGCATACAGTACGTGGAGAGTGTATGATGACTAAATCACCCGCAGAGTGGGGATTCCACCCAAGCAATAATTGCACATTTGTTGCAAAGCATAACCAGCACAAGCAAAGTTTCAGCCAATGGACCTCAGGGTTAAACCCGGAGGTCCATTGGCTGAAACATTGCTTTTGTTTTTGTCGATATGTACAGAATTTCAAAGTTATAGCTTGGGTGACAACACCACTCCGCGGGTGATTTAGTTACAATCCACTCTCCACGTACTGTACATTTCACAAGAGCGTCGCAGCTGTTGAATACAGTATTTTAGCAGGCGCACATACGAACCATGGACATTTCATTGAAAAAATTGAATCAGAAATACAAAAAAGTTGGTGATATATTTAAAATGCGTGATGTGTTAAATAATAGGGAATGGCATTGGAAAAGTTAGTACTGAATGGTAACAAAGGTTATTACAAAAACTGTCCTGTAAGAATATTTTCCAGTAATTTTCCCCAACACATCATGAGCTGCATCTAAATATAAAGAGGATTTGAATGTTCATTTCCAACTGCTGTTTATTTATTCTGACATTACAGACTATACATTTGTAGGTGACACTGAAGCACCCATTTTACGTGTAATACCCTTTGAAATACGAAAAGAGTGTCAACACACAAAAACATTGATACTATTCAATACGTACCAGCAATTAAAGCTTACTTGATCAGATTTGTATCAATATAAATGGGAAAACTGACAAACCCACATTATAAATTTTAAACTACCTTAAGACATATCACTCACTTATGGAACAGAACTATTGAAATCAGCGTGTGGATCCGCATTAGTTACAAAAAGGCAGAAACAAGAACCAAAACGTCAGTCCTTGACTAGTTCTCGTGGAGGTAAGTCGGAACAAAATCAAGCCTCTTCAAAACGAATTTCAAGAACAGTTGATATACTTGATTGATTTATGTATATATTATTGGTGTTTAACGACACTTTCAACAGCCATGGTCACCTCGTGTCGGACAGTTTTTCGAGTGGATGAAGCCAGAGTACCTGGAGAGAACCACCGAGCAACGGCGAGCAACATCCAGTCTCCCCAACGTACTAACTCCACAAAAGCAGGGTTAGCATTGGTTGAAGACAAGTGCAGCATCGATGTGCACTACGCTTCAGTACACATCGGTACAGTGCTTGCTCGCGGGCAGTCGGGATGAAGTTTCTTGCCCAAGGACACAACACGGTTGCCGCAGGTGGAATTCGAACTTTGGACCTCTCGGCTTGCAGTCTGCATCTCTACCTAATGAGCCACCGCGCTGCCTAATATATACTTGATTAAACACCATGATGTTACACAGATGATGCGAACATTTTGGGAGTAGTCTTGATATAGATAATCACCAACACCAAGTGGTATAGACAGTGTTGGGAGAATTGAACATTTTCCAGTTGCATCTTTTATTAAGCAATTCTTCAAAAACAGAAGTTTTCGTTTCAAGACAAACAATCAAGTATAATCACATGGTACACTAGCTTCATTTGCATATTTACAGAAATATTACTTATATTTCTTTCTTGACACAATATATAAAAATTAAAAATTTCAGGTCTCAATTCATACACACTAGAAAAATACAGAACTATCAGTATAGTTTCTGTAAAGAATGGATTGCGCAAGAATGAGAATAACTGCCTCGACGAAACTGCTCTTTGAAAGTGAGATTATCAAATATTTAAATTATAAAATAATCTTTTAGAAGGTTTCGGCATATCTTATTTATGATATAGAATGCAAGGGTATTACGAGTGTAACCTAAACTTGGAATAAAAAGAAATTCCACGCGATGATTTTCACCGAATTGTTTCTGTTTATATTCCCCTAAAGCTAAAACATGTGTCTCTTTGAGGCTTCTGGAGAAAACAGACAACAGGTAGTTTTGCTACAGAACTTGTTCTTTGAAAACAATCTCAGCTTTCTTTTTCACGATGTTGATGTTTTTTATGATACACCTCATACCATGAAATATTATATCTCACGTGACTTCCTTGCATTCTGATTGGCTGAAAGATGATACCCTATTTCGTGTAGTTTGCATCCACAGAACTGACCAGGCACTACACCCAGGCACTACACGTTTTCTATTTTTAGCACACTACTATATCAATTTTCTTTTCATACTGGGCGAATAAAACTGATCAGGCTAAATTTAAAAATCGATTCACAGAGGTACAACATCCACAAAAAGACCCGGAAAGAAATCTTTGTGGAAAAATGTATCGCTTTTCCATTGTTGAAGTCACATTTTTCGAGGCGTTCATTTTATTCCTTGAGAAGATGATCCATATCTCGTTTCGAAGAAAATGATCCATACTTAGGTCCAACTTTCATGAGAACGCGTCCGGATATGAAAAATCGTTTGTTTCGCTGCTCATATTATTTCGCTATTTAATTGTATGTTTTGGGCAGTAAACGAATAAATAATGGAATTCAATTGAATCTTCGGAGCTTTGTATCCCGTACTGACCCATTCGGTAATGTATATATGTGACAAATGTGTGGAAATTATCAAACTGCGTTGTCAAATTTCAAAAATTTTAGCTTTCATTCGCGAGTTGCGCAATTCTAGAATACACAGTTCCGTTTGGGGGAAATGTTTTGTTTACCCTTGCCGACCGATTCGAAATCTGTCTTCTGCTCATTTCAATAATCCAAGTTAGCCGTGTTTTGGAAGAAGAAAATGTTTTTTAAAAACTACATGGTATTTTTCTCTATATAACGCTGGTTGGTAGGGCAGCTACCTTGGTAATAGATTAACAAATCGGACAGATGTTTTTCTTGATGGGTGTTCAATATAATATAAGGATTAGTGCATGTCTTGTCGTTGACTACGCCCATATAGTGCCCAGTGAGGTGGTGTAGTTCCCTCCGCTTCGCGGCGGGAACTACACGACCTCACTGGGCACTATATGGGCGTAGTCAAATCCAAGCCATGCACTATTCCTTAAATGGGGAACGAGGTCATCCAGCGGTGATCACAATAGAGTTTAGGTCGACAAAATGACAGTTAGATACTAACCGACATAATCTGCATTCTCTCCTTGGGCAAGACACTTAATTCTGATTGCACAAGTTGGAGTACAGTAGTGCCAAATACTATTGCCCGTGTATCATGTTCGTTGTCCTGGTGGTCCGTGACAGCCATGTTGTGACGGCATTGGCATGGTGTTACACATTGTTAGGGCCCATGTTTCTGGCCCACATTTTGTATGACCGAGGGCGCCATCTTGGATTATATGGTGCCACGTTGTTACTATAAGACTAATATAGTGTGTGTGTGTCAGAGAATATCTCTTCATCGGAAACAACCCAACAACGACCGTTAATACCAAATGAATCCTAAAACTGTTTATAAGACTCGGACTCTACAGCTCACTAACCCGACACAAACAGGTTTATGCGTACCATCGGCGTGTTGTACGCTAACACTGAGCGACCGTGCGCCCAGTTGGGGAAGTGGGATTAAGTGTCTTGCCCAAGCACACATGCATATAACGCGGGTCAGACACGAACCCACAACCTTTATGAAGCCCAGTGCTCTAACCAATAAGCCACCGCGCCCCAGAACCATGCAAGCTATGGTATATGTGTTAGGAGCCAGAAGTCATGTGGGTTTTGGTCTGAATGCTAGGAGCCAAGAAGGCTACGGGTTGTTGTAGAAGCAAGGAGCTACGAAACGTATAGCCCAGTAGTGTGTAGACTAATGTGGACCTTTGTAGACCAATAGATCCACACTGACTGCCGTGGACCCACGAGTACTAATGTGGACCTTTGTGGACTAACATGGACATTTGTGGTATGATGTGGACTTACGTTGGCCTTTGTGTTTTAATGTGTACTTTTGTGGACTGATGTGGGCCTTTGTGCCATATTGCGAACACCACGTCGATGGCATATTTTACCTTCAACCAATGCCAGACCTGCTTGCTGAGATAGTAAGTTAGAGAATCAGAAAGTTACACGTAGCTGTTCGGTATTTCTCTCAGGATACTCAGGCTTTCTCAACCTGTCAAACTCCTAGGCCCAATATGATCCTTATTTTTTGAAGTGCCCTTGAACCCAATTTTTGTTTGTTTGTTGGTATTCAGTAACATTTTCAAGGCAGGTTCGTATCATGTCAGCTACTTTATTGGACAGGGATGTCGGAGTACCTGGACAAAACCACCGAGGAATGGCGTGTGAATGTCGGACTCTCCGACTTTCTAACCCAGCACAAGGATCGAACCGTCGACCCTTCAATCTCAAGTCCAATGCACTGAGCACCGAGGCACCATGCTCCCATAAAAATAATTATATACATATCATACCAGGGAAATATTAATGTGATCGAATTGTCGTAAACACCGTTGAACAATGATTATTGTAAAATGCCAGATCGGTAGTAGTTTTCAGATTCATTTTTCACTTATGATGCAACAGAATAACTCATTTCCCTATCGGGCGTTTCGTTCGCCAAAATACATACCTCTTTAGTTTTCAATTTTGGCGTTTGTTGAACCCAAGAGTTTGATACTTTTTTAGTTTATCTATTTTCGATGCAATGTATTCTCCATTTCTAATTTTTCATACATATTCCACTTTTATACCGTTCTGACTCGAGCATAAACCATAATGGAAAAAAAAACACCTACTAACTTCTCCGACTTCAGTTTCAAAGTCCCCTACTTGTGAATATGCCTAATCCCCGACTTCGATGACATGCTGGCCCATATAAATTGCTACAACGAGAAAAAAACCCTTACCCAATGCTTATGATATCAAAGTTTGATATTTTTAATTACTTTTTGTAAATGTTTAAAAACATTTAAACCAAACTATAACTTTTGATCCCGAAGTGGAACAGGCTCGAGCTCGTTCAAATGAGAGGTCACATGATACAGTCTTGATGAAATTGTTTTATATTATTTATCTACAATTTATAAATTACGGGGACTCATGCAGTCGATTTGTTAGGCAGAGGGTTATTGCATCTTTGTTATGGGATTGACTGCGTCACCTAACTTTGTGTCAACTTTGCGTCCAAATTCTCCTGCAGGTTTGACCTCTCAAATATACGTTCACCAACAAACGTTTGCCCTCTTGTTACATCATTCCACGCCCGGGCTTATTCCCGGGTCAGTTCTGTAAGTTGTTCGTAAAACTTTTTGTGCATTATTCCCTACTGGGACACTGGAACAAGATCAATGTCAGATACGTCCTACGACAAAGAGTTTCCAAAGAAAAACTGATTTACTCATGGGTGTAGTTCCTGCTACTTGGAAAGCTTGAACATGTTCGTCATAAAAAAACGATGACGTTTCTTTAAACAAAATTTAGTACAACTTCCACAGATTTTAATAATGATTGACAAAACAGTATTTTGCCGCTACAGTGTGTGGGATAACCACTGTAGCGGCAACTTCGTGGCCTCATCCTATCAGAATACCATTAGCAATGGCAGAAACTCCTTCTTTTTTGGTTGAAGTAATCACAAAAGGATGATATTTTCGCATCAACTGAAAACAATAACACTGAAACGCAGCAATTTACTTTGGAAAGAAGTTCCTGAGTCCATGATTACATGATGACCCTGTTACACATGTGTCCACTATTTTAACAATGCGACCGTCAAACGTTTGTTTTAAGCTTATTTGTTGATTGTCAAGCAAATAGTGCAACTTATATTAACGTATCTTCTTGGATCAATGGCACAAGTGTGTGGGATAACCACTGTAGCGGCAACTTCGTGGCCACACTCCTCTCGAATGCTACGAAGGGATCTTCAGTCTGGGAGTGTGTCTTTCTTCCGTCAAGTTCTTTCCGGTCAAGTTTTTGAGGAGGTGAGTTTTTGTTCAGTTTCCCAATATTCATTGGTGCAAACTATCTATTATTAAAATAATGGATACCAACAATGTTTAACCCTTTACTCAACGCAGGTGATATCGAAATTTATTATTTTAAACATCATTTTTTAAACTTTTCCAAATTTTTTAACAAAACCATATCATGTGAACCCCCCTCTTTGGAACGGGCTCGTCAACAATTCCATTATCCCACCCCGCAGGCCACATCTCTCACAAAATCTTTTTCAAATTTCATATGTAGTTTTGTTGTGATGTCAAGATAAGAGCTTTCAAAGGTTTCTGAATTTTGTTGAAAAACATAGCCGGCAGTGGCGATCTTGGATTTGGCATATCCATTGTCAACAATTCCATTAGCAGACCCTACAGGCCGCACCTCTCACCCGATTTTTTCAAATTTTATATGTAACTTTAGTTTGATGTCCAGATGGGAGGTATCAAATTTTCATGCATTCGTTGAAAAAGATTGCCGCCACCAGCCATCTTGGATTTTTTTTTCTAGCTTTGGTGTGATGTCTTTTCTGTAGAAATTTCTGGATCTTTCTATTTAGTTAAGTCCCTTCTTGGACAAGGTGAGCTGCAGTGTCATTGACACTTTAGTTACATTATCTTAAATTTTTACTTCTAGTCAGCGAGATTTAATGGTACCAGTCATCGATGAACGTTCTTCAAAGACAAAATAGTATCCGAATAAAACAGAAAATGAAGGAGAATTTAATAAGTCACTGACACAAAATAATATGGACAAACTACCTATTAATGGGTCAAATAATAGACGACTCATAAAACAAAAATAAGAGAAATTATTGGAAAAACAATGTTTTCCAAACTTAACTAGCGCACTCCCCATCAACAAACAAACAAAATTTGCAAAATGATTAAAAACATTAAGAGAAAGAAACAAAAGCACACGTACAACACCTTGAAGATAATAACAACATTATAACATCCAAAAATAACTAAAAAAACTGCCTTAAAGATTTTTACTTTAAAATAATACCCCTCCCCCCCCCCCCCCTCCCCAAAAAAAAAAATAAAAATAAAAAAAACAAAACCAATAGGAAAAGGAAGACATCAGATTTGTTTTAGATAATCTGGAGGATTAAAATGAGCCTTTTCGTATGGAAGGACCAATTAATTATTTACAAAAAGCAAATAATACTTCCTCCAGTCTCAATGGAATACACTACCAACTTTTAAAACATCCGCCGCACACATAACTTGAACTTGTCAATTAATAATGAAAAATTGGCGGACTGGACAGTTTACACTTTCCAGGCAAACAGCAACAATAATTCCCATTGTAAAGCCTGATAAACCACTATAATCCAAGTAATTACAGACCAATTGCATTAACAAGCTGTCTGTGGAAAGCCATGAAAATGATGTGAACGTTCGACTTGTCTGGTTTCTGGAATCGAAGAATCTGCTGGCGAATGTTCGGTGTGCTTTTAGAAACCAGAGAAGTAAAATGGATCAATTGTTTGACTTGAAACATTCATTATGAATACCTTTGCTGGGAAAGAACATGTGGTCGCCATCGTTTTCGATCTGGAAAAGCCATTTCACACAACGTAGAAGTACAGCAATTTAAGAGACCTCTTCAGCATACGGGTGAAGGAAGGTGTTCGCCTTTTATTGAAAGGACCATTAATTTCAAGTTCGTGACAGATCTACAGCATCTGGTCCTCACGAGCAAGAATTTTGGATTCTTCTGGGAAGTATTTTATCTGTTATTCTTTTCACAGTAAAAATCAATGCCATAATTGAAGCAATTGAGAATATGGTCGATTCTGGCTTTTATGTCAATTCAATTTTTTGCAAGTGGCACAATAGTGATTTCTAATCAAGTCTTGGCTGCCTGTCAAGGCATCCAAGACTTGAGTAGAAACCAACGCCTAGGTAGGAAGTCTATTGTCAGCAGGACATCCTCATTATGGCTTGTTAAGAGCAACTGTTCCGAGGTTGTAGAAGTTTGAAATAGGCCTTAGGCCATTTAGGCCTTTAAGGGCTAACTCTTAACGACCTAATTCCCACTTCAATCACTTTGTTGAGATAGGACTCCATAAACGCTGAAATGGGAGTACAATTACCGGGTTTGCTGTTTGACAATAAATTGAATTTCATTTCTCATATTGAACAACTAAGATTAGATATAAACAGGTCTTAAGGAAGTTGATAGAACCGATTGGAGTGTCGACCACATGATCATGTATAGTTTAATGTATGATTGTAAAATTGTTGTAGAACTACTTATTGTTGTAAAAAAAAATTCTTATTGTGAAATTGTAAAGTTACTTGTAAAAACTTATTGAAAATCCTTTTTGACTGATTGTAAAACCATTTTATTTGATTGTAAAACCATTTTATTTGATTGTAAAACCATTTTCCCTTTGTAAAAATTACTTGTAGAATTGTAAATCTGATTACAAATCCATTTTGCCTAAAGTAAAACCAATTAATAACTTGTAAAACTGATTTTATGCGAAAATAAAATTTAATAGAGAGAAAATTCAGAGTTGTTCATTCCTTTTAGCTTCCACTTCCAAACTATCATCAGGCAACTCTATGAACAACGAGGAAAAAAACAGAATTCTTTACCTCGAGAGTTATAAAGAAAAAATCACCATTGAATTGCAACTGCACCAGCTCAGAGAGAATGCTGTAGTTATAATTTCAAGGGTAATTATACCGTGTGGCTATTACGACGGAAATGTTTGTTTGTCTATCTCACTATTTCTTTTGTCCTAACATATCCGTCCCCTCTTTCACTGGAGTTCCAGAGGGATTGTACTTCTTCCCGTCTTGGTTGGCCTGTAATGAGATTAAAGAAAACAAGGGGTGCCTTGTGTAGGCGTAGAGGTAGGGGGTGGGGCGGTAGTAACGTGTGCAGTGTGATAAAAGTTTCTCTTTTTAAGATTATGGTTGGTCCTGAAAAGGGCGGTTTTGTTATTGTGCATTTCAGTCTTCACAACAGGTCGACTTCAGTCAGAGCAAAAGATACCCGACAAAATGGACACCTGGGTGTTAGCTGTGCCTGTATGGTTGCCACGCATACCTTACATAGGTTATGCGTGCAATGAAGTTGCAGAAATGCCGAAATACTTCGGTATTCACAACAAACATCGCAGGTTTTATGGCCTTCAATGGTGTCTCCTGCCAAAACCGCTCTTAAAAAGTCTTCTGTGCTCTTGGTCATTTGGTTAGTGTGTCTTCTGGGGACTGTCAAAAGGTCTCTTCGTATGTCTGGGTTTATGTCCAGGCCAACGTATTTAGCCTTCAGCTGGGCAATCAATTCCACACTCGAACTGCTCTCTGTTGCAGGCCGATACCATGTGTGTTGGCCTAGTTGAAAGAAGATCTCTGGAAGCTGGTTTGGTGGCGTGGGACTTTGTAAACAAAATATCTGATCCATATCTGAATCGGAGCTACTCTCATCGTCACTAATAACTATAACTGCATTTGAAGACATTTCTATTCTATGAAGAAGAAAAATACACCGGACCTCCTCTATACACATATTTTAACAATCTGTTCCAAACTTCATCATTAAATCAAAGATTCTCTCTTTCTTAATCACCTTTATCTATGCACAGACAAAGACCAGGTGTTCTCTAGCTCTATTCCTTTATGACATGTCTAAACAAAGAGGACTTTCATCATAAAGCATTTTTGTATGTACATAGCATCAGATGTGCCACTTTATCGTAATTACATAACTGTCTAAACAAACCAGGTAGTCTGTATGTCTGAAGCAGTTTTGTATGCCGTTGCGTGTACATGTCCTTGACAACATTTACCTTAAAGATATTTACCAAGAAATAAAGTTATGGGAGGGGCAGGGAGGGGATAGGGGATGGTGGCACTCTTTTGTTAGTACTCATAAGGACACCTCAGTGCTGAAGTCCCCCAGCTTTTTGCTAGCCTTTGGAAGGAGGGAGGAACAGCCCAGGGCTTTGTTGGGGAGGAACTGGGCTTTTGGAAGGGAGAGCCCAAATACAGGGAAAGCCAAAACAATGTGGGGATAGCCTAAATAGGTTATACATAGCCTGGGTCCTAATGGGCTTGGGGAGGGATAGCCTAAAAAGATAGGGTACATAAGGGCGGGTAGGGTGAGGGGGCGCCTAAAATAACCTAGGCCTAGTGTGGAGAGGGGAGAGGGAGAGGGGATCCCTAACGGATGTGGGCACTGAGGTCAAAGACCTCGGGGTCGGGGTCTGACCTCGAGGTCCTGGTAAAAAGGCCAGATCTCTGCATCCTATACTACTCGAGTATTAACGGTTTTGCTCACGTAAAGTATTTAACACACGTCGAACAGGAAAGAGTCTCATAAGATACTAACAGGTCCTCTACCCCACACACGTGACACACAATCCTACCCTCCTCACATACATTTTAACACTCTCCGTTGCACGTATCAAGGCCCGAATAAAAGGGAATAGCATTTCTTTGAATCGAATTTTCGATTTTTTTCCAGCGGACGAGAACCCTTGTAGGTCTGTTGCATCTTGTACATTCCTACTCCTGTAGACATCTCTCGATGCGGGAAGAGCGTAATTGGAATTGGCGAAGACAATTTTCTGCTTGGAGAAGCAGAATTATCTCAGCCTCCACTGTTCTCAATATAACTGCATTGATAAAAACTTAACTCCATCCACTTCGGGGGGGGGGGGGGGGGTCGGGTATGGCCCTGGATTACTGAGTTAGGCCTGTCCAAACCCCAGTCTGAACGCAGCCTGAAGGACTGTATTTTATTTTTGTTTTTATTTGGTACATTCAAAACGTAAAACTTGAATAAGGTTTTGATTGAGCATTGGATAGCATATCTTGATACCGTTTTACGGAACTTTGTAAATCTACTGTTCTTGCAATTAAATCTTCAATATTTGCCTCAAATTGTTTTTGCACATCAAGTGCAGTACCACCTCCAAGAGCAGATGAAGAATCTGAGCCTGCGAGCCTAAAATTGCCCAAACATATGTTCTTATAGAATCATTAATTCTTACCACTCCGGCCCTCGTAAATCCTTTACACTCATCAATGATAAAGGTACTCCAATGTGCATGTTCCTGTCTAATCAAATCGGCATGTGTTTAACCGTGTCCAGATGTATGTGTATTTAACCGTGTCCAGATGTATGCGTAAAGCTAACCATGTTATTGTAACAGGGGTGGGGTGAACGACTCCCTAGGGGCTAGAACCCTGGTCGACATCTCCCTGCTGTTCTTCTTTTTCGTGAGGATCTGGGTCAACTAGCAAACCATGGATAAAATATATCTCAACTCAAGAGGTAGAATAATCATTAAGCTGTGTGTTGTGGTCTGGATGAATACACAATAAAAGAGAAATTACATTTTATACGTGGTTTATTCAGAAGCCCAAAAAATAGTATGATATGAAATGGACTTGATTGAATGACGGATTAAAAACCACGGGTCCACTACACTTTTTTACCAAACAAGAGGGTTAAAATTCCACCCAACAGAAATATTGACGTGAATGCTTCCCACAGAACTCGGACCTGGAGAGAATCAGTGTCAAAAACGGTGATTCTCACCAGGGCCGAGTTGAATGGGCCCGACAATGACGGTACCCATTACGGTTAACCCTTTTACAGGTTACAAAGTGTCCCCATACTAAGCTAGTATATGGGTTTATGTTTGGACAGCTAGATCAAAGCTTTACCCAAACATAAAGTGGACGACGAATCATGAGCGAGACCGCTCTTTTCTAGTATAATTTCGCGGGGAAAGATTTCAAATACTGGAATCTGATTGATCCCTCGCTTTCACCTCGACGAAGGAAACAACAGCACAATGCACCACGGCGTGAACCAATAAGGTACATCGATTCATTTTGAACATGGAAATGACTTGAAGCGAACAAAAATAGAATTACACCTCTGTTATGAGCAGACGAATTATAACAGAGTAATTTAGAACTTCTGTTGTATATTATATTTCAACTGCTGTTACCAAATCCGTTACATTATCAAATGTACGACTTGGAGAATGAAGGGTCAGAGGGTGGTGGTAGTATGGCCTAACTTGATAAAGTGGTATCCCCGGTGAACCACCAGTGATAACTACTACAAGTGTGCTAATTGTCGTACCCGAGGCCGACAGTATACTTACAATAGTAATGGCTTGTTCTCTGAATAATGAAAAGTGTTTTGAGTCAATTGTTTGAGTCAATTGTCACCAGTGCTATCAATGAAAATCTGTCTGAAAATTTAAACATTTAAACAAAAATCATTAATAACTCCCAAACATGTACAAGAAATACTTTACTAAATGAAGATCTGAAAGTGAAAGTCGAAATTAACATCTTTTAAATCCGTTATGCATCAGAACGTTTCTTTCAAAAAATCAAAACAATCCAATGTTTATTTACGAACTTGCTGGCTGACACAAATGATTATTAATTTATGCAAATATCCTGACCTGTTTACTATGTCAGCCAATGAGAAAATAGAATTTCAGTGACCCATGTGATGTCACAATTTCAAATTAGGACTACCAATCAGATTGAAGACCTAGAAACCAACAACCAATGAAAAAGCTACAATCGAGTGAGGAATGAAATACTATAGTAAACACTGTAGTAAAACTGGCTTGACAAAAATACACTGATCAAAAAACCAAACTACCCGAAAGCAACTCCTTTCCTACATGTACAAGAAAATGCTGAAATAATAATTATATTAGGTTTTACATGCAGATTAACCCTTCACCACAGCACCTTCACCAAAATGTTAATATTTGTATTGAGTGAATCTCTTTCTTACCCTTACATGTATACAAACTTTGGCTACTTGATGACAGTTCAAAATTGATTAATTTAGAACAAGAGAAAAATGATTACATTGTCAATTATTTAAGTCTTTACAATTAATTTAATTCAAATAGAAATACTTTAGACACAGCTGGAACTCAGCTTTAGTTTCAAATTTAGCAAAATAATTTACCAATATTAATGTGGCCAAAGTAATCAAATATTATAAACCAGTCTCGGCACACATACCTCAATGATCAGAACCACAGTCATAATCCATTAATGCTATACATAAATAAACAAACAATAACTGACCATCTTTTGAATTTTAAGTCACTGAACACAGTTCATGATCACTGCCACAAATGTCAATGAGTGTTGCTCTCTGGATGAATCGTAGTCTGGTCGAATCTGATGGATGTGCACATAGAAGTTGTTTCCTGGTTAATACATCATTTCACGTTGGGCGCCAGTGTTACGGGCCATAATTTGGGCATCAAATGAAATGAGGAATGGCCACCTGGACCGTTCCACAACTAACTCAGAAAAACAGCCAAAATCCATATTTATTACATCATGTTGTGAAAAAGGGTACGTGAAAAAGTCCGCGTTGCAGCGCTCCAGATTGGAATGGTTATTCCGGAGCAGGCCGAAGTGGTAACGGAGTTCACTGGGAGAAAACGGAGTTGACTTCGGCGAGAAGGTGCAACAGCTCTTGGCACTTTGCTGACGGATACCCCAGGCGAAGGACTTCATTACCCTGTGAAAGGAAACCTTTGACAGAAGTAAACGCACTTAAAGAAACCAATACAAGCTATCGCTACCTATAGTGGTGAGTATTAATTACCTCGCCATTATAAGATCATTGTAGCTTTTAATATTCTTACCCAATGTTACTTTATTTGGCCACGATTTTGTTAGAACTTGCGTGACCTTTCTTGGTACATTGATACAAATAGAAATGGCGTGTTTAGCGTGGTCGCCGCCAATTGGAATTGTAAATTTGACACTTGAGACAGTTGTCTCCTTTGGATCTTTTTTTTTCCTGAATTTAAGATGAAATTGCGTTTTCATTGTGTTTTGGGAGACGATAATGAATTTTTTCACCCTGTGAATTTTTTTTTCAATAGGTTGGTGCTTGTTGAAATAGATTTTCACAAATTGAAAACAAAAGATTTTGTCTTCGATACAGTTGTGGTCGAAAAAAATTCGGTTGTCGTTTGTAAATTGATTGCACAGTTGCTCAATCGGAAATTTATAAACAGTTTTCAGTGTCAAAGCAATATTTTCATTTCAGCGTTACGGCGTGATTTTGAAAATGTAGCAGGTTTCTCAATAGAATTATTGCTTCCAATTTTCCTTGCAAGTTGATGTGAATCACTGAGTTTGCTTGAGCATTGCGCGAGAGTACACAATTTGTATAAACGTTGATTTTTTTGTTGAAAAAATTAAAAAACAAAAAAAAAATTCTGTTTTTTTTATCGGTGATTTACGCCAATAAGCATGAGCAAAATTAATGTCAGTACAGCTTCTTTTCATGAACTGTTACTGATTCCTCATGTAGGTGAAACAATTGCTGCTAGAATAATTGAGCGCAGAAAAAAGTATGGAGTACTGAATTGGGAAGATTTAACTCAAATCCCATATTTCAGGGGCACACAAGCATAGTGGAAGGTTATTGACTTAAGTCAGCCACTGCATCCAGTGTCAATTGACTACAGGATTATGCTTAGGCAAAGCCCAGGTAGGGGGGTTACCCCACCACCATCATCTCAACCTATGTTGGTCCAGAAAGTAGGGCAAGTCAACAGTATACAGGAGAGACAATAAGTATACTCGATTATCACCTGTATCAACAGGATCGTGCAGCATAAGCTGGCACACTGCGTCACCATGTGTACACAGCCTAGGTCAGGGGCAAATACAGGGTACACAACCAGCAAGCATAACAGACAGGGTACATGCAAGCGATGGTTCCGACGTGATGGGGGACGAGGAATGCCTGAATTCTCCTGAGCGAAACCAATCTGCCATTTTATGGAAGCACAGCGGGGGGTACCTGCAGACACGTCACGCATACACTCAAGTAATGTAAGAAGGGTAGAGAGTATGAGTAGATTTTCACCTCAAGCTTCTGGTCCTCCCAATAGGGTGTACTGGGAGAGTAAATTGAGTGAATATGAAAGAATGAGTGTCGAATTGCTTTCAAAGATGAGGGAGGCGGAGAGGCAGTTGCAACTCCAGACGGCCACTCTCAAAACAAATCCCGATGTGCGACAAAAAGTGGATAGCACACATGGCACCATGCACAGTGGTGCAGAAAATGGCCAGTCCAGGGTAGGATTAGGTCATGGTGGGGTTACCACACACTCGGGGTATGACAACCACTCACACACAACTCCGGGGAAAACATGTGATGCAAACTTAGTGACAAATGGAAACATTTTAGATTCCCAGAATTTGGCTGATTTTTCTGCCACTAATAGTCAAAAAGTTGTACCGACAATAGCATGTTTGCCCAGTTATATACTGGCAGGGCATGGCTCTTTGGCATGTAATAGTCTGGCCGTAACGTACACTTCTTCGGCTGTTAGGGGAAATATTATGAATACCGGAAGTTTGCACCAGATGACAAGTAGCCCGAATATTTGTGCCTACAGTCATGGGCCAGGAATTACCCAGTCTATGTATAGTTATGGGTCACAAATCATAACGGCCACATCCCCGGTACACATTAGTGCGTCACAGCAGCAGGGTAATGGTTTAACACACAGATTGATGACTTGCTGCAATTTGATCCAATTCTATGCAGTAGTCGAACACAAAACCATTTACCACATCACACTTTTCATACAGAGCAGACACGTGACCAATATCGTGAGAGTTATGCCACAAATGTTCAAAGGGCAACTCAGGGTGTGAGTTATCAACATTTACAATGTAACCAATCAAATGCTACTCGAGGGATCTCTGACAGGAGCGGATTGATTGGTAACACATATCCTTCGGTTGATGTCAAAACTGAGTGGTCAAATTCTCGAGGGATCTCTGAAGGAAGGACGTCCACTCAAGTATGTTAAAATGCAGTGCAATTAGATCTTGAACTGATAAATTCCCGAAGAATACCTGAAGGAATTCAGTTCCACGATAATAGAAAAGCAGTTCTGGTTGAATCACCTTATGTAGATTCCCGAAGACGGCCTGGGGGAATCAGAGACACGAATTGCCAAATTCCGGAAAGCCGAACACCCTCTCATTTACGCCAAGATACAAATTTGCAGCATGCAAGGGACTCTGGTCCACTGCATGTCCGGAATCAAAATTTAGAATTTTATTCTCATCCTGGCTATACTTTGGGTAACCAAGTATTCTGTCAAGGGGAAGCCCGACCGATCCGGGACGGCGAGTACCTTGCAGACATTCAGCCCAAAATGACTTATCAATGTTCGGAATTTCCTCAACTGGGTAATCAGGGTAAGTTTTATTCACCACAAGTGCGGCTTCAAGGAGATGCACCCCAATTTAGTTTTCGAAATGCTCACCATACAGAAAACCGAAGACATTTGTATGTGCCTAAAGGTTTAAAGTTTGATGGCACTGAATCATGGAAAGCTTTTGAAACTAAATTAAAAAAAAATATGCATCAATTGAACAATGGTCGCCCGAAGAACAAAAATGTATTTTGTGTTTGAGTTTAAGTGGTAAGCCCAGTACGGTTTATTCATTGTCGTGTGAACAAAACCCTGATATGTCGATTCAAGAATAGCTAAAACAATTGGAAGCGCGTTTCGGAGATCACAGTTCGCCCGAAACGACACAGCTTGAGTTTTAAAGTGCAAGACAGAAACCAGGTCAGTCTATTGAAGATTGGGCTGAATATGTCTTGTCCTTGGCAACTCATGCATTTCAAAACTGTCCACAGCATTTTGTTTCTCAACAAGCCGTGTTCAAGTTCTGCCATGGGTGCACCAATACCAAGGCAGCCGAACATGTTATAAACAATCGACCGAAACATATAGAAGAAGCCGTTCAAATGGTCAAATGGCATCAATATACCCAATTGGCCATGTTCGGGGGGTGAAGCAAGTCACACTGACAGCGGTGACAGTAGTAGAAATATTTGGGAAGTTTCATACAAAAATAGAAATAATTATAGAAGGAACAGAAATCAAAGAAACTACCTTACTCCAGTTTCCTCTACCCGTAAAACTGTCGTGGTCATGATTAGCCATTGTGCAGAAATATGTGACCTTAAAACACCAATAAATAAATAAAGTCATCCCCAAAGAATGGCAATTCCCCAAACAAAAACAAACCAGGAACTGATATAGAGTATTTGAAACCAAAACATTTGCTTTGGAGATTAAAGCAGAGACTTTGGAAAGGAAATTTGAATAGATGTTTGATGTTTGATAAATTAAAAGCTCTGCTCGATTCAAAATCCTCTGACGGCTTGACGGAATCCGGAAAGTCTAAGATGGATAAATAAAAATCAAAAGGCTCTCCTACTAAAAATGTCCAATGTTTTGGGTGTCAGGGCTATGGTCATTTCAAGTTGCAATGTCCATCAAAAGGCCCAATAAATAAATCTAAGGGACAAAAGAAAGTCACTTTCAAGGATCAGCCAAAAGAGAGGGGGACGAATCGCGAGGTCTGATCTCGCTCCCACCAACCTCAGGAAATGACCAAATAAAGAAACGCTAATTCTTGAGAAAGAAATAATGGCGATTCATGTAGAATTAGCTATTGGCAATCAAAAAACTGAAGCAGTTGTCGATACCGCTGCTGATGTAACTGTTTTATCGGATAAGCTGTTTAGGTGCATAATTCCAACCCCACCAGTAATAAAATCTGTTCATTTTAACACTGCTGCCAGAGAAGGACGGATGACAGGCAGTTTTGTAGGTCCTGTCTCTATTCAAATTGGAAATTTGATATTTCATGAACGTGTTTACGTTGCGCCAATCGAAGACGATATTTTATTGGGAATTGATTTTTTGAAGAAACATAAGGCAGTAATTAATATTAAAAATGACTCGTTTAAAATCGGAAATGTTGAAATTCCCACTTTGTCAAAAAGCCCAAATGATTCCACACGAATTGCTAGAATAAGTTTGTATTCGGACACAACTGTCCCACCTAACTCAGCTGTATTAATAAAATGTGAATTAGATAAACAAATGACAGAATTTGTAGCTGAACCGTCTGAGTCATTGCCATTAATCGGGTTGCGTTCAGTTCACCCTGGCGATGAGGGAACCCTGATTTGCCTGGTGAATATTAACAATCGCAACATTCGATTGAATAGAAATCACTTAATTGGTGTTGCTTATGAGGTTGATATGATCTTTGAGAATGAAAACGAAAAAGAAGTCCCAATGTTTAACGAAACAGAGGCTGGCCGAGCGAGCGCGAGGGCAGTTAATGTTTCGGAACATAGAAAAAATAAAGTTCCTGATAATTTGACAGACTTGTTCCAAAGATCGTCAAAACATTTAAATATGGAACAAGCTGATCAATTGGCAAACGTGTTGACGGAGTTCGGAGACGTGTTTGCCAAAAATGAATTTGACATGGGTAACTTTAAACAAATTGAACATTCAATCAGCACCGGAGATCATCCATCAATTCGCCAACCAATGAGGCGAACACCTTTGTGTTTTACAGATGAGGAGGAATCCCATTTACAAAAAATGTTAGAAACTGGGGTTATTCAACCAAGTTTAAGTGAATGGGTCTCACCGCCAGTTTTAGTTCGAAAACGGGACAATCACTGAGGTGGTGCATTGATTATCGGAAAATTAATGCAATCACAAAGAATGAGGTTTATCCTTTACCTCGAATTGATGAAAGTCTTGATTGGCTTTCAAGCAATTTATGGTTTGGAAAAGCGGATCGCATGAGTGCCTATCATCAAGTTAATCTTAGAAAAGAAGATAGATGCAAAACGGCATTCAGTACCAAACATGGCAGTTGGGAATTTGTTGAAATGCCTTTCGGTCTTTCAGGTAGTCCCTATACGTGGTCAAGGGTAACCATTTGGTTCTCCAGGGGTTAACCTGGTCCACGGCTTTGAGTTATCTGGATGATGTGGTGTTCGGTGGACGTTCATTTGACAGTCATTTGCAAAGTCTTAACCAGATATTGGGAAGATTTCGCAAATACGGTTTAAAGTTAAAACCCCAAAAATGTGAATTTTGACAACACAAAATTGAGTTTCTTGGAAGAATCGTCTGTAAAGACGGTGTTGAATTAAATGATGAATCCAAGGAAACTATTAAAAATTGACAAATTCCAAAAACTACAAAAGAGGTTGAAAGCTTTTGTGGTTTGGTGAGTTACCACCGAACCTTTATTAAAGATTTTGCCAAAATGGCTAAACCTCTTTATGACTTAACTGGCAAAAAAACATTTAAGACCAACAAGATGCTTTCGAAGCTATTAAGACTTGTTTGGTGTCTCCACCAGTTCTCACTCTTCCAAACAATAGTGACACTTTCATTCTCGATACAGACGCCAGTGGGTGGGCGTTAGGGGCCGAGCTATCCCAGATTCAGAATGGGGTGGAGAGAGTAATTGCATATGGGAGTTTTGTGTTAACACCCCCCCCCCCCCCCCCCAGTAAATACGTTACGGCACAACTAGGAAGGTATTGCTTGCAGTGGTAAGGTTTACTAGGCAGTTTAGGCGTTATTTGCTGGGACGTCCATTTATTGTTAGAACTGACCACTATAGCCTTAGGTGGCTAATGAACTTCAAGATTCCACAAGGCCAGGTGGCTAGGTGGATGGAGGAACTTAGCCAATATAATATGGTAGTCCAGCATAGGCCAGGGAAATTGCATAGTAACGCAGATGCCCTTTCTAGAATGCCCACAGGTCAGGGGTGTCCATAGTATTTTTCGGGATGTAAACTTTCAAAATTACCTTGCCGCGGGTGCAATTATTGTGCTCGCTTACAGAAAAATTGGGCTAAGTTTGAAGAAGAGGTTGATTATGTAGTGCCTCTAGCCCAGGGATCATGTACTTTTGATGATACAACCGAAATTACAATATCAGAAATTACCACAGATGACGCAATGGCAGGTGACAGAATGGAAAATTTAACTTGTGAATTCCAATCAGAGAGTCCTGGGATTCTGCAGAGCTTAAGTGATGGTTGGACACACAAGCAACCAATATTGGTTCAATTTGTCCAGATTCTGGTTGGGTCCATTCCTATCTAGAAATTGAATCTACTTATAATGGTCCTCAAATTAGGGCAGTTACGGCTAATAATGATGTCGTTACTCCTGTTGCGGTCTGTTCTTCAACAGAAATGCGAGAACTTCAAAGAAAAGACCCTGATATTTCACCTATTGTGACATGGCTGGAAACAGGAGAGCAACTCACTGAGGGCGAACTCTTCATTTGCAGCGATGTTACAAAATATATTTGGATTAACAGAAAAAGGTTTCTCTTAAAAGAGGGGCTTTTATATAAGGTTAGGAAAATAGTATAAATCAAGTTTGGTAGTTCCCAGTAAATTTTCGGCAGAAATTGTGTCGTTAGTCCATAATATTCCTGCTTCAAGGCACCAAGGGGAAGTACGTACCAGATATAGGGCAAATAAAAACTTTTATTGGTATGGAATGAGTGTGGAAATCTGAACTTTTGTGGAAGCCTGTCCACAATGTTCAGTTGGTAAAAAGCCAACTAAAAAGTCAAAATGGGATATGACAATATTCCATTCAGGTTATCCAATGGGGAGAGTTCATTTGGATTTCCAGGGTCCATTACCACTTACTGAAAAAGGGAACAAATATATACTAATGATAATCGACGAACTTCCAAAGTGGGTCGAATGTATCCCTTTACCAGATCAGACTGCGGAAACTGCCGCATGTGCAGTGGTTAATGAGTTCTTTTCACGATTTGGCTGTCCATTTCAAATATTCACGGACCTAGGTCCTTGTTTTGAAAGTAAATTGTTTACAGATATTTGCGAATTATTACAAATTCACAAAGCACGAACATCACCTTACCGACCTTCGGCTAATGGTCAAGTGGAACGCCAAAACCGCACCTTAATGAACGCGGTTCGTTGTTTTTGTAGATAAAGGTCAGAAAAACTGGGATAAATTTATTCCGCAGTTAGCTGGAGCTTTGCGGTCATCAGTACACCGGTTAACGGGATTTACCCCAAATAAACAAATGTTGGACAGAGAAGTAAATCACCCAACAGATTTGGTATTTAACTTCAAAAAAGATGTTCCATCAAAGGAACTTGCAGAGTATGTTCGTGATTTGAATTCTGAAATAAAAAGGGCTCATGAAGTTGCACGTAAGCAGTTAAAAGCCGGATGTAAGAAAATAAAACGAAATTATGATCTCACTCTGAATGAGAAAACTTATAAACTGGGTGACATGGTTTACATGTTAGACGATGCTACGAAAAGGGTCGATGTTGAAAATTGGCTCCTTTTTGGAAAGGACCAACCATTATTGGTGATGTTTATACCCCATACTTATTCAAGGTTATTTGCAAAAATTCTATTTGTGTGGCGAACCGTGATAGGTTAAAAAGTTGTCATGATAGGGTTCTGCCACCATGGTTAATCAAAATGCCTTAAGAATTTTGAAGAAACAGGGGAAGTTACTGTACTTAGAGCATCTACAATTTTTGGCATCTGTCGTAAACCATATAGTGGACAATTCATGATACAGTGTGATCACTGTTTAGAATGGTTCCACGGGAAATGTGTTAACATCACCCAAGAGGAAGAAAAGGAGATCGATGAATACAAATGTCCTAATTGTTAATTCGTTTCATTTCAGAAAATGTCTGAAAGCAACTCTGATATAGAGCTGGATCTGGGTCTGGATGTGGATTCAGAAATGATGCTGGCACGTGGCGGAACCCGGACCGGGTCAGTAAGCACCATATCCGTCACAGATACCTTGAGAAACTCCTGATAGGGTCAAATCAGAGATTTTAGCAACGGTGGAACCCGAGGACAACCTGACGGCAACACAGCAGTTGGAAATTCCTGAAATGGTAAGGACCACACCTTTACCTGATCCTACTCCTGAGGAATACTTGATGGAGTTGGGAGGGGAAGGTGGATCTCCTAAAGGGGAGACAATGGAGACACATGACGAATTCCGGAGAGTGCTTCCACTTACTGGGTTAAAGGTAGGGAAGGCACAGGAGGAAGACCGAACTGTGTTGGAATCCGGTGGTGTGGAAAAAATGGAGATTCAATACGAAGCCATCCCCACACCCGACACAGTAAAGCAGGGATCAATTGAAAGGATAGAGAAAGATACGCCTGTCCGAGAAAGAAAATTAACAGGCATGGCAGAACGTATTGCTCTCTCAGCAGTTGGAGCTAAAACTCAGCAACAGGAACTGAGTGAGCTCTATCAAAAAGTAAATAGGCAGGTAAAAGAAAATATTTTAATAAAACCTGCATCAAGGTTCATGGCCCTATTCTTAGGAGCAAATTGGTCCCTGATCGAAACTCTAAACGTGCTTAAAAGTCAATATCTCCTAGCCAAAGCACAGAAAAATAAAATCTGGCAAAAAGATATATCGGCTCTTGCTCTGGAGCAGCTGTCATGTCAATGGTGGGTCAAAGAATATTTGGGACCATTTCTTAAAATTAAAACACCAAAAGTTAGGACAAGAACGGTGTCTGCTACTCCCTTCACCAAGGACATTCGGTTCTTGGAGAAGTCAAGTACCATAGCTAGTGCTGCTGAGGCAGAGGCTAGGGTGGAGTCAGTAGACAGGGTTCCTGAGGAAAGGGGTGTTTTTGCACCCAAAGCGAAAACCCACCTAGGCAAACGGATGTTTGTGGTCAAAGGCTCTCTGACGAATACCGGAGAGGAACCGACCGAGCTGATGTCTGCTCAGCTGACTCAGAGTAAGATCAAGTCGAAGGACACCTCGAGGACTGGCCTAGAGGGTCCAAAAACCGGAGGCCAGAAAAAGTCTCCCATGAAAATGAGGAAGGCCCAAAAGTTGGCAAAGGGCAAGATAACCAAAGAGGCACAAAAAAGTGCGGAATCTTTGAGGGAGGCCCAAAAGGGCCCCAAACCTAAGGTGGTGAGAGTTTGTCTCCTGGAAACGTGTGCCATGGAATTCAAAACGGATATACGTTGGCACTTTTCAGGGACTCACTTCCCACCAACGTGGTGGATTGAATATGGAATCACCACTCCAAAGCCTCTTAGGGTTAAAATGGTGCATGACATGGTTCTGCTGGCTAGAACCATGTTAGGGCTAGAGTAGAAATCATCTGACATGGTGATTCTGACAAAATTATTGCAAAATTTAAGAGCCATAGAATCGTCCACCAAGTCAGAGCTTTTAAAAGACCTGGTTCCTAGCAGTGGTTATGAGCTAACCATGAAGGCCATTTCTACGGACCTAGGTTTCGCCCTTCCTCCTGAAGGTATCCAAATGGAGCAATTGAATACAGTTTCTTGTTTGTTCCACTGGAAGGTGGCATGCCTTGTTCTGAACCAGGTCAGTCTCAGGGTTCAGAGCACCTTCATGAAGACAAAGGTGTCCACTTGGCAGGTGAATATGCTGGTGAGTAAGGCTCGTAAGGGTGAGTTTGGGGCAGAAGAGTGGTTGACTGCTCAAGTTAGGGCGGCACAGCTGGATTATCCTCATGAAACTGAGGACGGACTGGTTGCTGCTGCCTGGATAATCTCGGCGGTCGCTGCTGAGGAGGTAGCGGTGACGGAAACCGGAAGTGCAACACCCCCTGCTCCTAGAGCCTGTACGGACCTCGCCACAGAAGTTGCATCAATGGGAACCCCAGGTGCAGCTGCAACAGTGTCCAAACCTAAAATTTCCAAGTTTAAGTCACCCGAGAAGAGGGGCGCAAAGAAACAAGGGGGTCCACCGTCAAAACAGAAGCGGCTGACCGATTCGGGACGCTTTTCTGTCATGGAACCCCAAGGTCCCATAATACAAAGAAAAATGGACCCGATGACCTTAAAAATTACTGCAGTGAAACAGGAGGCTCCACAATTGAAGCAGAAGCGGCCGACCGATCCGGGAAGCTCTTCTGTGGTGGATTCCTCGGGTCCCTTCGAATTTGAAAGGAAAATGGACCCCGTGACTCTGAAGGTGACAGCCGCTGGTAAAGTGAGAGACCACATAGCCATAGACTCTCATAGAAGCTGCTGTCGATGTCTTATGTGATCCCGAGGAATTCCCGAAGGATCCACAGGCGTTGAGTGGTATTGTAGCAGTAGGTTGCCGCCCCTCGAAGTACAGTGTATTAACTGAGGAGGTGAAGTAGCAGCTTAAGGGGTTGGTTAATTCCCCCCAAGTAGCCGCCTTTGGGGAAATCGGTTTGGACCGAACCTATGTAAAGGGTCCAGCTGAAATTGAGGAACAGGACCGAATTTTCGGGAAACTGTTGGAAATGGCGCCAAAAGATAAGCCACTGGTGCTGCATGTTCGTGGGGCTGAGGGATCTCTGATGTCCCATGATGTGTTAAACACGGCGCTAATCCAAATCTTGCAGACGACACATATAAGTCAGGTTATCCACCTTCATAGTCTCACGGGCATGGATGTGGACGTTAAGGCCTGGCTTCGTCATAGGCCCAATACATTTTTTGGTTTAACTAGTCTCTGCAGAAGTTTTCCCCCAGAAATTAAGAAAACAGTGGCTTCAATCCCCTCAAATCGTCTGTTACTGGAAACAGACGTCCCATATGTTCCCATGGGGACCAGGAGGCGCTGGTCAACTCCTGCTATTATAGGGGAGGTTGCCCAGGCGGTGGCTGCAATCAGAGGTGAAAGTCTTCATGAACTGCTGGAGGTCACTGTGGCCAATACCAAGACAGTTTATGGTATTCCGCGAATCCGTCTGTGTATGTGTCAAAATCTCCAAGTTGATGCTGTCTTCAAGTAAAAGTGAAAAGATTTTGTGTTTATCCCTATACTTGTATTTTTTTCTTTTTGCGACTGGGGTAGAGGCTTGGGTGGTTAGCCCAGAATAAGTTTCAAAATTACCCTGGGGGGAAGAAATAAACTATTTTCAGATTGAGGTGGGTGACTTGGGTAGTTGTCAGGAGTGTGCTGACGGATCCCGGTGGTGCACGACGCTCCCCAGTATAAGGCACATGCGTGCCTCAAGGAAAGGTTTATTAAGTATTATTTCACCTAAGGATTATTTTATAGTAAATTGGGCGGGGTCATTATTTAAATTTTTCCAGTATTTGAGGTAGGGTGTTTGGCCGGTTGTCCAGACTTGAGGAGACCCAGGATTGCCTCAAGTGAATAATTTAATTATGGATCCACTAAAGTTTAACTGCTGTTATGCCAGTTTGTCCCATATTGAGGTGGGAGGCTTGGGCAGTTGTGTGGTGCTAAGGGGGATGTCTGAGGCGCTGAAACACTACCCAGGATAAGTCTCACGGGTGCCTCAAGGGAAAGTTGCATGAGTGAGGAGGGGAGCTTGGACAAATACTCGGACCTGAGGAAGCCTGATGGGAAGAGAGATCGTCCAGTAGGAGCCTCCAGGGTGCCTCACTGCATGGACAAAATTAGTTAGGTGGTTGAGGTTGAGGACTAGTTAGCTATTAAATAAATAACTGTTCATTGTAGATTAGTTCTATTAAAAATTATTGGACTGTAGCCATAGTCATTCAATATTTCGTGACTATAAAACTAAATCAAAAAAAGAAATTTTGACTTGCTGAAATAATCTACAATTGCAGTACTCTGATGACAAAAAACAGTACAATACATTTGTACTTTGCTACTTAAACATTTACCAACACGGGGAGCGCGGTGGCTCAGTAGGTAGAGGTGCAGGCTGCAAGCCGAGAGGTCCTCGTTTCGAATCCCACCTGCGGCAACCACGTTGTGTCCTTGGGCAAGACACTTCATCTCCATTGCCCGCATGGTGGCACGATGACGCCGTGTGCTATGGCGTACTGCACGTCGATGGTACGGATGTCTTCAACCAATCTAACCCTGCCTGTGCTGCAGTGCGGAGTTACGATGTTGGGGAGCTGGCAGCTGCTCGTCGTTGCTCGGTGGTTCTCTCCGGGTACTCCGGCTTCCTTCACCCGTAAAACTGTCACGGTCATGATTAGCCATTGTGCATAAATATGTGACCTTAAAACATAAATAAAATAAAATAAATAAAATTTACCAACAGGCAACATCAAAACAGGAAATTTTAATTTCAATTTTTCAAACTTTCAGAATATTCAAGCAAATCGAATCAAGTGACCCTCAGGGAACAATCTTGCTCCGATGACAGACCACATAGTATGGTTTGTATAAAACTTTAAAAAAATATTTTTACCTGCTAAATTCATGAATTATGTGTACAGTTGCTGTTAATTTGTTCTGTAAAGGATTAGGCAGTGAGGTGTGTGGATTATGGAGATTCGTATCAATCCATTTTCCAATGATTGAAAAAAACCCAAATAAAACAGTACCAGAAGGGTAAATTCCAACCATTCACGGGTCGGATTTTTTTTTTTGCATATCAAAGCTACTTCAACCAAACAATTAGTTTTCCCGAAGTAATATCACCCAAATTCAGCACCCCATTTTGGAAAACGTCTGGCCTTCGGCACCCTTTTTTAGTCGTATGAGGCCATGAAGGCTATGAGAAAATTCCTCAATGAGGTCTAATTTCCTATCAGTCTTAGCCTCATTTCGTTTGAGGCCATGCGGGCCATGAAAACATCCCTCAAACAGGTCTAATTTACTATTCCTCTTAGCCTCATCTCGGTATTTAACAGCCCATATCCCGTGGCACCTCAATTTTAGCACCCTTTTTGGAAAACGTCTGGTCTTCGGCACTCTTTTTAGTCGTACGAGGCCATGAGGGCTATGAGAAAATCCATCAAATCAGGTCTAATTTACTTACCCTCTTACCCTCAGTTTTTACTTTTCTGTAACTTTTTTGTGTATTTTTGATAATCGTTACTGAGGGGTAGCATCTCTGTAAAATTTTGGCGCCGCCATATTTAAATTCGAAAATTTGTTGTGGCGAGCACGTTGCAGTACGGTTCTGCAGCTTTGTGTTTTGAATAGATATGTTTTCACTTTTCAATGCAAATTTGTTTGAATTTTCTGAGCTATGGCCGCGTTCGCTAGATTGTAGAAACAGTTTGCTTGTGACATATTTGCGATATTTTTGGTGAATATGATTGAGGAATGGTCCCCAGTGTTTTCATTTGCTCTCTTGTCAGGCAGACTTTTCGTGACAGTCATGGAAAGCATATACCCCTTGATTTTCATGATGTTTTCGAGTACTGTCTACGTGTACGTGACATGTGTAGGGTATCCAGTCTTCATTTCAACGCAAACCCTTGTGATTTAATGATTGAATATGGCAAATGCAAATGTAAGAAGACAATTTTCTGTAGCAGGCATGGTGGTGGCAGAGACAGGGCAACATCTGCAGCTGAAGACCGTTTTTTTTTATCATTCAGGCCCGTAGGGACCGCTTTGTCACAGCAACCTAGCTTCGCAGTGACCTTCAGAATGCATCCGAGGCAAATGTTTCGACGCAGACGATCCGGGCAAGGTTGCACGAATGTGATCTCCGATCGATAAGACCATGTATTCGCATTCCGCTGTTCCAGAAGCAGCTCACAACTTGTGTTCGTTGCAGTGGTTTTGGTAACCAGGCACGATATGAATGGGCCGTGGTCCACGTTGGATGGACCAGAGAAGATTGGCGACCTGCCCTTTTTACAGATAAGTCAAGGTACTGCCCAGACCACACAGATAAGCATTCTAGGGTATGGAAAAGACCAGGAGAGCGATTCCATGCAGCAAACATTGCTGAGCATGACCGCTATGGTGGAGGGCCAATCATGGTTTGGGGCGACGTCAGCGGAGATGACATACAGAGCCATGTGTCCTTGAACGTGGTACATCGACTTAACAGCGGTATATTGAGGAAATCCGGGATGTCCACGTTAGTTTGTATGCAGGTGCAGTGGGTGATCGATTCATTCTGATGGACGATAATGCCCGTCCTCATGTTGCCCATGCTGTCGGGGAATACCGACAGCGAGAGGGGATTGAACGTATGGACTGGCCAGCAAGATCCTCTGACCTCAATCCAATCGAACATGTCGGGAATGAGTTGCAGCTTGCAATTTCAGCCCGTCCGGTCCAGCCAAGAACTGTTCAGGAGCTTGGTGCCATACTGGTCCAAGAATGGACCACCATCCCACAAAGGACCACCAGGAACCCGACTGGGAGCATGAGGAGGCGTTGCCAAGCTGTAATTAATAGTAATGGGTCTCATACTCGATATTGCACCCATACCAGTTCGATCTGTCAGCGTTTTGGAAAATTGAAAAATGTCCTCTTTTACCAATAATATCCATTTTCCATGGTTATCGTATTCAAAAGCTAAACAATAACGTCAGACACAACTAAAATCTTAATTTCTGTACTTAAAACATTAAAAATATAATTAAATAAAAAATATATGCACTTTTCATTACATTATTTCAACAAAAACGTAAAACAGGTAGTTGGATATACTTGGTGCTTAGCAAAGTTTGAGTAGTATATTTTTGAAATTGGGTGGTGGCTGCGGATTGGTAAATCCGTGGATACCTTTGGGAATCTTTTGGTGGTTGTGAGTTGATAAATTGCAGATACCAGCTCACAACTTGTGTTCGTTGCTATGGTCTTGGTAAACTACAAAGAAAAGTTTGTTGGCACTTTAAAATATTTTTCATTTGGATTTGTGCTGTGGCTGTGGTATTGTGGTACCGCAGGTACAGTTGTTAATAGCACATTTTGTATTTTTTGTCAATTTGATTTTCTTTTGTAGAGGCTGTGGTGTTGTGGTACTACATATTCAGCCTTGACTTTTGGGGAATTGGATTAATTAATTTTTCTGTGGCTGTGGTCTGCATATAGACTGCAGATACAGTTTGTTTTTGTAATTGTAAATTGTGAATGTTACTTTGCTGTAGCCGTGGCCTACTTGGAGGTTACGGATACAGTATCAATGCAATTAAATTGTGCTTTCCAGTTTGGTAACTGGAACTGGTTGGATTGGAGATTTTGTGTGGTAGTGTGGTTTGATTAGTGGCATTTGTATTTTGGCTGCCGGCCATATGCAAGCTCTTTACCGTAAACCAAGGTAAGCTGAGGTTTAGGGTACAGCTGAGAGGCAGTTGGTGTCACTGAATTTTATCACATTTTCATTTGTGTATTGACTGCGGTACACAAGCTTTTGAAGTCTGACAGTGTAGTCAGTCAGTAGAGTGAATTTTCATAGTTCTCTGGCATGTGTGTGCTGATTGCCATTGCACACAGGCTCATTCCGTAAGTCTTAGGTAACCAGAGGTTTTGAGCGTGACAGGGTAGTCCGTGTCATTAAACTAGATAATTGTTTTAGGTGTGTTGTATTACACCGTTGAGTTGTGTTCTATCCGTTGAAGGCGAGAAGAGTGTAGTACTTAGGAAAAACAGTACCGAGTTATGCGGGTTTTTTGGAAGTTTTTAAGAAAATATCAGAAGATTTTATAACAACCTACACTATACAGATGACGACGATTAAAGTTAACTCGGCTAGTTTCGAGAACTTACAGTTGATTCCCAATATTGAACCCAAGATTGCGTTGGCAGTTATTGAGAGGAGAGCTAGGTTGGGGCCCCTCTCCAGGGAGGACCTCTTTAACACTTTGCGACTACGGTACGTAATATTACGTACGAAAATTTCCGTGCGTTGTGACTACGGTACGTAATATTACGTACTCCGACTTTTAACGATTGTGTTGACTTCGCACAAACCTGATTCTAAGTGACGTAAAAACGTCGCGATAACCGTAGTAGCAAAGGGTTAATCTACCGCATTTTAGGGGATCCAAAAACCAGTGGGAATGCATGGATTTTTCCTTCCCACCACCCAATGTTAACAACAGTGTGGATGAGGAGATGCTTAGGGAAATAGGTCGTATAAATGAGGCGACACCCCCGGGGTGGGGGCACCCGTAGGAAGTCCCGGGGTAATCACTCCACCCCAGACGGGAATTGACAAAATGTTGCAAAACAAGCATGACCACTATAATGCAGAGAAGCCCATAATGGCAATATATTCACCTTTTACGGGGAGCCCTCTTACCCCATTGGAAAATGGGACGCTGTTACCCACCTTTGATTTGTGTATGGGAGGTGCGGTCCCCAAGGGGAAGTACAACCTCAGTAGATGCAACCGTTTGAATCATTGGGAGCGAGCATGGGTTGGGGTAATGCATCACCAGTAGGCCGGAGTGGTGAAGAGGAGGAAAAGAAAAAATTGGTTCATTTTGTTAAATCCGATTTCCTTGGAGCGTCGCAGAAAGCAAAGTTTGAGAATGCTACGCCTAGTTCGCAGTACGGTGGTGACGGGCATGTGGGGAGAATGGGAGGTGTACAACACCCTACCAGTTTTGAACCCAGTGCCCTACAAGGGTTTTATAGTTTAAACCAGGAGTATGGGAGCCATTCACAGTATGGCGGGAGCGATGGGCGTAATCCCCCCCCCCCCCCCAGGGTGAGGATGCGATTGAAAATAGGTGATTTCAAAGTAAGGGAAGGAAATCAGGACATAATTGGTAGGGATCTTGGGTCCTATAATGCTATACCACAACCTAGCATGGTGAGTTCGGGCATGCCTAAGCCTTTGTTTATTTAATTCAGTGTGTGGATACCCTGTTCCAAGCCAAGCACAAGGAATGAATGTGTATGGGCATGGAAGTGCGAGGGTGAGGAATGAGCCGACTGTGATGGAAGGTCACATGGGTGCCAGGGATATGAGCAGGGGTGAGTACCTTTATGGTTCAAGGGTTAACCGTTCTGCGATCAGTGCAGGCGTTGCTATCACCCAGCGAGTGGAAAGTTATCCCACACCAATGGCTACATAAAGTGAGTCCGAATTTTTGCAGAGAGTGCGAGCTTGGGTGGAAGCTCCTATGGTTGGAGAAATTTTGCGAATAATTGACCCTGCCTTGGGTAGGTCGTCAGGTGAGGTACAGGGATCAGCTAGCAGTACACCAGCAGGGGTTCAGGCCGTAATGCCACGGATGCCACCCCCTGGGAAGCCTCGGGTGGGGCAGTCAGTTGGCGAATGCCAGGAGTATGATCAAGGGCCTCCCTTAGTAAATGTGTTTTAGCAGGCAGATCAAAATGGATCGACTGTAAAAACACAAATGTTTACTGCTCAGCCCGGTCAGGTAGTCCGAACTGCCCCATCAGGACTGGACCCGCAGTGTATCATGGTGTTCCAGAAACCTGCATTGCAGTCGACCCCTTCATGATTCCATACAGTCAACCGGTCCCCCAAGCAGCTCTGCCGGTGCAAAGCCAGCAGGACGGGATGGGATACCAGATGGCTTCCGGACAGACAAACCACGAAAATCGACAGGAGTACAAAAGGAAAATACAAGCGCCCAAGTCTATGTCTTACGATGGCTCAGAACATTGGCATCTCTATAAAAAAAAGATTCCAGGATTGGCTTCAGTATGAAGAAATCACTGAGGAGGCAGACAAAAAGTGTCTTTTCAGTTTAGGCCTGAAAGGCAGAGCGGCCGAGCACGCTGCCTTGTAAACGGAAAGGAATCAAACCTCTCTTTCGGGGAATTGATGCGGGCATGGAAAGTCGGACAGACAATTCAGGGATTGCCCAGTCAAGTTCAGTATGGAGCAGGCAATCATCCGTTTCTGTCACGGTGGTAGGGATATTCAGGCAACGTCAGACAACAATGGAGGACGCTATTAATAAAGTTAGCTGATATCAGCACAACCAAAGAGCAATGTATGGACAGAAAGTCGACAGGTCGCGCCGCGAGTTGTGAGTGTTAAGTCCGTACTCTGAGGACTCGGAGGAGGAAGAACCTCCTCAAGTCACAGCCTTCAAACCAGCGTGAGGAACGAGATAAGGCGGAGTCGAATAAAACTGAAAGAGACCGTCAACGATCTCCGTCTCCCAAGTTCGTGAATGACGCGACCGAAATTCGCGGCATGAAAGCCGATCAATTCGTTATGAAAAATGAATTGGGGAAGGTTCAGGAGCAAGGTGCCAAAACTCAGGATGAGCTAACCAAGCTTACTACCATGATACCGACCTTTCTGAAGAAGAAGGATAAGCCGAAAGAACCCTCGAATGAGAGAAAAGAGGCCAAGGCATGGGAGCGCCCCAGGTCGAGTACTCCTTCCCCCAACAGAGTGCAGTGATATTCTTGTGCAGGCTACGGACACTTTCAAAATAAGTGCCCATTGAAGAGCCTTAACAATAAAACTGTCACGGACCGTAGAGCAAGGTCTTTCAGCCCGGACGTCAAACGAGTAGGGCCGAAATCGTGGGGTCGGATTTCAGCCCATAAACCTTTAGAATACCCCACGCGACAGGTTACAGCTGGGGATTCAGAGGAGGAACCTCTGATCACGATTCATCGCTGTAAACCCTCTCTCCAAGTTGCGCTCCAGGTAGGGAAACTGGAGACAACCGCAACTGTGGATTCAGGAGCAATGTTGAGAGTAATGTCTGACGAACTGTTCAGAAAACTGAGTCCAGCTCCACCGATGAAAAAATTTTAAACGGCGGAACGAGGGAGTAGAATGGAAGGGCATTTCGTAGGACCGTTAGTAATTAAAACAGGAGATAAAGTGTTTAGCGAGTGTCTGTACGTGGCACCGATAATTGATTCGGTTCTGCTAGGATGTGATTTTATGGCTAAACATAATGGACACATCTACTTCAGGGAGAAGTTACTATTTCTGGGGGACTGGGTGGTTCCAAAAGTGCCGCCGGAACATATAACATCAAGAAAAAAGCCCCAAGGAAGTGAATTACAGGGCGTAATACCAGTGTCAGGAAATATGCGTGACCAGGGAGTAGCTCCCCTGGCCAGCTTAGTCGATGAACACGCAGTAACTGCAGGTCAACTGGACTGTGCCGGTAACGCAAAGACGTCAGATGCCGAGCCAGACGCTAAATTGAAAAATAAAGAAACTGCAGATCAGCAAAAAGTGGCCAAGGTGCTGCTGTGTGAAGAGACAACGATTCCTGCCAACCCGTTGGCCCTGTTGCAATGCACAATGGAACCGTCACTACAGTGAACCGATTTTAGGTCTACGCTCCATTCATTCTAAACAATCTGAACCGGTAGTATGCGTATTTAACGTAAAGAATATGCACAACCTGTCATTAAATAAGTTCCAAGTGATTGCTGAAGCCCATGGGGTGGATTCTGCGTTAGACATAGAGTCAGTCCCAGGGGCTGGTGAGGATGCCGGCAATAAAAATAATGGAGAAACCTATGAACAAGCTGCCGCCAACATAATTAAAAAATTAATTGGTGAAGTGGAGTTGCCTGGGGTACACCGAGTGACTCCACCTCAAGAGCTCGAGCAGTCTCATGACCACAAATCAAAATTGGGGGAATGTGCTGAGGATCCCACCACATTTGACAGATTTATAAGAGCGCTCTTCCAATCTGTTAAATAAATCTGAAACAGATTTTGGTCTAATACCAGGACGTATTCGCCAAGAATGATTATGACTTACGAATTTTAAAGAACTTCAACACAGTACAGACACAGGTACTTCCCCATCCTTGCCACAACAAATGAGGAGAACACCCATGTGCATTGTTGATGAGGAGGAGGCCCACCTTAATGTTGGAGGCCGGGGCAATCCAGCTCAGCATGTCAAAATGGGCCTCACCTCAGTACTGGTGAGGAAACGCAACAAAACTGTACGCTGGTGTGTCGATTATCGGCGGTTGAATGTAGTTACGCAAAAGGAAATGTATCCCGTTTCCCCCGTTCGGATGAGTGTATGGATCCTTGTCCGGAAACTTATGGTTCGGAAAGGCAGATTGTATGCGTGTGTACCACCAAGTTTCGGTGAAAGAGGAAGACCGAGAGAAACCAGCATTCAGTACGAAGTACGAGAGTTGGGAGTTCAAAAAGATGCCTTTCGGCTTGTCGGGATCCCAAAATACATGGACACGGGTAATTAACTTGGTGCTCCAGGGGTTGAGTTGGACAGTAGCCTTGTCATACTTGGATGACGCGGTGGTAGGTGGTTTATCCGTTCGCGATCATCTTGGAAATCTCAGGAAAGTTCTTCAGAGATTTCGGCAATATGACCTCAAGCTGAAACCCAAGACGTGCGAGTTTTTCCAGCAGCGCATTGAGTTCTTGGGGCGAATAATTAGTAGGGATGGTATCCAAATGAGTGCGGAGTCCACGCAGGTTGTTAAAAACTGGCCCATTCGCACTACAACTCGGGAACTGGAGAGCTTTTGTGGCCTTGTGAATTACCATCGGGTCTTTATCCCAGGTCTACGCAGAATTGGCCAGAGCACTTTATGCCCTCACTGGGAAAGCTAAGTTTGAGTGGACGGAGGGTCAGCAGGTGGCGTTTGAGGCCCTCAAGGAAGTCCTAGTAACCCTACCCCTGTTGCCCATACCGAATCAAACGGATACTTTTGTTTTAGATACAGACGTGTCCAATTTCGCGATCGGAGCTGAACTGTCACAGGTTCAAGAAGGAAACGAACGCGTCGTAGCATACGGTAGTTTTGTTTTGACACCTCAACAAACTCGGTACTGTAGGACGAGGAAATAACTGTTGGTTGCAGTGCGGTTTACAAGGTAGTTTTGAAACTACCTTCTAGGCCGACCATTTATAATCAGGACGGATCACAGTAGTCTACGCTGGCTTTGGGATTCCGCGAGCCGCAGGGTCAATTGACCAGGTGGTTGGAGGAGCTCAGTCAGTATGACATGATTATTCATCTCCGTCCTGGAGTAAAACACGCGAACGCTGGCGCTGTATCAAGAATCCCGGTTGGGGACACATGCCTGCGATATACTGCCGGCTGTGGACCCAATGATTTGCCTTGTGGGAGGTGTAATTACTGTCAACGACTCAACAAGTCATGGACAAAATTTGAAGATAAGGTCGATGACATTGTGTCGCTGGCCCAGGGGGTCGATAGGGTTTGAAGGGAACGACAAACAGCCCAGAAATGCCAAAATCAGAGAAGTAGCATTCGAACCAGACGTTCACGCAGATGACGAAGTGAGCGAAACAGTAGCTCCCAAACCCTCGGATGATTCAGACCACCAGGACAGACACTCAGGCGGTGATGTGATTCTGACACAGCAGAGCGAGGGGAACCCTCAAGACCCTGGGGGCACCTGATTGAAATGATGGGAAGTGGGCAGCTCATTCCGTCTATACAGTTAAATCGGGCACTTTAGGATGGCCCTGGGACCCCGGAGAAGACTGGACGAACCATCTATCAAGCAAAAGTTGCATCTCCCCAGAGACCGGGGTGGAATAATCTGACGATCAATCATGTCAGGGTTGTGTTTGCCCAGAGACGGGGTGGACTCACTCACAGCTTAAAGTGACTTATCCGATAGACGTACTAACAGTAGACCAAAACGGATCACCACCGACCAATAGTGACTCAATATATTTGACCGATGTGTGCACGCTAGCTGGGCTGGGGGAAGTTCAGCGAAATGACCCTGACACAGCTCCTATCATTTCGTGGTTGGAGAACAATACTGCACCAGGTCAGGGAGAGTTGTTCCTCGCTAGCGCTGCTACCAAATACATGTGGACAAACAAGAAACAGTTTGTTCTTGACAATGACTGTTTGTTCAAAGTTATGAAGACTGGGGATAAGGTTTTAGTTCTTCCGGGGAAATTCTCCATCGAGGTGCTGACCTTAGCCGATGACATACCAGCATCGGAACATCAGGGCAAGGACAGGACAGGCGAACGAGTAAGGACAGAGTTCTATTGGTACGGAAAGACGCAAGACATTAATTCGTTTGTTGCGGCCTACCTAAAATGTAATCAAGGAAAAAACACCAACCGAAAGATCAAGTATGACTTGACCACCTTCCATGCGGGAGTTCACATGGAAAGGGTACATCTCGACTTCTTGGGACCCTTGCCCTTAAGAAATTTAGGAAACAAATACATACTGATGATAACTGATCAATTTACGAAGTGGGTGGAGTGTATTCCCTGACCAAACGGCTGAAACTACAGCGGCTGCGTCCGTAAATGAGTTTTTTTTTTGCACGATTCGGCTGTCCGCCAAAGAGCTTTTGCGAAAAGTTTAGTTAAATAAATAAATAAATAAATTTTTGCTGATCTAAACTTGACCCTGATATCGCTAAGCATATTCCACAACTGCTTAACTACGAGATCAGTATTATCACTTCAAGAATTCACGTCAATATTTAATAATATTTTTGGGGGACTGGACTTGCCCCTGTGCCCTTTAAACAGAGAGCGAAAATGATTGAACTTAGCTCCGGGGTAACACTCTACCTGGATGCCCGTGTGGGGATCTCGATCAATGCGTCCTAAATTTGAACTACCAATCATAAGGATGTTTTTACAAGGATCGGGGAAGCGCCAGTTCTTTTTGCCAAAGTTAACTCCGTTCTTATGCCGAAACTTGGATAATTTAGAATCAAATGAGCGGCCCGAGTTGCGGCTCGGTGATTTAACTTTATCTGAGTACGATATACCTGGTTGACTCGTACTAGAAGCAGGAGAAGGAGGATTAGAAACAGAAGCAAGAGAAGAAACAGAAGGAGACGCAGAGGGAGCAGGTGTAGTTCTAGTGAGGGCATTAGGAGAGCCGTTGAAAGAAGGTTGAGGAGGAGTAGTAGGAGGTAGATGAGCAAGACGAGGCGAGACAGTGTTACTCAATTTGCGAACATCTTCAGTCACAATATGGACCGCAGATGTTTGCAGATTGAGGCTCTTACTCTGGGAGAAGGCAGAAGTAGAAGTAGAAAAAGAGGGAGAGGTGCATTACCTTGATCTTTTTTTATTTTGCTTTTAGCGTTGGGGTAGAGGGACAACACGTGTGGGTGTTTGCTTGCTCCCTCCTGTATTGTACCTTACTCCTTATATAAAAAAAAATGATGAGTTTTACAAATTGCGAATACGTATTGGGAGTCTTGCACTATATTTTCGAGAAAAGCAAATAAACTGAGTTGTATTCTACAAATGAATTTTACTTTCTCGTGGTTCAGTCTATTTTTCTAGTGCAACCATTTTCCAAGCTAAAGGCTAGCTTTCGGGTTGGTAAATGACAGGAAATAATGGCATTAGCTGCTGCAAAGTGTAGCATTAACAGGTCGTCTACCCCACACACGTGACACACAACCCGACTCTCCTCATACACATTTGAACGCCTTCCGTTGCACTTGCCAAGACACGAGAATAAAAGAGAATAGCATTTCTGTGAATCCACTCTTCCCACCGGACGAGGACCCAGGTAGGTTATTTGATCTTGGACATTTGTGTGCCAGCTCTTTCTCTTGATGCGCGAAGATTGTGACTGGAATTGGCAAAGGTAATTTTCTGCTAATTCTGGAGACGCAGAGTTAGCTCAGGCTCAGCCCCACTGATCTCAAAATAACTGGATTGCAAAAAAACGTCTTAACTCTCTCTGCCACCATTCCCTCTCCTCCTCGTGATGACGTCATGTACCCTCTCCCGCCGATGACGTTTGATGATATGAAAGTTGTTACGTTGTGTATGTAGTCATTTCATCAGACGTCATGGTGTTTACCTAAATATTAGTTACACGGTATCAACTTTCTTATCTCTTTACTTCTGTTTTATCGATAACTAGCGGGTGAATACCCGGCGTTCCACGGGAGAATATGGTTATATCAGATCGATCGAGAAACGGAGGAATATATCAAGGTCACCAGTTGGAAGGTCAAGGTCACACCGCACGGACACCCCGATAAACTCAAACTGATTGATGGGTCAATATACCCTCACATATGAAATTTTAGCCCGATCGGCCCAGCCGTTTTCGAAATAAAAGGGCAAGGTAATCAATTTCAAGGTCAAGGTCACCCCGCACGGGCACGGCACCCATCCCATGTTACTCGCAGGGATGAATATCCCCGTGTACAAAATTTGAGATCGATCGGTCGAGAAACGGAGGAGTTCACCCGGAACAAAGATAGATAGACAGATAGATAGATACATACATACAGTTGAAACTAGAAGTCCTGTCATGAAATGCGCACAAATAGCACGTTGATATGCGCGTTAATGTACGCGTTATGGCCCCAGTAAAGCTATCAAACTCTGTATATATTGCCTGTGCACAAGCAATGTTTCAGCCAATGGACCTCCGGGTAACCCGGAGGTCCATTGGCAGAAACATTGCATGTGTTTGCTATGAGTAACCATGAGAACCTGCCGTGCTTTGGATGCCATTCGATATGGCAATTGCGCGCAATTCCAACGCGCAATTAAGCCTAGATAAGCGCACTATTCGTGACAGGACTTCTAGTTTTAACTGTACGTACAGACATTCGCATTTATATATTAGATAACTAAAATACTGGTAAACATTCAGTTTATACGGTATGGCCGGCGTGGATTGCTGGTCACTTTCCATGAGTGATGAGCGATATTCTCACGGACTCAATAATATTACCAACACTAATAATAGGAATAATCATCAGAACTTGAATTATTGAAGCACCGGGTAGAACCCGGTGCTTCATTGATTAAAATTTTGCTGATGATGATTTTTATTACCCGATAAATGCATGCGTGGAAATCACTACCCACACCTGGATTACGACCAGTCTATGGCAACTGTGCTGTATCAACTGCACTGTATTGCGGCGAATAATGTACACGTCATCAATAAATCATTTTTCACCAACATCAAAATATATTCTTTGAAAAGTGATCGGCGATGGCGAAGGGTCGTGAAATTGAAGAACTTTGTTTATTATTAGCACCCTCCCCCATCCCCCACACTCCCATAGAGACAGTTGAGATACTTTTCAATATGGAGCCAATGAACAGTCCAGCAATCCAGTTAAACAGAACACCGAGTTACAAAATGATTAACAAAACTGTGTCATTGTTTATTTTTACGTGCAAGATTAAACATGAGAGCAATATTCAATATTAACCCAATGATGGAAGACGATAATAAAACAGCATAGCCACTTTGAATGCATTTGAACCCATAGCATACGATGTCCCCTTCCGTCGTTATCTTTGAGTCGTACAGTGCTGCGAATATCTGCTGCAGCACAAAAACGAGAATTGCTGATAAAATCAGAAAAATTCCCCAATTTCTGCCAAAATTATCCGTATGATATAGTTCACTGAGATATGTAGGAGTTATAGACCAAATTATTCCCATTGCAATACCACATAAACCAGTGGAAACCATAAATATCACCAGCTGGTATGCCCATGCTGTATTGAGAATGCCCGCAATAATGAACAATACGTTATATAACACCAGGAAATAGGTTCGCGGCAATTTGCTCTTAAGATAATCAGAAAAGATTCCAGAAAGAATGCTTACTACGATACCAAGAATTGGTATAATGAGGACAACGTATGTATCATATGGAGATTGAGCCATAGACTTTGTTGTTGTTGTTACGTTGTTCATTATAACAGTTCCAACAGCGGAAGACATTCCAAACATCCACGCAAATATATGAAAGTTTACGTCTTTGAATGTGTCCATGATCGAAGGTTTTTTGTCATTTTGTGGTGAAGGTTTTCTTTCCACAACTGAAATATTGTGGTCCCTATTGTCCAACTTCAGATCGCTTCTGAATGCCATGCTCTGTTTCCCATCTTCACTTGACGAATTGTGTTTCACTGCATCAAGCTGTCCTTCTTTATCATTGTCTTTAGGCAACAAAGATTGTTCCACGGCTACATCGGCTGAGATCAGTGTATCACTATCCTTAATCGAAGGCAACTCAGTAATATCTGAAGCCGTTGGAATAATTTCTTCATTTTTGTAGATCCGCAGAAATATGATACACAAGAAGTTCACAACACCGAATATGACTGCATTTGTAAGCATAAAGCCTGGGTAATCGTGATTGCTATCAACATCCTTAGATCCTTGAACAAAGAGCTCATAGTAAGCATATATCAGTATGGCTGGACCTGCTGAAAAACAGCAGCTCATCACTCCGCAAACAGTGCCTCTGAACTTCTCAGAAAAGTTCAGTATGGTTGTATTCATTGAAGCCATATACGTAAATGTGGACCCATTACCTGAAACACAAATAGAACAGTATTATTTTTATTGCACATGATTTTCTTTACTAGAAATGCCCATTATTGGGCTCGGCTGATATGACTTCAAACTCGGCTGATATGACGCTGATCTCGACCAATATGAACCAAACTAGAAATGTCTTTCCTTGAGCGTTACTAGGCGCAACCATTTTGTTTAGAGCAAGATCATTCGCCGTTATTGGTCGAAAGCAATTAATTAGTGAAATTACCAGGCAAAAGGGAGGAGTTTCTATATGGTGAGGAATTAATAATGACATTAGGTAAGGAATAGGCGGCTCATGAGATGAAAGGAGAGAGTTGTACAGACAATTCACCACAAACTAAATTTCAGAGACGTCAACTGAGATTTATTGAAGTGAGAGAAGAGGTAGTTTAGTTATCCGAACGAGGTGTCTTCCCCAGTGGGGACAGCACAGGGAAAGCCCAGACGCTCCAATAGGCGAACAAGAAGGGGAAGAGAGATCTGAAAGGGATGGGGAACAAAACACTGTCAGAAAACTGCAACATTATTTCGGACACAGGGGCGTCGTAAAGATTACAGATCAGGTGTATAGAAAAGAGAGAAAGTTTGGTTCCTCCTCGATGCAGTTCGAGTATAAGTCAGTTGGGATTATAGTTAAAAATGTCAATACTTTTTTGAAGATTTATTAATGAATAATTACATTGTTAATGTAATTATACGTTTTGGGTCCAAATACTCAATTCCCATTCGTCAACTGGATGAAAACGTCATGACCAAATGTAATTCATTTTCCAATGAATACATTTGGTCGAACTTTGACCCGCATTTACGGTAGAGCGCAGTTGATAGAATGTAATTCGGGCGGGGTTTGGGCGGGTTTTTAACTTTTGGCGCCACTCGCAGTGATCAACTCTGCTGCTGTTTCTTTGGTGATATTTCCCAACTGTGGCATAAAGCCCGTTACTAAAATACTCGTTTCCATTTCTAAAGTTGTGAAAATTAAAATTCAGAGTTGTGCGCTTTGTTTTTTGTGTGAGGGTGGTTTTTCGCCTCGTTCGTTCGTACATGTTTTATTTCGTCTTTTTGCTTTGTTGTTGGTAAAAAGTAGTTTAAACAGTTACGGAATGTAATTATAATCCCGAAGGGATTCATACAATTTGTACCCATTCCCACACGTTCATACTCCAATAAAGATTATAAAAATCGCATTCAATTCTTAAATAAATAAAAAAAGTACGTGTAGTAGTTGTGACGACATTTCTTATTTAATTTACAGGTATCCTACCGATACTACAAACTGGTCATGCTGGTTTCACCAATAGCCTTAATCGGATACTACAGGCCCCCATTTGTACAACCGACCCTGTGTGTTGAAGGTTAAAAATTCGCACTGGCAAAGACATTTCCTACTCAAATGTTTTTTTCCTTTAATATTCCACCGAAAAATTGTTTTCATTTACTGAACCATGATGAGTTTCAAACATGATAAAAAACACACAAAATTGATTTAAACTAAGTGATGAGCTTAGGAACTGGTTAAACTGAGTGGAAATAATTGATGTTATCCATTGATGGGTTCTAATTTAGTCCTTACAAGGATGCTACGCCAGCTTTTGTTTTTCTTAAATGCAATGACAGGTCGAAGATTCAAAGGTTCATTCAATTTAGCGTTGGTTAAATTGAATTCATCTTTTAATATTTTTGCTATTTAGATATTCATTCTGTTGTATGTTAAAGTGAAAGGAATGATGGACCTCCTTTCGCATTCGCCCTCTGATATGTTCATACCAAATGGCCAGAGGGTTTGAAGCGTATTGATCCAAAAAGCTTCACTTTTTTCTAAATTCATCCGTTTCATCTAATGTGTCTTTAATTGGTGGTTGTTCAATAGGATCGATTACGAAATCGTCCAAAGAATGGCCAGGAAGATTAAAATGTTGTTGCTGGAGCATCAGCATATATGCTTTTTATCCTTTTTGTGGTTAGTACCACGTTCTCGAAGTGGATTTTGACTTTGACCAACATACTGCTTCCGACAGCGTTTACAAGTGATAAGGTAAATATTTAGTGAATAACAATGAAGGGAATTACCGACCTGATAATGATTTTTCGTTTGTTCGGAGAAAAATTCCTCTTTCTGATCAGGCATAAAAGTATGCTATCTACAACGAGGCTTTCTGCAATTCAGTACCGCGCCACTACAATTCGTCAACGGTCTGTTGTGTTCAATTTTCAGTGGTTCGAAATCAGTAATTTCAGTAATTTTTGCTGGACTTTCGTCTCTTTCCAGAGTTTGAGATTTCAGGTTACGCAAAAAGCGCATTGAATACCCCTTGAATACGACCTGCGGGCGCCAAATAGAGTAGAACAAGCCTCGTTGAAATTTACCTTGTCACTTAAATTGCTGTGGAAACGAATGAGCTGTGATTTGATGATACCTTTAAACGTATGTTGAAGACGAAATGATTTTGTGTGCAACAATTGATGTGAATCAGTTGGTTTAGAATATTACAGTTATATGGTGGTATATTTGTTTAATTACCAGTTTGAGGCTTCAGTGCTGGTACAAAAGTTAAACCGCGATCTAAAAGACACTTCTCTTGGGCTGTTAGGTCATTGCTGCCAGACAGGTTAACCACATTAGTTCCTAATCCCACATCTGTTAGGTGGTTGTTACCTTTGGCTTTACTCAGTTTAAATCTAAATGGTTTAACCAGTGATCGTACATAATACTGGCGGTTCTCGTGGTCCAATGTAAAAAATCCGGAGTAACATCAAACTTCGCGTCATCAATTTTTGGTATGACTTGAAATCCTTCACTTTCCGAATGGTTTCATTGATGATGCTCAATGTTCTCCTCTCCGCCACGCACCACTACCCCCCCCCCCCCCCCCCCCCTTTAGCAACAACCCTGATCAGTCAAATTTCTTAGATTTTCATCTGATTGAGGACATCAAGTTGTGGAAATACTATACACGGTCAGTTAAGTTTATAACCTGCTGATAGTGAGAGTACTCTTCTCTCTGTTGAAACTAAGAAAACAAATAAGATTTATATCATTTATTTGTCGCCTATGCAGTTCCTTGGAAGAGCTGTCGGAAAGATGTATTCATTAAACAGTTTGTTATATGGTATGGTCTTTATGTTTTTATGTCATCATAAATGCGGAGATACCATATTGTTGCACTGCTGCATCATCATACCTGCATGAGTCATAACGAAACAAATGTTGTCGTTGATCCTGTAAGTCAGATTAGGGTATGACGTCAAAACCCAAACACACTTCAGGTCAATAACAATCGCAATCATCATTAATTAGTGCGCACACATTGTGCGCAAGATTGGTGGTGGGGAGATTCTCTACTAGGTTAGTCCTCAGGTGGCGGATAGAGGACGGACTGCACAATTGGGCAGGTTTGCTCAATTGAGCAGGTTTATTTCCAAATACACAGTCCCGGGCCAAAGTGGTACTATCCTGTTATAACATCCTGCGGGCATCTTGTTCTCCCGTGAAGTGCATTTCGATGGTCCCGGAAGGAATCCTGACAGTTGAGGACAAAGAGTGTCCCGGTTACAGCAGTCTCCATTTTGGAGATACCTGTCCAAAAAACTGCTTTGGCCCGAACTTCAGGAGCAGACGGATGGTCGGACCGCCCCGTTCTGGCCAATCGGTACTCCCCAAAGAGGGTGTTTTGCCTGGGCATTTGGAGGTCATTCAATCAGTCATTTCTGTTAATCAAATACTACCATTGACATTGTGTACTGATTTTTAAATACACCATATCTTAAAAAAATGCTTGGTTCTATTTCACTGTCTGTGTTATTTACACAAGTGGCAACTTCAATTACAGTGTATTGTAAAATGATTGGTTGAATGACCGACATCTGAAGCATGGCATTCCTACGCACGGGCCAGTTAGTCAGTGACATGCTTCGACATCAGCACTGGCTGAGCATACTGCCCCCCTAGTATAAGTATGTGGGAATACTCGCAGCCTGGTGGGTTTACTACTCAGCAGTAACTCTACCCCGTGTTGGACTCCGTGGTGGGTGGGAGCCGGGGGGCAATGAACAATTTAAAACCCACGTGGCAACTCATCCAAAAGCAAAACGACCTTTCTATGCTACTGGACTACGAGACTGTGACTCAGAAGACGAATTGATAGCATCTTTGATACTACAGGAAGATAATACATTTGTTTTACTAAAATCAACGGATGAAAATACAAAATTAAGTACCATCAATCCTTTTGCCCTCGAAAAAGCTTTCATTGGTATTGCAGGAACAGTTCAAGATGTCAAAAAGTTCAGATCAGAAGATTTACTTATCATATACACAAAGCAAGTTCAGGCACTTAACCTTCTGCACACAACTAAACTAATTGATATGAATGTTCAGACCAATTACCAAAAACCCTACTTTCATCAAAACTCGAGAACTGATATGACAAAAAATTAAATTACTTTAGAACTTAAACCCCAAGGAATAACTGCGGTAAAACGTTACGGAAATTTAAAAAATATGGCGAAAGAACTAAAACAAACACATACGTTTGCACCTTTGATTCCAGGTCTCCAAAAGAAATTAAGCTTGGTTACTTGAACGTCAGAGTGGATTTGTACGTTCCAAATCCACTTCCATGTTTCAAGCGCCAAAAGTTGAGACATGGGCAGGATTCTTGTTTAGGCAAGCTAACATGTTATCGATGTGGCTCAAATCACGATGACCATGTGAATCAACGGCACATAAATGTATCAACTGTCAGAGTAATCGCATGCCATCATCTAAGGATTGCCTTGTCTGGAAGAAGGAACAGTTGATTCAAGAAGTGAAATGTGAAAAGAAGATTAGCTTTAAAGAAGCCAGGGACACATCGTAACATCGATGTCTGACATGAATACATCAATATCATCTTACGCCGCGACTTTAATAAAACGAATAAAATCAACTGAATCAACTGCATGCCAAACTGGATGTACTTGGCTTGGACGCACTATTCCGAGTTTGCTACAGGCCGAATTTTAATGAACTGGGCCTTCTAAGCCGAAAATATAAACCTGCTGCTTTTGGCCTGCAGGAAACTCTTTTAAAACAATCTGAATCCCAGGATCACTCATCCCTTTAGCATTATACCTCGTATAATGCCGAGGCAGATAGCAACGATCTTCACGTTCGTGGAACGTCTACCATAATTAGGCAGAACATTATTCACAGTCCTGTACGTTTACAAAGGTTCAAGCTAAAAGCTGCAGCTATACGCTTAGCTTTAGATAAAATCGTTACCTAATTAAAGGTAAAGAAACAAAATCAACTCTACAATACCTGGAAGATAACAACAAAAATTAAATCAAAAAAGGAAATAACCAACAAATCGGCCTCCACATGTTTTAAACATTCGTCGTCGGAAAGTTGTAATCCAGAATTCATTAAATATAAAAAAAACAGATAATTTTTTTCTCTAACAATAATAGTTACAATATAGAGGATTATAATAAACCTTTCTCTGCGGAAGAATTAAGTTACTCTTACAAAATTTTAAAACATCTGCCACAATCATCTCTCGAACTTTTATTATCAATTTTCAATGAAATATGGGTGACAGGCCAGTTTCCGCCTTCCTGGTGTAAAGCAAAAATAATTCCCATTCCAAAGCCTGATAAACATCACAGCAACCCAGGTAATTACAGGCCTATCGCCTTAACACTTTACCTAAACTGAAAAAGCAGACGACACTTGCAAACAAAATTCTTGAATAACTTATTGTTTTCATTTGTTGTCTCAAAAACATAGGTTATGACCCCTCAAAGGGACGAGCTCAGCGAGCTCGTTCAAATTAGGGGTCATAACCTATGTTTTTGAGACAAAAAATGAAAAAAATAATGAAAATTAATTGGGGATTTTTGTGAATAGCGCTGGCCGGTTTTGGCCGTTACGTTGGGTAAAGGGTTAACAAGTTGTATGTGTAAAGCCTTGGGAAGGATGCTCAGTGATCGACTTGTCTGATTTCTGGAATCGAACAACCTACTTGAGAATGTTCAGTGTGGTTTCCGAAACTGGAGAAGTACAGTGGATCATGTGGTTAAGGCTTGAAACGTTACACGAAATGCCTTCGCCAGAAAAGAACATGTGGTCTCCATCTTCTTTGATCTGGAGAAGGCACACGATACAACGTGGAAGTATGAGATTTTAAAAGATATTTTTACCATTGGGTTGAGAGGGCGTATGCATTTTTTAATAGACTTTTTTTAAAGCACCGCCAATTCCAAGTTCGTTTTGGGTCAATTTTATCTACAAACACGAATTGGGGGTTCCTCCACCCTTTTCTCAGTGAAATTTAATAGCATCATCGATGCAGTTGAGAATATGGTATTCTTCTTGCTTTACTCAATCCCAAGTTGAAGAATTCTCTCATTTTGGAACTTCGTGAAAAGTCAATATTCTCATGTCTGACCAATATTTTATCGTATTTTGCTGGTTACCTGGACATGTTGGTATCTCCGAAAATACCAGTAGTAGACAGTGCAGCAAAACGATCTTTAACCAAACCTCTCACTGATTTTAAAATTCCTTTCTGTGATTTTAAAAAGATGTCAGTAATTACACCAAATCTGTGTGGCAGGCGGATTGTGATGGAGCTACAAATAACAAGCTCCATCGCTTCCGACCTAATAATCGTGATCACTACTCGTCTAGAAAAGGTCATGTAGTTTTGATACGATGTCATATTGGTGATACAAGACTTACACATTCCCTTTTGTTAGAGAGTAATATGCGATCAGAATGTGTTCCTTTCCAACAAGCGTTGACAGAGGAACACATTCTTTTACATTGTGCTGATTTTAATCATAGCAGAGGACAGTATTTCACTGTAGGATGTCTACGAGATCTTTTTTTATCATACTAGCCGGCACAAAATTCTCTCATTTCTGAAAAAAATCAACCTTTTTAGTATAACAATAACATGACTTTGGACAATAAGCTTAAGGGCTGTTATTCACACCCGTTGGGCCGTTAATAAACCACAAGGCTCGATAAAGTCATGCTATTACTATTATTACCACTGAGAGTCTGAGAACGTTTTGATTCTGTGTCTCACATGTCATTTTTAAAGTTTTCAATTTCGACAGATCGTCCCCGGAGTTCTAAAGTGTTCTATGTGCCTACTAGCACATAGAACACATTGTAACTCTGGGGACGAGATGATAATATCGTCTGTTGTAAAAAAAAATGGTGTCACATGATTATTACATTATCGGCACTGGTACGCTTTCAATTGCAACGAAGTTAGAAAACTTAAAAACCGACCCGATGTTTACCGCTTTTATGTCAAGAATAAAGGACTAAAATGTATACATACTTACTTACATATATACAACTGCTTGTTCTTATGGGGCTAACTTTACTGGACATTGTACATATTTAATAATTGAAATAAAATCTCATTGTTTACGAGTTGAAGCCATTTCCATTTCCGAGTGGACGACAGCAAGGAACAAAAATCATGTGACGTGTCGGGCTGTTAATGAGAGTTTCACTCATTAACGGCCCGACACGTCAAGTCACTTTTTGAAGTTGAGTGTTACGTTCTTGTAATGCCCTGTTAAACTATGTTAATGTACTAGAGAACGCCCGCTAAAGTGGTAATAATAAATTTTAAAATTGTTTTTATACTTTTAACTTAGACTCTTCAAGTTTAACAATCACCAGGTTGATTTATAAGCATTCATTTATTTTGTATCATCACTCATTACTCTTCAGACCACTCGTCTTTGACTTTTTTATTATAATTATTTCATCTTTTTATTATATGCTTTTTTAAAAGATAGCGAGAAATTTTTAACCGATATTTTTCTATATCTATCGTCCCCATAGATATAAGGGAATATCCCTCTGTGGATTAATCGAATCACGCAAGAAAATTAGAATGAAATTACTCCGCCGCCGAACGTACTTTTTATATGTCCAATACACACAACACCGGTAATTGTGTATTTTAGCTCGTCTCAAAGTAAGAAAGTTAGTGTTGCGAATAGTCCAAAAATGAAGTAAAAGAAAATCCGACTCATCGATAGTGACAGTGATTGACAAATATGCTAAAAACAATTTGAACATTTGAAAAATCCTCCTTCGTCCTTCATTGAACATTTTGTGAACTGTGTCATGCTTGTGTGCATCTGCGCAGTGCACTTTTGTTATTACTTTTGAATAAATGTGCCATCCATTGTTTTGAGGGGAATGTCATAAACCACTTTCACACGCGTTCATTTATTTTGTGTGCGTAACTGACAATATAGCCATTTTCTAAGGGGATTTATGTGGAACTATTTTGTTGTGTGGTAGTTTGATTTTGAAATCGGGGCCAATAAGTAAACGTGTCAGCTGCGTCAGCTGATTTTTGCTGACATTGTCGTCATTTTCTCCACCTCCGGTTTTTGATTGCAATGAAAACACCAAATTACCTCTTTTAATCGCAACAAAACAACGCAACGCATATAATAAAAAGAATACCTACTGTTTTTGAGTGAGTATCGGAATTATCTCATTCGTGGCTGCAAAGGAATTTAATTTTCCTTTGCAGCCACTCATGAGAAAATTCCTATACTCACACAAAAACAGTAGGTATCCTCTATTTATTCAATCGTTTTACTTCATAATCGCCATTGTAATTTCTACAGGGTTTATCGTCTCGATATAGCCTTAGCTGCTGATGTGGCTTTAAACATCAATAAATAAATAATTATATGTCACATGACTTCCCCTTCATCTGATTGGCTAAGAGGTACTATACCACTTCCAACAGTTTTAACTATTAAGAGTTCTAAAATCAGTTGTGCACTATTGCCGTGCACTGTATACTTACTAAAAATAGCTTTGGAATATTGAAGGATGTTCGACTAACGGAACACAACGAGCCCTTTCAAGTTATGTTTCCGGTGTTCTGTTTCGTTATTTCTATTTGAAGAATGAAACATTATGCAAGAATGTATTTCTAGCATCCCTGTTAATATGTCTTGAAAATCGACTTTCGATAAAGTTATTTCCCTTGAAATTATTAAACGGGCGAGAAAGTTCCAATTAAGAAGCAAGCAATTGTTCAGAAAATACCGCAAAAACCAGTAGAAAATAAAGCCAATTTTGTTACTTTTAATAAACGAAAACAACTTTTATTAAAAGTTACAAAAAGAAAATTGGCTTTTATTAATAAGCTACATAGGACGCAACTACGTCACAGATAATCCATCATTAACGATATATATCATTATTTCCAAATGAGACAAAATACTGCATTTTGATTGGCGGAAAGGTACGGTGTAACTTGCAATCCACAGTAGCATTTTTTCACACCGTGGTTAACCACATTGTAAAAACAAGAATACACAACAGCAGGCTATATGTCTAAAAACAGTACCCATTTAAAATTATTAATTCATACCTTCTGCTCAGTTATTTTAGAACAAAATAAAAGTACAGGAAATTTAATATTTCTGAGTAATAGAATATTACAGATATGGATGTCAATGGAACTGGCTCAATGAGCCAGTTCCAATGACATCCATATTTGTCTGCTTTTATTAAGAAACTTACAAAGTACAAATTATCTGTCAGTGTTTTCCCACAATTTGTGTTACATCAAAATTCTTGGAAATAAATTCGCTATTCTTGTGTTTTCCAGGGTGTATGGGAGTTTACACCTGTCTGGGAACTCATACACGCTTCGGCTCTATCTCAGGGTGTATGAGTTCCCAGACCGGTGTAAATTCCCATATACCATAGAAAACACAAGGATAACTAATGGTATCAGACCTACCAACTCTAAGTAAGTATCCACTTTGTGTTTTTACAGTAGTTTGCAAGTTTTTATTTCCATAATTTTTTTTCAGCAAACTCACCTCCCAGACTTCAAAATTTATGAAAAGGACAGTGTCCGTATTACTTGTCACGATACAGTTGATATAATGAACAATAAGAAAGTTACAGAACACCAAAAGATGGCAAAAACACCGTCTTTTTATCTATAAATTGGTTAATACACAGAATAATAAACGAACGTTCAAATTGACTTGGGAACAATTGTAAAGCCAGCTTTTATATTTTGATACAACTCAACAGAAAAATGCCAAAAGTTAATGAATGCGAATTTGTATATGAAATTCCCACACCCTTTCTGTTAACTTTACTCACATCTTTAGGTATGTGTGTGTTTGGGGAGGGGGTATAGCTTTCCTATAAATCTCTTCCAATGAAAATTGTCATCCGATCTGTAATACAATGTATATCCATGGAATATCTCGTACACCAGTTGCTCAGTAGATGCACACAGAGACATTTTGGTTCCTCTAGAAACCAACACCGGTTTTTCAGTTTCTCCTGATTGGAAAACCAAATTCCGTTGCACATAATCAAACATACACATGTTTTGATTCTTGAACCAGTCACATGAACTGTCCGAAACATTGTTTCAATTGTACCATCACGTATGCGTTAACTCTTTAACCCTTTACCCAACGAATCACCCGCATCCGTCCGCGTAATATGCAAATTCAGCAGTTGAAAAAATATTATTTTCAAAAAATTTCAACAAAACCATATCATGTGACCCCTCGTTGGAACGAGCTCGTCGAGCTGGTTCCAACGAGGGGTCATATGATATGGTTTTGTTGAAATGTTTGGAAAGAATTTAAAAAATTATATTTAAAATAATAAATTTTGATATCGTCTGCGTTGGGTAAAGGGTTAACAAGGCACGTGATATAAAAATGTATTATTTTAATTATTGCTTTTTTTAATCTTTCAAAACATTTCAACGAAACCAAATCATGTGACCCCTAAGTGGGACGAGCGCGACGAGGGGTCGCATGATATTAAATTAATTTTTTCCAACTGCCTAATTTGTAAATTACGCCTGCGGCTGCGGCCGCTTCGTTGGGTTAAAGTTTAAGGTACGGGACAACGACTATTTTTTCGTATAAATATGACAGGCAGCACTATATGGCTAATCGAACCGGCAATATCGGGAATCAAACCTTCGGCTCCTCTGTCTGGCAGTCAGAAGTCCAACTAAACCGAAACAAACAGATCATTGCAAACCGTTAAAAACGATGGCTGGAAGAATCGAGCTTTTAAGATGACGTTCTCGTGATTACTTGGCTCACTTTCCTCACAACAGCTACGTGAAAGTGTGAAACGCGTTGGCAACAGTGCATGCGTGCGTGCGCACGTGCGTGCGTGTGCGCGTGCGTGTTTGAGGTGAAAAATTCGATCTGGCACAGACATTTCCTACTGAAACGTTTGCTTCTTTTAAAATGCCGCCGAAAAAATTGTTTTCATTTACTGAACCCTGATGGGTTTCTATCACGACAAAAAATACATAAAAATGATTTAAACTTAGTGATGAGCTTAGGAACTGGTTAAACTAACTGGCAATAATTGATGTTATTCATTGATGGGCTCTAAATTAGTCCTTAGTTTAAACATATTTTATTGTCATTAGATTGAAAACTGACAAAAGGATTGGAACACAAGTTATTAAACTTATATAAGTTCCTCTCCTACAACATTCAATGGCAGCTAACAAAAATATGCGAAAACAAACCAAACAACAAAAAACAAAACAAAAAAACAAAACAAAATATTTTATATCTACAATACAATAAACATGCTTCAAACCAATTCATAGTAGCTGGAGAGAAGTGAAAGACACGACATGCAGGTATGGGATAAAATGGTATAAAGCAAAAGAAAGCAGAGGATAGTTGAGTATTGTGTCCTTATCGTACGGATGCGGCCATCGCAAGTCATCATCGAGCCTTAACTTGATGTTGGAGAGAAGGCACACCAAAAAGGGGTAAGGTTGAGAGTTAACTAAAACGATTGCTACCTGAAATAAAGGACTGTACTAACTTAAAAATCAGATTGTTTTCATTTTGTGATAAATTAGGTTTTCCGAAAAGAACATCGTCTGTGGATGTAATGTTAAATTGAGAAAGTCGTCTAAAGAGGATTTCACGCTGGACTACGTAGTGAGGACATTCGAAGAAGTAATGAAAACTGTTTTCAAGTACGTGTCAAACAACTACACCTGGATGTATCAGATATATAATTTGCATATTTATCACCGTTCAGTTCGCTACAGCCATTCCTTAACCTACAATGTAGAATGTTCAGTTTCCTTGTTCCGGAGGAGAAATAAAGCGGAGATTTCACGACAGGATTTAATTTTAATAGCTTAATTTTAGTTTTAAACTCATTTACAGTTTCAGCTGATGACACGTATTGAGGTAAATTGTTAAATGCCACTACCATGGATGGCAAGAAGGATCTTTTAAGATGTTCAGTTCGGGATTGATACATGGTAAAATGATCTGCGTTGCGTAGGCTGTTGGTTCCTCGGTCCCCAACAGTTTATATATACAGTTATAAGCATATGTTTTCTGAGGGCATTTCAAAGCGCCAATTACACCACACCACCCCCAAAATGCACACACACTATCATATTGGCTATATATATATATGGGGAAACGATAATTGAAAAATATTTATAAACATATTTATATATTGGAGGGAGGACGGTGATTGAACAGTCACACAGCAGTCATTGGATGGACGAATTGTGATATGAAATTCTATCTGGAAAACCCAGGGCTCTCACCGGCTAATGCAGACATTCGTTGTTTTAAACAATTTCAAACAGGCAAAGTGTAAAAAAAAGTTAAAGGGGGACAGGCCCTCTTAATAGAAAATTCATCCAGGAGTCGAGTAGGATTAGCCTCTATGTGCTCCGCGTCCTTACCTCGAAAAATAAACGAAAGTAGGCAAGGACGATGAATTAAAGGCATCCCAATCACACTTCCAAGGCAACTGCACCTATATCATCACCCCCCTCCCCCCACCTCCACACACGCATACATACATATTATGTCAGCTGTGTCCTAGCAAATCTTTAAGTCAGGAGGTCATCATATAAGGCTGCACCACCAAGCCTTTGATCATCACTCAAAAACTGCTCTCCGGGTAATTTTGTCAGCCAGACTTCAAGGCTTTGCTTTGACCCCCCCCCCCCCCCCCCACACACACACATTTAACATGTAAAGCTACTCATCGACTTTGTTAACCATTTCCACATTTTAATATTAGAGTAATGGTAAATCTTAAGGACTACACTGGACAGTCATAGCACCCCCAGCCTAATTGCTTCTCAGGTAGGAGGGCTGAATATGTAAAACTCACAAGACGCGGGGTTCGTGGGATTCATGACAGCCCACTCGTGTCATAATATGATCGGTCCTGTCACATTTATGAGAATATACACACATGTAATAGTACCGATCATTCTAAGGCACGACTGGAATGAACTAAAATGTAACTTATACGGTGTGTAGGAGTACTTGTAATGACAGGCGGCAATTATTGTCAGTACTATCAATTATCAACAGTTGTCACAAATATGATAATTAAGGTTTGTAACTTCCAACTGCTTACTGAATGACTTCATTAATGTTATCAAATATTTCAAATTTAAATATTTTGTCGTGGGAAACGTCTCTACCCCAAATGCTACCATTTGCGTACCATGAGGATTTTATATTTTTATTTTGTCTCAATTTGAACAGGAGTTCCCCATTCAACTTGGTCAAATCGTTGATGAAGTTCACACCTTTATTTTTGTAGAGTTTCCTTGAGCTGATTACGAAGTCTCTTGTCACACGCTTGTTAAATGTAACAATGACAGGTCTTATAGTATCATGCCTCGAAGGGATTCTGTGAACCGCAAGTAGGTCACTGCTTCTAAGGTCCAATTTAGCTGTTTGGTTGACAAGTTCTATGACCTTATTTTCTAAATTTTCACCTCGATCTTCTTTCAGACCAAGAATCTTTATATTGTTCTTTCTGCTATATTGTTCATTATGGTTAGCCATTATAGTGCTCAGTTGTGTTTGGTCAGTCAAATGTTCTATTTTCTTAGACAGTTCGCGTGTAGTTATTTTATAGCGTTCAATTTCATTTGGTCAAATGACAGTTTTCGTCTTCAACAATTGCAATTCTGTCTTCGACATTAGACACTCGCTTGTCAACAATTTCGTTTATGGAGGTCATAAGGTCAGTCTTAAACATTTTAAGGGAAGACATCAACTTGTCATTAATGAGAGATACGAGTTCATCTTTTGTGGCTAATTTTCCCAATGTTGTTTCGATTGAGTTGATCTTAGCCTCAAGTGCTCGGGTGCAAGTCCGCACGGAAATTTCTTCAGTTTCGACACCGCTATCACTTGATATGTAGGCTCTTTTCCTCATGTTTGTCTTTATCATATCGACTAGGGTCAAAGGATGCCTCGAGTCCACGAGCCCCGAGATCATCAATCACATTCTCAGCTTCTGAGTTTACACTTGGTTCCATTATTGAATAAAACAGTATGAATAATACAAGAACAATGCGTGAACGAACAGAAGTCGAACAATGTCGATGCAGATGAATGCGGATTGCGGATGAATGGATGAATGCGGATGAGCGATTGCTATGAGTTAGTGTAAATGCTCAGTACAGTACAACGTGAAAAATGTTGAAATGTGTTGGCAGCACATCAGTTCACTCTTTATGAAACAAATGTAAATGTGTCATGTCACCAATAGGTAATAAGGTGGCGAAAAAATTATATCATGCGGGTAACAGAACCACCAAACGCTTGTAATTGCTGGTAATATATCACTGATGTTAACAATAAAACTGTTTTATTTAACGATTTAGACTGATCGACAGCTCACCACCATACCTCGGAATCCAGGTGACAGATCCTCATCAAAGACAAAACTGTTGAGAAAAGCCCGAATTTATGCAATTCCTCGTCATCAAATATGGAATAAAATCAAAGGGCTTTCCCCAAAGCATCATCGGCTGTACACAATAGATTCTCTCTCAATCAACATACATTTTTAACGAAAATTTTGACGCACCGACTACACACCTATATTTCACACAGCCGCCATTTCTTCATTTAGTCCTTACAAGGATGTTACGCAAGCTTTTGTTTTTCTTATAGGCGATGACAGGTCGATGATTCAAAGGTTCATTTAATTTAGCATTGGTTCAACTGAATTCATCTTTTAATATTTTTGCTATTTCGATATTCATTTTGTTGTATGTTAAAGTGAAAGGAATGATGGACCTCCTTTCGCATTCTTCTTCAGATATGTTCATACCAAATGGCCCGAGGGTTTGAAGCGCTTTGATCCAAAAAACTTCACGTTTTTTTCTAGATTTATCCGTTTCTTCTTATGTGTCTTTAATTAGTGGTTGTTCAAAAGGATGGATTTCGAAATCGTCCAAAGAATGGCCAGGAAGGTTAAAATGTTGCACAGAGTTTGTGTGTTGCGGTGTACTGGTATTGGTAACGAGGCATCGCGAGAAGGCTTATGGAAACAACTGACTTTCAACCACAATAACAGTTTAAACTTTCTCCCATTTGCTACAAACCAATGGTAACCAACCAAACATTTTCTAAATTTACCCATTGAATTGGTAGCATATCAGATAAATACGTTCGCCATTCCATCCTTTTTTGCCTGACATGATATGTCTATCAATGTGAACCATACTATCGTTGAAAATGATTTGGAGCAATTAGTTGTCTGAAATGAAAACCAGTGAAATTATGTTTCAGTTTTCATTGCTGTACCCGCGTTGTAAACAATTGTCTTTGTTTTTCAGTATGGCACAAATCTGAGGTGCAAACATGTATTGAAAATCTAAAGTGAGAAGAAAAATTGCTACACATCGCATCGCATACAACGGTCGTATCGCTAAAGTTTTAAGTTAGAGCCAATGGCGTAGACACTGGGCCGTCGGGAAGGGAGGAGTAACAAGATTTATACGTGCGTTATTAGATTGAAATAGAGAGTAATCGCTTGACTGGACTGATTACGTAAAATAATTCATGAAAGGTGAGGGACGTTGTACAAACACGAGTGCGCGAATGCGCACGAGTATTTTACAATATAGTGCCTTGCCTCGAATGAATTAGTTCACGTAACCTGTCCAGTCAAGCGATTACTTTGTTTATTACTTACAGCTATCTCACTGGCCGTCATACTGCAGGTAGATAGTTATTATTATCTCCCTGGTCGCCATATTACAAGGAAGTAGTTATGGCTATCTCACAGGCTGTCATATTACAGGGAGGAGTTATTGTTGTCTTGCTGGCCGTCATACTACATGGAGGTACTTATTGTTATCTCATTGGCCGCTATATTAGAGGGAGGCAATTATTGTTATCTCAGGGGTCGCCATATTACAGTGAGTTACTTATTGTCATCTCACTGGTAGTATTACATATATATATACATATACATATTACAAAGGGAGGGGGGGTAGGTATCGGTGCCTCACGGACATCCATATTACAGGTATGTAGTTATTGTTATGTCACTGTCCGCATATTACAGGGAGGTACTTTTAGGTATCTGACTGTCGCCATATTACATGGAGGTACTTATTTTTATTTCACTCGCCGGCATATTAGAGGCAGGTAGTTATTGGTGTCTGCGAGGCCGCCATATTACAGGGAGGTAATCATTACTATAAATAAACAATGATTAACAATAGCAAAAATTCTCGACGATTTTAATTTTTTTGAATATTTACAACATATTCAAGTTATTATTGACAAGAAACATGTGACGAGGTTAAGAAGTTGATATCGTGTTTCTAGTTATCTTGTAAGAATTTCGTTTAATATTCGAGGGTGTGGAAGCTATTACGTCATGACGACAGTTGTACCGCAACAGCTTTCACGTCATCAAACGTTAGCAATAGGAGTTACAGCGTTGATTGACATGATGTCTCATTGTGGGGAAGGGGTAGACTGGGTTGCGACATTCGTGTGAAGATTAGAGTGCTACAATAAAAGTTGCTTACCACCAATAAAGAAATAGATTCCTAGTAACCAGCTCTTGTCTCTGTAGAATGTGATCGATTGCGCTGTGCTCCATACCAAAAGATAGCCACCGGTAGATAAGAACAACCCAACGACTGAAGTCACTGTTGGTCCGAACTTGTCAAAAACAATGCCAGGAATAAAAGCAACACCGACACCGAAATTTGATAAAGATGCCAACATGGCAGCTGCAAATTAAAAAAGAACGCATCATTTAAATAAAATAGAGCAGATCAGTTAATGTTTGGACCATTTGATTTACGGCGGTACATAAAATAGGTCTCACTGTGTTCAGATAAAGGAGCGGAGAGTAAACTGATCTATTTCTTCATTAAACGTAACAAAGGAAAACTTGGTCTTATTTTCTTTTGATGTTATTGGGCATAGGTGTTGTCTCAATAATCTCTTGCTATTCGGTTAGATCTTCTCTCGTGTCTAATAATTTCAAGGGAGATAACTTCATAGAAAGTCGATTTCATGATATGAGTCAGGGATAAGGAGTATATACTTTCCAAAATTACTTTCTGGAGAATCCGCGGTGATAGAACTTACCTGCTCTAACAAAAACTTAACACATTCGCCTTGTTTTGACAGACATGATATGCTGGGGTTACGGCCATTCGAAATTCGATTCGTTGTTGCGCTGATTCCTAAATTTTCGATTTTTCGAAAAGTTCTAAAAATCTCACCAAATGTCCTTCCTTAAAATCTTTTTCAACCGCCAGGTTTGCACGGGTGACCTGTTGATAAAAGATTGTCAAGGAGTTTACGTTTCCGATACTAGATTCTAGGATTTTCTGCATTTTAATGACGTGTCCAAACGGGTCACTTGCTGTTGAATACAAATTGAAAAGTGGTGACATTCAATTCGAGATTCGATTCGATTCAAAATCTTCTGCCTCGATGCAATTGGGCCATATAAAGAGTAAACAAGACTAACAGTGACCGCACGGCCACGGATCCCCCCCCCCCCGAACTATGACCTTCATCTGTAACCTTGACCACCATCGAACAAAAATACATTTTATGCGCGACACATCGTGTCCCTATAAGCGACATGTATACCAAGTTTCAACAAAATCCAACGAAGCATCTCAGAGTTAAGGAGCGGATACAAAACTCTTCCTGACGGACGGACAGACAGACAGGTCGGACAGATGGACGGACGGACAGAAGGACGGACGGACAAAAACTATATGCTCCCGAAAATTTTTCGGGGGCATAAACATCTGAAGCGAGGCTCGGTAATAATATAATCCAACATCTCGACAGAGCTGTTAGACTAAATTATTACTGACCCTTCCAACAAAATAGGATGGGTTCGCCTATTTCGCCATTGACAGTGTTGACTGAAATAATACCTTCCAGAGCGCCTGTGTTAAAAGGGTTAAGCCCTGACACTCGACCCAGGATATTCGGTAAGATAATGGTGTCAGACTTGATCCTCGAACATTGTCTGGGCAAATACTCTGGGCCCCCTGTATTAATAATAATACTAATAATGAAATGTTAACGTCTAGAATCCACCGCAGTGCTCTCTGACTTACATTATTACCCAATATCACAGGCGATCACACACTTTTATGACATTCTCATCTCAACTCAACGAAGCATACTGCCGGGCTCCACTTTATCCTTCATATAACACTTTTAAGTTGCTTAGATAAAGTATTGACAAGTACTTTAGACATGCCGGTTGAGTAATCCAATCACTGTGAAACTATACAAGACCACGAAGTGCTTACTTGTTTGTTTTGTATAGAATTTACATTAAGATAAAAAATTATTTTGTACGTTGATCGATTTTCCAAATGCGTTTGAGAGAGCAGTACAGGGATAAAGTTGACAATTCTTAAAAGCAATGTAAACAGAATTATATTACACCCTTCCGAGCATATAGGATACCAAAATTTATTATTTGTCGAGTTGTGTTAACAACCGAGACCGATGGTTTGCCGACGGTCTGTGTACGTCCGGGCGCGCGTCCCGGTGTCCTCAAACTGTCACTATCAATAACTTGAACAAACGTTCTCCGATTTGACAAATATTTGCCATACAGTTTTTTTACAATAATTTCTCAAGCGAGTTCGAAAACTGGCCCGGTCCGATTTTCGTTATAGAGCTAACGGCCTTAATTAAATATGTTTTATGAAATCTGAACTTGTTTGCATTATAACTTGAATGAAGGCTCCAGATTTGATAACCTGCATATCTAAAGATCTAAAGATCAAATTCAACTAGTCATACCTTTTAACAGATCTAATCTGGCTAATGATCGTGTGTTCTCCATCGTGGGTCCAAGATTGTGGAATGCGTTGCCTATTAGTGTCAGAAATTCAGAAACTATCAACATCTTCAAAAGAAATCTTAAAACTTTCCGATTTACTGAAGCATTCTCCTGAACCTCCCAAGAGGAAACTGAAACATGTGACTCTTTATTTTCAGAAAAGTGTATTTTATTTCTGTGAAGCGTTTTAGGGCACTCTTCGTGGTTTTACGCTTTTACAAAATAATATTATTATTATTATTATATGATTGATAGCCGTGTTATAGACATGCAATTCTCTCCGATTGTCACCACAACTTGACGCTTGCATCTCCGATGCGCACCTCATGTTTTGATTCTTGACTTTGTGCCCAGGAAGTAAACAGAGAGTAATCGCTTGACTGGAATGGTTACGTAAAATTATTCATGAGAGGTAGGGGACGTTGTACAAACACAAGGGCGCGAATGCGCACGAGTGTTTTGCAATGTAGTCCCTCGCCTCGAATGAATTATTTCACGTAACCAGTCCAGTCAAACGATTACTCTGTTTATTACTTTTCATTATTAACGATAATTATATTATTTAACCCTTTACCTAACGTAACGGCTAGCGCTATTCTCAAAGATCGCCAATTCATTTTCATGATTTTTTCATTTTTGTCTCCAAAACATAGGTTATGAACCCTCATTGGAACGAGCTCGTTGAGCTCGTTCTAATGAGGGGGTCATAATCTATGTTTTTGAGACAAAAAATGAAAATAAGAGCTATTCAAGAATTCTTTTTGCAAGTGTCATCTTCTTTTCATATTAGGTAAAGTGTTAAAAAAACAAAAAACAAAAAAACAATGAAGGGACTTTACACCCTCGGCAAAGCGTCTTCGTTTGCGCGCACGGATACATGACACAATTGTTGATTGCATACTTCACTTGTGAAATTATGGTTTATAATCAAACCCGGAAATCTCAGTATAATCACACTTTGGAAAGTAATAAAAATGTTTATTATATGCTAAGCTGTGAATTATCGCAAACTATCTAAAATATATTTCTAGATATCCATCTACTACACACGATGTTTGTAACATGTTGAATTCCACTTCACGACACAGACATTGAAAAATGTGCTAGATACATCATGAGGCGAATTCGGCGGACTATCGGTGACAAGATCCATCCACCTTGCGACGTCAGCATCCCTGACTTATCTCGCCAGGAAAATCGACCATCGATAAAGTTATCCTATGAAATTATTAAACTGACGAGGAAGGTCCAATTAAGAAGCGTGCAATTGTGGGGAAAACACCTTTGATATCAGCTGAAAATAAAACGAAAGTCCTTTTGTTACATTCAATAAACGAAAACAACAGAATAGATCTCGGACATCGTTTATTAAAAGTTACAAAGGGAAAATTAGCCGCAAGTAAGTAACTGTCCACATTGGCTCTTTGTTTGGCGATTGCGTGTTCAGGTCCACTGAGAGCAAGGACGAGCTACGGGGCAATGTGTAGAACGGGTGTTACGGACCCTACGAGCGACGAAGACGCAAAGTGATAAGTTGGTGGGGGTATGGGGGGGATCCTGCCAAGAACATATTTTTAAATCAGTACTAGGAGAAGCATTCGTCTGCACTTTCTTGCCGACATCTACCCATTTACTTCCTTACAATTTGGGGTAATTGATTACCTACATTTATGTGTGTATGATTTTTCTCCAAAGATGATTGTGTTCACCACGATGCAGGAAAGTCCGGTGGAAAACCAACAAAGTGGAACAAGTGGGCTTTAAATATGTATTTATGAATATAACCTGGTCAGTAATGCAACAGCGTTCACTTGCCACCACCACCAACGTCGGAGGTCCGTATCAAAAGCCTTCCCACAACTTTCATCTCAGACGAATCGATATGTCAACCTTCATTGTTTCGAAACACCAAAAGTCATGAGCCGCTAACGTGATCCGGGACCGGAGCAGTTGCCCCCTTGCCACACCCTCTCGCCGCTGGTGTGTGCTGTACGTGCTGTACGCCTTAGTAGACAACGCCACCGAGCCACTACGTGGGCAATGGGGTGAAGTGTTCTTGTCCAAGGACATAACGCGGTTGCCGCATGTGGGATTCGAACCGAGGATCTCCCGGCTTGCTGCCTCAGAAAAACAGTTACAGAACATCAAAAGATGCTGAAAGCGCCGCTTTATTATTTTTATATGGGTTTAAACAAAGAATACTAGTCAAACACCCATGTAGATTGGGGACTCGCTACATAGCCTTAGCTGCTGATGTAGTGTAAAACACAAATAAATAAATAAATACTGATTGAGGAAAAATTGTAAAATGCCAGCTTCTGTATTGTTATAGGACTCTTCAGGAAAATACCAGAAGTTTGGGAAATGATGCCCACATCAATGATGCAGCTTCGCTAACATTTCGAAATTTCTTTTTTATATGAACTTCCAATACCATAAGCTACCATTAGTGTCAAATTTACTGACAACTGTAGAAAATTAACGGGAGGTAACATTCCTGTAAATTTCTTCCAATGACGCAAATTGATAACCATGTTTCCCCACGACCACAACTATGCATAGGGGATGTCAGGAAGACAGCCAATCAGGCTATGACACCCCCTGCAGTATACAATAACCTGTAAAAAACTTGAACACTCAAAATTCTGTATATTGTGTATACTGTGAATAAAGAATTGATTTGAATTGAATACATAGTATCGGAATTAATTGTATCAATCATTGATACGGACACTTTATCGATTATCAAAATTCAGATGGAGTCTGATGCTGCGGATACTGACAAAACGCACACAGTGTGAGTAGTAACGTCATCTCCGTTGTGATAAGTGGTCATAATGCGCAGTGCGTGTTATTAGGGTGATACGTTTTTCCGTCGTCCATTTTGTATACTGGAGGCCGCCATCTTGTTTTCTGTGGTATCACGTGGTTGGTTGAACGTGGAAGACTTCTTAAAGGGGATGGGGATGTTCGATTGAAGATTGAATAGGAGTAAATCTAATTACCACAAACAATCCGTCAATTCCTCCAAACCACCCCAATCTGCCGAAACGGACTTCGTTCGGATTCCCCCAATTTGGGCTAATGAGAGTAGTAAGTAGTGCTATAAGGCGCGTTCCTTTGTATAAGTGTAATTTTATTGGTTCGGATACTTTCTGTTTATCTAGTTTGTATTCCTTCGGAATCCTCGCCTTCTATCTGTTTTTTTAAACTAAACATATTTTTATTTGCCATTAAGAAAATGCAAATGGAGATTGAAAGACAAGTGCTCTCCACTTAGTATACCTTTCGTTCCCCTACACAAATAAATTACAGAACTGAACTGGCAGTTAAAAGTATACATATGAGAACACATTGATCAGAGTAAATCAACAGTACACATAAGTAGAATTTGAAAAAAAGAAAACAAGCCGCAAACAAGCACACACACGATCACAGACACTCCCTCACATACACACCAAAGGGCATATTCAGACCGCATTTGGTGTTAATCCCTATAGAATTCACTCGAAAAATAGTAATAATATAAGTATTGAAACCAATAATAATAATAATAATAATAATAATAATAATAATAATAATAAAAATAATAATAATAATAATAATAATAATAATATAATAATAATAATAATAATGATAATAGTAATATTAGGTCCGTATAAGTTCATTTAATCCTTCGTCCACTGGGAGGTATATATATTTTTAGAGTGATAAGCAAGGACGTTTACTTGCCAGGCATGGCGTTATGTGAGACGAAGTGACATTATTATTAGGCGACGTCGTTGGCCAAACCTAATATTCATCACGCTGAGCCTCACACATGACGCCATAACCGACAGTAAACGTACTATAACGTATTTATCATGCCAAAAAACGAATTAAATAATACGTTAAAAGTTCTGAATCGATGTTTTTTATTTGCACGAAAATAGGTGAAATCGCGAGGTGCAAAAATTAACTAGGGAACAAAATGGCTCCCAGCAGAGGGGGTGTATGGGCTCAGACCAGGTCATTGACAGTGTACACACTCAATCCGATAGCCGGTTCCCCAATGCTACGTATTGTTTCTGCATTTAAAATTAGATTTTTAAAAGTAATATACTGAGTCAAAAAAGAAAGTATAATAGAAATGAATGTGAAAATAGCATAATGGATGAAATATAATAGTTCTAATGTTCATGTTTGTGGACAAGAAGTCGTGCAAGAGTTTAATGACATGTGGTTGTTGTCCACCCACCCGTTTACAATTTTGCTCCGGATTTCAAAATGTCAAATTGAATGGATGACCGACGATTTTCTTTGTGTTATGTTGTGCTAGAGAGCCCTAGTTATTGAGAAAACACGCTAGTTTATGTCTTCCAACATTTTACAAAATGCCAAGATTAACCGAAAATCAGAGGTTGTGTGCCATTGGTATGCATGAGGCTGGGATACCTTCAGATGAGCTCGCTGCTGAGTTCGGTTTCACCGTGGCCACTATTCACCGTCTCAATGGAAGGTATAGAACCACCGGATCTACTACCGACCGACCGCGTTCAGGTCGACCAAGAGTGACGACCCCTGCACAAGACCGACGCATCAGGACGTCTCACTTGCGGGATCGCTTCCTCCCGGCCACGAGAACAGCGGGAATTACTCCTGGTAGAACTAACAATAGAATCAGTGCACAAACTGTCCGCAACAGGTTCGCTGAACACGGCACCCAAAGTAGGCGTCCATACCATGGACCAATTCTTAACCAACGTCATCGTACCGTCCGAATGGAATGTTCGCTGGACTCAGCAGCGCTGGCGCACAGTTCTTTTTAGTGATGAATCAGGTTTAGTCTACCGCGCGCTGACGGTAGGGCAAGAGTGTATCGCCGACGAGGAGAACGGTTTTCTGATGCTTGCATGCGGGAATGCCACTGTTTCGGCGGGGTAGTGTAATGGTTTGGGCAAGAATTTCCTTGCACCATCGAACGCAGTTGATCTTCATCGATGGTAATCTGAATGGACAGCGAGAAAGGGACGAAATTCTTAACGTTGTTGTTGTTCAACGCTAGCTTCGAATTGGAGTTATTCCAGCAATACAATGCCCTATGTCACGTGACGCGTACATGTCGTGACTTTCTTGGGGGCAGCGCATCGAACTTCTTCCCTGGCCCTTACTTTCGCCATATTGGGCGCCAGTCGAGCATCTTTAGAATCAATTCGACCGTCGTATACGACTTCATGATCTTCAGACGTTAGGCGATTTACATAATGTTCTATGGCAGGAGTGGAACGCAGTACCACAGGGTGACATCCAGTTACTTATCAGGCCCATGCGCCGTCGATGTCTTGCCATCCAAGAGGCAGACGGTGGACATACACGCTATTTACTGCATGTGTGAACTTTTCATTTCACCCAGTGTCTGAATTGCGACGTCCTGACGTGACGTTGGCAACAGTAAGAACATGAAATTATGCAAATTCATACACATAGACTGGAGATATGAATTTACAATAATTTGTTTGGGATTAAAGTCGATAATACTAAAACAATTGCTCCTCGAAGTTTATTATACTTTCTTTTTTGACTCAGTATATATAGAGCATATAATGTGCATTATTGTGATCTGTGCTGTTAACTGAACGTCTTATTAAATGCACTTCAAAAGGTTAAGCAGTTGGACACATATCCCTGAGAACTTTTCCTCTCCCCACGGTCTTGTAAAATTTATAGTGACATTTGAGATAAGCACAACATGAAAAAAACTTTGTATTCACAGAGTTATGTGTATATATAAAAACTGGCTTTTGTGTTTGGGTCACTCTGTCACTTTCTCTGTTTCAATCATGTAACAAAATATACCGGATTAAGAACAGTTTCCAGTTGAGAGACAATGTTTATATATAGTTTATTTCTCAAATTCATATCTTTAAATAGTACATGAATATTGAGATATATATAAAAGTATTTACATATGTACATAGAAGGCTACAACGTGTATATCACATCAAAAGCAACGCTCAACGTCGGTAAGTGGCCCTTGTAGAGGCATTTTATTTGTTCATTTATTTATTTATTTGTGATTTTTTCAAGGTCATACATGGACCATAGCTCTGTCAGGAATGTACAGACGAAATCCGAAGTTTATGAATATCATGTTCCTCCTGTCGGTCTATCATCATACGGAAAGAGGAAAACATCTGACAGTTGGAATTCCAGTTATAATGCAAAACGCTAGTTTTATGATTTTCCTCAACCCAACAAGGGCCAAATCCCTGATGTTCACGTGTGCACAACAGGTTCACCATTTGTGGGTATCTTGCCGCCCCCCCCCCCCCACCACCCATGTTGGTATGTCGTCAGTCCATAGACGTTCAAAAGCCGAAAAGCAATACGTCCATTGTAATACAAAACTTTCAATATCTCATTTGCTTCAAGTCAAAAGGGTCATAACGTTGGTAGATATTCGAAAACGAAATCAGTGATATGTGGGAGTCCACTCCCCCTATGTTGGTCTATCACCTTACCAGACGACATCCAAATATTGTACCGATACTTGGGTTGTAATGCAGAATGTCTATAAGGGCGGGCGTTCTAAGTACAGCATGAACCATATGCATAACACTAACACAGGTAGGTATACTAGGACGACACCGGCAGTGTGCGGATATCCGTTCACCCGTCAAAAAACCCCAATAACTTCGATGCCCTTTGTGGTTGTGATAGATTGAAAATGCGACACACAGGTACATGCATAGACACAAATACAGCTAATGTGAGAGCAAATGCATAAATAATAATCCCGAAACACTATATATGTTATCCAGGTGTAATCTAAACACAGTTTCCAGTACAAGTAGATATTGCAAATGTATATAGATGAATTAACACAAGTAATATTTTTGGATAACTCCCGGTTTATTATGCGAATAAATGCACACAGTCTTCTCATCGTTGTTTGAACTTCGAGTAACAAACTGATGATCAATTAGCTGAATCATGATGCGCTGATTATAAACATCACTTGAAGGAGGTTTGCTTGGTGCAGAAAGCTCTAGGAAAGAGCTTTACTATAATAGAACACTCTTTTTAATGTGATTCTCTTAACCCTTTACCCAACGAATCGCCCGCATCCGTCCGCGTAATATGCAAATTCAACAGCTGAAAAAATATTATATTTCGAAAAATTTCAACAAAACCATATCATGTGACCCCTCGGTGGAACGAGCTCGTCGAGAAAAAATGATATTTAAAATAATAAATTTTGAAATCGTCTGCGTTGGGTAAAGGGTTAAAGAATAAGAGATTCGAGATTCCAAGGTTATCAGAATCGAGTTGGAATTCCGAGATTCGAGATGATTACGAGATTCGAGTTGCGCTTCAGCTAATGAGATTCGAGATGAGCTTTTGAGCTGCGAGATAAACTTCCGAGATTCGAGCTTCGAGTGTGCAAATCCAGGTCTGGTAACTAAACTAGCAGTACCGTGAGAAATTATAAGTTATGACGTCATAACCAATAACTTAAGATTGTAAAATTGTCAGCTGTACGTAGATCTGGGTTCTCTAGGAGGAGGGTTTCAGCAGTGTTCAAGTCTACGTCACATGCCGATATGGCAGAGAATAGTTCATTTCGCGCTTGGGTATAAAGGGGACATCCAAAGAAATAATGCCCTCGACTTCACTCCCTCAGCTACAGCCGGACGCATCTATTAAATAATTTACAAACGTGTCGCTGTTAAATCACTACGCCGTGACCTTAATCTACTTTGAATAATACTGAACTTTCTTTTACCCGAGTTGATATAGGATGGGGGTCTTCAGCAAACAATAGATATTGTTTTTTCGAATTCCCGAAGAGTAGGGCAGTTTCGCGTTTCTTGTTCCAAGCGATTCCATATTTCGACGCGGGACGATAAAAATGAGCGTATAGGTAGTTGAGTATGTATACGATGCGTACTGAAGACAGCAGCGGAATTTCGAATTGGAGAGATCACTTATTAAAAGAGGTAGCAGATCGCATAGGAATGCAGGCGCATTCTTGTGAACAATTTTGTATAAGACACACATGTTTTGGATATATCGCCTATCTTCTGGACATACCAACTTCAAGAAGTAAACATTCATGAGTTAGAGATCTGATTACACCAGTAACTATTCGAGAGATATCGTAGAGCATATCATCAAGACGCTTCAGCAGGTATGATGGCGCACCTGACCAAAAAGGACTTGCATATTCCATAATTGGTAGTGTAAAGGCCAAAGACATATTTCCGAAGCTTTGTGATCGAGTAGGAATTTTAGTTTTCTCAGCTGGGATAGCCTAGTTTGCAGATGTGATCAATGTGAGCTTCCCAAGATAAACAGGATTGAAAAATTAAACCAAGATGTCTGTGGCAGGAAACATAATCCAAGACTTGATTATCAAAATGGATGTAGGGGTGCCGGATATCTGAACTCAGTGTGAAAAACATGAGATTAGTCTTTTTGGGGGTTGATCTGTACTAACCATAATTTTGACCAGTCATTAATTCCTCAAGCTGCAAGGTTGAATTCTGAGTTATTATGCAGGTTTGCTGGGCACTATCTGTTAAACATGTGTCATCCGCGAATAACCTGGTAATAGAGTTTATTTCATCGGCTGTGTCGTTAATGTAAACTAGAAAATGAGAAGGTCAAAGTACGTCTATCTGTTGTTCCCAAGATTCCTCCTTTTTTAAATAATACGCGCGTCTAAACTCTTGTTCTCACCCAAGGACTTCTGGAGGGACCACGTACAGAAGGACCATAAAGTCCATCTTGTGGTATGTTCCATTGAATCGGAGTACACTCCAGCAGGATAAAAGAACGTTCCCTTTAGTTCCTTAAAAAGATCAGCCGAAGGTCAGTCGTTCGTTATTGGAGGTGCTGGAAGTTGCATACCACGGGTCGTGGTGGTAAAGTAAATTGGTTCAGCTAGATGAATCATAGTTTTAGGTGTTCAAATCAAGAACAAGAATTCCTGGAATAGGTTCAGAACTATCAGAAGAGACAAGAAAAGCCGAAAATAATAAAATTAATAACCAATAAGCTAAATCTTTTCCAGTGGAAATGCTCTTCTAAGTTACTGGATTATACTCCGATTCAATAGAACATGCCCAAGATGGACGCCACTGTCCTCCTGTAAAAGGTCGCTCCACTTGTCCTTGGATGAGAACATGAAGCAAGACGCGCCTATTCTTTGACAAAAAGGAGGATTCTAAGGGATAACAGATAGAAACTGAGGACTCCAAAGGAACCCAAACTAGATAAATAGCCGAACCAACAAAATTATTCTTATATCAAGGAACGCGCCTTATAGCATTACGTGCCACTCTGTTTAAGCCTAAAATAGAGCCCGCATCGGTAGTTGTGGGTGGTTTGGAGGGATTGTCGAGTTGTTTCTGGCAATTAGATTTACTTTTATTAATCGAACACACCTTCCCACATACCCCTTCCCTTTAAGATTAAGAGGCCTCCCATGTTCATAGCAACCATGTGCTACCATAAAAATTAAGATGGCGGCCTGCAGTATACAATATGGACGTCGGTAACACGTTTCTCCATTATAACACGCGGTGCGTGTGCGCATTAAGATCACGTATCACTACGGGGATGACGTCATAAGAGGGTCTCTCACGTGGACTACAATGTCAACCAAACATGACGTAGCTGAGTTACGTAACTATGATGTCACACATGATCCCATATTAGATTTCCCTAAAAGGGGACGGTTCAACCTTCTCCTGCCACTGGTGTGATACTTAAGAATTGAGTTATGGCTGTCGAAATCAACGAGGAAATGAAACAAATTGATCACACGCAAATGTACCATGAACCGCGAAGTCATGATTCAATTCTTATGTTTACTCTCTTCATAAAACATAATTATTTTATGTCCGGGCTTAAGTGCAAGGTACCGCCTTATCTAACCATAATGGTATCGCTGCAGTAAATAGTTGAATTAGAGTTACCCGCCGGAAGTGATGCACTCTCTAAAAATAAGCAGCTTTGGAGCATATATTGTTTCAATAATCAGTTGATACATTCCAATGACATCTTGCATTATTGGTGAATATTCCAGATAAATAAAGAGGGTGATTTGATGACTGTTGGACCAAAAATATAGTTGACTTTTGGTGTTGTTTTGCTGGGACTTCTCTGACAAATATGTGCACGTGACTGGTATTTCCCTTCCTGTCAGTTTTTCTCTCTTATTTGTTGCAAGACCCCCTGTTTTCTGGCCAGAAAAAAGTTGTCAGGAGGCTATTCTTGACAAAGATATTTGAATGCCAAAATTAAATTAAAGTGATGCGATCATACTTTTCTTCGCTTGAAAGTAATAATGGTCGCCTATGGAAAAATACTTAGTGGTGTGATACCTTTTGGAAATATGTTTTTGTTTGCTGGTTTGGCTTCCAAACTTGATTTAATTATTATTTTTTGAGATTATTCATTTAAATGTTCATTGGGGGACTACACACCTTACACGACTGTTTTATTGTTTTGAAAAGTTATATATTTGACACAGTAGGCAATAAAGGATACATATTAACAAAATAAGGCTGTTAGTACAAGCAAATTCACAACTTGAGCAAGTGTAGTCCCCAGGAGCACACTATAACCTCTGGAAATTGCCTACTAACTGCCTATCTTAGCCATTTATTTAAACCATTGTCCCCCCTCATAGAGTAGGGACGGAGGGATTCCAATCTTCCAACCCCCTCCCAAATCACCATTCAAACACATAGCCTGAAAACCTATACTGCGCTTCTGTTCACTGCTATTGAGAAGTCTTTCTCTTTATTATGCACTTAAAGATGTTAGAAAAGAATTCCTTCATAGAAAGGGTATTTTGGAACAGGGTATTTTTTTTTGGGGGGGGGGGGGTGGGTGTTGGGAGGGGGGGGGGCGGGGGTCTACTGTGGAATAAATAACATAATAAAGTAGTAAATGTGAATGAATGGCATCGGTACATAGCTGCCAATGTAGTAGTCTAGTATTTGTGCTGTCATGTTTGCTATGTTACAACACAAAACTACAATGACAGTTGTCAAATAGTGTTCACGGTTTGAAACAAGTCCCCCTCCCGCCCATACTAAACATCTGAGTTGATGGAAAACAGTTGGAAGACTGTACAGTATGTTTCAAGTTTGTTATGGTTTGCCTTGGTACTGCAACATTAATGGTCCTCTGAGCCTTTTTTCTATTTGACACCTTGTTCCCACTCTTCTCGGTATATCATTATATTTTTCATTGTGTGTCACTCAGTACTCCGATGTACACTTCCAAAATGTGTGACTGCAAGCCTGCCTGTCTGCCTGTCTGTCTCTCCATCAGATGAGGTGTTTTTTTTTTGCTTTGCCTTTGCCTTTGCATCTTTCAGCCACCCCACCACTCACTCACACAACTACATTAAACATCAAAGACCATTGTAAGCAAATATCTGATTCATCCTCTTTGGAAACATATTTTCTACAGTTTCATTCTTTTTAAACTGACATCTGCAAAATGAGGTCCCCAGAGAGTAAATTTAGTGATGCTACCCTGCACAGCAGGGTAGCATCACTAAATTTACCTTCTGTAAACCTCAATCTGAATTAGGGTCTCAAATCTAAACAGAACGAGGTACCCAGAGGATAAATTGGCCCACTGTATGGAATAGCATGATCAAATTCACCCTCTGGGGACCTCATTCTGCCAATGTCCGATGACTTATTTTCAGGCCTGAATATGTGATTTTTGTAGGGTTGGGGATGATTAAAGGTATCGCTGTAGTAAATGTTCGATTTAGAGTTACCCGTCTTGAAATGTTGCACTCGGAAATGATGCAATCTCTATCTTGCATTATTGTTGAATATTCCAGATATATAAATAGGGTGATTTGATGACTTTTGGACTAAAAAATACAATTGACTTTTGGTGTGGTTTTGTTAGAAATTCCTCGAAATATATGTGCACGTGACCGGAACTTCCCTTCTTGTCAGTTTGTTTCACTGATTTTTTGCATGAACCCCCTGTTATCGGGACAGAAAAACTCGTCTGAAGGGCTATACTTGACAAAGAATTTTGAATACCAAAAATATAGTGATGCGATCATAATTGTTTTCGCTTGAACGTTATAATGGTCGCCTATGGGAAAATATTTAGTGCTGTGATACCAAATTTGGTCATGTTCTTTTCCTCAGAAAGAAACAAAACATCATAGATTTTGATACAAAATAGTTCCCATAAACTGTGATTATAGTTCCCTTAATACAGCTCGCACTGGGTTTGAGGATATCGTCTATTTATATGTAACAGGGGGAGAGATAAGTGCGGGAGCCGGGGATCGAACTGTCAACCTCTACCACACATAGCGAGAGATTTACCACGAGACTAAGAGGTCCGGACCAACCTGGCTGGTTGGTATATGACCTTTATACCTCGACCGCTACACTACACTCCCCTGCTTTTGAGTTTCACCACATGCGAATCACACCCAAGTTCCTCCTTCAGAGCGGTCGAAACACCCGTAGCGCCACCTCCTGCTGAGGATCGGACGAACCCCCAAATGTAACAGGAGGAGAGATAAGTGCGGGAGCCGGGGTTCGAACCATCGACCTCTAGCACACTCAGCGAGCGATTTACCACGAGACTAAGAGATCCGAACCAACCAGGCTGGATGGTAAATGACCTTTATACCTCGACCGCTACATGTAGAACGTGAAGAGAAATTACAGAATGTAAATGTAGTTCGTAATATCAATGCGCGATGTACAAATGTCACCTGATTAACTGGTATCCGTGAAATAAATCACGTAATTCACTGACATTCGTGGGAAAATAACATCACCCGGGAATCCCCGGGCAAAACAGTGTTCATTGAAGCAAATCGAAACGAGGTTGGGAGAGAACTATTTCACCTTCTTCCATCTCGCGCAATGAAATGTGCTCTTAATACACAAACCATGAATTATATTTAAGATTCTCTATACATCGTTATTTTAAAAAGGTATCAGTTCATTTTTCATTGAATGTTGTCGAACTTACATTAGATTTGTGCCAGGTAGACCGAGCAGACGAGGTAAATCGAATCCACCTGTCCCGTATGCCGATAAAGAACACACCGTAGAACTACAAAAGATTTGTCACATACTTTCGTCAAAAAGAATTCTGACAGATGTCGAAATAAAGGCGCTAATTTGATGTCAGGTATATAATAAAAAGACCATCAGTGCAGTAAAGTTTTCTGGCGTTCTCATATCGCATCCAGTTGAGGACCTTCAGCCAATCAGTATCGCGTGAGTCGGCTACTGATTGGTTGAAGGTCCTCAACTCGATGCGATACACAAGAAAACTTCACTCTACTGGTAATCTATATATATTGTGCTTACCTTCACTCTGTGTGTAGTTATACGTGGCTTTCAATGGATTTTGAAAAACACTGAACAGGAATACTATTCCACTCGACAATTGGGCGAAACAAGCAATAATAAAAGCTATCCATAGCAGAAAAGGTAACATACGGTCGTGGTTACCCATGGTGTGATACTGGGTATCAGCTCATAGTGTTCAACATTTTCATCTCATATTTATGATTATGTACACAATATATTTCTTTGTCGATAAATGTTTACATTGTGCACATATCCAATTCACCCATTAGCTGCATACTTACTTTAAGGGTCATTCATTATTTGGTTAATAAATACAGTACGTGGAGAGTGGATTGTAACTAAATCACCGGTGGAGTGGAGTTATGACCCAAGCTGTAACTTTCAAATTTTGTGCATATCGACAAAAAAACACAAGCAATGTTTCCGTCAATGGACCTCAGTGTTAAACCCGGAGGTCCATTGGCTGAAACTTTGCTTGTGCTAGTTATGCTTTGCAACAAATTTGCAATTATTGGTTTGGTGGATTCTCCACTCTGCGGCCGTGGACCTTCAATCAAGCAGTATCGCACGAGTCGGCTACGTGTTAAAGTTCCTCGATGCGACACACAGGTAAAGAAAACTCCATTCTACTTGTAAAAAGCAATAATGAAAGCTATCCATAGCAGAAAATGTAACAGGCGTTCACGGTTACCCATGGTGTGACACTACACTGCAAAAAATATAGGTTCTCTTTAGAACTAAATCTGGTTCTAATCTTGTCCCTGAGATGGAACCTATCCTGTTTAAACAGTATTTATTTCAAATCAAATAAATTAAGATTATACAAGCGAACCTGTTTTTGTTTACACGAGCATTGGTGGGCTGTACTTCCGCTGTCAGTTTTATCGCCGAAACGAAATGAAAAAAAAAGAAACTGAGCCTTTTTCGTTTTAATAACATAGTAATATACTATTTCGAGTTATGCATGATTTATTAACATGAGACAATGCATGTTTGTTAATTTGTTTGTTAGTTTTTAGCATCTTATGAGGTCAACCCATTTAAAAACGCAATAAATAATTGCCACTTCAATTTCACTCTTCTCGAGTTGACATGCGATAAATTTAGACAAGTTTGCATTCAGGTCGACGTCACCAACGTTCAACGGGGATGTAGTTCTATTGTAGGTGTAAAGTTTTACTAATGAAATCCCACTACTGTCGTGTTCTTCACGGTTGGTGCTAAAATTTATGTCATAGGCTTTTCATATATAGGTACAGTTAAAACTAGAAGTCCTGTCATGAAATGCGCACAAATAGCACGTTGATATGCGCGTTAATGTACGCGTTATGGTCCTAGTAAAGCTATCAAATTCTGCACATATGGCCTGTGCACAAGCAATGTGTCCGCCAATGGACCTCCGGGTAACCCGGAGGTCCATTGGCAGAAACATTGCCTGTGTTTGCTATGAGTAACCAGGAGAACCTGCCGTGCTTTGGATGCCATTCAATATGGCAATTGCGCGCAATTCCAACGCGCAATTAAGCCTAGACAGTGACAGGACTTCTAGTTTTAACTGTAATCAAGGTATAAATATTCTTTAAAATATTCCTCTGACGTCACTCTATTGTCCCAATGGTAGATTATTTTTCAGGAATCTACTGTTTCAGCAACATAATCTAAAGTACTGACATGTGTAATCTATTATTTTCGGACTGTAATCTACACTTACCACGAGAAAACATGGCAGCATTTTTTTCGGCATGGGTAGTGTTGATTACTTGCAATAGCTTAAAAGTACAGCCATAACAATCGATCATGACCAATAGACTATTCGTCATGATCGATTGTTATGGCTGTACTTTTAAACTAGGATAAGTAATCCACACTACCCATGTGAAAAAATGCTGCCATATTTTCTCATGGTAAGTGTTGATTACGGCCCGAAAACCATAGATTACACAAATGAGTACTGTAGATTATGTTGACGAAACAGTACATTCGTGAGAAATAATCTGGGGGGACTGGCTCAGAAAATTGGTTCCGGAAAATGATTATTGAACCGAAGGTAGTTGTCGAGGAGCGTAGCGCCGAATGGGAGTGGGTTTGAGATGTGGTGCCCCCCCCCCCCTCCCCGAATGGGGGCCGCGGTTTTCCTGGAGAAATTTTTTTAAATTCGCTTTTAAAACCCCAATTAGCAACATAAAAACTCGTGAGATCGAGGTGTCTGTCCATCAGAAGTTTATTTCTTACTGTTGGGAATAAGATTATACTTTTCTGAAATCGTCAACCGATGTACGTAATTTGTAGGTAACCAGTCTTTTCGCTGCCCAATGCACACTCGGCCTAAAACCTACCCGACCCAAGTTCGCTCGTCCCAAACTTCAGTCGAGAGAGGGGGTGGCTGTTTACGAATATTATTTTTGTTATCAAAAGTTGAAAATTACCGGCAGTACTTTTCAATTCATGATAACAAAATAATATTTGTGAACAGGCACGATGTGACTTTCTATTATTTCTTTACGGGTGGGAGTGGCTGGCTGTTTACGAATATTATTTTTTATCAAGAGTTGAAAATTACCGGCAGTGATTTTCAATTCATGATAACAAAATAATATTTGTGAACGGGCACACTAGTACTTTCTATTATTTCTTTACGGGAGGGGGGGGGGGGGGGGTGGCTGTTTTTTAACACGCCTAGAATACATTCGATCATCTCAATTTCCATAATCGTTCAACGCTTGGGCCCATTTGACTATCATAATTAGGAAGCAGGGAGGTCGCTATGTGGGTGCCGTTACAATGGGCCCACCGGCTGACAGAGAGCCGAGGCCTCCAAACCTATACACGAGAGTGACCGGCATGGGCCGTCCAACTAGGGCAGTGTAAGGGATACAGTGGTTGGAAAAGCGTCAACCTTTCGAAGTGATTTTATGCACTACACAACTATAACATAATTTTGATAATTGGAAAATCTTGCTCACAGGGAATAAACAAAAACTTTTTTTTTTTTCAAATAACAATTTATTGCCAGTGGTCCGTTCCTGTAACCTCACATTCAGAGAGTATGGACACTGACACACATATTTCCGAGCCAATTTAATTCCTGTCTCGGCTGGTCTCACTTGAAATTATTTGTCAAATCTAACTTTAACAGTGAGCTCCAGATGTTTCGATGAAGACGCCACAGTCTTCTCCACGTCGCCATCAGAAGGTGTCGCAACAGTTTCGATTTTGTGTTTCTTTGCATTGTTTTGAAGCGATTTACTAACTTCCATTTTTTGATTTTCTCCGGTACGCTTATAAGATCGTACGGCGTTTGACCTGTGTCCGGTGGTCTCGCATATCAACTGTTCATCAAATTTAGCTGCATACAGACGTGAAGCAGCTGTTGCCCGCAGTGAATGATTGGTTTTAAATCCCTCGATACCAGCTTTTTCACACAGTCTTTTAACGGTTCTTGTAATTTGGTGAATCCCGTGTGGGACGTTCATATACCAGGCATCATTTGTCCGTTTCGCACGAGGTCTCAAATAGAGTGCCGGTGAACATTCTTGTGAGGATGGACGGTAAGACAGATATTTCTCGAAAATATTAACAACACAACGATCAGGGATATCAACATTCTCGTACGCGTCAACCACCTTTGGTTTTGTTTTGCGGTGTTTTAGTCCACCCTGGGATGCTTTTGAAGTATCCTCAGTATAGCGGAGAAACCTGACGCCATCAGAGGCTGTGTGAAACGTAACTTGCGGATTAAAATATCTAAGATTTCTGTGCTCTTGCCCGGCACGAAGAGCGAAATGATACCCAAATAAATAAATAACTGTCTAATAGCTGCCTGGGTGAGGATGTACCAAGAGCACCACTTTTCCATAAAAGCTCCTCGTCGGCAACTGTGATCAGCCCAGCTTGACGTTTCCGAGCACGATTTCCACTAGCAGAGAGCTCCTTCATTCGATTATCAAGAGTATTTTTGAGAGCAATAAATGATTCGTCTTGTAATAGTTTCCATTCTCTTCCTAGTGTTGATAAACATAGTTGAATACACACTACAATCTCGTAAAGAGTATCACTTGGGTAATTATCACCGTTTCGCTTGCGAACCTCAAGAACAAATCTGGTAAGCGCGTAGCACAACTCGTCCTTCGTCATTTCCGGAAGTTCAACTCTCATTGGACTTATATCCAACTCCGCATTCATCGCCCGCAGGTTTCTACTTGTTTTCCAATCATTGAAAAGACGCACAGCCCAACTATTTTTACTTTCCGTAGCTTTGGAGTAGCTGAAAAAAATTATACAATGGAGTTAATTTCACCTCTATATACTTCATTGCAGTTTGTAAGACTTTTGCACACTAGACACGATGCGAGCGTTGCGATAAAGTAATAAATAACTATATGACCTCTCGAGTTACAATTTTGACAAAGAAGTTTGTCCGATTTCAACCCTGCCGCAGAACAAGCTCAATGATTAACTACACTGAGTCCAATGTGAAAAATGAAGAATGGAATTATTTATTATAATTTTGACGCAACGAATCATCGAGTCAGAATTATATTCAGTGACTGTTTTGGACACTGGACTCGGCTCAGTTGATTATTGTCTTTGTTGTACGGCCAGCTTGAAATTTTAGCCGCCATGTATTTTAAAATTGAAAAACGAGACCATATATCGTTATTTATTACTTTATCGCAACGCTTGCATCGCGGCTAGAGTGTGAATGCCCTTAAAGGGATAACAATTCCGAATATTTGAGAAAATAATTGTAAATTTGATAGAAGCAATAAATTCAAAATGAAAAAATAATGCCAGGTTTTACTGCTAATTTGGATAAAACGTGGGCGTTTTCGGAAATGTGTGCAGAGAGGGCAAAACCAAATCTCACAATATGAGCAGATATTCTAATTGGGAAATATTCGTAATTTTCAAGAAAAACACAAGTGCTATTAAATCTCTTTCAGATGATGGCGATCTGGAGAAAGCCGGGGGTCCTTTGACTGCAACTGAAGCTAATGTTTCCTTCGCTATTTTTCAAAAATTATTAAAAACATTTCGAGAAAAATGCACATCACGATTTTAGAAGTGATCCACAGTGATGACACACACCCATACAGTGTGGACTTTTTCACGGGTAGCCGATAAATGGATAAAAAAATCTTTTCAAATGAAAAGAAACCAATAAAAAAGAGTCAGCACCAGTTATATTGCCCGAACCATTTGACCAATTTCCAACGGAACAAAAGAAAAACATTTCAACATAATAGATAGGTGTAATTCTTTACTACCTTGGATTAACTGGATTGATTTCAACACAAATCATACGACCCCTCGATGTTGGAACGAGGTTTTCGATCGCGTTCCAATGACGGGTCACAAGGTATGTATTGAAAGCAAAAATTGAAAAATTTTAGTACTTGAGCTAAAAATAGTTTAAAAGTCGTTTGCAGGTAACTTTTCGTATGGGGTTAAAAGCAGTGGCGTAGATAGCTTCTCGCTGGCGTGGGGGCAAGCCCAAAATTTTCCGACAGCCCGGAAATTTCCCAACAGTTTAACCCTTTACCCAACGTAACGGAAAAAAACGGCCAGCGCTATTCACAAAAATCGCCATCGAAATTTAATTATATTTTAATTTTTTGTCTCAAAAACATAGCTTATGACCCCTCATTGGAACGAGCACATTGCGCTCGTTCCAATGAGGGGTCATAAGCTATGTTTTTGAGACAAAAAATTAACATTTTTAGTTATTCAAGAATTTCTTTTTGCAAGTGTCGTCTGCTATACACGTTGGGTAAAGGGTTAAGAAGCAAAACATACCTTTTCTCTGCAAATGTACTGAAAATGGGTCTTTGGTCGAAAAATTTACCTAAAAAGCTGTGTTTTTACCCCCCAAAAGCCCATATTTTAATGTTATTAGGAATAAATTAACCTAAGAATGGTGCCAATAATGTTCCGACTCCACTAGAAATTTTCCGACAAAACTGCTGGTGGGGGAGGGGGGCACCCCCCCCCCCCCCACCCCCAGTTTATCTACACCACTGGTTAAAAGTAAAACCACAAATGCCATGCACAACTTTCAACACACCCACACACACGTACACAAGAGAACAGACAAAAGCGCCCCCCCCCCCCACAAAAGCTTACACGGCAAATTTATTTATTTATTTATTTAGTGGTGTTTAAGGTCACATATTTGCACAATGGCTAATCGTGACCGCAACATGGAGATAAAGTAGTCAAGTTTAGTCAATCGTTTATACCCATGTTGCCCATTTTGAGTCTCTAAATTTTACCAGTAAAACAGAGTTTGTGTACCATAGTAAACACGCACTGCTTTACTTCCCGGGGTTCCCACGGGGGTTCCACGACAAATACCCCCACCCCCGACAAAAGCTACTGATACAACCCAACCCTGGTTTTGAACAGAATCAGACACAAGCATTCCGCCTCTCCCTTCTGACTAATTTTCAATATATAGGTTGTTTTTTTTTTATCAAATTTGGTATTAATAACTTTCTTTTATGTATCTCTTGGCTATTTTGAGAAGAGATGTACATGATCAATTGTGCCAGGCATAAAAAAATATCTTCACTCGTTATCATTTATTGGAAAGCTCTCTTGCAGGGCACTTTCAAAAGAAAGTTAACAAGAAATGATTATGGCAAGCTATGATTTTGGATAATAAACTATTGTGTTTTTCTTCGCCTGCATTTTAATTTTCATAACTTTCACAAGAAATGATTATGATAAGCTATGATTTGGGGTAATAAACTATAGTGTTTTCCTGCGCATGCATTTTAAAGTTCACAACTTTAATTTCAAGTGCTGGCAAATTGTTTGTTATGAATCCAACATATGCGTCTGTATATCATCAATAAAAAACAAAATCACTGTGATGCAGTCCTCCTTTCTATAAACATATTTAAGAGCTGGGGGGGGGGGGGGGGGAGATCTCGTCGTGGCTTGGGAGGATGGGGGCTTTTGTCTCGGTGGATTGTGTTGTGTGTGTGTAAGGGGGAGGGGGTTGTCGGAGGAGGCTTTTGTCGGACATCCACACCCACACATCCACACGGAGGTTCGTCATGTACAGTGTAATGCTTACGTTTTGCGAGATTTGTCCAGTATATCCCTGTCTGTTATAGGTTCTGCAAACCTGCTTGTAGACTCCAACACTTGACATGACGCTATTAACTCCTCATCTGACAAAGTTTCTAACTCCTCCAACTGTTGACTACTGGCCAGTAACTCTTCATCCGAAGTATTCCGTGATTCCGACTGCCTGCGAGTCCCAACTATTTCATCATCCGATATGTCCGAATACTGCCCATGTGTCACTATTAACTTCCCATCTGACAAAGTTTCTAACTGCTTCAACTGTTGACTACTGGCCAGCAACTCTTCATCCGAAGTATTCCGTGATTCCGACTGCCTGCGAGTTCCAACTATTTCATCGTCCGAGATGTCCGAATACTGACCATGTGTCACTATTAACTTCCCATCTGACAAAGTTTCTTACTGCTCCAACTGTTGACTACTGGCCAGCAACTCTTCATCCGACGTATTCCTCGATTCCGACTGCCTGCGAGTTCCAACTATTTCATCGTCCGATATCTCCGAATACTGCCCAAATTTTACTGGTGGTGTGAGATTATTCTCGTTAAATTGTGAAGTACAACTTCTTGGAAAATCAATATTTTGACACTCATTGCCGTGTCCAGTGTCGTCCAATCAATCTGGCTTGCTGCAATAAGGGGGCTGATTTCCAAATTCCAGTGGGCCGAGTTATTCGAATACATATTCGTAAAAATATAACTTTATCGTTAAATGGTGACAAGTTCATACGCAAAAAAAACCACACTTTCGGGTATGACGGAAAAGCATGACAAGGTTTATTAGAAGGTGTCTTGTCCTCACATCGCACGGGAGTTCATATTTTATTTCTTCGCTTGAATACTTTGAGTAATCTCCTGTTTTCCCAACACGATCTTTTATTCTTCTGTTCTATAATTTCTCCTCACCTTGCACGGGAGTTAATATATTTTTGTCATCGCTTGAATACTTTTAGTAATCTACTGTTATCCCAATACAATCTTTTATTCTTTTGTTCGATAATTTGTTTGCCTGGATTATTTTAAGTTGGAGAATGGACTCGGAAGGTGTAGATTCTTCGATTTCAATATCCTCGGCGCTGACGCGCCTCGGAGATTAAAATCGAAGAATCTACACTTCCTCGTCCATTCTCCCTTACTTAATGTGTTTTTAAAATGTAACAAAGTTATGTAAATTCCTGGTCTGGTTGTCAAGATTATTTTGTAACTTTATTTCTGATGGAAGAAGCTGTCCAAATTAAATTGAGTTCTGCAGGTTATCGCTCTTAGATTATCAGTATTTCTTAATGGATACACTGAGCTTTGGGACACTTACCTTGGTACAAGGGGGGGAGGAATGCAGGCGTTAAGTTGTTTACCATCCTGTAGAAAACGGATAATTTATAGATTCAGCGTGTTTCGCGTAGCGCGACGAAATATGTTTCTAAATAAATGAGTTCATGATTCGTGTCTCGCGTGCGCCTCTTATCGTAGGGGGAGGGGGGGGGGGGGGGGGCATCCATTTTTTAAATGTTCCAATATTTGAGCTTTGATTTCGGTTCACGCATCCCAAATAACGTCTGAAAAGTCGAAAAATGGGAGTATGCAGTTTTTATATATTATTTCCAATTATTTACATGATAACCTATGTTGTAAATTTTTGAAGCAAGTAATTACACTACTAACTTGTCCATATGCATATCCCGCCCACTGTTATTCTGGAAGTATAGGCCTAAATGCTTATCAGATTCTACTTCGCTTATTTGTTCATTTTCAAAATACAGACTGAGTCTGAGAACCTGTACAGCTTTACGGGATATATTCATATTTACCGTCTTTTAGCATTGAAATCGATATGCCAAAGTTTTGCCTATTTACAAATGTTGTTTTGTTTTTTATTTAAAACTTCACTCGCAATTTTATCGTCATCGTCAGCAAATAGGTATATGAATGTGTCGTCGGCATACAAACGCAGTGGCGGACGGAAGCCCTTGGGGGCCCCTGGCCATAATTATGATGGGGCCCCAGGACACAGGACGCACCGGCCCGACCATGGTTCGACCCGGTGTGAGAAAATTTTGAATATTATGGATGAAAAACGCCAAATCCTTCACTCTAGAGAGAAGAATTCTGTTGTCTATTAATGAAGTTTTTTATTCTTCCTTCGGCTTCTTCTTGATTTGTTGGACTAGCTGTCATCGTGTATTACTTTCGGTTTACTGTAAGCAGAGACTACGGAACGGCGTGTTGATGAAAAACTCTATTGGAGCACGCGGAGAAATTTCATTTATGCACATGAGCCTGTAAATTATTATCTTCTTTGTGGGGACCCAATTTTTTAAAAAGGGAGCCCCCCAATAACCTACAAATTTCTCTTTCCTTTCAGCCCTTTGTGCCCCCTTCCCCCGGAGCCCGGGACCCCTGGCCTTTGGCCACCCAGGCCCTATGGACCGACCGCCACTGTACAAACGTATGTTTGAATCTACTTGATCTGCCAAATCATGAACAAGAGCAACCCTCTTACTGAACCTTGGGGAACTCCAAACGTTCTTCTTTGGCTTTCCGATTTTGACCATTTATGCACATGCATTGAGCTCTGTTTTCAATATAGATTCGAAACCATGAAAGTAGTTCGCCCCTTATTCTCAAAGAGTACAGTTTATGTGGCAGACCCATATGTCATACGCGGTCAAAAGCTTTACGTGTGTCACAGAAAACCAATCTTACGTCTTTACCGTCACCGAGTGCTTTCGCTAAGAAATTATTTGTTGACAATTAAAGTTAACTATAAAAAAGTCCACATACGATTGTGAAAGCTAGAGAAATGATGCCGTTAATGACAGTTTGAACCATGACAACCAGCAAATATAAATATTGGTTTCTTCATATACGATGGTTCAAAGACTAACTCTCATGGGTCATTTTATGCTGTGTTTTTGTTTATTTTTTTACTGATTTATGAAATTCTGTCTGTCTCTGTTTTCAATAAATGTTATAAGGCGTTACTGATTAGAATCCATATATATTTACGCTTTTGCCCTGACTCTCTTGCCCAAAATGAGACAGCAATTATTTGATCCTAATACTTGAATCCGACAGTTTTCAAGTCAGTTTAGACATTTGAACAACTAAGAATGTTCTCTTGGATAAAACCAAAGCAAATTGCTGCAATATCCTGCAAAAGCCAAAACATGACAGACACATTCACAAATGCCTGCAAAACATTTCCTCTCCGATATTGATACCATCCCGCACGAGAGGACTCATAGAAACCATTTTAAAAAATAAATTAACACATAAATGCTAAACGAATATGATAGTGAAGTCAGAATTGCGTTTCGCATCACAGACAACCATAATAAACAACAAATATTATCGAATAGATTTGAAAAAGGCTTTATAAAAAATAATTCCTAATCCGGAAAAAATGTTTTCTCGGGGTTTTTGTACCCAACCTCTCCCCACACACACACGTAACGTCTAGTAAAAATTAACCCACACCCTCGATATGCCTCAATTTCTGGAAGCTTTAGATGCGCTTTCGAATAAAAAACAAGCTAATGTGGTAAGGAAATAAAACCATCGTATAGGAAAAATGTTCCAAAGGCAATGAAAAGAGAAAATGAGATTAAATCAGTTGAAATTGAAAAATTATCTTGTCGCATAGTTATGACGTCACTCCTTTGTTTGAAAGAAGGGATTTATTTCGAAGAGTTGATAAGAGCATATGCTGCATTCAACAAATATCGCCCCAAGCTCTGCAACATCTCGTCGCCTGAGAATTACAGTGTTCCATTTTTGTCAGAATTGAGATAAGGGTCTAATGTCTTTGCCTAATGGAATCAACGGGTTAATGACAAATGTTTAAGAGTTACCCATTCAGAGTTGCAAGAAGTCATGCCACTAGGATATGGGCATTCAAACGTTTTAATACTCGTTATATCTAATATTTTCTTTTCTCTGTTGATTGTTATCTTATTGTAGCCATCAGCAAAGAGTTTAATTTAAAAGTATGAGTAGTTTCAAATGCATCATATTAAGACACTTAATCTGTTTCCGACAAAAATGGAGATAGAACATTTCATTTCTAAAACTATATCAGGATTTAGTAACTTTTTGAATGGTGAATGGCAATCGAAATAACGCTTTCTGAGAACCCAATTGTGATGTTTAAGACAATTGCACCACCTTAAAAGTACAAATACCAGTTACCCTACTGTTGTGTATCAAACGTAAATTTCTTGTTGCTAAAATTTGATTTAATTTGACCTAAATTCACCCTTCCATGTTCGTTTGTATTGTGTTGTTTCACGGGAAAGTAATACCAACTAGAACTATCACTGAAGGTGATTAATACCCCCGCTTTGGATTTTTAGAGGAATGCACTTCTGATCATGTAGGCGAAGGCCATAAGGAAATGTATACATAAAGATCATTTTTTGTTGTTGAAATTTGTATTTGCATGTGGCCTTCCACAGATCAGCACTGAATACTTAAAGAGCCCACAGATATATGGGTTTACATTTGGAAAAACACATTTACAATGTGCAACATGTATTTAAAATCGGTTCATTAATGTAGGAGGAGTTGCGCACACAAGAATTTGTTCGAACAGAAAGACATAATAAATCTAAGTCAAAGGGAGATAACCTGGTTAAAATTGTCGTAGATCAAAAATCTTGGAATATGCGCATGTTCACTTAGTAGTGATGATGTCTGAAAAGTTATGTCCAAATTGATTGATAAATGTAGGAGGAGTTGCACGCACAAGAATTTCATGTAGAAACCCATAATAAATCTAAGTTAAAGGGAGATAACCTAGTTAAAATTGCCACAGCTCAAAAATTTTGGAATATGCGCATGTTCACTTAGTAGTGATGATGTCTGTAAACTTTCGTCCAAATTGATTGATAAATGTAGGAGGAGTTGCGCACACAAGAATTTCATGCAGAAACCCATATTAAATCAAAGTTCAAGAGAGATAAACCTGGTTAAAATTGTCGCAGATCAAAAAGTTTGGAATATGCACATGTTCACTTAGTAGAGATGATGTTTGAAAGGTTTCATCAAAATCGGTTCATTAATGTAGGAGGAGTTGCGCACACAAGAATTTGTTCGAACGGAAAGACATAATAAATCTAAGTCAAAGGGAGATAACCTGGTTAAAATTGTCGCAGATCAAAAATCTTGGAATATGCGTATGTTCACTTAGTAGTGATGATGTCTGAAAAGTTTTGTCCAAATTGATTGATAAATGTAGGAGGAGTTGCGCACACAAGAATTTCATGTAGAAACCCATATTAAATCAAAGTTCAAGAGAGATAACCTGGTTAAAATTGTCGCAGATTAAAAAGTTTGGAATATGCACATGTTCACTTAGTAGAGATGATGTTTGAAAGGTTTCATCAAAATTGGTTCATTAATGTAGGAGGAGTTGCGCACACAAGAATTTGTTCGGATGGAAAGACACAATAAATCTAGGTCGAAGGGAGATAACCTGGTTAAAATTGTCGCAGATCAAAAATCTTGGAATATGCGCATGTTCTCTTAGTAGTGATGATGTCTGAAAAGTTTTGTTCAAATTGATTGATAAATGTAGGAGGAGTTGCGCACACAAGAATTTCATGTCCGGAAAGACGTACGGACGGACGTACGGACGGACGGACAGACGGACGGACGGACGGACGGACAGACGGACGGACGGACGTACGGACGTACAGGGCGATTCCTATATAGCCCCCACTTCTTCGAAGCGGGGGTATAAATAGCACGGACGCTGTCTGGCAAGCCCATTTCGTCCCTCAAAGGCTGTATATTTTCTATCCTGCATCATTTCTGGGCGAGGCAAAGGAGCAAAGGGGGCCGGAGCCAGGTTAGTGGCGTCTGTGTTTTTTCATTTTTTTTTTAGGTGGAGGAGATTTTGATGGTGAGATTGGGTGATTTCCATCTCTCCCTCCTGCTTCCCCATCCCCCCCATGCCTCCTGCCGCATTGCGTGGAACTGCAGATTGGCGTGGGTGGAGATGGATGTCTCCCCCACCTCTTTCTTCAGTTTCCCCTTTCTCAGCTCGTCTCTTCTCTATCCAAGCTTACATCCGCCTGGCATCCCGGCATACGACTGATGGTGGTTTCCTCTTCTTTTTCAGTTACTGTTGTTGGACCTTTTCCGGTTTTCCCGACGTGGAGACTTGGCACTCCCTTGAGTGTGGACCAAAGCGGGACGGGGCCCCGTTAAAGGTGCTGCCATTACCCTTGGAAGGGTTTTGAGTATACTTAACGATGAGCTTAATGCAGCTCCCATCAACATGGACAGTCCAGATGATTGGTGAACTGGCGTCCAGCACCATCAAAGTGTCTCTGATCTGTGATGATAGGTTATCCATAATTATATGCTAATTTGGAGCTCTCGCAGATGTGTGTGATCGCTTGGACAGCAAAGAGATCGATGGGGTGAACGGTGGATGGAGTACCATAGAACACCGCAAATACTTCTATTATATGTTATATATCATGTTCGGTGGCAGCATCATCGTTCTATTCTTTTTGTTTATTGATAGGATGGGGTGAGATTGTAAATGGAATATTTTTTTGAGCATGCATCTTTCACAATGTTTTATGACTGGTGAGCTTTTTTTTAATTCATAATATGTTATTTCAATTAATAGTTTTATTTTTGGAAGAGAATATAAAACTTGAAATACATGTATTTTCCACAAGACGCGTAAATCATACTATAATCTCATTTTTATTACCCCATGTACAGTTAAAACTAGAAATCCTGTCATGTAATGCGCACAAATAGCACGTTGATATGCGCATTAATATACGCGTTATGGCCGCAGTAAAGCTATCAAATTCTGCACATATGGCCTGTGCATAAGCAATGTTTCAGCCAATGGACCTCCGGGTCACCCGGAGGTCCATTGGCGGAAACATTGCCTGTGTTTGATATGAGTACCAGGAGAACCTGCCGTGCTATGGATGCCATTCGATATGGCAATTGCGCGCAATTCCAACGCGCATTTAAGCCTAGATAAGCGCACTATTCGTGACAGGACTTCTAGTTTTAACTGTAATGGTAATATGACAATACGCAAGGCGTAAGAAGGAACCCCAAAGTATCCAACATATTGAAATATTTCTTTCCGCAACCATTACTCCAAAAACATTTTGGTTTATTCAGTCGAATTCCTGCAATTGTTTAATTTCAGCCAAACATGAATACGTTTCACACTACTAAATATTTTCCCATAAACGACAATTATAACGTTCAGGAGAAAAAATATGGTCGCATCATTTTAAATTTAACATTCAAATATTTTTTGTCAAGTATAGCCCTTCAGACAACCTTTTTCTGATTTTTAAACATGGATCATGCAACAAATAAAAGAAAAACTAACAGAAAGGGAAGTGCTGGTCACATGTTCATATTTCTCAGGGAATTCCCAAACAAAACACACCAATAGTCAAACAAATTTTTAGGTTCTAAAAGTCCTCAAATCATCCTCTTTGTTCATCTGGAACATTCAACAGCAATGCAAAATGTCAGTAGACTTCTTCAAATGTTTATTGAAACAATATATTTCCCAAGACTGCTTAGTTTTGGGAATTACATAATTTCCGAGCGCAACTTTTAGAGGCAGGTAAATCTAATTAAAATATTTACAACAGTTATACCTATGAGCAAACCCAACCCTACCAAAGATACATTTACCTCTTTCATGTGATGAAAGAGTCATTTCTGCTATAGAATTCAACTTTTGGCTTCTGTCTAGTAAAAAAAATGGGAAATTTGTTCTTTTGAAGAGAACTGTCCAATCTGCGTCAAATAGGCTTAAAAACTGTTATTGCCTCCGACAGAATTTCTACTCTGTTACCTAATAAGTTAGGAGGGATAAGAATTCACAGCTTTCTTTGAAACTACCCAAATCCCAAAATAAAACTAAAATCTGCATCAGCACACAAAACCTTTTCACAAAATCTGTTTTAATTAATCATTCAGCAAGATAAATAGTGCCCCACCACCATGAAACAATATGTCAATTTTGTTTCAAAATTGGGGTTGTGGAGGGCTTATAGTTCCTCTAAATTTGGGAGAATCCATTTGCATTCTTGCGGAAATAGTTCCGAGAATTCAGACCTGCTATGGGCCAGGATCCTATTAGGTCAGTATGATTGAACCCTTGTTGCATACTGATAATACATGTTAACCCTTTACCCAATGCAGCTTTTTAATTTTTACAACACCAACTACTGATTTTTACTCCCACCCCACCCCCCTCCCCCCAGGGGCCTTAATCGCTCACCTGACAAGGTGGTTCAGAGAAGTATTTTGGGTTAGATTCAGTTAGTCAAGGTTCATGGACACTACATAGGAATAATGTTATGAAATTATTCATAATTCTAGTGTCCATGTCAGATGATTATTAGCATAGGTCTTCCTGATTTCTATATTCTGACAGCTGTAGACAAGTACTGCCAAACTTCCAAGGGTTGTTGTGTCACTGCAGCCTGAAAGGCAAATTTTATGGAAAAGCTCTAAGGAATGGGTTTGAACATTTATGAACAACCTCGAACCTAACCCACCCCTGCCCAAATATTAAGCCACAGACCTGAAATGGACAAACTCAAATCTGCACCCCCCTCCCATTCCTGCGATACCAAATATGAAAGGGTTCTGTCTGGCAGGAACCAAACTGGAACAAATTTACATCTGACCTCCCCAGAGATGTTGTACACCAAATATTAAAGCATTAAACTAGTGGGTCTGAAGAAAAAGATTTTTAAAGAAATTTTCTCATGTTGCTTTGAGTTAATTTGCACTCCCATAATGAGCCCAAATATTAACCCATAGATTTGGTTTGAACAAACATGAATCTGACCCCCTTAGAGATGTTGTAAGCCAAATATGAAAGGATTCTGACAGGTGGATCTGAAAAAATAGAGTTTTAAAGAAATTTCCTCATACTGCACTAAGTTAAACTTTGGGCTTCAATAGATAGACCAAATATTAAGCCAGAGACCCGATTCAAACAAACTTCAATCTACCCCCCCCCCCCCCCCCCCCTCACTAGAGATGTTGCATTCCAAATATGAAAGCATTCTGACTGGTGGATCTGAAGAAGGTTTTCAAAGAAATTTCCTCATGTTGCACTGTTGATATTTGGGTGCCCATAGGGAGCCCAAATATTAACTCAGGGGCTCGATTTGAACAAACCTGAACCCATCCCCCCTCCCCCACCCCTAGAGATGCTTTATACCAAGTATCAAAAGATTCTTATACATGGTTCTGGAGAAGATTTTTTTCAATTTTGGAAAACAATTTATGCGTGCTATGAGAGAAATGCTTGGGACCCCCTGTGGGTGTGGCAACGTTATTTGAACAAACTGGAATTCATATATAAGGAACATGAATATCAAATTTGGTTCAATTCGGCTCAGTTGTTTATGAGGAGAGGTTGATAATGTAAAGTTCATGCCGGACAGGACGGACGGATGGTCGACTGACAGAAAGTCATCATTTAAGCGGCCCCTGACTTACAGTCAGGTGAGCTAAAAATAAACAATATTCATCAAGCGTAATAATTATGGATGTTACTGGAACCGGCTGATGAGAGCTGGTTCCAATGACAGCCATATTTGTACAGATTTTATTGCCAGGTCATGTTAGTGTTGTATTGGTTAATTTGCTGCCTTTGTGTTAGGTAAAGGGTTAAACTGACTCAGTTCTTTTCATGTGAATCCTAGCTGCAATGTTACGAGAAGCTACATGGTTTCTAACTGGTTTTGTTGCACGGATCTCTACGGGAATCGATTCTCAGATTCTTATAAGCCCTGGCTGAGGCTATATAATTCACCAATATCAATAGAAAGTGCCATTTCATCTCAACAAACTGATGTCAAATATTCTTTTACCTAGTGATGGGATAAATTATTGCCCTGGATGTGCCCCCCCAAACCTCCCTGTATGCAGTTTTTCTTAAAACAAGAGGCCCCAGGGGGCCTGAGGGTGCCCACATGACATGGTAGCCTAAATATCAACCCAGAGAATTGATTTCGACAAGTTGCATCTACTCCTCCTAAGAAAAGCTGATACCAAATATCCAAAGATTCTGACAAGTGGATCTAAAAAAAATGATTTTTAAAGAATATTCCTCATACTGAACTGAGTTATAATTCGGGCTCCCACAGGGAGCCCATATATGAACCCAGGGACTTGGCTTTAACAAACTTGAATCTCACCCCCTTAAGGATGCCGCACACCAAATATCAAAACATTCTGACTGCTGAATCTGAAGAAGAAGATTTTTAAAGAAAATTCCTCATTTTGAACTAAGTTACAATTTGAGCTCCCACAGTGAGCCCAAACATGGACCTAGGGACATGGCTTGAACAAACTTGAATCTTGCCTCCTAAGGATGCTGCATAAAAAATATCAAAAGCATTCATCTGCTGGATCTGAAGAAGATTTTTTAAGAAAATTCCTCATTTCGAACTAAGTTACAATTCAAGCTCCCACAGTGAGCCCAAATATGGACCTAGGGACATAACTTGAACAAACTTGAATCTCACCCCCCTAAGATGCTGCATACCAAATATCAAAACATTCTGACTGTTGGATCTGAAGAAGATTTTTAAAGAAAATTCGTCATTTTGAACTAAGTTATCATTTAAGCTCCCACAGTGAGCCCAAATATGGACCTAGGGACATGGCTTGAACAAACTTGAATCTCACCCCCCTAAGGATGCTGCATACCAAATATCGAAACATTCCGGCTGCTGGATCTGAAGAAGATTTTTAAAGAAAATTCCTCATTTTGAACTAAGTTATAATTCGGGTTACCACAGTGAGCCCAAATATGAACCCGGGGACTTGGCTTGAACAACTTGAATCTCACCCCCCTAAGCATGCTGCATATCCAATATCAAAAGATTCTGCTGCTGGATCTTGAGAAGAAGATTTTCAAAGACATTTGCACAAAGTTCAAATTTGGGCTCCTATACTGAGCCCAAATATGAACCCAGTGGACCGATTTGAACAAACTTCAATCAGATCCACCCCACAATGTTGCATATCAAATATCAAAAGATTCTGCCTGCTGGATCTGGAGAAGAAGATTTTTAAAGAAATTTGCCTGAAATGCTTCTATAGTGAGCCCAAATATGAATCCAGGGGGGCCGATTTGAACAAATTTGAATCAGATCCACCCTACAATGTTGCATACCAAATATCAAAAGATTCTGCCAGCTGAATCTGGTGAAGAAGATTTTTTAAGAAATTTGCCTGAAATGCACTAAGTTTGAATTCGGGCTCCTATACTGAGCCCAAATATAAACCCAGGGGGTGGATTTGAACAAACTCGAATCAGATCCACCCTACAATGTTGCATACCAAATATCAAAAGATTCTGCCTGCTGAATCTAGAGAAGAAGATTTTTTAATGTTTTTCCCATTGCCTACAGTGTTAAAAAGTGTTTTCAAAGTCCCGAAACTGTACCCTATGATAAAACCGATAGCAATATTTTTCGACCAATCCTTTCTGTTGGTCCTAAGGAAGCTTCACACCAAATAAAAATTCTCAGTGCCATGCAGTTTTGGAGATATGGCGTTTTACTTTTTTTCTATTTTTAGCTCCTGCGGTTCCCACGGGGCTACAGAAAAAGAAAATTCGGCATAAATTAGGTACTTATGACCCAATAAGCCCTCACATAAAATTTGATTCAAACCAGCCTCTCGGTTCGGAAAATAGAAATTTTTGGCGGGCCAACAATTTTGTCCCTCCCATAACAACGCCAAATTTAGCCCATCAAACTTCTCTTAAAGAAATCCAAGTCTACACCTTAAAAGGAAGCTGCATACCATATATCAAGTCTCTGCTACTACTGGTTGATGAGAAGAAGATTTTGGTGCCCCTTGGGGGCATGGCACCACCCAGGAGAAGGGGGCAACTTCATTTGAACAAATCTGAATTGGCATTAGGTAATAAACATTTACCCAACATTTGAATAATGTAAAGTTAACACCGGACGGACGGCGGACAGAATGTGATCAGTAAAGCTCCCACTGAGCTTCGCTCAGGTGAGCTAAAAAACTATATTAATTTTTTAATAAATTGATGGTGACATGAATTTCCCATTATTTTTTAATCACATTCTTTCTTCTGAACACATTTCATTTGTGTTTGATATTTTGCAATCTTTGCAAGAAAAAGCCTAAGTTTTCTCAGTTAAGGCACCTCAAGTCATAAAACAGTGAATTTTTCCAACAGAATGATCAGTACCTGCTACTGTGGTGTCTCATGACACTGTTAAAATTCCTAAAATCACCAAATATTGATTCATTAGTGCTGTGCTTGTGCTGCAAATATCCACAAGTGCACTTTCACTATTTTGGTTTTAATCCCCACAGGCATGCATTCTGTCAAAGGGAGTGAAATTGTAGAAAATATGTTCACAAAGAGGACAAGTTGCAGTACAGTCGCTGTGGACGGGTTGTAATACACGCGTGGACAGTGATGTCCACTCGTGCGTTTACCAGTCAATAAAAATCATCATCTATAAAATTTTAATTGAAGCACGGGGTTGTACCTGGTGCTTCATTATTTATTAAATTTATGATGATTATACCTATAGTTAGTGTTTGGCATCAAATATTATTGTATCCGTGGAAATATTGCCCATCCATGGAAAGTGAGCAGTACACAGCCACTGTACTATATTTGTTTCAAGTATATAATATACTCTTTGATGTTTAATATATTTGTGATAGGCTGGGTCCAAAGTACTCAGTACTTGTAGTACTCGAGTACCACTTTTTTGATAAAATACTCAATACTTGCCAGCCCAGATTTGTGTGTGTGTGTGTGTGTGTGCAGGGGGGGGGGGGGGGGAGAGGGCAAAAAAACATTTCATCTGAAGGACAGACAGACATGCAGTAACAAATTTGGGAAGCCTACATAAAAGTAGTGACTAACTTAAAATGAAAAATATAGATAGAAGAGCCAGGGCAATGTTGTCAAACAAAAAACAAACAAGAGCCCCCAGAGGGCCTGATGGCATTCACCTGACATGGTAGCCTAAATATCAACCCAGGGAATTTATTTGAACATTTAGTTGCATCTGCCCCTCATAAGAAAAGCTTATACAAAATATCAAAAGATTCTGACCGGTGGATCTCAAAAAAAAAGGATTTTTAAAGAATATTCCTCATACTGAACTAAGTTATAATTCAGGCTCCCACAGAGAGCTCAAATATGAACCCAAGGACTTGGCTTGAACAAATTTGAATCTCACATCCCTACGGATGCTACTATATACCAATATCAAAAGATTCTGACCGGTGGATCTCAAAAATAAAAGGATTTTTAAAGAATATTCCTCATACTGAACTAAGTTATAATTCAGGCTCCCACAGGGAGCCCAAATATGAACCTGGGGACTTGGCTCGAACAAACTTGAATCTCTCCCCTCTAAGGATGCAGCATCCCAAATATCAAAATATTCTGAAGAGTGGATCAAAAGAAGATTTTTAAAAAATATTCCTCATATTGCACTAATCTAAACATAGAGAGTCCAAATATGGACCCAGGGATTTGATTTCAACAAACATGTGAATAAAGATGTTATATGCAAAATATGAAAGCCTTTGGAGCAGTGGTATGGGAGAAGAAGATTCTTTAATGTTTTTCCCATTACTAAAATGATGACTCCGCATAAGTCCTGGAAAACTTCCCTATGATAAAACTGATGGCAATTTGTTTTTACCATTCTTTTCGGCTGTTCGTAAGGAAGCTTCACACAAAATAAAAATTCTCAGTGCCGTGTAGTTTTTAAGACATGGACGTTTTAAATTTTTTCTATATTTAGATCCTGCAGTTCCCACAAGGGCAACCGGAAAATGTTTTGGCATAAATTAGGTACTTACATGTACAACCCAATAAGCCCATCATATCAAATTTGCTTCAAATCAGCCTCTCAATTTGGAAAATAGAAATTTTGGTACAATTCGGGCTCCTACAGGAAGCCCAAATATGAACCCTGGGACTTGGCTTTAACAAACTTATATCTCATCTCCCTAAGGATACTGTATATATCAAAATATTCTGACTGCTGAATGTGAAGAATACTTTTGAAGAATATTCCTCATTTTGAACTAAGTTATAATTCAGGCTCCCACCGTGAGCCCAAATATGAACCCAGGGACTTGGTGTAAACAAATTTGAATCCCCCCCCCCACCCCTCCCCCTGTAAGGATGCTGCACACCAAACATCAAAACAGTCCGACTACTGGATCTGAAAAAAGTCTTTTAAAGCAAACTCCTCATTTTGAACTAAATTATAATTCAGGCTCCCACAGTGAGTCAGGGTTTCACAAATATATTTTTGTGGGATCCATTTCCAACATGTGTCTTAATCACATGAATTATGCTTATTTATCTTCAAATACATATATTGTTAGATTGTTGAACCACCACATCAAAGGCTATTGCAGTAATCATGTTTATAGAAATTAATTAGATCTGATACGGTTAACCGATTAATCGACTAACCAATGATCAATATCTTGAATGATAAAAAGAAATAGGCCGATGAAATCATCAGATGTGTACCCATACGCGCAACTAGTAGAAAGCTGTATGACGGAGGGCCACCACGGATGCCGACATTATGTACACCATACAAGGTATGGGTACATATAGAAATGGATTGGAGGAGTGTCTAATTTGACGGATAAAGGGTTAATATCTCCGGATCAAATTATCAGATTTACATAAAAAACAATACAGCACAGCACACCAGTAACCTGAATAAATATATAAAGTAACATGACAATCGGATTGATATTTTTGGAGTTATCTCATGCCAAAGGGATTGGAGGAATTTTCAATTTGAAGGATAAAGGGTTAATATCTCAGGATTAAATTATCAGATTTACACCAAAAAATATACAGCTCAGCACATCAGTAACCTGAACAAAAATATAAAGTAACTTGACAATCCAAGCAATATTTTTCAAGTTATCAAATGCCAAAGGGATTGGAGGAATTTTCAATTTGAAGGATAAAGGGTTAATATCTTGGGATCAAATTATCAGATTAACACTAAAAACTATACAGCTCGGTACATCAGTAACCTGAACACAAATATAAAGTAACTTGACAATCCAAGCAATATTTTTCAAGTTATCGAATGCCAAAGGGATTGGAGGAATTTTCAATTTGAAGGATAAAGGGTTAATATCTCAGGATTAAATTATCAGATTTACACCAAAAACTATACAGCTCGGCACATCAGTAACCTGAACAAAAATATAAAGTAACTTGACAATCCAAGCAATATTTTTCAAGTTATCGAATGCCAAAGGGATTGGAGGAATTTTCAATTTGAAGGATAAAGGGTTAATATCTCAGGATTAAATTATCAGATTTACACTAAAAACTATACAGCTCGGCACATCAGTAACCTGAATAAAAATATAAAGTAACTTGATAATCCAAGCAATATTTTTCAAGTTATCGAATGCCAAAGGGATTGGAGGAATTTTCAATTTGAAGGATAAAGGGTTAATATCTTGGGATCAAATTATCAGATTAACACCAAAAACTATACACCTCAGCACATCAGTAACCTGAACACAATTGTAAAGTAACTTGACAATCCAAGCAATATTTTTCAAGTTATCAAATCCCAAAGAATTGGAGGAATTTTCAATTTGAAGGACAAAGGGTTAATATCTCAGGATTAAAATAACAGATTAACACTAAAAACTAGACAGCTCAGTACATCAGTAACCTGAACACAAATATAAAGTAACTTGACAATCCAAGCAATATTTTTCAAGTTATCGAATGCCAAAGGGATTGGAGGAATTTTCAATTTGAAGGATAGTAACTAGACAATACAAGCAATAATTTTCAAGTTATCGAATGCCAAAGGGATTGGAGGAATTTCCTATTTGAAGGATAAAGGGTTAATATCTCAGGATCAAATTATCCGATTTACACCAAAAACTATACAGCTCGGCACATCAGTAACCTGAACACAAATATAAAGTAACTTGACAATCCAAGCAATATTTTTCAAGTTATCGAATGCCAAAGAAATGGATACGGACGCCGGATGGACAGACGGACGGACATTCTAATAAATGGGTACTTAGGTGACTATTTTTATGGGACTACAATAAAATGCATGTCCATTATACTAAAACAAGTGATTTGGGGAAAATTTTTTGGGGTGGTAGCAAACCCTGACCCTACCCTTTACTGACCCTAACCCTACATCCCCCACCCTCTATTCTAAACCCCACCCTAGACTAATGAAAATGGCTATTTTTTTAGGGTACATTATCATAAAATGCATGTCCATTCTATTAAAACAACTTTTTGGGAAAAAATTTTTTTGGGTAGTAGCAAACCCTAACCTTTACTGACCCTAACCCCACCCCACCCCAACTCTAAACCCCACCCTAGAAAATTGGGATTTACTTGTGGGACTAGCCACCTAAATCGCGGTAGTCACCTAACCCCCGTTTATACCGAAAATTAGCCCCCCTAAGTAGTCATTTATGAGTGCGGATGAACGGACAGACGGACGGACGGACAAAGGATGGACGAATGACGGATGGTCACCCCGGATGCTGGCATTCTGTGTACCATACATAGTACGGGTACACATAAAAAGTAATTGATCAGTTAACCGTTACTTTTGAAGTACGGTACTATATGGCAGGGTATTTGATGGCTGGATTCACATCGCAAAATGCTATACAAAAATGTCCAATTGCTAACCATTTTTCTTTCATATTGGGTAAGCTAAAATTCACCATTTATCATCACTTTTTGAAATCAAGATGGAAACTGCTAATCAAATTTTTAAAAACAAAAAATACCCTGTATGGGTTAACTATGGAACAAACTTGCTCCAAAACAGGCAAACATTGTTACACTGGCTCACATCAATTGCATGAGACAGAGAAATGCATGCCAGTTACGTGCCAAAATACTTGTTCACTTGCATGATGATTATACTGTATCAGCTAAAAACGGTCATTCTCAACCCTTCACCAAATGCAGGTAGTAGACGATACTTGCACAAGAAATTCTTGAATTACTAAAGATTTTCAATGTTTGTCTCAAAAACATAGCTTATGACCCCCCCCCCCCTTATTGGAACAAGCTCAATGAGCTTGTTCCAATGAGGGGTCATAAAATATGTTTTAAGACAAAAATTGAAAATATAAAATTTGAATGGACATGTTTGTATATGGCGCTGCCCGGTTTTGTCCATTATGCTGAGTAAAGTTTTAATTATATAAATGGTCAATGGTACAGCAATTATTCAGCTACCTATTGGGGCAAGTGATTAATCAGTTAACCAAGGTTAACCCATGCGATTAATCAATCACGAAAACCCTTTAATCGTTTCAGCTCGAAAATTAATTTAATTTTATTAAATTTTATCTGATGAAAAAATGCTTATATTTTGGGGGGAATGGTAAATATGGATTTTCTTAACAAGCATTTGCAAGAACATCACAGGAATGAAATCACCGTTCTCGCAATTTGCGAAACACTGGTGAGCAAAAATATAGGCTTGGTTTGAAGAAACTTAAATCTCACCCGCCTAATGATGGTGCATAGCAAATATCAAAAGATCCTAATTGGTGGGTCTGAAGAAAAAGATTTTTAAAGAATATTCCTCATACTGCACTAATTTCAACATTTGAACTCCCATAGAGAGCCCAAATATGGACCCAGGGATCTGATTTCAATAAACGTGTAAAAAAATCTTCCAAAGATGGTATATGTGAAATTTGAAAGGTTTTGGAGGAGTGAATTGGGTGAAGAAGAGTCTTAAATGCTTTCTCCATTACCCACAGTGTTACAGAATGCTGACTAAGCATTTTTTCAAAGTCCCGAAAAAGTACCCCAGGACAGACCTGACAGAAATTTGCTTAGACCATTCCATTCTGTTGGTCCCAAGGAAGCTTCACACCAAATAAGAATTCTCAGTGCCATGTAGTTTTGGAGATATGTGCGTTTTTAATTTTGTTCTATTTTTAGCTCCTGCGGTTCCCATGGGGGGATGGGAAAATATTTTGGGGCATAAATTAATTACTTATGATCAAATAAACCCACAAATTAAATTTGGTTCAAATCAGCCTCTTGGTTCGAAAAACAGAAATTTTGGGCGTGGCGAAAATACTTGCCCTCCAATAATGAAGGCAAATAAAGACCCACAAACTTCTCTTGAACACAACTGAGTCTACACCTCAAAAGGAAGCAGCACACCACATATCAAATCTCTGCTACTCCTGGTTCACAAGACGTTTTTTAAGATTTAGGCAAAATTTTTGGGCATGGCCCTACTGAGGGCCAGGGCAACTTGATTTAAACAAAATCAAAATGCAATGTCATAACAAACAAGCATCTCAAATTTCACCTAATGATTAATCGGTTCAGCAGTTTTGGAGAAGACGCAAGCACCAAGTTCACGGACGACAGACGGCGAGTGATCAATACACCTCACCCTGACTGAAAGTCAGGTGAGCTAAAAACTCAGTGGACCATGAGTGCTGCAGTTGGGCGAGACGCTTGGTTCAAGGAGAGAAGAAACTTGTAGCTGCTGGCTTTCGAAAGTGTTGTTAAAACCCAATAAATAAATAAAAAAGAGGCCCCACAGGGCCTGAAGCGCTCACCTTGAACAGAACATGATAAAAACAGAGAACAGAACACGATATAAGAGTCCAAGAATGAATCTACATTAAGCAATCCATCTCCATAGGATACACTGCATATCTTTGAGCCCCTCAGGAGTGACAAAAACAGTCCAAGCATCATGCCTTTTCTTTAGTTGATCATGATGTAAAATGTGGAGCTCCCCTCTCAAGCCCCTTGATACAACCTATGTAGATTACTCTTCACCTCTAGAGGGTACTGAATAAAAATTGTCTAATTCTTCAGCTACTTGGCCAATTCTGGCTCCTATAGGGAGCTCAAATATCAACCCAGGCACTCGATTTGAACAAAGTTGAATCTGATCTCCTTAGAGATGCTGTATACCAAATATGAAAGCATTCTGACTGGTGGATCTGAAGAACAAAATTTTAAAGAAATTTCCACATACATGTATTGCACTGAGTTCAAATTTGGGCTACCACAGCGAGCCCAAAATGTGAATCTCCCCCCCCCCCCTCCCCCCTTAGAGATGTTGTATACCAAATACGAAAGCATTCTGACTGGTGGATCTGGAGAAAAAGATTTTTAAAAAAACTTCCCCATATAGCCCTAACTTAAAATTTGGACAACCAAAGGAAGCCCAAATATTAACATATGGACTTGGTTTGAACAATCTTGAATCTGACCATCATAACAATGAGGGTACCAAACCTAAAAACAATTCTGACTCATGGTTCTGAAGAAGATTTTTAAAGAAAATTCCCCATAAAATTTGGGCTCCTGCATTGAGTCCAATTATGAATGAATGGGCTTCATTTTAACAAACTTGTATCTGACCCCTCTATGGATGCTGTACACCAAATATCAAAAGATTCTGAACACTGGTTCTTGAGAAAAGATTTTCTAAAATGTTTGCAAAAATGCTGCGCCAACATTATTCTGATGCCCTCTGCAGAACTCTCTAACAACAACAGAGGGCATTTTTTTACCATTCAATTCTGCTGGTCCTAAGGATGCTTCATACCATAACAGTTCTCTGTTACATGTGGTTTGGGAAACATGGGAGTTTGAAAACATTTCTATTTTTCACTCCTGGGGTTCCCATGGGGATGCTGGGGTTTTTTTTGCATGAGGCAAGTATTTATGACCCAATATTACCACATACTGAATTTCATTCAAATCGGACCATCGGTTCGGAAAATGGAAATTTTGGGTAGTACCAAAAATCTAACCACTGCCATTATAAAGCCAAATAATGCTTCACAAAGTACGTTTGAACACACGTGATTCTACATCTCAAAAGGCAGTTCCATAACGAATATCAAGTCACTGTACCCACTGGTTCATAAGATTTTAAAAATATTTTGGGAGCATTTTACCCCACCCCGTCCCTATGGGGCTGGGCATGTATTACAAAAATGTAATACCCCTTTGGTACCATTACTCACTCAAACTTTAACTTGAATTGACCAAAACATGGTGTTGATGGATGACAGACGGATGGACAATGGACGGAGAGTGATTAGATATGCCCTGCTTGACTTTGTCGAAGTGAGTTGAAAAAAAAAAAAATTAAATGGTTCATGTCCGATATTTTACCCACGTTATTAAAATTGATAAATTTGTCACTGGAGTGCAACAAGGTTTATGATATATATAGCATTGCAAAGCCTTCTTGCACTCAAGCGATGGAATACTCCGAATACACCGCCACCCATGCTATTCTGTAGATTATCAGGCCTAAAACAAACCAAAAACATGAACTTATGCATGAATATTATTACAATGAATACGCTGTCTTACACATAGGAATACCACACAATCCAGTGTAGACTGATTTCAAAAAGTCCACCGTAGTGGAAGGGCAATTTTAACAAACATACAGGCCCAAATACGCTCCATACACAGTGTAAAAATTCCACAAAATTAATAAACATTCCTATATGTTTAATAGGAATTAGGAGTATTGTAATTAAAAGTCAATTGTGTGGTTGTTTATAAACTTATATTACTTTGTTATCAGGTGTTAAAAAATATTAATATTTGTAAACACACCCACCCATTTAGATTAGTCCCTGCTCATAGCAGTGACACAGACATACAGTACAGTTGCTGATCATAATCCTTGCATGGGCAGTGCATGATGTCCATGCATGTTTTTTCCAGGTAATAGAAAATCATCATCAATAAAATTTTAATTAATGAAGCACTGAATTGTATCCTGTGGTTCATTAATTAAATTTTTGCTGATTATTGCTGTAAACAATGTTCGAAAACTAATATCATTGCATCCGCAGAAATATTGCCCATCCACGGAAAGTGACCAGTCCAAGGCAGCACAGAGTCAAGGTAATTGTGTTTTACTGTCTTTAATTTCAAATTTTGTTTGTTTGTTTTTTTTTTTTGGGGGGGGGTGCACCAGACACCCTCCACTGATGAGAGGGTCACACACCCTCTTGTCCTCACTCCTATCGCACTGCTATGTGGCTCAGGTGATTCTGTGCATCATATTCTTTATGACTCCCACTAGATACATGTATTACTCTTGCCCCTACATGTAACTTAGATATCCTGGCTGAGCACCAGTATAATGGTAAACTAACATCAAATTGTGTGCTTATGTACATGTACAGTAGCTAACATATTGGAATAGTATAATGTGCTTTGTCAGAAACTTGATCAAGTATTGATGACAAACAACAATTTATCTTATCTTATCCTGGTGTCAGTAATAAACAGTGTAAAAATTCCACAAATTTTTACACTGTTTATTACTGGCACCAGGTTTTTTCAGCTATTAGCTAACATAAAATTGTGCGCTTCATGAAAATTATTTTGTTACTACCTGTTAAAAATTACTGTTTCTTGTTTTGCTCTTTTAGAAAAAGAAATCACTCCTTTTCAGGCAGGCATACTAAACACCGAGGTAAACTGAGGGATACCAAGGAGAATGAAAACAGGAGAGAAACGGGTATGAGGTGGTGTGTTCTTTATATTATTTATTTATTGGTGTTTAAAGCCACATTGATCTGCACAACAGCTTATTGTGACCATGGCAGTTTATGGATGGAGGAAACTAGAGTACACCAGGAGAACCACTGAGCATACTACACAAGCATGGTTAGCCTTGTTCGAAGACAGGTGCACCAAGAACATGCAGTATGCCTTAGTACACAGCATACCTTGCCCCCACATGGGTAGTGGGGTGAAGTGTCTTGCCCAAGGACACAAAGCTGATGCCGCAGGTGGGATTCGAACCGAGGATCTCTCAGCTTGCAGTCTGCACCTCTACCTACTGAGCTAATGCACCCCTGATGGAGTATTCTGATTATGTAAATAGATTTAAGCAGTACTAGCTAGTATGTGATTGGTTTTAATGCCATATTTGAGAATTATGGGTGCTGAAGTAATAAGAGTGCACTGAAAAATCTTCCCTTTGGTATTTAGTAGGTAGCTTGGTAATGGTAAAGTGACTTCCCCTCAGGAAGCAACAGTGTGAAAGCTGGCAGCCATCTTTAATATCGGGCCGAACCTAAAAACACTCGTTCTCATCCCAAGGTGACAACAAAGGTACCCAAGAAGTTTCATGAAGATCGGTTCATAAATAATGTACAGCCTCCAGCTTTAGCATATTGACATGTGCACTTACAGTGTATATGTAGCACTGAATAAATCAAAGTTCATCTAATTTGCATAATTTCTGTACAAGAAAAAAACCTGTATTTTATGTAATGTATTCCATGTTACTAAACAATCATACACAAATTTATTCAAATCAGAACTTTCATACAGAAGTTCTGTACAAAAAACTGATTGCAGTAATTTCAGTACAAAATAGTTGCCGGCGGCCTTCTAGAATTTTGGACCCCTCCCCCAAAACACTCATTCTCACCCCATGGTGATAACAAAGGTACCCAAGAAATTTCGTAAAGATTGATTCATAAATATGGCCTCTAGCCCAAGTTGTATAGAAGTTCTGTACAAAAAACTGATTGTACCTAATTTCAGTACAAAATGGCCACTGGTAGCCATCTTGAATTTTGGACTGCACCCAAAAACACTCATTCTCATCCCAAGGTGATAACAAAGGTACCCTAGAAGTTTCATGAAGATCAGTTCATAAATACAGTCTAGCCCAAGCCGTATTGACATGTGCACTTACTGGGTATACATGTAAGTAGCACTGAATAAATTAAAGTTCATCTAATTTGCATAATTTCAGCACGAGAAAAAAAACAGTATTATATGTGATGTACTCCATGTTACTAAACATTCATAGAAAAAATTATTCAAATCAGAACTTTCATACAGAAGTTCTGTACAAAAATGGCGATTGCACTAATTTCTGTACAAAATGGCTGCTGGAGGCCATCTTGAATTTTGGACCGCACCCAAAAACACTTGTTCTCGCCCCACGTGATAACAAAGGTACTCAAGAAGTTTCGTAAAGATCGGTTCACCAATACACCCTCTAGCCTGAAGCGTATTGAATTGCTGTTCCCGAACAGGCGGACAATGGGCCATGACATAACCTTAAATTTGACTTTGTCAAAGTTGAGCTAAAAATGGGGAGTATCCAGAGTATCACAAAACAAAAACCTATTTGTAAAGGACTCCCCCTTTCAAGGACAATGGGACAGCGTTGGCATTCACCACCATGCTGCCTTGAGGCTGCATTTTGAATTCCTGTGGTTGTTGTTCTTATGAAATATTATTTTATTATTATCAGTTATGGTACAAATACGGTACCGAGAGCACACTTTCAGGAACCGCTGATGTCTAATGGCGACTGTGTGTCAGTACGTGAGGTGCACACATACTTTTGGGGTTCTATACACCACATCCTTCATTTTGCAATATAATTTGTGTAAATTTATTTGGAATTTATAGAATTTCAGACTTGTAAATTTCATAGTATTGTTTTTGCCTTAGTTATGGTGCTTTATAAGTAATGGGCAATTTAGTTTGAAAAAAAGGGGTTCATGAAGATTCAGCCCTCATACTTTTTCAGAGAATATTCGATCCCCAATTTCATTCATGCCGCCACCCCTCTCTCCTATTAACCCATATAATGAACATCCCAAAAGACATTTTAATATCTAGATAGTTATGCTTGTTCGCAACTTATTATGGACACAAATGGACACAGATACAAGGTAATTGTGTTTTACTGTCTTGAATTTTTTTATTTTTTTTTTTTTTGGGGGGGGGGGGGAGAGGTGCACCCGACCCCTCCACTGATGAGAGGGTCACACACCCTCTTGTCCTCACCCCTATCTCACTGCTATGTGGCTCAGGTGATTCTGTGCATCATATTCTTTATTACCCGGCCACACTCCCACTAGATATTACTCTTGCCCCTACATGTAACTTAGATATCCTGGCTAAGCACCAGTATAATGGTAAACCAACATCAAATTGTGTTCTTATGTCCAGTAGCTGACATATTGGAATAGTATAATGTGCTTTGTCAGAAACTTGATCAAGTATTGATGACAAACAACAATTTTCATTACCAGTACCTGGTGCCAGTAATAAAATAAGATTTGGAAATATCACCCTGCGTTTTATCAGCTATTAACTAACATAAAATTGTGCGCTTCATGAAAATTATTTCGTTACTACCTGTTAAAAATTACTTCTTGTTTTGCTCTTTTAGAAAAAGAAATCACTCCTTTTCTGGCAGGCATACTAAACACCGAGGCAAACCGAGGAATACCAAGGTGAATAAAAAAAGGAGAGAAACGGGTATGAGATGGTGTGTACTTTTTATTTATTTATTGGTGTTTAAGGTCACATTTATCTGCACAACAGCTTATTGTGACCATGGCAGTTTTATGGATGGAGGAAACTAGAGTACCCCAGGAGAACCACTGAGCAATGGCAAGCAACTGTGAGCTCCCCAACATACTACACAAGCAGGGTTAGCCTTGTTCGAAGACAGGTGCACCAAGAACATGCAGTATGCCTTAGTACACAGCATACCTTGCCCCCACATGGGTAGTGGGGGTGAAGTGTCTTGCCCAAGGACACAAAGCTGTTGCCGCAGGTGGGATTCGAACCGAGGATCTCTCGGCTTGCAGTCTGCACCTCTACCTACTGAGCTAATGCATCCCTGATGGTGTATTCTGATTATGTAAATAGATTTAAGCAGTACTAGTATGTGATTGGTTTTAATGCCATATTTGAGAATTATGGGTGCTGAAGTAATAAGAGTGCGCTGAAAAATCTTCCCTTTGGTATTTAGTAGGTAGCTTGGTAATGGTAAAGTGACTTCACCTCAGTAAGCAACAGTGTGAAAGCCGGCAGCCATCTTTAATATCGGGCCGCACCCAAAAACACTTGTTCTCATCCCAAGGTGATAACAAAGGTACCCAAGAAGTTTCATGAAGATTGGTTCATAAATACAGCCTCCAGCCTTAGCATATTGACATGTGCACTTACAGTGTATAAGTAGCACTGAATAAATCAAAGGTCATCTAATTTGCATAATTTCTGCAAGAGAAAAAAACCTGTATTATACCGTATTTTTTGTGATGTATTCCATGTTACTAAACATTCATACAAAAATTTATTCAAATCAGAACTTGCATGCAGAAGTTCTGTACAAAAAACTGATTGCACTAATTTTGGTACAAAATGGTTGCTAGTGGCCACCTTGAATTTCGAACTGCACCCAAAAACACTCGCTCTCATCCCACGGTGATAACAAAGGTACCCAAGACGTTTCGTAAAGATCGGTTCATACATGTAAATACGGCCTCTAGCCTGAGCCGTATAGAAGTTGTGTACAAAAAACTGATTGTACCTAATTTTGGTACAAAATGGCCACTGGCAGCCATCTTGAATTTTGGATCGCACCCCAAAACACTCGTTCTCGTCCCAAGGTGATAACAAAGGTACCCAAGAAGCTTGGTGAAGATCGGTTCATAAATACAGCCCCTAGCCTGAGCCGTATTGACATGTGAACTTACTGTGTATAAGTAGCACTGAATAAATCAATGTTCGTCTAATTTGCATAATTTCTGTACAAGAAAAAATCCTGTATTTTTGTGATGTATTCCATGTTACTAAACAATCATACACAAATTTATTCAAATCAGAACTTTCATACAGAAGTTCTGTACAAAAAACTGATTGCAGTAATTTCAGTACAAAATAGCTGCCGGCGGCCATCGAGAATTTTGGACTCCCCCCAAAAACACTCATTCTAACCCCATGGTGATAACAAAGGTACCCAAGAAATTTTGTAAAATCGGTACATAAATACAGCCTCTAGCCGAAGTTGTATAGAAGTTCTGTACAAAAAACTGATTGTACCTAATTTCAGTACAAAATGGCCTCTGGTAGCCATCTTGAATTTTGGGCTGCACCCAAAAACACTCATTCTCATCCCAAGGTGATAACAAAGGTACTCAAGAAGATTCATGAAGATCAGTTCATAAATACAGCCTAGCCGAGCCGTATTGGCATGTGCACTTACTGGGTATACATGTAAGTAGCACTGAATAAATTAAAGTTCAACTAATTTGCATAATTTCAGCATGAGAAAAAACCCTTTATTATATGTGATGTACTCCATGTTACTAAACATTCATACAAAAATTTATTCAAATCAGAACTTTCATACATAAGTTCTGAACAAAAAACTGATTGCACTAATTTCTGTACAAAATGGCTGCTGGAGGCCATCTTGCATTTTGGACCGCCCCCAAAAACACTTGTCCCACGGTGATAACAAAGGTACCCAAGAAGTTTCGTAAAGATCGGTTCATAAATAAAGCCTCTAGCCCGAGCCGTATTGAATTGTTGTTCCCAAACAGACGGACAATGGGCTATGACATAACCTTAAATATGACTATGTCAAAGCTGAGCTAAAAATGGGGAGTATCCAGAGTATCACAAAACAAAAACCTATTTGTAAAAGACTCCCCCTTTCAAGGACAGTCTGACAGCATTGGCATTCACCACCATGCTGCCCTGAGGCTGCATTTTGAATTCCTGTGTTTGTTGTTCTTATGAAATATTATTTTTTTATTATCAGTTATGGTACAAATATGGTACCGATAGCACACTTTCAGGAACCGTTGATGTCTGATAGCGACTGTGTGTCAGTGTGTGAGGTGCACACATACTTTTGGGGTTCTATACACCACATCCTTTATTTTGCTATATAATTTGTGTAAATTTATTTGCAATTTATAGAATTTCAGACTTGGAAATTTCATAGTATTGTTTTTGCCTTAGTTATAGTGCTTTATAAGTAATGGGCAATTTAGTTTGAAAAAAGGGGTTCATGAAGATTCAGTCACAGAAAGATTCAGCCCTCATACTTTTTCTGAGAATATTCGGTCTCAGTCGTGGTCGCATGTCATCACCTCTGCGGTCAAATCCTCACAGAAACATTTTTTTTAAATATTCTATGCATTTTTTCTATTGTTTTATTTTAAGGATTTATGATTACTAATTATGACAAAATTACAAGTGGGATATGAGACAAACCTTAATGAAGCTGGAACTAAAAAAAAAATAGGGATCTGCGAATCACAAATTTCTTTTCGAATTGAATCTCGAATCGAATCATGTCTCTGATATCGACATCGAATTGAATCCCAAATCGAATCTTAAAAGACAAGTTATTTCATATTGCATCAAACGGAAGTTACGGAACACTGTGATGACCCTTATGCGACGGAGTGAACACCAATAACTAAATATTCTCTGAAGAACCGTCGCTGAAACAGCTAGGCCTATTGTCCATAGTTTTAGTTTCTGAAGGCCTAACTTGTTACTATTCACGTTCTTAAGAACGTGAATAGTAACAAGTTAAGCCTTCAAAAACCAAAACTATGGATAATGTTCTGGGCCAAATTCACACCTTATCTAACAATTAAACATTGTCGATTACTCAAATAAATAGGAATTGAGCCTACATGAATGAATTTTTTAATGACAGTTTTATCCTATTTTTGTTGGAAATGTAACAAATTGAAGTTAGTATGAGAGATTGGAAAAAATCGAATCCTGAGACTGATTCGGGATCGATCTCGAAGCATACGTATGGTATCGATATCGAATCGAATCTCGAATATTCGCAGGACCCTAAAAAAAACCTTCCCAAAACAAGCTGAGAGGTTCTCAGCTCGAATCCCAATTGTGGCAACTGAAATAAGGTGTACTGCACATCGATGATGCACTTGTCTTCAACCAATGCTAACCCTGCTTGCTTGGAGTAACAATGTTGAGAAGCCTGACAGTTGCTTGTCACTGTTGCTCAGTGGTTCTCTCCGGGTGCTCTGGCTGGGTTCCTCCCCCAGTAAAACTGTTGGGTGGCCCTGGCTGTAAAAACTGTTGTTAAACCCAATAAATAAAGAAATCAAATTTGCTGAATCCAAGACCTTTGAATGATGGTTTTGATTGGGGTATGTGTGGGGGGGCATGGGGGGGGGGGGTTATACAGTGGTGCCCTCTTAATTGGATATATCTTAATTGCATATCCCTGTTAATAGAATGTAATTTCCCAACACAAAACCATTTACCATGCCTCCAGTACAAATTTCACCTGGTAATTGAATATAGGTTATAGAGTAATCTCCTGTTAATTGAATAAAAAATATTGTAACATGTTGAGAAATTGCCCTGACTCTTCCCAGCTTTCCTTTGTTATAGACCAATTTGGCCTCAGTACATTCAATACAGGCATTTAATCTATTATATCTTGTTTGACAGAGCTCATGGAGCTCTGTCAAACAAAATATAATAGAATAAATGCTAAGTTTATCTCTGGAATACAGGAAAGTGACACAATCCCTGTTAATTGAATACTCCTGCTAATTGAATAATGTTATTGGCAAAGTGGCTCTTCCATTAACAGGATTCCACTGTACAGCAAACTGAGCAAAAATAAATATCACAAACTAATAATGAAACTATGTACTTGTGAAATTTTCATGTGGTCATTCTACAACATGTTTTAGCTGGTACTATACAGTTTTGAAGGTTAAAGGGCTCAGTAGTTAGAGGTGTAGGCTGCAAGCCAAAGGGTCCTCTATCAAATCCCACCTGCGGCAACCACTTTGTTTCCTTGGGCAATACACTTCATTCCCATTGCCCACGTAGTGCCATTGCATACCAAGGCATACTGCATGTCAATCGTACACTTGTCTTCAACCAATGCTAACCCAGCTTGTGTGCTGTTTGTACGTTAGATGTTTGTAATTGCTCAATGGTTCTCTCTGGCTTTTCCCACCTGTAAAACTGTCCGACATGAAGTGACCCTGGCTATCGAAGTGTCATTAAACCCCAATAAATAAATCAATAAGAATCATGTGTCCCTATTCTGGAGAACAGTTCGGGGCAAATTGCCAAAGGATGGTTTGGGTTAGATTAGTATCCAGTTTGGGTCAAATTGTTGGAGGACAGTTTGGATGCAATTCTCATGAATTCCAGTCACTTTGGCCCCAAGTCATTTCGGTCCCAGTGATTACGGCCGCAGGTCAATTCAGCCCCAATATACCAGGTCATTTCGGCCTCTTTAAATATTTTCAAATATTGTTTGAATTTTAACATTTTTCTATTTAATTTTTTTTCAACATTTATATCTCTCAATTAGATATTCAGGTATACATATGATATATGTCTAGTAGATTTTCTTTCATGATGAATAAATAAAAGAAAAGTTTCAGCACGTCGAAGGTGCACATGGACTATGTGGGATTTGAAATCCCTTGCGACCTGAATAATTGTATTTGCTTATGAATCTACGACAGCCGGAAGCGAGGGTCAGTAATGTTATTTGGTTTGAGTGTATGCCTTGGAAGTGGGGTACTGGGGTCAGCCCCCCGTGGACAGCGAACTGGAAGGGGACTAGGAATTGCGCATAACTACAAGGATTCTGCTCTGCGTTTTAGAAAATGTGGACATATTTATGGTAGTATCAAAATCGCAGTTTGGTGGTTGTTTCAGAAAAAAGAAAAGAAAAAGAAACCCTGTGAACCTCAAACTGGAAGGTGACTAGGAATTGTGCATAACAATATGAATGAATGACTGCATATACTTTGCAAAATTTCAAAGTAAAATAATTTCTCTTACTTATACAGATAGCATCTTACAGTTAAAACTAGAAGTCCTGTCATGAAATGCGCAGAAATAACACGTTGATATGCGCGTTAATGTGCGCGTTATGGCCCAAGTCAAGCTATCAAATTATGTACATATGGCCTGTGCACAAGCAATGTTTCAGCCAATGGACCTCCGGGTAACCTGGAGGTCCATTGGCAGAAACATTGCATGTGTTTGCTATGAGTGACCAGAACATGCCGTGCTTTGGATGCCATTCAATATGGCAATTGCGCGCAATTCCAACGTGCAATTAAGCCTAGATAAGCGCACAATTCGTGACAGGACTTCTAGTTTTAACTGTAAATGTATGTAAAATTGAACACATGGATAATTTTTAATTTTGTGTATAACTTTTCTGTACACTGTGTAAATACAAATAACTGAACATTACTTAAAAAAGGTAATTACCCATTATTTCTAAACATGAACTATGCACTGATCTTTATACATGTAGATCTCTACACTTAAAATGGTGCCGAAATGACCAAGGGACCGAAGTGACTAGGGCAGAGATGACTTTGAGGTCGAATTGACCAGAGGATGAAATGACTTGGAGCCGAAGTGATTGAATACCATTCTAACAGATGAGAGACCTTAATAAAAGGCTTAATTATTACAAAACACATTGAATGTGAATTTACTGCAGAGATAATTGCTCGACGATATACATTGTATTAATATTTTTCAATAAATATTGAACAATCTATTAATATTTTTTTTAAGAATTATTTTCAGGAGTTAAAACGAATATCGTAGCATATCTAAAATATCCTAACAGATGTGTACTGCTTTTCTTTTGGACGAATCTTCCTTGGGCCTAGTTCTCCCCAGGCCGAAGATTCCCCCAGTTCCCGAAAAAAGATGACATGCCATTTTCAATGGCGGTAAATATCCAAAAGGGTTATTATTTTCCATTTTTTAGTGTTTGAAACTACGAAGCACTGTTCAGAAATAGAGATGCACCAAAAAGTAACACATTATTACTTTGTTTTGGTTTCTAACGGGACTGAAAGCAACCTGTCAGTATCACTTTTTCGAATTACACCCATTTCGTCTGCTAACCAAATCGTCCGCCGCAATTTTAACCAAGTCGTCCTCTACAATTATACCCAACACGTCCGAAACTTGTTGGCTGGGGGAAAGTATTCATGTATTGTATTTTGAATCATTTTTTATTTATTTATATAATAATTTTATTGTATACTTTATTGTATATTACCTATTGTAATATATCTTAATGTACCTCCATTGTAATATATCTTAATGTACCTCCTTGCATTAAATTTCATATACGTGTGAAATTCTGAAAACAGAAATGTCAGAACAAAATAAACTATCCTGCCATTAAATAAATTTTAATTACTGTTTATTCAATGGATTACCTATAATAATTATATTATTACAGTAAAAGTTCTTAAAGTATATGTACGTTATATTAAGTTCCACAACATAATCTTATAATTTTGCAATTTTTCATTGAAGAGCTCCACCGGTACCTTACAGTGAATGACTGCAAAATTATTAGTAGAAGTATTATAAGAATTAATTATATTAAGAAATGCAACAAAATTTGTTATATTAAGTTCTGCAACATAATCTTATAATTTTGCAATTATTCATCGAGGCGCACCGTCGCTTTACAATAATAGCAAAATTATTAGCAAATGTATTATAAGAACTAATTATATTAAGAAACGCATCAAAATTTATGGTTTATTAAATTCTGCAACATAATCTTATAATTTTGCAATTATTCTTGGAAGAGCACTGGCACTTTACAATGAATAATCACAAAATTATTAGCAAATGTATTATAGGAATTAATAATATTAAGAAACGCATCAAAACGTGTTATAATTATATTAAGAAATGCATCAAAACTTGTTATATTAAGTTCTGTAACATAATCTTATAATTTTGCAATTATTCCAGGGGGAGGGGGATCCTGGGGGCACCAAAAATTTGCAAGACGTGATGTGGGGGTGGGTGAGTCTCTTGAGTGCACGAAAAATGTGCATTTCCAACTTGTGCAATTTTTTGCATTTTTTAAAAACATATCATTATATCAGCCAATATACGACATCATTTGAGTTTCAAACCTTAAAGATGATGTACATCACACTCTTAACATAAATACAACATCATGAGGCTTTATATGTTGGGGAAATGTCACACGTTAGTAGGGGGTGGGTGTCTTGTTCGAAATGTAAAAAATGTACAGACAATATCTTCCTTGACATTATGACAAGCGGACGACTCGGCTTGGGGACGAAACGTCCATATACCCTTTTTTCAAGCAATCTTTTCCTTTACAACACCTTCACATTTGGTTAATTCAAAAACTGAGTTTCTGTTCATCTTGATATTTCACGAGATACATGTCAATGCATGTCTGTATACAATAGCACCAATATAACAACATTTATCCGTTATAAACTTATATTATCGGTTATATGTACGGTTTTTTTCGATGGAGGTTGTCACTGGCAGACAAGCTGCAACGAAATCAGGACTGAGAGTTCGATCTGAAATGACGAGATCATCAGCTGAGCATATTGACAAACCTCCAGAAGGACAGAACTCGAGTAATAATAATAACACTTTGGCCGGCCGCTGATTCGTCGCGGTTCTCGGGTGAGAAGGCCTGACAACCCCTGAAGTGTAGATATGTCGGCCAATGTATCACGCAAAGCTTTGAGGCGAATAAAGTTGCAACAGAGTACATTTGATTCCTAGAGGGGGGCAGGCCAATTGCAATTGTATGGGCAATTCGACAGCGGAAGTTACGTAGTTTTTTCACTGAAATTTACTGTCCACTTCAAAAATCACATTGGCGGCTATAGAGAATTCTGTTCTGGAACACATTTATCTGACTGGGTATGTGGAACCCTTTGCGGGCCTACGGCCCGCTTGGGGTTCCTAACATAAATACAACATCAGGAGGCTTTATATGTTGGGGAAATGTCACACGTTAGTAGTGGGTGGGTGTCTTGTTCGAAATGTAAAAAATGTACAGACAATATCTTCCTTGACATTATGACAAGCGGACGACTCGGCTTGGGGACGAAACGTCCATATACCCTTTTTTCAAGCAATCTTTTCCTTTACAACACCTTCACATTTGGTTAATTCAAAAACTGAGTTTCTGTTCATCTTGATATTTCACGAGATACATGTCAATGCATGTCTGTATACAATAGCACCAATATAACAACATTTATCCGTTATAAACTTATATTATCGGTTATATGTACGTTTTTTTTTCGATGGAGGTTGTCACTGGCAGACAAGCTGCAACGAAATCAGGACTGAGAGTTCGATCTGAAATGACGAGATCATCAGCTGAGCATATTGACAAACCTCCAGAAGGACAGAACTCGAGTAATAATAATACCACTTTGGCCGGCCGCTGATTTGTCGCGGTTCTCGGGTGAGAAGGCCTGACAACCCCTGAAGTGTAGATATGTCGGCCAATGTATCACGCAAGGCGAATAAAGTTGCAACAGAGTACATTTGATTCCTAGAGGGGGGCAGGCCAATTGCAATTGTATGGGCAATTCGACAGCGGAAGTTACGTAGTTTTTTTCACTGAAATTTACTGTCCACTTCAAAAATCACATTGACGGCTATAGAGAATTCTGTTCTGGAACACATTTATCTGACTGGGTATGTGGAACCCTTTGCGGGCCTACGGCCCGCTTGGGGTTCCTATAATGTAACTGAGGTTATAGTTTGATTTTTAAACTGAAAAGAGGTCTTTTATAGTTGTATTTTAAACACTTGAAATATTTTCCAGAGGCCACCAGAAGGACTGCTGAATGCAAAAGGCTGAATGGTCAGTTGTTAAGAAGTGGTAGAGTATGTCTGATATCCACGGTTTTTAATGACAATGTGTTTGAATCTGCTAATCTATAGCAATATTCCTTCTTTTAGAAAAAAACGTTCATGCATTTCATTATATCTGTACTTAAAACTAGAAGTCCTGCCACGAACTGTGCTCTTATCTGGGCTTAATTGCGCGTAGGAATTGCGCGCAATTGCCATGTCGAAAGACACCCATAGCACGCAGGTTCTCCTGGTTACTCATAGCAAACTCGGGTAATGTTTCTGCCAATGGACCTCCGTTTCCCAAAGTATGGTTGTTTTCAAACTGACGGGCATGTTGACAGAAATACCCCCATCTCACCAATGTAACACACAGTGGACCACCGATCAATGCGAATTAACTGAATTTAAACTTCATATACCCTATGGTCGCCGTAGGCTAGTCACCTTTCACGGGTAAGCAATATTTCTACGGTCGCAATATTATAAGATTCCAAATACTAGTTGGGGGTAGGAATTGCACGCAATTGCCATATCGAAATGCATCCAAAGAAAGGCAGGCTCTCCTGGTTACTTAAAGCAAACACATTCAATGTTTCTGCCAATGGACCTCCGGGTTACCCGGAGGTCCATTGACTGAAACATTTCTTGTGCACAGACCACATGTACAGAATTTGATAGCCACACTATGGCCATAACGCGTTGATTAACGCGCAGATCGGTCTGTTATTTGTGCGCATTTCATGACAGGGCTTCTAGTTTTAGCTGTATTTTTAAGAACAATGTCCTATGACTAGAAACAGTTTGTTTATGAAGAAACCACAACCTATTTTGTATACAGATGTGCTATCTTTAAAAACTTCATCCCCGTTTGGCACCAAAAAGGTGATCAATCTTAATAATATTTTAGAATAGCGTAGATTATGTACACATAAAATGGCATAGACAATGTCAGCGTTCTACGCCAAAGGATGTACAAATGCCATCTGCCCAAATCTTTGACCGTCGTTTTCTCGAAAAATGAACAATGGCACTTATACATTACGTGAAGAGTGGATTGTAACTAAATCACCCGCGAGTGGAGTTATCACCCAAGCTATAACTTTCAAATTTCGTATATATCGACAAAAAACATAAACAATGTTTCAGCCAATGGACCTCCGGGTTTAACCTTTGCTGGTGCCGGTTATGCTTTGCAACAAATTTGCAATTATTTCTCGGATGTAATCTCCACTCTGCGGGTGATTTAGTGATAATACACTCTCCACGTACTGTAACTCTGTAAGTCTCAGACGACGACATGAGCGATGAGGGATATCTTTCGAGAACAAAGGCAATGAATTGGGACAGTGTCAGCTCCGACATAAACAAAAACCCATTAAAACATTTCAGTGATCTGTATTAAAGCCTTAGTACTCACTGGGATGATCTAAATGATTTATTATTCAATTAGTCAAAGAATGATTTTGAGATCATTCGACTTTCCTAAATATACCATATTCCGAACAATACATCGTAAACCCTTCCTGATTATCAACCAGTAATTAACAATAACCGACTCGACAATGACTACGGAAGAGGAGGTGTAGGCCTATTTATCGAAGAAGGCACCGAATTTAAAATTTAACATGACCCATCTGTCTTCCGCATGTTTTGGGATCGCTCTTTATTGAAATAAAAAATCTAGAAGAATGGTGGAAGTCATATACAGACCCAATACCCCCCCCCTAAAGCGGATATGGACCTGTTTTTGTCAATGATGAATGAAATAACCGACAAACTGAACCATGAAAAATAAAATGGGAGACTTCAACATCGATCTATTAAAAACGGAAACCCATGGCAAAACTAAAGAATATATTAACCTAATTTTCAGTCAAGGCTTTTTACCTGTCATTACACAACCCAAGAGGGTGACTCGTCACTCTGCAACGATCATTGTTCATATATTTTCTAATAATATACGTCCTACATTGGTCGGTGTAGTATTGACTGACATCTCAGACCAGTTTCACACATTTTATTTAGAAAATAACCCCGTGAAAGACGATGAAAAGAATATTCGTGTAACAAGGACAATAAACCTGGAAAGTATTGAATACTTTCAACCACTCTTAGAAGAGCGTGATTCTTAATTGTTACTGAAGAAAAGTGCCCTAATTTGAGCTTCAATAATTTCGTTGATATTTATCTTGATGCCTTCAAAAAGGCTTTTCCCATGACGCAAGTCCGACAGACGAAAACATTTATTTAGAGCCAACCCTGGATTGTCTGATTATTCCATCTGACACTAAAAAGAAATTTTATTTTAAAAAGTTACATTGTTCCAATGAGCGAAATATCCAAAAATTATAAAAACTACAGAAGAATATTTAACAGAGTAACAAAACAATACAAAGCAATTTACTACAAATCGATTCTTGAGGAAAATAAATACAACATGTGTAAAACCTGGGAAATCTCAAATACAAGTATTAATAAATCCACACGTACAAATAAATTGCCCTCCTCTTTTGAATAACCTTTTCATAGGTCCTACTACAACCCACGGAATCATCAATTTAGTAAACTCCACGAAACACAAAATGAGCGAAGACTGTGATAGCATCATTTCATTAAGAAATAACTGTTGTTTTCCTTCGGTTTATGCGATATCAACCGAAAATTTTCAGCACAAGCTTCATAACTCGCGTAGCGAGTTATAATTAAGCTTTTGCGGAAAATGTTCGGTTTATATCGCATAAACCGAAGGAAAACAACAGTTATTTCGTATAATTTAATCCGACTGTAGTATTAAAATATAAAAACTATGTGTACGTGAACGAAAAACTTTTAATTTTCGCAAAAGACAACAGTCAAACTCAGGAAAGTGTGTCACAAACAGGTCACGTTAATCATTGTCAAATTGTTTGTGTTTTGATTTTCGATCGGAGACGACAATTATTTAGCAAGTCACGTTACAATATCATTAAAAACATATTTTTTTAAGTTCCACCAAAATCATGTTTGGATGTATGATATTTTATTCGTCTCCCACTTCGGTATATTTTATAAATTCAATTGTTCCCGAGAAATTATCATTATATTCTCGCTGACTGGAGGCGATGAAAAATCGATCATTGATCTGTGTTTACAAGCTTGTTATCCATCTATCAGTCTGCCGTCACGCCCTCACGGTGACAATTGGATTGAGTGGGCGGGGCTTCTAGAGTCTTCAAAGTTGAATCGGTTGTGCGAACGTGTAGACATTCGAAATCATTACGTGATTTGGTTTATACGATTTTGACGACTTTCACGTTGTATGCTTTCATCCAATCAAACGCAGAGGCGGGGCAAACGATTAAATTATTTCTAACTTAAACATTCCATAAACCTCATTGCAGCACCTGTAGCTCATATTGTAAATACTTCGTTTTTACAAGGTACTGTTCCTCAAACAACGAAGACTGCCAAAGTGATACACATATTCAAATCTGGAGACGATCATTTGTTCACTAAGTACAGACCAATAAGTCTTTTATTTTATAAACATTTTCTGAAATTCTAGAGAAACTAGTCTCCGTTAGAGTAATTATATTCCAAAATAGATTTGACATAATATATGAGTGTCAGTTCGGCTCCAGAAAAAAAAACATTCCACCATTCACCCCGAACTACATTTTTCGAAATATGAACAGATGAAAACAATAAACTCACCAAGACAGTACATTATCAGCATTCCTCGACCTGTCGAAAGAGTTTGAAACAACAAACCATGATATCTTTCTGAAGAAACTGGAATGGAATGGAATTAGAGGAATAGCAAACGACTGGATTAAAAGTTATCTCTGGGATAGATAGCAATAGGTCATTTACGACGACCAAAAATCAGACTCGCTCAACATCAAATGTGGTATACCACAGGGTTCGGTGTTACGTCAGTAGGTATAAAAGGCCGACTCGGTATCACGTGTACAAGATTTCGTACATGTACACGTACAGCGATGTACACCTCCATAGGATTTAGTGTTAAAATCGCGTACAGGTACACGATTTGTCGTTTTTTACGGTGATACAGAATCGGCTTTGCCGATTCTACATCACTGGATTCTATATATATATCGCTCAAGAGTGAAAAAATGTATGAAATTTTAAGGAAAAAAAGTTGTATCGTCTGATACAGAATAGGCAAATGGGTTTCCCCCATAGGATTCAGTGTTAAAATCGCGAACAAAAAACGTGTTGCCGTTTCTGCATCATCATCAAAAAGTGGTTTGCCGATTCTGTATCATCCGTGTCTGTACACGATTTTAACAGTGAATCCCTATTGAGGCGTACACGGAAATCCATTTGTGGATTCTACATCAGAAATCGACTTATGTACGGTACATGGAAAAAGGTGCTACCGAACCGGCAAACCCACTGCCACGATGCCCAAAAGCTTGAAGAGCTTGGAATAAGTAATCACCCAATCATTTCACGTTCCTAACGCTAATTAACCAATCAGATTGCTTGATTCTCATAAACTTAATCAAGCAAAGTTATCCCCCCTCGTCGTGGGGTGGGGGTCACGCCCGTCATAAAAAGGTGAATCGCGTTTAATAACGTGGATACAATGGCTAGAGCAATGTATACCAAAAACCAAAAGCTCGAAGAGCTTGAAATAAGCAATCACCCAATCACTTCACGTTCCTAACGCTAATTAACCAATCAGATTGCTTGATTCTCATAAACTTAATCATACAAAGTTATCTCCCCTCGTCGTGGGGATGGGGGTCACGCCCATCAAAAAAAATGAAGTTTCGAGAAGGTGGTCACGTGACCTATGAAATTGAAGGTCTCGACGAGTGGATTAAGAAGATCGTAATTTTAACCCTCGACGTGGGGTGGGGTCACGACCAGAGCCGAAAAACGACTTCCTTTTTACATATCCAGGCATGTGAGGTATTAATATGAAGGGCTCGATGAATACATTACAAAAATGACGTTTTTTCATTTTATGTGGGGGTGGGGGTCACGCCCATCAGAAAAATCGAAGTTTTGAGAAGGTGGTCACGTGACCTATCAAATTGAAGGTCTCGACGAGTGGATTAAGAAGATCGTAATTTTAACCCTCGTCGTGGGGTGGGGTCACGACCAGAGCCGAAAAACGTCGTTCTTCATACAAAGCCAGGCATGTGAGGTACTGATATGAAGGCTCGATGAATACATTACGAAAATGACATTTTTCATTTTATGTGGGGGTGGGGTCACGACCAGAGACGAAAAACGTCTTCCTTTTTTACAAATCCAAGCATGTGAGGTACTGATATGAAGGGCTTGATGAATACATTAAAAAAATGACATTTTCCACCATCGCCGTGGGGATGGGGTTAACACCGATCAGAAAATCAAAAGTTTCGAGAAGATAGTCGTGTGACCTATCAAATTAAAGCTATCGACAAGGATATTATGAAAATCATAATCTTTCCCTTCTTATAACGGTGGAGTTGGGACCATCTTGAAATCGAAAGTATTAAGAAAAGGTAGTTATGGAATATATTAAATTGAAAACACAACAAGTTGAATCTGATGCATCATTCATTTTTGATATCTGTGTTAAAAACGTGAAGAATGTTTTCAAAAAAAAAATATATGATTGTTATACAAATTAGAGATGCACTCGCTTATTAACAAGTCACGCCTTAAGATGTTTCCTTCAATAATAACTCTGTTTACTGAACCATAGATTTGTCAATAATAAAATTATAAGTTGATCTTCTAACGTTTCTACATATTGAGGATAGCCTATTTCACCATTTCCGAAAAAAGTGTCAATCCAAACTATTTTTTTTTTAGGAAACAATGCCCACGTCGAGAAGACATTACAAACTAAACCAGTATAATCTTGACTGAATTCAAATAATACCATTTGTCACGTGTTAGAAAAGATTTGTAAACAGTCTAAACGCACGTGTGGAAAAGTTGTTTTGTTTTGTTTTTTTACAACAGGAGTTAAAATATTTTAAGATAGGTGGCGTTATATAAATACAGCAACAACAAAAAGCAGTGTTTACAGCATGTCAGCGTATGACTGAATGAAAATGAGAAAAAAGCTCTTTTTCTAACCACTTGATAGCGAAGCATTACATCAGTTGTCGCGATATTTGATGTCATCCAACAGCAGCCAAGACATTAAGCTTTTTACGTCGACATACCACTTGTCCAAAACAATTCTCTTTTAACCCTAAACGGGTGAAATACATCTCGGTAACGACTCCCTTTTTTCTTGATCAGACACAGCCTATTTCACCATTTCCGAAAAAAGTGTCAATCCAAACTATTTTTTTAGGAAACAATGCCCACGTCGAGAAGACATTACAAAACTAAACGAGTTTTATCTTGACTAAATTCAAATAAAAAAAACATTTGTCACGTGTTAGAAAAAATTTGTAAACAGTCTAAACGCTCGTGTGGAAAAGTTGTTTTGTTTTGTTTTTACAACAGGAGTTAAAATATTTTAAGATAGGTGGCGTTATATAAATACAGCAACAACAAAAAGCAGTGTCTACAGTGTGTCAGCCTATGACTGAATGAAAATGAGAAAAAGCTCTTTTTCTAACCACTTGATAGCGACGCATTACATCAGTTGTCGCGATATTTGATGTCATCCAACAGCAGCCAAGACATTAAACTTTTTACGTCGACATACCACTTGTCCAAAACAATTCTCTTTTAACCCTAAACGGGTGAAATACATCTCGGTAACGACTCCCTTTTTTTCTTGATCAGACACAGTTGTTGGTGGAAAGTTGACTGGAGGGTCGTTCAAAACAATTGATCAAATATATCGAACGAAAACGACTCATTTTCTAACTACGATTGTCGCCATATTCTAACGTCTCCACACTAATCATACAATATGATATTGGAACTGCACTACCTCTTGAATATTACAAATTTACGATTTGTATTGTCTTCAACACAAATCGTAAATTCCTTCCCGTATCACCATACTTATACTATACCGCATCGAATTTGACATCGTCATCGTCCCCTTGCTAGATAAACTTGAACTCGTCATCCGAATGGTATTGCGAAATGAGCCTATAGGGGTTAATTAAGCTCGCAAGCTCGATAAGAGCTCGAGCTCTTGAGGTTTTATTTTGAGGATTCAGTGGACTCATGTTTATTCAAAGAGCCTGATATCGTTTGGTAAGGAAACACAAAATTCCAGAGCTGGTGAGACCTCACAGAACTGCCAGTTATCACAACGTTTATAGTTCGATCTTACGATCTCTGATCGATAAATTTTCCCTAGCATTCCGTAACAATGGTCGATAATAGAAATTAGTATAGAAAATCGTGTGAACTGTTCTCTGAAAATTGCATTCGCTTGTGCAGTATTTCTGATTTTTTACAGATTGCGTTCAGGGTTTAGTTTAAAAAAAAAACCTTGTCAAATGGTTAGGTTCAAGGGAAGTAACTTTGCTAGGTTCAAAAGGAAGTAACTCTGTCATCCGTAGGTAGAGGTTCATTATGAGGTCATCAGAGGTCATAACACAGGTTTGGTTCATGGAAGTAACTCCGTTCATCCGTAGGTAGAGGTTTATTATGAGATCATCAAGGGTCGTGATACAGGTTAGGTTCAAGGGAAGTAGCTCGGTAACAACCCATCCCAAAGTAGAGGTTTATTATGAGTATATCAGAGGTATGATACAGGTTAGGTTCAAGGGAAGTAACTTCGTAACAACTCATCCGTTGTTATGTTCGAGGGAAGTAACTCTGTAACACCTTGTCCATAGGTAGAGGTTTATTATGAGGTCCTCAGGAGTCATGATGCAGGTTAGGTTCATCAAATGATTAGGTTCAAGGCAAGTAACTATGTAACAACTCATTCATCCAAACAAAATTAAAATTCTATGCACCATACTAAGAAGTGCTTGAAAAAAAAAACATTTTTAGGTTAGGTTCGAGGGAAGTAACTCTAACCACTCATCCGTTCAAACAAAAAAATTAAAATTCGATTCACCATATTGGGAAGTGCTTGAGAAAACCTCCAGGTTTTAGGTTATGTTCAAGGAAGTAACTCTTTAACAACTCATACGTTCAAAATGGTTAGGTTCGAGGGAAGTAACTCTGTATAACAACTCATCCGAGGTTTATTATGAGGTCATCAGGGGTCATGATACGGGTTAAGTTCAAGGGAAGTAACTCTGTCATCCATAGGTTCAAGGAAGTAACACAATAACACCAAGGTATATTATTAGGTCATCAGGAGTCATGATACAGGTGAGGTTTAAGGGAAGTAACGCTATCATCCGTAGATTCGGGGAAGTAACAATCAACTCACCCGTCAAATGATTAGGTTCGAGGGAAGTAACTCTGTAACAACTCATCCGTAGGTTCGAGAGAAGTAACTCTGTAACACCATAGGTAGAGGTTTATTATGCGGTCATCAGAGGTCATGATATGGGTTAAGTTCAAGGGAAGTAACTCTTGTCATCCGTCAAAATAATCCGGTTCAAGTGAAGTAACTTTGTAACGCCGTAAGTAGAGGTGAATTATGAGTACAGCAAAGGTCATGATGAGTACATTAGAGACCACGTTGAGACCATCAGGGGCCAAGATACCGGGGTTACAATACGGGTTAGGTTCGAGGAAAAAGTAACTTTGAACAAAACAAATAAATATTATAAAGTATAATTCGTTGCAGTTTTTTGTTCCTTTCCCATACAGAAAAGTTATATATATTAAAAAATCGATAATAGAAAAAATGAATAAGACCTTACAAAGTTGATTGTCTGTTTCTCAAACCATTTTTTTTCCAAAAAAAGCAATCGAGCGGGCGGTCTTTTTTTATTTTCTCCCTGAGAAGTTGTTTATGGTAATTCAACCCCCACCCAAACGCCTGGTGGATCACGCAAAAGTTCCCAAAATATATTGGTTATTCACCATAGGGGTGTTGGGCCAGAAATGAAGTGAGGTTTGAATGTTTGTTTTTAAGTGAAATGTGAAAATTATGACTCAGGACGAAACGCCTCGCGGGTGAAAACGTCTCAGGATGAAAAGTCTCTGAAACAAATCAAATGTCGAAGCATCAACTTTCACAGATTTCTTTTACCAGTATTAATAAAAAAAATCCTTTCACAACCTGCCTAATAAAATCGTGAATCACAATTTTTCCCTCATTATATTCAAAATTATTACAACTCATTTGAACGGGTAGTTCATTCATAAATCATATTTTTTGGAATTCTGAAAATGAAATACAAAACGAATGTTTGCGTGTTTTTATTAACCACTTAAAAAATTGTTTAATTTCATTAAAAAAAAAAAAAATTTTTTTTTAATTCCTTCAAAAAAAAATTTACTTTTTTAACAAATTATTTAAAAACAAAATTCGAAAAAAAAAAATAAAAATAGGACACAAATTCCCAATGACAGTCATTTACAATACAAATGTTACTAAAATAAATGCCAGGAGACTGTGTTCCATTCAACATAGAACCTGACTTTACAGACTTTCTGAAGATCGGTGCGAATCAAACGTGGTGCGAATCGACCACTCCCCTTTGTGACTGTTGTCAGACTGAAAGACACCTTCCTTCTTGCTCTCATTATGACTTTCCTTTTACAAAATAAAACACTTTCTGTCGTGAATATTGCTGAAACCCACCCACTTTATTAATGTATGATTGTAGAAAAAAGCTTGAAGTGTTAATTTAAAAAAAACAGTAGAAATATATATCTTTTTGTGTTAGACAATTTCGTTGAGGGTTATAATCACAGTTTTCCATAGTAGTATTCAGAGAGAGAACTCCCGTTTCAGTATCATTAGAACATGAAGTGGCAGTATCTCAACCGGAGCGTTTTATCTCTGTTAAAATCTGTCCGAGTCTCAGAGATTAGGTCTTATTACTCTACCGTGTAAACAAGATAGGGATAATGTCGAGAATTTGAAATTCTAGAGGGCTCGTATCCCTACCTAATGTAGGTTATAAAATCCTTACAAAAAGCAGCATTATCCTTACGATAGCGCGATGTGTTACAGTATATTGCTCACCTGGATCGGACCTGGAAATGATCAACGGGTTTTCGTGAGCGAAAGAGGAGAATTCGAAGTTCCTCTGGAGGGTAAAAAAAAAAAAAGATGAAAAAATTGTTCGATCCGCTTACCAAACACATATTCAATTTTCAGGACAGATTGGTCAAAAGCAAGCGATTCTTACAACTCGAAAACGTGAGAAGCAAGAAAGATAAACTGCGTTTGATATCGTGTTTCGTGTTTTATCAAGGAGAAAATCTAAAAGACGTTTCTAGGTTCAACAAACTCTTGGTCATTAATTTTATATAAAAAAAATTAAGCAAACAGCAAGAGAAATGTATATTTCGTGAAGTTATAAAACCGTTTCCAAATCTCGATGAGGTTAACACCTCTTGAATTGAATTAAAAAAAAGAAGTCTTCACGCGAAGGGACTGGAGTGAGGGAATGGAATAGAGCTGTCCACCTTGATGTACTCGTAATAAAACCCAAACCTATCTCTCATAACAACAACACTACTATCAGTTAAAAACTGATTTTTTAAAAATATATTGATGTATTATTAATTAAATTAGACCATAAAAAGGAACGTCTGTTTTTCAGGCTCGCGCGCATGATTATTTTTTGCTGCGCATGCAACCTTTTTATGTCATCAAAAAATCTTTAAAAAAAACATGAGATATTGTGCTCATTTCGGTAAATCTATATCGATGAGTTGACGAATTCTTTTTTTTAAATTAACACTTCAAGCTTTTTTCTACAATCATACTTTAATAAAGTGGGTGGGTTTCAGCAATATTCACGACAGAAAGTGTTTTATTTTGTAAAAGGTAAGTCATAATGTGAGCAAGAAGGAAGGTGTCTTTCAGTCTGACAACAAACAGTCACAAAGGGGAGTGGTCGATTCGCACCACGTTTGATTCGCACCCATCTTCAGAAAGTCTGCAAAGGCAGGTTCTATGTTGAATGGAACACAGTCTCCTGCCCTAATTTGAGCTTCAATAATTTCGTTGATATTTATCTTGATGCCTTCGAAAAGGCTTTTCCCATGACGCAAGTCCGACAGACGAAAACATTTATTTAGAGCCAACCCTGGATGGTCTGATTATTCCATCTGACACTAAAAAGAAATTTTATTTTAAAAAGTTACATTGTTCCAATGAGCGAAATATCCAAAAATTATAAAAACTACAGAAGAATATTTAATAGAGTAACAAAACAATACAAAGCAATTTACTACAAATCGATTCCTGAGGAAAATAAATACAACATGTGTAAAACCTGGGAAATCTCGAATACAAGTATTAATAAATCCACACGTACAAATAAATTGCCCTCCTCTTTTGAATAACCTTTTCATGGGTCCTACTACAACCCACGGAATCATCAATTTCGTAAACTCCACGAAACACAAAATGAGCGAAGAATGTGATAGCATCATTTCATTACGAAATAACTGTTGTTTTCCTTCGGTTTATGCGATATAAACCGAAAATTTTCAGCACAAGCTTCATAACTCGCGTAGCGAGTTATAATTAAGCTTGTGCTGAATTTAATCCGACTGTAGTATTAAAATATAAAAACTATGTGTACGTGAACGAAAAACTTTTAATTTTCGCAAAAGACAACAGTCAAACTCAGGAAAGTGTGTCACAAACATGTCACGTTAATCATTGTCAAATTGTTTGTGTTTTGATTTTCGATCGGAGACGACAATTATTTAGCAAGTCACGTTACAATATCATTAAAAACATATTTTTTTAAGTTCCCCCAAAATCATGTTTGGATGTATGATATTTTATTCGTCTCCCACTTCGGTATATTTTATAAATTCAATTGTTCCCGAGAAATTATCATTATATTCTCGCTGACTGGAGGCGATGAAAAATCGATCATTGATCTGTGTTTACAAGCTTGTTATCCATCTATCAGTCTGCCGTCACGCCCTCACGGTGACAGTTGGATTGAGTGGGCGGGGCTTCTAGAGTCTTCAAAGTTGGATCGGATGTGCGAACGTGTAGACATTCGAAATCATTACGTGATTTGGTTTATACGATTTTGACGACTTTCACGTTGTATGCTTTCATCCAATCAAACGCAGAGGCGGGGCAAACGATTAAATTATTTCTAACTTAAACATTCCATAAACCTCATTGCAGCACCTGTAGCTCAGACTGTAAATACTTCGTTTTTACAAGGTACTGTTCCTCAAACAACGAAGACTGCCAAAGTGATACCCATATTCAAATCTGGAGACGAGCATTTGTTCACTAAGTACAGACCAATAAGTATTTTATTTTACAAACATTTTCTGAAATTCTAGAGAAACTAGTCTCCGTTAGAGTAATTATATTCCAAAATAGATTTGACATAATATATGAGTGTCAGTTCGGCTCCAGAAAAAAAACATTCCACCATTCACCCCGAACTACATTTTTCGAAATATGAACAGATGAAAACAATAAACTCACCAAGACAGTACATTATCAGCATTCCTCGACCTGTCGAAAGAGTTTGAAACAACAAACCATGATATCTTTCTGAAGAAACTGGAATGGAATGGAATTAGAGGAATAGCAAACGACTGGATTAAAAGTTATCTCTGGGATAGATAGCAATAGGTCATTTACGACGACCAAAAATCAGACTCACTCAACATCAAATGTGGTATACCACAGGGTTCGGTGTTACGTCAGTAGGTATAAAAGGCCGATTCGGTATCACGTGTACAAGATTTTGTACATGTACACGTACATCGATGTACACCTCCATAGGATATAGTGTTAAAATCGCGTACAGGTACACGATTTGTCGTTTTTTTATGGTGATACAGAATCGGCTTTGCCGATTCTACATCACTGGATTCTATATACATATCGCTCAAGAGTGAAAAAATGTATGAAATTTTAAGGAAAAAAAGTTGCATCGTCTGATACAGAATTGGCAAATGGGTTTCCCCCATAGGATTCAGTGTTAAAATCGCGAACAAAAAACATGTTGCCGTTTCTGTATCATCATCAAAAAGTGGTTTGCCGATTCTGTATCATCCGTGTCTGTACACGATTTTAACACTGAATCCCTATTGAGGCGTACACGGAAATCCATTTGTGGATTCTACATCAGAAATCAACTTATGTACGGTACATGGAAAAGGGGCTACAGAATCGGCAAACCCACTGCCACGATGCCCAAAAGCTAATCCATAGGATTTAGTGTTAAAATCGCGTACAGGTACACGATTCGTCGTTTTTTATGGTGATACAGAATCGGCTTTGCCGATTCTTCATCACTGGATTCTATATACATATCGCTCAAGAGTGAAAAAATGTATGAAATTTTAAGGAAAAAAAGTTGTATCGTCTGATACAGAATCGGCAAATGGGTTTCCCCCATAGGATTCAGTGTTAAAATCGCGAACAAAAAACGTGTTGCCGTTTCTGTATCATCATCAAAAAGTGGTTTGCCGATTCTGTATCATCCGTGTCTGTACACGATTTTAACACTGAATCCCTATTGAGGCGTACACGGAAATCCATTTGTGGATTCTACATCAGAAATCGACTTATGTACGGTACATGGGAAAGGTGCTACCGAACCAGCAAACCCACTGCCACGATGCCCAAAAGCCTGAAGAGCTTGGAATAAGTAATCACCCAATCATTTCACGTTCCTAACGCTAATTAACCAATCAGATTGCTTGATTCTCATAAACTTAATCATGCAAAGTTATCCCCCCTCGTCGTGGGGTGGGGGTCACGCCCGTCATAAAAAGGTGAATCGCGTTTAATAACGTGGATATAATGGCTAGAGCAATGTATACCAAAAACCAAAAGCTCGAAGAGCTTGAAATAAGTAATCACCCAATCACTTCACGTTCCTAACGCTAATTAACCAATCAGATTGCTTGATTCTCATAAACTTAATCATACAAAGTCATCTCCCCTCGTCGTGGGGATGGGGGTCACGCCCATCAAAAAAATCGAAGTTTCGAGAAGGTGGTCACGTGATCTATCAAATTGAAGGTCTCGACGAGTGGATTAAGAAGATCGTAATTTTAACCCTTGACGTGGGGTGGGGTCACGACCAGAGCCGAAAAACGACTTCCTTTTTACATATCCAGGCATATGAGGTATTAATATGAAGGGCTCGATGAATACATTACAAAAATGACGTTTTTTCATTTTATGTGGGGGTGGGGGTCACGCCCATCAGAAAAATCGAAGTTTTGAGAAGGTGGTCAGGTGACCTATCAAATTGAAGGTCTCGACGAGTGGATTAAGAAGATCGTAATTTTAACCCTCGTCGTGGGGTGGGGTCACGACCAGAGCCGAAAAACGTCGTTCTTCATACAAAGCCGGGCATGTGAGGTACTGATATGAAGGCTCGATGAATACATTACCAAAATGACATTTTTCATTTTATGTGGGGGTGGGGTCACGACCAGAGACGAAAAACGTCTTCCTTTGTTACAAATCCAAGCATGTGAGGTACTGATATGAAGGGCTTGATGAATACATTACAAAAATGACATTTTCCACCATCGCCGTGGGGATGGGGTTAACACCGATCAGAAAATCAAAAGTTTCGAGAAGATAGTCGTGTGACCTATCAAATTAAAGCTATCGACAAGGATATTATGAAAATCATAATCTTTCCCTTCTTATAACGGTGGAGTTGGGACCATCTTGAAATCGAAAGAATTAAGAAAAGGTAGTTATGGAACATATTAAATTGAAAACACAACAAGTTGAATCTGATGCATCATTCATTTTTGATATCTGTGTTAAAAACGTGAAGAATGTTTTCAAAAAAAAAATTATATGATTGTTATACAAATTAGAGATGCACACGCTTATTAACAAGTCACGCCTTAAGATGTTTCCTTCAATAATAACTCTGTTTACTGAACCATAGATTTGTCAATAATAAAATTATAAGTTGATCTTCTAACGTTTCTACATATTGAGGATAGCCTATTTCACCATTTCCGAAAAAAGTGTCAATCCAAACTATTTTTTTTTTAGGAAACAATGCCCACGTCGAGAAGACATTACAAACTAAACCAGTATAATCTTGACTAAATTCAAATAATACCATTTGTCACATGTTAGAAAAGATTTGTAAACAGTCTAAACGCACGTGTGGAAAAGTTGTTTTGTTTTGTTTTTTTTACAACAGGAGTTAAAATATTTTAAGATAGGTGGCGTTATATAAATACAGCAACAACAAAAAGCAGTGTTTACAGTGTGTCAGCGTATGACTGAATGAAAATGAGAAAAAAGCTCTTTTTCTAACCACTTGATAGCGAAGCATTACATCAGTTGTCGCGATATTTGATGTCATCCAACAGCAGCCAAGACATTAAGCTTTTTACGTCGACATACCACTTGTCCAAAACAATTCTCTTTTAACCCTAAACGGATGAAATACATCTCGGTAACGACTCCCTTTTTTCTTGATCAGACACAGCCTATTTCACCATATCCGAAAAAAGTGTCAATCCAAACTATTTTTTTTAGGAAACAATGCCCACGTCGAGAAGACATTACAAAACTAAACGAGTTTTATCTTGAGTAAATTCAAATAAAAAAACATTTGTCACGTGTTAAAAAAAATTTGTAAACAGTCTAAACGCTCGTGTGGAAAAGTTGTTTTGTTTTGTTTTTACAACAGGAGTTAAAATATTATAAGATAGGTGGCGTTATATAAATACAGCAACAACAAAAAGCAGTGTTTACAGTGTGTCAGCGTATGACTGAATGAAAATGAGAAAAAGCTCTTTTTCTAACCACTTGATAGCGAAGCATTACATCAGTTGTCGCGATATTTGATGTCATCCAACAGCAGCCAAGACATTAAACTTTTTACGTCGACATACCACTTGTCCAAAACAATCCTCTTTTAACCCTAAACGGGTGAAATACATCTCGGTAACGACTCCCTTTTTTTTTCTTGATCAGACATAGTTGTTGGTGGAAAGTTGACTCGAGGGTCATTCAAAACAATTGATCAAATATATAGAACGAAAACGACTCATTTTCTAACTACGATTGTCGCCGTATTCTAACGTCATGACCCCTGATGACCTCATAATAAACCTCGGATGAGTTGTTATACAGAGTTACTTCCCTCGAACCTAACCATTTTGAACGTATGAGTTGTTAAAGAGTTACTTCCTTGAACATAACCGAGCTTGCGAGCTTAATTAACCCCTATTGGCTCATTTCGCAATACCATTCGGATGACGAGTTCAAGTTTATCTAGCAAGGGGACGATGACGATGTCAAATTCGATGCGGTATAGTATATGTATGGTGATACGGGAAGGAATTTACGATTTGTGTTGAAGACAATACAAATCGTAAATTTGTAATATTCAAGAGGTAGTGCAGTTCCAATATCGTGTTGTATGATTAGTGTGGTGACGTTAGAATACGGCGACAATCGTAGTTAGAAAATGAGTCGTTTTCATTCGACATATTTGATCAATTGTTTTGAACGACCCTCCAGTCAACTTTCCACCAACAACTGTGTCTGATCAAGAAAAAAAGGGAGTCGTTAGCGAGATGTATTTCACCCGTTTAGGGTTAAAAGAGAATTGTTTTGGACAAGTGGTATGTCGACGTAAAAAGCTTAATGTCTTGGCTGCTATTAGATGACATCAAATATCGCGACAACTGATGTAATGCTTCGCTATCAAGTGGTTAGAAAAAGAGCTTTTTCTCATTTTCACTCAGTCATACGCTGACACACAGTAAACACTGCTTTTTGTTGTTGCTGTATTTATATAACGCTACCTATCTTAAAATATTTTAACTCCTGTTGTAAAAACAAAACAAAACAACTTTTCCACACGTGCGTTTAGACTGTTTACAAATCTTTTCTAACACGTGACAATTGTTTTTTTTTTATTTGAATTTAGTCAAGATAAATCTCGTTTAGTTTTGTAATGTCTTCTCGACGTGAGCATTGTTTCCTAAAAAAAATAGTTTGGATTGACATTTTTTTCGGAAATGGTGAAATAGACAGTGTCTGATGAAGAAAAAAAGGGAGTCGTTACCGAGATGTATTTCATCCGTTTAGGGTTAAAAGAGAATTGTTTTGGACAAGTGGTATGTCAACGTAAAAAGCTTAATGTCTTGGCTGCTGTTTGATGACATCAAATATCGCGACAACTGATGTAATGCTTCGCTATCAAGTGGTTAGAAAAAGAGCTTTTTTCTCATTTTCATTCAGTCATACGCTGACACACTGTAAACACTGCTTTTTGTTGTTGCTGTATTTATATGACCCCCACCTATCTTAAAATATTTTAACTCCTGTTGTAAAAAACAAAACAAAACAACTTTTCCACACGTGCGTTTAGACTGTTTACAAATCTTTTCTAACACGTGACAAATGGTATGATTTGAATTCAGTCAAGATTATACTGGTTTAGTTTGTAATGTCTTCTCGACGTGGGCATTGTTTCCTAAAAAAAAAAATAGTTTGGATTGACACTTTTTTCGGAAATGGTGAAATAGGCTATCCTCAATATGTAGAAACGTTAGAAGATCAACTTATAATTTTTTTATTGACAAATCTATGGTTCAGTAAACAGAGTTATTATTGAAGGAAACATCTTAAGGCGTGACTTGTTAATAAGCGAGTGCATCTCTAATTTGCATAACAATCATATATATTTTTTTGAAAACATTCTTCACGTTTTTAACACAGATATCAAAAATGAATGATGCATCAGATTCAACTTGTTGTGTTTTCAATTTAATATGTTCCATAACTACCTTTTCTTAATACTTTCGATTTCAAGATGGTCCCAACTCCACCGTTATAAGAAGGGAAAGATTATGATTTTCATAATATCCTTGTCGATAGCTTTAATTTGATAGGTCACACGACTATCTTCTCGAAACTTTTGATTTTCTGTTCGGTGTTAACCCCATTCCCACGGTGATGGTGGAAAATGTCATTTTTGTAATGTATTCATCAAGCCCTTCATATCAGTACCTCACATGCTTGGATTTGTAAAAAAAGGAAGACGTTTTTCGTCTCTGGTCGTGACCGCACCCCCACATAAAATGAAAAATTTCATTTTCGTAATGTATTCATCGAGCCTTCATATCAGTACCTCACATGCCTGGCTTTGTATAAAGAACAACGTTTTTCGGCTCTGGTCGTGACCCCACCCCACGACGAGGGTTAAAATTACGATCTTCTTAATCCACTCGTCGAGACCTTCAATTTGTTAGGTCACGTGACCACCTTCTCGAAACTTCGATTTTTCTGATGGGCGTGACCCCTACCCCCACATAAAATGAAAAAACGTCATTTTTGTAATGTATTCATCGAGCCCTTCATATTAATGCCTCACATGCCTGGATTTGTAAAAAGAAAGACGTTTTTCGGCTCTTGTCGTGACCCCACCCCACGACGAGTGTTAAAATTACGATCTTCTTAATCCACTCGTCGAGACCTTCAATTTGATAGGTCACGTGTCCACCTTCTCGAAACTTTCGATTTTTCTGATGGGCGTGACCCTCACCCCCACATAAAATGAAAAACGTCATTTTTGTAATGTATTCATCGAGCCCTTCATATTAATACCTCACATGCCTGGGTATGTAAAAAGGAAGTCGTTTTTCGGCTCTGGTCGTGACCCCACCCCACGACGAGGGTTAAAATTACGATCTTCTTAATCCACTCGTCGAGCCCTTCAATTTGCTAGGTCACGTGACCACCTTCTCGAAACTTCGATTTTTCTGATGGGCGTGACCCCCATCCCCACGACGAGGGGAGATAACTTTGTATGATTAAGTTTATGAGAATCAAGCAATCTGATTGGTTAATTAGCGTTAGGAACGTGAAGTGATTCGGTGATTACTTATTTCAAGCTCTTCGGGCTTTTGGTTTTTGGTATACATTGCTCTAGCCATTATATCCACGTTATTAAACGCGATTCACCTTTTTTATGACGGGAGTGACCCCCACCCCCACGACGAGGGGAGATAACTTTGTATGATTAAGTTTATGAGAATCAAGCAATCTGATTGGTTAATTAGCGTTAGGAACGTGAAATGATTGGGTGATTACTTATTTCAAGCTCTTCAAGCTTTTGGGCATCGTGGCAGTGGGTTTGCCGGTTCGGTAGCACCTCTTTTCCATGTACCTTACATAAGTCGATTTCTGATGTAGAATCCACAAATGGATTTCCGTGTACGCCTCCATAGGGATTCAGTGTTAAAATCGTGTACAGACACGGATGATACAGAATCGGCAAACCACTTTTTGATGATGATACAGAAACGGCAACACGTTTTTTGCTCGCGATTTTAACACTGAATTCTATGGGGGAAACACATTTTCCGATTCTGTATCAGACGATACACCTTTTTTCCTTAAAATTTCATACATTTTTTCACTCTTGAGCGATATGTATATAGAATCCAGTGATGTAGAATCGGCAAAGCCGATTCTGTATCACCATAAAAAACGACAAATCGTATACCTGTACACGATTTTAACAATAAATCCTATGGAGGTGTACATCGATGTACGTGTACATGTACGAAATCTTGTACACGTGATACCGAATCGGCCTTTTATACCTACTTACGTCCGTTCCTCTTCAACTGAAATTAATATTTTGTCTTTTACCTTCGATACTATGGTATACCCTTAGGGCCCAAACGTTGAAAAAGTAGTAATTGATACGAATACTGTATTAGAGAAAATATTCGAATGGTGTTCAGTAAATAGATTAGCAGCTAATAAAACTAATTTAATTGTAATGAGTGTCGCGCAAAACAAAGAAATCCATAATAATGTTATTATAAATACAGTGAGATCCGATGGTAAGTCACTGAAATTCTTGGGAATAAATCTGGATGATAAATTATCCTTCGAAACTCATATTTCGCAGCGCTGTGCCAAAAATAGCGCGTGCAAATTGCGCACTCAATAAGATCAAAACTATTCTTCCGCACAATGCCATGAATACGCTTTACTATGCCTTGGTCCACGGCCATTTGGTGCATGGAATCCATGCATGGAGTAATTCGAAATCGACTAATAAGCTCCTATTGAGTTAGAAACGATCGCTGAGAATCATAAACAATACGAAATTTAATGCACATATGGGCCCCTCATTCTATAAGGAGAAGATTCTGAAAGTGGACGACTTGTTCTAATTGCACGCGTTACTTTTTGTACACAATTGGCATTGGGGTAACTAGTATAGTATGGTATGTTAGGATTTATCTCAGTAGGGTATAGTATAGTATAGCATAGTGTGGGTGGGTGGGTTGTGAGATGTCACGTTTAGATTACTTTTTAATCACAGCTGACGTACAGACAGCAGCTGTCCAAAAAGTAGATATTGGTATCAGGTACAGACTGGACCACGCACCCGTTGAAATTTAACTGAAATTTCTGAATGAAACTAGAGGACGCGGTACTTGGAAATTTAATGACAATTTGCTAAACGACTCCAAATACACTCAAACAGTTAAGGATACTGTTGCAGATACTATCCTTGAGTATTCGTATAATAATAATAATAATAATAATAATAATAATAATAATAATAATAATAATAATAATAATAAATCTAGATGGTTGTGAAAATATGTTAGAAAATATCAATTGCCTACCTAATAAACTGCTACATCTAAGAAATAAAAAAGTTCAAGGCATGATTATCAGATGAAAGGCCCGATGGAAAGTTGAAGGCGGGAAGCCCTCAAAATACCTCTGCAACTTAGAAAAGAGACAGTACACAGAAGAAATAATACCCAAATTAATAAGAGATTACAGGTGCAGAGTGTACATAAATTAAAATCATACTCACCGAGCAACGTACAAATTAAAAATAATAGCAATCACAAAACGGACCTTTTAGAAAGCTTCTTCTTTGACTCTCAAAATTCATACAATTGCAAACTGGATACAGACAAAAAGTTTTTTATTTGATGGAAACTAACTTTAAATGAGTGTGGTGCGGCTTTAAAGGATATGGGTAACAGCAAATCACCCGGTTCTGATGGATTTACAATCGAATTTTATAAATATTTCTGGGGTGATTTGGGCACATACGAAGTTAATTCCATAAATCTTGGCTAAGACATAGCAAAATTATCTCTCTCTCAGAGGCGGGGTTTTATTACATCCTTAATGTTAATAAAAAATAGGCTCTTCGGCAATTGCCAACACTTAAAAAAGTTCTCCCTAAAGTAATCTCCGAAAGTCAGCTGGGATTTATGAAAGAATGATTCATAAGTGAATCCACGCGATTGGTCACTGAATCAAATGTGAATCTATGAATATTCCTGAAATGTTAGTTCTAGTTTGCTTCGAAAAAGCATTTGATTTCCTTGAATGGTCTTTCATCAGAAAACTCTGATTTTTTATATTCAGGTTATTTTAATATTCAGAGGGGAGTACGTCAAGGGGACCCATTGTCTCCTTACCTGTTTAGTCTGTGTGTCAAAATACTTAGCGCATTCCTTAAATTCAACCGAAAAATAAACGGAATCAAAATTAATTATTCAGATTATGTAATCAACCAATACGCTGACGACAGTATCTTATTCTTAGATGACGACCAAGATTCCCTAAACGAGGCCCTAAATGCCCTTGACAACTTCGCTGCTATATCCGGATTAAGCGTTAACTTTGATAAAACTCATATCGTTTGGATCGGATCTCGGCGTGGTTGAGGGTTCGAACTGAAAACAGAAAAAGTATAAAGTGGAATCATAATGGAATCCTTGGCATAAAATTTCAACTAAATTCGGACAATTACTTCTATAAACACTTTTCAGAAAAGATAAACAAAATTCGAAACCTCGTAGCATATTGGTCCCGCTGAAATCTTGCATCACTCGGCAAAGTTACAGTTATTAAAACGTAAGCGGCCCTATCCTAATACACTCTCTTAGTGTTCTCCCTGATCCGGCTGATAGCATTTTAGATGAAATTCAAAGTATAATTTTAAAATTTATATGGTCGGACAAAATGGACAAAATTAAACGTTATGTAATAATCAATTTAATCGAAAATGGCGGGCTCAAACTAGCCCACGTAAAAACACTGTGTTGCTCTTTAAAAATGGGATGGCTCCAAACGTTACTAGATTCAGAAATAATGGGTCAATGGAAAACACTCGTAGTCGATAATTTTGAAGAATATGGGGGGGGGGGGGGGGTGGGGGAGCAAAATGTGTTTTTTGAATAAACATGGTATACTTAGAGTTTCACATTATATGGACCCTTTCTGGAAAAACGTGCTTAATATATGGGATCTCGTGCAAAATAGCGATCTCACAACCCTGACCGAGATTCTCTCACAACCACTATTTTATAATAATTATTTAGAAATTAATAATGAATCGTTTCCTTACAGATGTTGGTGTACAAAGGGTGTTTCTTTATAAACGATATAATTAGCACTTCAGGAGCCATTATTGACTTTCAAGAATTTATGTTGAAATATGACTTTGATATACCATTCACCAACTACATCGGTGTGGCGCATGCAATACCAAGGTCATGGAAAAATATAATATCCAACGGAAAAAAATTGAATATGTTTCAGATCCCTTGGTGTGTGACATCATATCTTGCACTAAAGCAAACCGCCATTTCTATCCCAGTGTCTCAAAAACCTACACATACCCAAGAGAAATGAAACATCACATTAGATACAAAATCTTGACCATAGTGATTGGCAACACATTTACAAACAAACAAACTTTTTAAGGAAACAGATGATACATATCTACAAAGTTTACAATATAAGATGCATCACAAAATCTTATTCACACAATCTAAACTCTTTAAATGTGGGCTTTCGGAAACAGAGCTGTGCTCTTTCTGTGGAAATACGACGGAAACGATCGCACATCTATTTTACGATTGTCCTTTCTCAAAAACAGTTTTACTTTCACTAGTGGAAATATTAACCTTAATCCGGATCAACAAGTTCAACTAAACATAAACAAAAGAGAAATAAATTCATGCGCAACTTTCGAGCATGCCTATCCAAATGTCTGGAATACCTGCCTCATCATCTACAAAAAGTATATTTACACCGTCAGACGAAGTAATACCCCCTTCTTTTTCAGGTCTAGCAGGAGCTATAAAATCCTACAAAAAATTTGAAATGTATTCTCTATATATGTACTCAATCGGTAAGGCTGAGCGCATTAAGGAAAATTGGAACTACCTAATTGGTGCATTTTTTTAATAATTGGAGAACTGCTCTGTATGTATATATATTATACAGTAAAAATTCAATTTTGCTGCAATCTTATATTTTTCTAATGATGCGAATAAAAAAAGAAAAACAAAGAAAAAAAGAAATATATGAAGGAGACCTAAAGTGCACATTGCCTATAAAATTTGCATTTTTCGAGGCCACTGATCATTCTATGAATGTATCCTCTCAACACATTTATAAGTTTATGATTTGAACTGAGATCTAAGTTATTGGTTTTTTGTTGTTCAGTGACGTCGGGGAGAGGTTTTATTTACTAAATTTGTTATCTTTAAAGTTCCCTTGTTCATTCAATTTCCCTTGTTCATTTTAAGATATGGGTTATGGTTTGGATCTTATTGGAACATGTACGTCATTATGATGAACTGGCGATAACAGGGTCTGTGGTTTGCGCCTCGGAGCGTATGTTCTACCTCGATACTTCGCGTCCAGATTGAACATAAGCCCCGAGCCACAAACCTCAGGCCATGGTACCGTCAATTCACCAGGTAATTGCTGACCAGGTCATACTAAAATATTGTATGAGTGCAACAATGCGCATCTTCAATGCTTTAGTATGCAGTTGCGCATTGTTGCACCCCAAGGACAAAACGTGGTTGAACTGTTCTGTTTTACAATCAGTTTCCATTCAGAATTAAAATGTTACTTTGGCACCCAAAAATTCATTTTCGCAACGAACAAAAATTCCATTTGGCACCAGAAAATTTCGGGGCAGCGTAAATAGAGGATATGGAATGAGTGTTTTTCTCATATAATATTTATGAAACGAGTCTAAGAATTTTCCGTTTTGGCGAGCCTCTGGCGAGCCCAAACGGAAAATTCGGACGAGTTTCATAAATATTATATGAGAAAAACACTCATTTCAAATTATATTTATCATCTGACACACACACGCAGAAATTAGCCACTTAGTATGACTTTTTAACCCATCACCTAACTTGAGTTGCAGACGACACTTGGAAAAAAACATCCTCGTATAACTACAAATTTTCATTTTTTGCTTCCAAAACATAGGTTATGACCCCTCATTGGAACGAGCTCGTCGAGCTCGTTCCAATGAGGGGTCATAACCTATGTTTTGGAAGCAAAAAGTGAAAATATAAAAAAAGTGAATGGCGTTTTTCTTGTAGGTAAAAGATTAATACAATATAACCCACCCCAAATAGGACAGATAACGTAAATTCTCCCTACTGAAATTATGCAAATGTAACCCAGTTGTATTTTGTTTAGCCAATCAAATTGTCCAGTTTTGAAATTGACCAATGAAAGTTCCCAACTCTAATTATGCAAATTATGAAAATGTGGCCCAGTTGTATTTTGTTCAGTCAATCAAATTGTCTAGTTTTGAAATTGACCAATGAAATTGACGGAAGGCTTTATTTATCACTGATTAATATGAAACAAAATATCAAATGTTTTAAAGTAAACAAAACGGACGAGTCATATGATAAATACTGATTACACGATGAGTTTTACAAATTGCGAATACGTATAGGGAGTCTTGTACTATATTTTCGAGAAAAGCAAATAAACTGAGTTGTATTCTACCAATGAAATTAACTTTCTCGTGGTTTAGTCTATTTTTCTAGTGCAAACATTTTTCAAGCTAAAGGCTAGCTTTCGAGTTGGTAAATGGCTTAAGTCGACAAGGATAGGCTGGACCTTGACTGGACTAAAAAAGACAACTGAATATTAGCAGTCTTGTTCACGTAAAGCATTTAATACACGTCGGACAGGAAAGAATGGCATTAGCTGCTGCAAAATGTATCATTAAAAGGTCGTTTACCCCACACACGTGACACACAACCCGACTCTCCTCATACACATTTGAACGCGTTCCGTTGCACTTGTCAAGGCACTAGAATAAAAGAGAATAGCATTTCTGTGAATCCACTTTTCGATCGTTTTCCACTGAACGAGGACCCAGGTAGGTTATTTGATCTTGGACATTTGTGTGCCAGCTCTTTCTCTCGATGCGCGAAGATTGTGACTGGAATTGGAAAAGGTAATTTTCTGCTAATTTTGGAGACGCATAGTTAGCTCAGCCCCACTGATCTCAAAATAACTGGATTGCAAAAATGTCTTAACTCTCTCTGCCACCATTCCCTTTCCTCCTCCTGATGGCATCATGTACCCTCTCCCGTCGATGACGTTTGATGATATGAAAGCTGTTACGTTGTGTCTGTAGTCATTTCCTCAAACGTCATGGTGTTTACCCAAATATTAGTTACATGGTATCAACTTTACAATCTCTTTACTTCTGTTTTATCGATAACTAGCGGGTGAATACCCGGCGTTGTACGGGAGAAGATGGTTATATCAGATCGGTCGCGAAACGGAGGAATATATCAAAGTCACCAGTTGGAAGGTCAAGGTCACACCGCACGGACACCTCGATAAAGTCAAAATGATCGATGGGTCAATATACCCGCACATATGAAATTTTAGCCCGATCGGCCCAGCCGTTTTCGAAATAAAAGGTCAAGGTAATCAATTTCAAGGTCAAGGTCACCCCGCACGGGCACGGCACCCATCCCATGTTACTCGCAGGAATGAATTACCCCCGTGTACAAAATTTGAGATCGATCGATCGAGAAACGGAGGAGTTCACCCGGAACAAAGATAGATAGACAGATAGATAGATACATACATACAGTTGAAACTAGAAGTCCTGTCATGAAATGCGCACAAATAGCACGTTGATATGCGCGTTAATGTACGCGTTATGGCCCCAGTAAAGCTATCAAACTCTGTATATATTGCCTGTGCACAAGCAATGTTTCAGCCAATGGACCTCCGGGTAACCCGGAGGTCCATTGGCAGAAACATTGCATGTGTTTGCTATGAGTAACCATGAGAACCTGCCGTGCTTTGGATGCCATTCGATATGGCAATTGCGCGCAATTCCAACGCGCAATTAAGCCTAGATAAGCGCACTATTCGTGACAGGACTTCTAGTTTTAACTGTACGTACAGACATTCGCATTTATATATTAGATAACTAAAATACTGGTAAACATTCAGTTTATACGGTATGGCCAGCGTGGATTGCTGGTCACTTTCCATGAGTGATGAGCGATATTCTCACGGACTCAATAATATTACCAACACTAATAATAGGAATAATCATCAGAACTTGAATTCATTGATTAAAATTTTGCTGATGATGATTTTTATTACCCGATAAATGCATGCGTGGAAATCACTACCCACACCTGGATTACGACCAGTCTATGGCAACTGTGCTGTATCAACTGCACTGTATTGCGGCGAATAATGTACACGTCATCAATAAATCATTTTTCACCGACATCAAAATATATTCTTTGAAAAGTGATCGGCGATGGCGAAGGGTCGTGAAATTGAAGAACGATGTTTATTATTAGCACCCTCCCCCATCCCCCACACTCCCATAGAGACAGTTGAGATACTTTTCAATATGGAGCCAATGAACAGTCCAGCAATCCAGTTAAACAGAACACCGAGTTACAAAATGATTAACAAAACTGTGTCATTGTTTATTTTTACGTGCAAGATTAAACATGAGAGCAATATTCAATATTAACCCAATGATGGAAGACGATAATAAAACAGCATAGCCACTTTGAATGCATTTGAACCCATAGCATACGATGTCCCCTTCCGTCGTTATCTTTGAGTCGTACAGTGCTGCGAATATCTGCTGCAGCACAAAAACGAGAATTGCTGATAAAATTAGAAAAATTCCCCAATTTCTGCCAAAATTATCCGTATGATATAGTTCACTGAGATATGTAGGAGTTATAGACCAAATTATTCCCATTGCGATACCACATAAACCAGTGGAAACCATAAATATCACCAGCTGGTATGCCCATGCTGTATTGAGAATACCCGCAATAATGAACAATACGTTATATAACACCAGGAAATAGGTTCGCGGCAATTTGCTCTTAAGATAATCAGAAAAGATTCCAGAAAGAATGCTTACTACGATACCAAGAATTGGTATAATGAGGACAACGTATGTATCATATGGAGATTGAGCCATAGACTTTGTTGTTGTTGTTACGTTGTTCATTATAACAGTTCCAACAGCGGAAGACATTCCAAACATCCACGCAAATATATGAAAGTTTACGTCTTTGAATGTGTCCATGATCGAAGGTTTTTTGTCATTTTGTGGTGAAGGTTTTCTTTCCACAACTGAAATATTGTGGTCCCTATTGTCCAACTTCAGATCGCTTCTGAATGCCATGCTCTGTTTCCCATCTTCACTTGACGAATTGTGTTTTACTGCATCAAGCTGTCCTTCTTTATCATTGTCTTTAGGCAACAAAGATTGTTCCACGGCTACATCGGCTGAGATCAGTGTATCACTATCCTTAATCGAAGGCAACTCAGTAATATCTGAAGCCGTTGGAATAATTTCTTCATTTTTGAAGATCCGCAGAAATATGATACACAAGAAGTTCACAACACCGAATATGACTGCATTTGTAAGCATAAAGCCTGGGTAATCGTGATTGCTATCAACATCCTTAGATCCTTGAACAAAGAGCTCATAGTAAGCATATATCAGTATGGCTGGACCTGCTGAAAAACAGCAGCTCATCACTCCGCAAACAGTGCCTCTGAACTTCTCAGAAAAGTTCAGTATGGTTGTATTCATTGAAGCCATATACGTAAATGTGGACCCATTACCTGAAACACAAATAGAACAGTATTATTTTTATTACACATAATTTTCTTTACTAGCTCGGCTGATATGACTTCAAACTCGGCTGATATGACGCTGATCTCGACCAATATGAACCAAAGTAGAATTGTCTTTCCTTGAGCGTTACTGGGCGCAACCATTTTGTTTAGAGCAAAACCATTCATCGTTATTGCGTCGGCTGAGTGCTAGAATGTTCTATGTCCCGTAGGGGACATAGAACATTCTAGCACTCAGGCGACGATTGGTCGAAAGCAGTTAATTAGTGAAATTACCAGGCAAAAGGGAGGAGTTTCTATATAGTGAGGAATTAATAATGACATTAGGTAAGGAATAGGTGGCTCATGAGATGAAAGGAAAGAGTTGTACAGACAATTCACCACAAACTAAATTACAGAGACGTCAACTGAGATTTATCGAAGTGAGAGAAGAGGTAGTTTAGTTATCCGAACGAGGTGTCTTCCCCAGTGGGGACGGCACTGGAAAAGCCCAGACGTTCCAACAGGTGAACAAGAAGGGGAAGAGAGATCTGCGGACGATGAAAAAGGGATGGGGAACAAAACACTGTCAGAAAACTGCAACATTATTTCGGACACAGGGGCGTCATAAAGATTGCAGATTAGGTGTACAGAAAACAGAGAAAGTTTGGTTCCTCCACGATGTAGTTCGAGTATAAATCATTTGGGATTATAGTTAAAAATGTCAATACTTTTTTGAAGATTTATTAATGAATAATTACCTTGTTAATGTAGTTATACGTTTTGGGTCCAAATACTCAATTCCCATTCGTCAGCTGGATGAAAACGTCATGACCAAATGTAATTCATTTTCCAATGAATACATTTGGTCGAACTTTGACCCGCATTTACGGTAGAGCGCAGTTGATAGAATGTAATTCGGGCGGGGTTTGGGCGGGTTTTTAACTTTTGGCGCCTCTCGCAGTGATCAACTCTGCTGCTGTTTCTTTGGTGATATTTCCCAACTGTGGCATAAAGCCCGTTACTAAAATACTCGTTTCCATTTCTAAAGTTGTGAAAATTAAAATTCAGAGTTGTGCGCTTTGTTTTTTGTGTGAGGGTGGTTTTTCGCCTCGTTCGTTCATACATGTTTTATTTCGTCTTTTTGCTTTGTTGTTGGTAAAAAGTAGTTTAAACAATTACGGAATGTAATTATAATCCCGAAGGGATTCATGCAACTTGTACCCATTCCCACACGTTCATACTCCAATAAAGATTATAAAAATCGCATTCAATTCTTAAATAAATAAAAAAAGTACGTGTAGTAGTTGTGACGACATTTCTTATTTAATTTACAGGTATCCTACCGATACTACAAACTGGTCATGCTGGTTTCACCAATAGCCTTAATCGGATACTACAGGCCCCCATTTGTACAACCGACCCTGTGTGTTGAAGGTTAAAAATTCGCACTGGCATTTCCTACTCAAATGTTTTTTTCCTTTAATATTCCACCGAAAAATTGTTTTCATTTACTGAACCATGATGAGTTTCAAACATGATAAAAAACACACAAAATTGATTTAAACTAAGTGATGAGCTTAGGAACTGGTTAAACTGAGTGGAAATAATTGATGTTATCCATTGATGGGTTCTAATTTAGTCCTTACAAGGATGCTACGCCAGCTTTTGTTTTTCTTATAGGCAATGACAGGTCGAAGATTCAAAGGTTCATTCAATTTAGCGTTGGTTAAATTGAATTCATCTTTTAATATTTTTTCTATTTCGATATTCATTCTGTTGTATGTTAAAGTGAAAGGAATGATGGACCTCCTTTCGCATTCGCCCTCTGATATGTTCATACCAAATGGCCAGAGGGTTTGAAGCGTATTGATCCAAAAAGCTTCACTTTTTTCTAAATTCATCCGTTTCATCAAATGTGTCTTCAATTGGTGGTTGTTCAATAGGATCGATTACGAAATCGTCCAAAGAATGGCCAGGAAGATTAAAATGTTGTTGCTGGAGCATCAGCATATATGCTTTTTATCCTTTTTGTGGTTAGTACCACGTTCTCGAAGTGGATTTTGACTTTGACCAACATACTGCTGCCGACAGCGTTTACAAGTGATAAGGTAAATATTTAGTGAATAACAATGGAGGGAATTACCGACCTGATAATGATTTTTCGTTTGTTCGGAGAAAAATTCCTCTTTCTCATCAGGCATAAAAGTATGCTATCTACAACGAGGCTTTCTGCAATTCAGTACCGCGCCAATACAATTCGTCAACAGTCTGTTGTGTTCAATTTTCAGTGGTTCGAAATCAGTAATTTTTGCTGGACTTTCGTCTCTTTCCAGAGTTTGAGATTTCAGGTTACGCAAAAAGCGCATTGAATACCCCTCGACCTGCGGGCGCCAAATAGAGTAGAACAAGCCTCGTTGAAATTTACCTTATCACTTAAATTGCTGTGGAAACGAATGAGCTGTGATTTGATGATACCTTTAAACGTATGTTGAAGACGAAATGATTTTGTGTGCAACAATTGATGTGAATCAGTTGGTTTATAATATTACAGTTATATGGTAGTATATTTGTTTAATTACCAGTTTTAGGCGTCAGTGCTGGTACAAAAGTTGAACCGCGATCTAAACGACACTTCTCTCTTGGGCTGTTAGGTCATTGCTGCCATTCAGGTTAACCGCATTAGTTCTTAATCCCACATCTGTTAGGTGGTTGTTACCTTTGCCTTTACTCAGTTTAAATCTAAATGGTTTAACCAGTGATCGTACATAATACTGGCGTATCTCGTGGTCCAATGTAAAAAATCCGGAGCTACATCAAACTTAGCGTCATCAATTTTTGGTATGACTTAAAATCCTTCACTTTCCGAATGGTTTCATTGATGATGCTCAATGTTCCCCTCTCCGTCACGCACCACTACACCCCCCCCCCCCCCTCCTTAGCAACAACCCTGATCAGTCAAATTTCTTAGATTTTCATCTGATTGAGGGCATCAAGTTGTGGAAATACTATACACGGTCAGTTAAGTTTATAACCTGCTGATAGTGAGAGTACTCTTCTCTTTGTTGAAACTAAGAAAACAAATAAGATTTATATCATTTATTTGTCGCCTATGCAGTCCCTTGGAAGAGCTGTCGGAAAGATGTATTCATTAAACAGTTTGTTATATGGTATGGACTTTATGTTTTTATGACATCATAAATGCGGAGATACCATATTGTTGCACTGCTGCATCATCATACCTGCACGAGTCATAACGAAACAAATGTTGTCGTTGATCCTGTAAGTCAGATTAGGGTATGACGTCAAAACCCAAACACACTTCAGGTCAATAACAATCGCAATCATCATTAATTAGTGCGCACACATTGTGCGCAAGATTGGTGGTGGGGGATTCTCTACTAGGTTAGTCCTGAGGTGGCGGATAGAGGACGGCCTGCACAATTTGGCAGGTTTGCTCAATTGAGCAGGTTTATTTCCAAATACACAGTCCCGGGCCAAAGTGGTACTATCCTGTTATAACATCCTGCGGGCATCTTGTTCTCCCGTGAAGTGCGTTTCGATGGTCCCGGAAGGAATCCTGACAGTTGAGGACAAAGAGTGTCCCGGTTACGGCAGTCTCCATTTTGGAGATACCTGTCCAAAAAACTGCTTTGGCCCGAACTTCAGGAGCAGACGGATGGTCGGACCGCCCCGTTCTGGCCAATCGGTACTCCCCAAAGAGGGTGTTTTGCCTGGGCATTTGGAGGTCATTCAATCAGTCATTTCTGTTAATCAAATACTACCATTGACATTGTGTACTGATTTTTAAATACATCATATCTTAAAAACATGCTTGGTTCTATTTCACTGTCTGTGTTATTTACACAAGTGGCAACTTCAGTTACAGTGTATTGTAAAATGATTGGTTGAATGACCGACATCTGAAGCATGGCATTCCTACGCACGGGCCAGTTAGTCAGTGACATGCTTCGACATCAGCACTGGCTGAGCATACTGCCCCACCCCCCCCCCCTAGTATAAGTATGTGGGAATACTCGCAGCCTGGTGGGTTTACTACTCAGCAGTAACTCTACCCCGTGTTGGACTCCTTGGTGGGTGGGAGCCGGGGGGAAATGAACAATTTAAAACCCACGTGGCAACTCATCCAAAAGCAAAACAACCTTTCTATGCTACTGGACTACGAGACTGTGACTCAGAAGACGAATTGATAGCATCTTTGATACTACAGGAAGATAATACATTTGTTTTACTAAAATCAACGGATGAAAATACAAAATTAAGTACCATCAATCCTTTTGCCCTCGAAAAAGCTTTCATTGGTATTGCAGGAACAGTTCAAGATGTCAAAAAGTTAAGATCAGAAGATTTACTTATCATGTACACAAAGCAAGTTCAGGCACTTAACCTTCTGCACACAACTAAACTAATTGATATGAATGTTCAGACCAATTACCAAAAACCCTACTTTCATCAAAACTCGAGAACTAACTGATATGACAAAAAATTAAATTACTTTAGAACTTAAACCCCAAGGAATAACTGCGGTAAAACGTTACGGAAATTTAAAAAATATGGCGAAAGAACTAAAACAAATACATACATTTGCACCTTTGATTCCAGGTCTCCAAAAGAAATTAAGCTTGGTTACTTGAACGTCAGAGTGGATTTGTACGTTCCAAATCCACTTCCATGTTTCAAGCGCCAAAAGTTGAGACATGGGCAGGATTCTTGTTTAGGCAAGCTAACATGTTATCGATGTGGCTCAAATCACGATGGACCATGTGAATCAACGGCACATAAATGTATCAACTGTCAGGGTAATCACATGCCATCATCTAAGGATTGCCTTGTCTGGAAGAAGGAACAGTTGATTCAAGAAGTGAAATGTGAAAAGAAGATTAGCTTTAAAGAAGCCAGGGACACATCGTAACATCGATGTCTGACATGAATACATCAATATCATCTTACGCCGCGACTTTAAAACGAATAAAATCAACTGAATCAACTGCATGCCAAACTGGATGTACTTGGCTTGGACGCACTATTCCGAGTTTGCTACAGGCCGAATTTTAATGAACTGGGCCTTCTAAGCCGAAATATAAACCTGCTGCTTTTGGCCTGCAGGAAAATCTTTTAAAACAATCTGAATCCCAGGATCACTCATCCCTTTAGCATTATACCTCGTATAATGCCGAGGCAGATAGCAACGATCTTCACGTTCGTGGAACGTCTATCATAATTAGGCAGAACATTATTCACGGTCCTGTACGTTTACAAAGGTTCAAGCTAAAAGCTGCAGCTATACGCTTAGCTTTAGATAAAATCGTTACCTAATTAAAGGTAAAGAAACAAAATCAACTCTACAATACCTGGAAGATAACAACAAAAATTAAATCAAAAAAGGAAATAACCAACAAATCGGCCTCCACATGTTTTAAACATTCGTCGTCGGAAAGTTGTAATCCAGAATTCATTAAATTTAAAAAAAACAGATAATTTTTTTCTCTAACAATAATAGTTACAATATAGAGGATTATAATAAACCTTTCTCTGCCGAAGAATTAAGTTACTCTTACAAAATTTTAAAACATCTGCCACAATCATCTCTCGAACTTTTATTATCAATATTCAATGAAATATGGGTGACAGGCCAGTTTCCGCCTTCCTGGTGTAAAGCAAAAATAATTCCCATTCCAAAGCCTGATAAACATCACAGCAACCCAGGTAATTACAGGCCTATCGCCTTAACACTTTACCTAAACTGAAAAAGCAGACGACACTTGCAAACAAAATACTTGAATAACTTATTGTTTTCATTTGTTGTCTCAAAAACATAGGTTATGACCCCTCAAAGGGACGAGCTCAGCGAGCTCGTTCAAATTAGGGGTCATAACCTATGTTTTTGAGACAAAAAATGAAAAAATAATGAAAATTAATTGGGGATTTTTGTGAATAGCGCTGGCCGGTTTTGGCCGTTACGTTGGGTAAAGGGTTAACAAGTTGTATGTGTAAAGCCGTGGGAAGGATGCTCAGTGATCGACTTGTCTGATTTCTGGAATCGAACAACCTACTTGAGAATGTTCAGTGTGGTTTCCGAAACTGGAGAAGTACAGTGGATCATGTGGTTAAGGCTTGAAACGTTACACGAAATGCCTTCGCCAGAAAAGAACATGTGGTCTCCATCTTCTTTGATCTGGAGAAGGCACACGATACAACGTGGAAGTATGAGATTTTAAAAGATATTTTTACCATTGGGTTGAGAGGGCGTATGCATTTTTTAATAGACTTTTTTTAAAGCACCGCCAATTCCAAGTTCGTTTTGGGTCAACTTTATCTACAAACACGAATTGGGGGTTCCTCGGGGAAGTATTTTATCTGCCACCCTTTTCTCAGTGAAATTTAATAGCATCATCGATGCAGTTGAGAATATGGTATTCTTCTTGCTTTACTCAATCCCAAGTTGAAGAATTCTCTCATTTTGGAACTTCGTGAAAAGTCAATATTCTCATGTCTGACCAATATTTTATCGTATTTTGCTGGTTACCTGGACATGTTGGTATCTCCGAAAATACCAGTAGTAGACAGTGCAGCAAAACGATCTTTAACCAAACCTCTCACTGATTTTAAAATTCCTTTCTGTGATTTTAAAAAGATGTCAGTAATTACACCAAATCTGTGTGGCAGGCGGATTGTGATGGAGCTACAAATAACAAGCTCCATCGCTTCCGACCTAATAATCATGATCACTACTCGTCTAGAAAAGGTCATGTAGTTTTGATACGATGTCATATTGGTGATACAAGACTTACACATTCCCTTTTGTTAGAGAGTAATATGCGACCAAAATGTGTTCCTTTCCAACAAGCGTTGACAGAGGAACACATTCTTTTACATTGTGCTGATTTTAATCTTAGCAGAGGACAGTATTTCACTGTAGGATGTCTACGAGATCTTTTTTTATCATACCAGCCGGCACAAAATTCTCTCATTTCTGAAAGAAATCAACCTTTTTAGTATAACAATAACATGACTTTGGACAATAAGCTTAAGGGCTGTTATTCACACCTGTTGGGCCTTTAATAAACCACAAGGCTAGATAAAGTCATGCTATTACTATTATTACCACTGGGAGTCTGAGAACGTTTTGATTCTGTGTCTCACATGTCATTTTTAAAGTTTTCAATTTCGACAGATCGTCCCCGGAGTTCTAAAGTGTTAAAAACCGACCCGATGTTTACCGCTTTTATGTCAAGAATAAAGGACTAAAATGTATACATACTTACTTACATATATACAACTGCTTGTTCTTATGGGGCTAACTTTACTGGACATTGTACATATTTAATAATTGAAATAAAATCTCATTGTTTACAAGTTGAAGCCATTTCCATTTCCGAGTGGACGACAGCAAGGAACAAAAATCATGTGACGTGTCGGGCTGTTAATGAGAGTTTCACTCATTAACGGCCCGACACGTCAAGTCACTTTTTGAAGTTGAGTGTTACGTTCTTGTAATGCCCTGTTAAACTATATTAATGTACTAGAGAACGCCCGCTAAAGTGGTAATAATAAATTTTAAAATTGTTTTTATACTTTTAACTTAGACTCTTCAAGTTTAACAATCACCAGGTTGATTTATAAGCATTCATTTATTTTGTATCATCACTCATTACTCTTCAGACCACTCTTGTCTTTGACTTTTTTATTGTAATTATTTCATCTTTTTATTATATGCTTTTTTAAAAGATAGCGAGAAATTTTTAACCGATAATTTTCTATATCTATCGTCCCCTTAGATATAAGGGAATATCCCTCTGTGGATTAATCGAATCACGCAAGAAAATTAGAATGAAATTACTCCGCCGCCGAACGTACTTTTTATATGTCCAATACACACAACACCGGTAAATGTGTATTTTAGCTCGTCTCAAAGTAAAAAAGTTAGTGTTGCGAATAGTCCAAAAAGGAAGTAAAAGAAAATCCGACTCATCGATAGTGACAGTGATTGACAAATATGCTAAAAACAATTTAAACATTTGAAAAATCCTCCTTCGTCCTTCATTGAACATTTTGTGAACTGTGACATGCTTGTGTTCATCTGCGCAGTGCACGTTTGTTATTACTTTTGAATAAATGTGCCACCCATTGTTTTGAGGGGAATGTCATAAACCACTTTCACACGCGTTCATTTATTTTGTGTGCGTAACTGACAATATAGCCATTTTCTAAGGGGATTTATGTGGAACTATTTTGTTGTGTGGTAGTTTGATTTTGAAATCGGGGCCAATAAGTAAACGTGCCAGCTGCGTCCGCTGATTTTTGTTGACATTGTCGTCATTTTCTCCACCTCCGGTTTTTGATTGCAATGAAAACACCAAATTACCTCTTTTAATCGCAACAAAACAACGCAACGCATATAATAAAAAGAATACCTACTGTTTTTGAGTGAGTATCGGAATTATCTCATTCGTGGCTGCAAAGGAATTTAATTTTTCACTCGCGGCTTTCAGCCGCTCGTGAGAACTAATATTCCTTTGCAGCCACTCATGAGATAATTCCTATACTCACACAAAAACAGTAGGTATCCTCTATTTATTCAATCGTTTTACTTCATAATCGCCATTGTAATTTCTACAGGGTTTATCGTCTCGATATAGCCTTAGCTGCTGATGTGGCATTAAACACCAATAAATAAATAATTATATGTCACATGACTTCCCCTTCATCTGATTGGCTAAGAGGTACTATACCACTTCCAACAGTTTTAACTATTAAGAGTTCTAAAATCAGTTGTGCACTATTGCCGTGCACTGTATACTTACTAAAAATAGCTTTGGAATATTGAAGGATGTTCGACTAACGGAACACAACGAGCCCTGTCAAGTTATGTTTCCGGTGTTCTGTTTCGTTATTTCTATTTGAAGAATGAAACATTATGCAAGAATGTAGTTCTAGCATCCCTGTTAATATGTCTTGAAAATCGACTTTCGATAAAGTTATTTCCCTTGAAATTATTAAACGGGCGAGAAAGTTCCAATTAAGAAGCACGCAATTGTTCAGAAAATACCGCAAAAACCAGTAGAAAATAAAGCCAATTTTGTTACTTTTAATAAACGAAAACAACTTTTATTAAAAGTTACAAAAAGAAAATTGGCTTTTATTAATAAGCTACTTAGGACGCAACTACGTCACAGATAATCCATCATTAACGATGTATATAATTATTTCCAAATGAGACAAAATACTGCATTTTGATTGGCAGAAAGGTACGGTGTAACTTGCAATCCACAGTAGCATTTTTTCACACCGTGGTTAACCACATTGTAAAAACAAGAATACACAACAGCAGGCTATATGTCTAAAAACAGTACCCATTTAAAATTATTAATTCATACCTTCTGCTCAGTTATTTTAGAACAAAATAAAAGTACATGAAATCTAATATTTCTGAGTAATAGAACATTACAGATATGGATGTCAATGGAACTGGCTCAATGAGCCAGTTCCAATGATATCCATATTTGTCTGCTTTTATTAAGAAACTTACAAAGTACAAATTATCTGTCAGTGTTTTCCCACAATTTGTGTTACATCAAAATTCTTGGAATTAAATTCGCTATCCTTGTGTTTTCCAGGGTGTATGGGAGTTTACACCTGTCTGGGAACTCATACACCCTTCGGCTCTATCTCAGGGTGTATGAGTTCCCAGACCGGTGTAAATTCCCATATACCATAGAAAACACAAGGATAACTAATGGTATCACACCTACCAACTCTAAGTAAGTATCCACTTTGTGTTTTTACAGTAATTTGCAAGTTTTTATTCTTTCCATAATTTTTTTTCAGCAAACTCACCTCCCAGACTTCAAAATTTATGAAAAGGACAGTGTCCGTATTACTTGTCACGATACAGTTGATATAATGAACAATAAGAAAGTTACAGAACACCAAAAGATGGCAAAAACACCGTTTTTTTATCTATAAATTGGTTAATACACAGAATAATAAACAGACGTTCAAACTGACTTGGGAACAATTGTAAAGCCAGCTTTTATATTTTTATACAACTCTACAGAAAAATGCCAAAAGTTAATGAATGCGAATTTGTATATGAAATTCCCACACCCTTTGTGTTAACTTTACTCACATCTTTAGGTATATGTGTGTGTATGTGGGGGAGGGGGGGGGGGGGTGTATAGCTTTCCTATAAATCTCTTCCAATGAAAATTGTCATCCGATCTGTAATACAATGTATATCCATGGAATATCTCGTACACCAGTTGCTCAGTAGATGCACACAGAGACATTTTGGTTCCTCCAGAAACCAACACCGGTTCTTCAGTTTCTCCTGATTGGAAAACCAAATTCCGTTGCACATAATCAAACATACACATGTTTTGGTTCTTCAATCAGTCACATGAACTGTCTGAAACATTGTTTCAATTGTACCATCACGTATGCGTTGACTCTTTAACCCTTTACCCAACGAATCACCCGCATCCGCCCGCGTAATATGCAAATTCAGCAGTTGAAAAAATATTACTTTCAAAAAATTTCAACAAAACCATGTCATGTGGCCCCTCGTTGGAACGAGCTCGTCGAGCTGGTTCCAACGAGGGGTCATATGATATGGTTTTGTTGAAATGTTTGGAAAGAATTTAAAAAATTATATTTAAAATAATAAATTTTGATATCGTCTGCATTGGGTAAAGGGTTAACAAGGCACGTGATATAAAAATGTATTATTTTAATTATTGCTTTTTTTAATCTTTCAAAACAATTCAACAAAACCAAATCATGTGACCCCTAAGTGGGACGAGCGCGACGAGGGGTCGCATGATATTAAATTAATTTTTTTCCAACTGCCTAATTTGTAAATTACGCCAGCGGCTGCGGCCGCTTCGTTGGGTTAAAGTTTAAGGTGCGGGACAACGACTATTTTTTGTATAAATATGACAGGCAACACTATATGGCTAATCGAACCGGCAATATCGGGAATCAAACCTTCGGCTCCTCTGTCTGGCAGTCAGAAGTCCAACTAAACCGAAACCACCAGATCATTGCAAACCGTTAAAAACGATGGCTGGAAGAATCGAGCTTTTAAGATGACGTTCTCGTGATTACTTGGCTCACTTTCCTCACAACAGCTAAGTGGAAGTGTGAAACGTGTTGGCAACAGTGCATGCGTGCGTGCGCGCGTGCGTGCGTGCGGGAGTGCGTGTTTGAGGTGAAAAATTCGATCTGGCACAGACATTTCCTACTGAAACGTTTGCTTCTTTTAATATGCCGCCGAAAAAATTGTTTTCATTTACTGAACCCTGATGGGTTTCTATCATGACAAAAAATACATAAAAATGATTTAAACTAAGTGATGATCTTAGGAACTGGTTAAACTAACTGGCAATAATAATAATAATTGGCAATAATTGATGTTATTCATTGATGAGAGAAGTGAAAGACACGACATGCAGGTATGGGATAAGATGGTATAAAGCAAAAGAAAGCAGAGGATAGTTGAGTGTTGTGTCCTTATCGTACGGATGCGGCCATCGCAAGTCATCATCGAGCCTTAACTTGGTGTTGGAGAGAAGGCACACCAAAAAGGGGTAAGGTTGAAAGTTAACTAAAACGATTGCTACCTGAAATAAAGGACTGTACTAACTTAAAAATCAGATTGTTTTCATTTTGTGATAAATTAGGTTTTCCGAAAAGAACATCGTCTGTGGAGGTAATGTTAAATTGAGAAAGTCGTCTAAAGAGGATTTCACGCTGGACTACGTAGTGAGGACATTCGAAGAAGTAATGAAAACTGTTTTCAAGTACGTGTCCACAACTACACCTGGATGTATCAGATACATAATTTGCATATTTATCACCGTTCAGTTCGCTACAGCCATTCCTTAACCTACAATGTAGAATGTTCAGTTTCCTTGTTCCGGAGGAGAAATAAAGCGGAGATTTCACGACAGGATTTAATTTTAATAGCTTAATTTTAGTTTTAAACTCATTTACAGTTTCAGCTGATGACACGTATTGAGGTAAATTGTTCCAAGCCACTACCATGGATGGCAAGAAGGATCTTTTAAGATGTTCAGTTCGGGATTGATACATGGTAAAATGATCTGCGTTGCGTAGGCTGTAGGTTCCTCGGTCCCCAACAGGCGGAGGTAATAAGTTAAATAAATAATCAGGGACTTTTTGATTTACTATTTTATACATTGTGCAGTGTTTGTGTATGTCACGACGCTGTGCTAGACTACACCAGCCTAACTCCAAAAGAATATTCTCTGTAGAGGTTGATCTTGTTAGACCTGTGACAATGCGTCCTGCTTCCACATGTAATCTATGTAACACTACGGATCGTGAGGTCACCTCAGGTGGGCAGCGCGTCTGGCCGTTGTGACACCAGACAACTGGATGTGCGAGGGTTACTGCGTTTGAAAACCTCCTTCGATAGGGCCGTGGCTCCCTACCAAAGTAGTAGCGGTTCTCTCCTGTTCTTTGATCGTCTAGATTACGGAGGGACTCCTCTCCCCTGTGGTCTCGCCCAGTCTGCTGTCCACTGATCTCCTTCTCCAACGGCTGCACGTCGCTTTAGGGTTGGGAACAGGCTCTTTGTAACTTCAGTCAACTGACAACTCCAAATTGGTATGGTGATTATAATTTTAATAAGTCTAAACAAAAGAAAACTGGCCTCTCTTAGTGCTCTCTCTCTCTCACTCTCAAAGTCTAAGTGCTACTGCGGTGCTCTAGATGGAGGACACACCGGGTGCTGGATGGAAAAAGCACTGCTGGATTTGTGGCGAACATCGACTTATATCACAAACAGCCAGCCCACACCTACTGTGGAATATTGCATTCTCATTGCATTATCATAGTGACTCTGCAGAATGTTAGAATAATATTTCTAATATTCGCATTATCACAATGACTCTGCAGAATGTTGACTACATCCTATTGTGCTTTGTCACGAAGGTTCAATTACATTCTCATAGTGACTCTGCAGTATGTTAGAATATATTTCCAACATTTGTATTATCACAGTGACTCAGCAGAATATTGACTACATCCTATTGTGCTTGTTCAATTACATTCTCATTTACATTTTCATTATTAAAATATCAATTCCATCAGAATAAATCTGAATTCTCATTACCTCTATCTCTATTATCTCTCTATATATATATTAGCACTTATTATATTAACACTTATTGAGGCTCGAAAATAAAAACATAAATGCTTCAGCGACACACGCTTAACCCTTCCAGATGACTCAGTCCACGTTGACTCTGTTACACAACTCCCCCAACCAAAGTTTTCTTGGGGAAACAAGAAAACTCTAGAAAACGAAAGTAACAGTGTCAACGAGGGCGTCTGTCAGGTGGGTGTGACAAAATATATACGGTAAAATACCACTACAACATCAAACTGGGTTCAACTGTACATAACCCATTTGAACTTAGTACTACTCTTTGACCAGGATTGCTGTGCAGCAACCTCAATGTGACGTAGGAGTATCGTCACATCGCGAAGGATTCATGGACTAGAATCCTATCAATTCTACTAATACGACGTCGAATATACCGACTACCTTTCTAAAAGGTTTAAAGGGTCTGGTCACTCACACTCAACTTTCTGACTAGGATATACGATATACATAAAACACGTTTGTTGATTACAGAAAACACTGATTATATTGTCTATATGTCTATAGAATTGCTTTGTCAACCAAAGTCTATTGTGTCTATGTACATCTCGCTTCACTTTCTACGGAACTGGCGTGATGTACTCAGGGCCGGTTGCAAACAGAACACGGGGCTCTGCGTATACGAACTCGCCGGTCTCTGCATCACGTTCAGGTGATAATTCTTCCATTTCAATCTCTTCTGGTTTCGTTGGACAAGCTGCTGTCGCTGTCAAGTACTCATTTGGGTCTGTGTTCCGCATAGGGTCGGAACCTGGTCCTGTACGAACTATTTTGCGCAATTCACTCAATTGCTGAATAGCCTCAAGTTGGCGGTCTTTGTTAATTTGTGTTTCTTGCAGTAAACGCCGAATCATCGCCGGCCTGCGTTTTCGGATACGAGCGGCTTCACGCCTCCCGCGCCAAATACGCAGCTTTAAACAGAGCTGTCTTCTACAGCAACAATATGCAACACATCCTATTACTATTAGGGCAAATACCGTAGAGGAGATACCGTAACCCCAAGGTTTTAACCAGGATTTCGTATCCGTCTCCGATATCGTATCAAGGTGTTCAAGTTGATCAATAAATGATTCTATTGGAATTGGATCGACGTCCTTAAGCTGTCTGGGAAAAACTACATTTGTCAAAGTCGGAAATTTCGTAAACAATGGGGACCATAAGCGGAAGTTTGTGATGTTATGATTAATTAATAATTTCGTTTCCATGGCATCATAAAATTCTTTGGTATTCCCATGTAAATATGCTATCATTTGAATGGTGGCACTAGTAGCAGAACATTTTGGGGGTAATTGTAACATGCCAATAGGTGGGTCAATAGTGAAGGTACGTGTGTTGGTAGTATTAGCACATGAGACAGCAAATGGCAAAGGGTCACGTGTACTAACAAACCATACACCATGGGCAATTTGTATTGCACTGGGCAAGATTGTATTAATTTTCACTTCCACTGAACAAGCTAACTGTATTGATTTTTCATTTCCCAGAAACAAAGCCTGACTGCAGTAAGCTTCAGGTCGTACTGTGTGTATGACGCCATCCAAGGAACAAAATTCCAAAGTATTACTCAGACAGGTGTGTGCATTAGTTAAGTGAGCTATGTGTGTGCGTTTCTTATTTATTGTCAAATACTCGGTTTCCAGTTTATGTTGTGCTGTTAGGGATTTAAATTGTGGATTTAATTTCATAGTTGCATTAACCAAAGGATAAGGCAAGGAATATATCTTGTATAGCTCAAATGTCTTACGGACATCTACTAGTGGTAGTTTCACTACAATAATCAAACGCTGATTCTCAAACACGGCACTACTGGACAAGTACTTGTAATATTTCCACAATTCCGTTGTCTCATCGAAGGGCAACTTTAAATGAGCAGGTAGGTGCGTTTTTAAATCTACTAAAACATTGTGTAGCGTTTTTGCTTCAATCACACTAGGCGCTAACTGTCGTGCTATCAACGAGTTAAATTGTGTGTGTAGATGTTCAATGTAAAATCTTGCTTGATTAGTCATTTGATCGACCTCATGAACTAATAACTGTAATTTATGATATAACTGTGTATAAAATTCCAGGAAAGTGAGTCGCATGGACACGGCCTTGTAAATGTCAGTTATCCGGGCAGACAGGGTCCTTAATGATGTTATTATGTGACTAATTGAGTGTCTGTTCTGTTGTACCTGTTTACGTGTAACATTCATTATGGTAAAACCTTTTTTAACCAGATGTTGTAGGGTTCGTTGATTCTTTGAAAGAATGCCCATATTATGGTTTATTGTGTCCAAGTCTGAGGAACTAGCAGTGCCAAATAGAAACGACAGGGCGTCGCCTATAAATGGCAATAAAGCTCGTCTGTCTCTGTGGTGCAATTGTTTGTAACCATCAAACTGTTTGAGTACCAACTCATACTTTTGCATCACAGAATTTATATCCTGAACTAGTCCCTGAAACAAGTCATCAAATCCTGAATGTAATAACTGTTTGGCCCACCTACCATGATTTATCCCGGAAATCTGCTTTTGGGTGGTTCCTACTACTGGGGCTGGCGTAGTCCATAATTTAGTTATATCTTTAATGTTGCCTGGAACCTCGTGAAATACTTTCCTTACACCCTCTATGCTCCTACCTACATGCTGTAAATATGTCTCAAAAAGTTCTAAGTCGATATAGAACCCTATCGTCCAGTCAGAATTCACTAAATTAATTTCTTTTTCCTTGTGGAAAATCACGTTATGTTTCACTATAAAATCCCTAGATTTAGTTTCGTTACTGCTTGCCAACGCCGTTATCAGGACTATTATTATGAGTTGAAACATCATCTTTCTCCTGTAATGAGAGAAAGAAAGTTTTCCTTCAGTTCCCATTCCACTATTTTCTATCTCTATTTCGATTGGCGGCTGAATTTTACTACTATTTCTATTTGAACTGTATTACTTCTACTCTACTTCACTTAACACTGATGAATGTATTTAATTCTCTCAAACTTCTAATACTTAATTCTTTTAACTTCTGATTCTCCACTTGCTTGCATGCGTCCGTGTTTGGTGCAGTTTAATAGGGCCCTAAACCTTACCAACACTAATTAGTAAATTATCCTACAATTTACTACAACGTTTTTAACACAGGGTTAAATTATCGTTTAGTTATACACCCACATTCATCAAGTAAACAAGATCTCCCACTGTTGATTATCAGTGACATGTCAGTATCATGCAGTATTTTATTTACTTTTAAGGAGTCATGTTTACTCGTGGAAGCCTAGTCTTCTTCCACAATTCAGCAACTTACACAATCGATCGTAGTGCTCCAAGGACAGCATTTATAATTGCAATCCTATTGATTTTCTCTGGTTCACCTTCCTCCACACTTTTTCTCTTAATTATCTCATTTGGAGTATTAGATTGACTTTTACCTTTAATTATCTCAGCTAGAGTAATAGATTGATTTTCATCTTTATTGTCACCTGTACTCATTTTAGCACTTAGATTAATTTCTAAATTGTCGTTTGATTCTTTACTTTGATCCATTTCTGGTTGTTCTATTTCACTTATTTCACTTATTTGATTGTCGTTATCAGAAGAACTGCCTATACTCACTACTTCATTGACAGTCTTCACACTTGAATCAATTACAGGTGACACTCTAGCTAGTACACAACCTCGTCTTATTTTATAATGTTTATCTGTGCTATTACAAATCATGACCGGCACTACTCGGTCATTATTGTTTACAACTGTATTCGCTATCATTAATCCTGCCTGTTCACTAACATATCCTGTTTCTATAGGATTTACTTCTAATAAATCTGTTTCATACCGTCTTTTGCCACCTACTATTTTCGCTGTACACACAGTACAGGTCTGAGGTTTAATTACAAGCTGATTCTTGCTCCTTACTAGCGATGATATGTGGATATCTGGCACTAATGGAATTAGTTCGTTCTTAAGTCGAAAACATTCTAAATCATAATAGATTCTAACTCCATTTTTTGCTAACCAATCAATACCGAGAATCAGATTGCGTTCAATATCGACAACCCAAAACTCGTGAGTTAACCATATGCTTTTAATCTGAAAGCTCAGTTGGACCACTCCTTTGACATCAAGGAGAGTGCCTCCAACCCCTTTTAAGGACAAGGACTTTTTAGCAAGCCTTGGTTTATCCTTCAAATTTTTATACAGCTGGTAACTAATTAAGCTATACTGCGCGCCAGTATCCACCAAACCTCTTAATCTCTGTTTATTTACTTTCAAAATTACGGAAGTCGGAATCGGTGTTCCATTTACATTTAACTCTTTTACTTCCTGTTTCCCTTTAATCTTACTACTATTCATACGATCACTTTGTTTACTCGAGAGAGAGCTGTTACTTTGTTTACTAATTTTCTGTACACTTTCATCTACTATTTTATCTACATATACTTTGTTTTTCCTTGGAACTTTATTTATTCTTTTAACCCTTTTATTGTGAATGTTCCATGTTCCGGGCTTCAACACAGAACGCTTTAGTTTCCCTGTTTCATATTTTCCTGTTTTGGCAAACGGCAATTCCGGGCGATATGGCCTACTTGTCTACAGTTGTAATTTCTTTAGTGGGGGTTCGCCTTCTAAGGGAAAAGTATATTTAGGAATAGGTCTAACTTTTACGTCACAATGCACTATCGAGTTGTCTTCTTTATTTACTGTTATGTGTCATTCAAATAGTAAATCGCAACAATCACAGACTGTCACAATGTTTAAAGTTTGTATGTATTTAATGTAGTGTGAATTGGGGTCGTTGGGCTCAATTCTCAGTGGAAGTGGAATCATTAGGTTTAATGTTTTTAATTACTTGCATCAACGTTTTCTCAGGATTTTCAATTTCTCCGTCTGTGAAGGGGTACTTAAATGTCTGGGTCGTAGTGCCAATGTCAACGATAGACTTTTTCTCCCTGTTGTACACTGAATTTCGTAATCGAATCAGCAGACAACAAGACGAAAGTTTGCTGACTAATACAGTCTTTCTTATATATACCAAATTAGTCTGAAATTCCAAATATTTTGGTCTCACAATATCACAAAATTCTGCAAAAGTTACAGCCAAAGGGTCATCAAATGTACATGAAAATATTTTGGGCTCAGTGTTGCACATTGATTACTGTTTCAATCAATCTAATTATTTTTGCCAAATACAAATGTAAATCTATCACCAACCAACTCTAGCTATTCATCAAAAGAATAAATTACACTAACCTGGTGCTGTAGATGGTTGTTGATCTGTCTGTCAATCTGGACTGAAATCCTGCGAACGGCACCAATAAAACGCCGTGTAACACTACGGATCGTGAGGTCACCTCAGGTGGGCAGCGCGTCTGGCCGTTGTGACACCAGACAACTGGATGTGCGAGGGTTACTGCGTTTGAAAACCTCCTTCGATAGGGCCGTGGCTCCCTACCAAAGTAGTAGCGGTTCTCTCCTGTTCTTTGATCGTCTAGATTACGGAGGGACTCCTCTCCCCTGTGGTCTCGCCCAGTCTGCAGTCCACTGATCTCCTTCTCCAACGGCTGCACGTCGCTTTAGGGTTGGGAACAGGCTCTTTGTAACTTCAGTCAACTGACAACTCCAAATTGGTATGGTGATTATAATTTTAATAAGTCTAAACAAAAGAAAACTGGCCTCTCTTAGTGCTCTCTCTCTCTCACTCTCAAAGTCTAAGTGCTACTGCGGTGCTCTAGATGGAGGACACACCGGGTGCTGGATGGAAAAAGCACTGCTGGATTTGTGGCGAACATCGACTTATATCACAAACAGCCAGCCCACACCTACTGTGGAATATTGCATTCTCATTGCATTATCATAGTGACTCTGCAGAATGTTAGAATAATATTTCTAATATTCGCATTATCACAATGACTCTGCAGAATGTTGACTACATCCTATTGTGCTTTGTCACGAAGGTTCAATTACATTCTCATAGTGACTCTGCAGTATGTTAGAATATATTTCCAACATTTGCATTATCACAGTGACTCAGCAGAATATTGACTACATCCTATTGTGCTTGTTCAATTACATTCTCATTTACATTTTCATTATTAAAATATCAATTCCATCAGAATAAATCTGAATTCTCATTACCTCTATCTCTATTATCTCTCTATATATATATTAGCACTTATTATATTAACACTTATTGAGGCTCGAAAATAAAAACATAAATGCTTCAGCGACACACGCTTAACCCTTCCAGATGACTCAGTCCACGTTGACTCTGTTACATCTATCGAGTCGTTTGAGAAGGTAATTAGGCGCACAGTCCCAAACAACATCCCCATAGTCCATAAGAGGTAATATGTATGATAGGTACAACTCTTCCAAGGTTTTACGAGAAAGTTTTAATTTAAGTTTCCTTAACTGTGATAATCTGGGTGCAACTTTTTTACAAATTTCGTTAATTTGAACATCCCATTTTAAATTGCTTTGGATAAATATTCCTAAATGTTTGTGAGAGTTACATGGGCGAATATTAGTATTATTAAAAGTAATATATGGAAGGTCGGGATTTGATGTGTACGAGAAGAATATTACCTTCGTTTTATGGGGGTTAAATGAGACTAGCCATTGTTTGGCCCATATATTTATTTTCTCCATGTCGTGGTTCATAGTATTTACCAGAGTTTCTATTTCATTTCTACAGGAGGTCAGGCATGTTTCATCAGCATACATCCGCGCTAATGAATCGAGGACATTGGCCAGGTCATTGATGTAAACTAAGAAGAGAAACGGGCCCAACACTGATCCTTGTGGGACACCCGCTATTACTGTTTTGTACTGAGAGAAAGCATTGTTAATCAACACTCTTCGTTGACGACCTTGTAGGTAGTTTTCAATCCACAAGATCGTTTTTTCGACCATCCCATATTCTTTAAGTTTAAAGATCAGTCCCTGATGCCAAACTCTTTCAAATGCTTTCGAAATATCGCAAAATATCGAACAGGTCTGAAGTCTGTTATCCAGAGAATCGCACAGAGAATGATAAAGTTCTATTAGATGATATGTTGTGCTATGGCCAGGAATGAAACCAGACTGATATTGATAGAGGAGATTATTTTCTTGGAAGTAAGAAAAGATATATTTTAGGGCAACTTTTTCCAGTACTTTACCAAGACATGGCAAAAGTGAAACAGGTCTATAGTTACATTTATCTGCTGGGTCATCCTTTTATACACAGGTAGAGCAGTTGCTTTCTTCCGACTATCAAGGAATTTGCAGGAACTGAATGAAAGCTGGAATAGTAAATACAGGAGAGAAGAGATACTTAGCACTGTACCTTTTAACATTCTCACGCTGATGTTATCGTGACCGTGTGCTTTGTTAGCTTTCAAAGAGTTAATAGCCGAGACAATGTCTTCGACGTCGAAGGCAATTTCATTCAATTTAAAACTACATTGAGCAGCGAATTTCGGAAGTTTGTGATCTGTGTCTTCAATATCTCCGTTCTTTATAAAAGTATCGTTTAACAAGTTTGCCTTTTCTTCGTCCGTTATCGCTACATTACTGGGCGTGCTTATATCACATTTCTATAGGGGTGGAATCCCGGATGATTTTCTCCTATTGAGCAATTCCTTAACCCTTTACCTAACATGAAAAGCAGACGACACTTGCAAAAAAAATTCTTGAATAACTAATTTTTTTCATTTTTTGTCTCAAAAACATAGGTTATGACCCCTCGTTGGAACGAGCTCGACCAGCTCGTTCCAACGAGGGGTCATAACCTATGTTTTTGAGACAAAAAATGAAAATATTTTGAAAATTAATTGGCGATTTTTGAGAATAGCGCTGGCCGGTTTTGGCCGTTACGTTGGGTAAAGGGTTAATAACGTGCCAGAAATTCTTTGAGGATGTTTCAGTCAATAATAAATTTTCAAGGCTGGATTCATACTGGCGTTTGGCATATTTTTTCATATTATTTACTGAATTTCGTATTGATTTGTATTTATTCCAATCTTCCTGTAACAAGGACCTCATGGCCTTTTTCCTACATCTGTCTCGCTGACATATTTTACATCGCAATTCTGATGAAAACCAGTGCTTATCTTTCGGGCGGATAACAACTGTAGATTTTGGGATACATCTATCTATTATATCCAAAAATGTGTGAGTAAAATTTTCAGTGGCAACATTGATGTCTAGAGTATTTTGAATTAAATCACCCCAATTCACTTGGGTAATAAAATCATTCGCAAGATCGAAATCTGCATTTTTATAATTCCTAACAACTCTAGTATAGGGTGTATTTAACGGATAATCAAATTTAATGCAGCAGTAGACTGCGAGGTGATCGGAAACCTCAAGATCGAGGGTATCACATTCCATTATGTCGATTTGATCACGGGCCAATATTGGATCAAGAAGAGTGCTGCTACTAGCAGTGACTCGTGTGGGTTTATCTATATAATTTTTTAGATTATAATGAGTTATAATTTCATATAATTTCCATGTGGTCTGAAGAAGGTCCGAATTAAAATCCCCGATGAGAATTAGAGACTGGTTGATGTCCAGTGCTTTTTCAGTGAAAATGTCTAGGAGGTCCCAATAATTCGAAGGCGCATACTGTTCTGATCTGTACGAGACCCTCAAAAGAAACGTTTTTAACTTGGAATTTACTTCAAAACACATTATAGAGCCATGAAATTCCAGGTCCTGTCTACGGATGTACGATAAAGCTTGATCGAAGTAGACGGCGATTCCACCTCCACTATGGACCCTATCCTTTCTAACAGGATCTGAGAAACCCGGAATACGGATATTACTAGAACAGAAATTCCCATCCAAATGTGTTTTTGTAAAACATATGATATTGAATTCTTGTATTACTTCTGAAATCTCTGAAAGTTTGTATCTGATATACCCATAGAATATTAAGGAACTGGAAAATAAGGTATGTTTTGGGGTAGGCATCCTCGGCGTCATATATACCATCCATACTGCTTTAAGACAGACCAGGGATAACAGACCGCGAGGGACGCATACGTACCTCAGGACACACTTGTTTTCAAGATGAAATCCACTCATTACCTCTAGAATTTGCATGTGAGAGAAGGAATTATTGGAAGTAGAAACAGAAATGAAATAAAGAAAAGGAATGAATTTACTTTGTATAAATGATGTGAAAATTGTATCTTTAAGGTTTGTTTCATCATTACAGTTATTTAAAAAGAAAAAAAATGCATAATCGAATGCGACATTATGTTTTAAAATTTATGTTCTTGTGAAAGATTCCAGTAGTTACATCAGTGTAGCTAGAAAGTAGAGCAAGACTGATCATAGCCGAGCATTGCTCGACGAGAACTCCAAATTATAAAAAATGTGTAAAAATAGCAAAAATAGATAGCCGTTCATAGCGGCACATATATATGCCATTAATCAGTCTCAAATGGATAGCGGTGATTACTCAACAAATTTACCTGAAATAAACTCAGAAGTAAAGAACGTGCTTTTCTGTGCCTGCAATGCTATGTTTCAATTCCTAATTGAATTTGAACCCCCTCACTGGACATTCCTTTTCCGCGTTTCAGTATCTTCCAAAATTAGTAGATCCAGAAGACTTTGTGTTATTTAAATTGATGCTTATTCATTGGTAATTTGCCATTTTATAATTTATAGAAGACTCTTCCATAAAATGTAACGAGGCAAATCCTCACAGATTAACTATTTTTGCTTCAAAGATAATATGAAGAGCATCGAAAGGATATGAAGACTTTGATTTGTACCCACAATATGGTTAAATTGTGGCGTATTTTATTTTCAAGATAAAATAAATTTAAATTTGAACATTATAAATTTATTTGTATAATTATGCATTTTCTACATTTCTGTGTGTGATCGCCCCCCCCCCCCCCCATCAGCTCATAATTCCTAATTGAATTTGAACCCCCTCACTGGATATTTCTTTTCCGCGTTGCAGTATCTTCCAAAATTAGTAGACCCAGAAGACTTTATGTTATTTAAATTGACAGGTAGAAAAGTCGAAGAGTACTCATTCTGACGCATCCGGCTTTGGCATAAGCTCACACAACTTCGTTCGTGAGATACAAATGAGATAGAAACCCACCATCCAAGTCAATAGGGATAACAATTACTCCAACGCACCAACACAGGCTTCACTTAATTAACTTAATGTGCAGGATATAGTATATACACACATAAATAGGCATAAACATATATACATATACATATACCCCCCCCCCCCACATATATATATATATATGTGCAATGCTCGGCTATGATCAGTCTTGCTCTACTTTCTAGGTACACTGATGTAACTACTGGAATCTTTCACAAGAACATAAATTTTAAATTAATTTAAATTTATCGAAACAAATTTATATATATAGTTATAAGCATATGTTTTCTGAGGGCATTTCAAAGCGCCAATTACACTACACCACCCCCAAAATGCACACACACTATCATATTGGCTATATATATATATGGGGAAACGATAATTGAAAAATATTTATAAACATATTTATATATTGGAGGGAGGACGGTGATTGAACAGTCACACAGCAGTCATTGGATGGACGAATTGTGATATGAAATTCTATCTGGAAAACCCAGGGCTCTCACCGGCTAATGCAGACATTCGTTGTTTTAAACAATTCCAAACAGGCAAAGTGTAAAAAAAAAGTTAAAGGGGGACAGGCCCTCTTAATAGAAAATTCATCCAGGAGTCGAGTAGGATTAGCCTCTATGTGCTCCGCGTCCTTACCTCGAAAAGTAAACGAAAGCAGGCAAGGACGATGAATTAAAGGCATCGCAATCACACTTCCAAGGCAACTGCACCTATATCATTACCCCCCCCCCCCCCCCCCTCCACACACGCATACATACATATTATGTCAGCTGTGTCCTAGCAAATCTTTAAGTCAGGAGGTCATCATATAAGGCTGCACCACCAAGCCTTTGATCATCACTCAAAAACTGCTCTCCGGGTAATTTTGTCAGCCAGATTTCAAGGCTTTGCTTTGACCCCCCCCCCCCCCCCCCCCCACACACACGCACACACACATTTAACATGTAAAGCTACTCATCGACTTTGTTAACCATTTCCACATTTTAATATTAGAGTAGTGGTACATCTTAAGGACTACACTGGACAGTCATAGCACCCCAGCCTAATTGCTTCTCAGGTAGGAGGGCTGAATATGTAAAACTCACAAGACGCGGGGTTCGTGGGATTCATGACAGCCCACTCGTGTCATAATATGATCGGTCCTGTCACATTTATGAGGATATACACACATGTAATAGTACCGATCATTCTAAGGCACGACTGGAATGAACTAAAATGTTACTTATACGGGGTGTAGGAGTACTTGTAATGACAGGCGGCTCTTATTATCAATATTATCAATTATCAACAGTTGTCACAAATATGATAATTAAGGTTTGTAACTTCCAACTGCTTACTGAATGACTTAATTAATCATATCAAATATTTCAAATTTAAATATTTTGTCGTGGGAAACGTCTCTACCCCAAATGCTACCATTTGCGTACCATGAGGATTTTATATTTTTATTTTGTCTCAATTTGAACAGGAGTTCCCCATTCAACTTGGTCAAATCGTTGATGAAGTTCACACCTTTATTTTTGTAGAGTTTCCTTGACCTGATTACGAAGTCTCTTGTCGCACGCTTGTTAAATTTAACAATGACAGGTCTTATAGTATCATGCCTTGATGGGATTCTGTGAACCGCAAGTAGGTCACTGCTTCTAAGGTCCAATTTAGCTGTTTGGTTGACAAGTTCTATGACCTTATTTTCAAAATTTTCACCTCGATCTTCCTTCAGACCAAGAATCTTTATATTGTTCTTTCTGCTATATTGTTCATTGTGGTCAGCCATTATTGTGCTCAGTTGTGTTTGGTCAGTCAAATGTTCTATTTTCTTGGACAGTTCGCGTGTAGTTATTTTATAGCGTTCAATTTCATTTGTCAAATGACAGTTTTCGTCTTCAACAATTGCAATTCTGTCTTCGACATTAGACACTCGCTTGTCAACAATTTCGTTTATGGAGGTCATTAGGTTAGTCTTAAACATTTTAAGGGAAGACATCAACTTGTCATTAATGAGAGATACGAGTTCATCTTTTGTGGCTAATTTTCCCAATGTTGTTTCGATTGAGTTGATCTTAGACTCAAGTGCTCGGGTGCAAGTCCGCACGGAAATTTCTTCAGTTTCGATACTGCTATCACTTGATATGTAGGCTCTTTTCCTCATGTTTTTTTTTATCATATCGACTAGGGTCAAAGGATGCCTCGAGTCCACGAGCCCCGAGATCATCAATCACATTCTCACCTTCTGAGTTAACACTTGGTTCCATTATTGAATAAAACAGTATGAATAATACAAGAACAATGCGTGAACGAACAGAAGTCGAACAATGTCGATGCAGATGAATGCGGATTGCGGATGAATGGATGAATGCGGATGAGCGATTGCTGTGAGTTAGTGTAAATGCTCAGTACAGTACAACGCGAAAAATGTTGAAATGTGTTGGCAGCACATCAGTTCACTCTTTATGAAACAAATGTAAATGTGTCATGTCACCAATAGGTAATAAGGTGGCGAAAAAATTATATCATGCGGGTAACAGAACCACCAAACGCTTGTAATTACTGGTAATATATCACTGATGTTAACAATAAAACTGTTTTACTTAACCATTTAGATTGATCGACAGCTCACCACCATACCTCGGAATCCAAGTGAAAGATCCTCATCAAAGACAAAACTGTTGAGAAAAGCCCGAATTTATGCAATTCCTTGTCATCAAATATGGAATAAAATCAAAGGGTTTCCCCCCAAAGCATCATCGGCTGTACACAATAGATTCTCTCTCAATCAACATACATTTTTAACGAAAATTTTGACGCACCGACTACACACCTATATTTCACACAGCCGCCATTTCTTCATTTAGTCCTTACAAGGATGTTACGCAAGCTTTTGTTTTTCTTATAGGCGATGACAGGTCGATGATTCAAAGGTTCATTTAATTTAGCATTGGTTGAACTGAATTCATCTTTTAATATTTTTGCTATTTCGATATTCATTTTGTTGTATGTTAAAGTGAAAGGAATGATGGACCTCCTTTCGCATTCTCCTTCAGATATGTTCATACCAAATGGCCCGAGGGTTTGAAGCTTTTTGATCCAAAAAACTTCACGTTTTTTTCTAAATTTATCCGTTTCTTCTTATGTGTCTTTAATTAGTGGTTGTTCAAAAGGATGGATTTCGAACTCGTCCAAAGAATGGCCAGGAAGGTTAAAATGTTGTGTTACTGGGGTATCAGCATTATGTTTTATATCCTGTTTGTGTCTAGTAGCTCGTTCTCGGAAAGGTTTTTGACTTTGATTAACATATTGCTTCCGACAGCGTTTACAAGTGATAAGGTAAATAATGTGTGGTGAATCACAATAGAAGGGTTACGTATCTGATAATGATTTTTCGTTTGTTCGGAGGAAAATTCCTCTTTCTAATCAGGCACAAAAGTATGCAATCTACAACGAGGCTATTTGCAATCAAATACTGCGCCACTACCATTCTGCGACGGTCTGTTCTTTTGAATTTTCAGTGGTTCAAAATCAATAGTTTCTGCTGAACTTTCATGACTCTAGTATGTTCATACCAAATGACCAGAGGGTTTGAAACGTATTGATCCAAAAACCTTCACGTTTTTTTCTAAATTCATCCGTTTCTTCTAATGTGTCTTTAAATGGTGGTTGTTCAATAGGATGGATTTCGAAATCGTCCAAAGAATGGCCAGGAAGGTTAAAATGTTGCACAGAGTTTGTGTTTGAAGGCTTATGGAAACAACTGACTTTCAACCACAATAACAGTTTAAACTTTCTCCCATTTGCTACAAACCAATGGTAACCAACCAAACATTTTCTAAATTTACCCATTGAATTGGGAGCATATCAGATAAATACGCTCGCCATTCCATCCTTTTTTGCCTGACATGATATGTCTATCAATGTGAACCATACTATCGTTGAAAATGATTTGGAGCAATTAGTTGTTTGAAAAGAAAACCAGTGAAATTATGTTTCAATTTTCATTGCTGTACCCGAGTTGTAAACAATTGTTTTTGTTTTTCAGTATGGCACAAATCTGAGGTGCAAACATGTATTGAAAATATAAGGTGAAAAGAAAAATTGCTACACATCGCATCGCATACAACGGTCGTATCGCTAAAGTTTTAAGTTAGAGCCAATGGCGTAGACACTGGGCCGTCGGAAAGGGAGGAGTAGCAAGATTTATACGTGCGTTATTAGATTGAAATAGAGAGTAATCGCTTGACTGGACTGGTTACGTAAAATAATTCATGAAAGGTGAGGGACGTTGTACAAACACGAGTGCGCGAATGCGCACGAGTATTTTACAATATAGTCGCTTGCCTCGAATGAATTAGTTCACGTAACCTGTCCAGTCAAGCGATTACTTTGTTTATTACTTACAGCTATCTCACTGGCCGTCATACTGCAGGTAGATAGTTATTATTATCTCCCTGGTCGCCATATTACAAGAAAGTAGTTATTGCTATCTCACAGGCTGTCATATTACATGGAGGAGTTATTGCTGTCTTGCTGGCCGTCATATTACATGGAGGTACTTATTGTTATCTCATTGGCCGCTATATTAGAGGGAGGCAATTATTGTTATCTCAGGGGTCGCCATATTACAGTGAGTTACTTATTGTCATCTCACTGGTAGTATTACATATATATATACATATACATATTACAAAGGGAGGGGGGGGGGTAGGTATCGGTGTCTCACGGACATCCATATTACAGGTATGTAGTTATTGTTATGTCACTGTCCGCCATATTACAGGGAGGTACTTTTAGGTATCTGACTGTCGCCATATTACATGGAGGTACTTATTTTTATTTCACTCGCCGGCATATTAGAGGCAGGTAGTTATTGGTGTCTGCGAGGCCGCCATATTACAGGGAGGTAATCATTACTATAAATAAACAATGATTAACAATAGCAAAAATTCTCGACGATTTTAATTTTTTTGAATATTTACAACATATTCAAGTTATTATTGACAAGAAACATGTGACGAGGTTAAGAAGTTGATATCGTGTTTCTAGTTATCTTGTAAGAATTTCGTTTAATATTCGAGGGTGTGGAAGCTATTAAGTCATGACGACAGTTGCACCGCAACAGCTTTCACGTCATCAAACGTTAGCAATAGGAGTTACAGCGTTGATTGACATGCTGTCTCATTGTGGGGAAGGGGTAGACTGGGTTGCGACATTCGTGTGAAGATTAGAGTGCTACAATAAAAGTTGCTTACCACCAATAAAGAAATAGATTCCTAGTAACCAGCTCTTGTCTCTGTAGAATGTGATCGATTGCGCTGTGCTCCATACCAAAAGGTAGCCACCGGTAGATAAGAACAACCCAACGACTGAAGTCACTGTTGGTCCGAACTTGTCAAAAACAATGCCAGGAATAAAAGCAACACCGACACCGAAATTTGATAAAGATGCCAACATGGCAGCTGCAAATTAAAAAAGAACGCATCATTTAAATAAAATAGAGCAGATCAGTTAATGTTTGGACCATTTGATTTACGGCGGTACATAAAATAGGTCTCACTGTGTTCAGATAAAGGAGCGGAGAGTAAACTGATCTATATCTTCATTAAACGTAACAAAAGAAAACTTGGTCTTATTTTCTTTTGATGTTATTGGGCATAGGTGTTGTCTCAATAATCTCTTGCTATTCGGTTAGATCTTCTCTCGTGTCTAATAATTTCAAGGGAGATAACTTCATAGAAAGTCGATTTCATGACATGAGTCAGGGATAAGGAGTATATACTTTCCAAAATTACTTTCTGGAGAATCCGCGGTGATAGAACTTACCTGCTCTAACAAAAACTTAACACATTCGCCTTGTTTTGACAAACATGATATGCTGGGGTTACGGCCATTCGAAATTCGATTCGTTGTTGCGCTGATTCCTAAATTTTCGATTCTTCTAAAAGTTCTCAAAATCTCACCAAATGTCCTTCCTTAAAATCGTTTTCTACCGCCAGGTTTGCACGGGAGACCTGTTGATAAAAGATTGTCAAGGAGTTTACGTTTCCGATACTAGATTCTAGGATTTTCTGCATTTTAATGACGTGTCTAAACGGGACACTTGCTGTTGAATACAAATTGAAAAGTGGTGACATTCAATTCGAGATTCGATTCGATTCAAAATCCTCTGCCTCGATGCAATTGGGCCATATAAAGAGCAAACAAGACTAACAGTGACCGCACGGCCACGGATCCCCCCCCCCGAACTATGACCTTCATCTGTAACCTTGACCACCATCGAACAAAAATACATTTTATGCGCGACACATCATGTCCCTATAAGCAACATGTATGCCAAGTTTCAACAAAATCCAACGAAGCATCTCAGAGTTAAGGAGCGGATACAAAACTCTTCCTGACGGACGGACAGACACACAGGTCGGACAGATGGACGGACGGACAGAAGGACGGACGGACAAAAACTATATGCTCCCGAAAATTTTTCGGGGGCATAAACATCTGAAGCGAGGCTCGGTAATAATATAATCCAACAGCTCGACAGAGCTGTTAGACTAAATTATTACTGACCCTTCCAACAAAATAGGATGGGTTCGCCTATTTCGCCATTGACAGTGTTGACTGAAATAATACCTTACAGAGCGCCTGTGTTAAAATGGTTAAGCCCCGACACTCGACCCAGGATATTCGGTAAGATAATGGTGTCAGACTTAGTCCTCGAACATTGTCTGGGCAAATACTCTGGGCCCCCTGTATTAATAATAATAATAATAATGCAATGTTAACGTCTAGAATCCACCGCAGTGCTCTCTGACTTACATTATTACCCAATATCACAGGCAAATCACACACTTTTATGACATTCTCATCTCACCTGAACGGAGCATACTGCCGGGCTCCACTTTATCCTTCATATAACACTTTTAAGTTGCTTAGATAAAGTATTGGCAAGTACTTTAAACATGCTGGTTGAGTAATCCAATCACTGTGAAACTATACAAGACCACGAAGTGCTTAGTTGTTTGTTTTGTATAGAATTTACATTAAGATAAAAAAATATTTTGTACGTTGATCGATTTTCCCAATGCGTTTGAGAGAGCAGTATAGCGATAAAGTTGACAATTCTTAACTGCAATGTAAACAGAATTATATTACACCTTTCCGAGCACATAGGATACCAAAATTTATTATTTGTCGAGTTGTGTTAATAACCGAGACCGATGGCTTGCCGACGGTCTGTGTACGTCCGGGCGGGCGACTCGGTGTCCTCAAACTGTCACTATCAATAACTTAAACAAACGTTCTCCGATTTGACAAATATTTGCCATACAGGTTTTTTACAATAATTTCTCAAGCGAGTTCGAAAACTGGCCCGGTCCGATTTTCGTTATAGAGCTAACGGCCTTAATTAAATGTTTTATGAAATCTGAACTTGTTTGCATTATAACTTGAATGAAGGCTCCAGATTTGATAACCTGCATATCTAAAGATCTAAATATCAAATTCAACTAGTGTCATACCTTTTAACAGATCTAATCTGGCTAATGATCGTGTGTTCTTCATCATGGGTCCAAGATTGTGGAATGCGTTGCCTATTAGTGTCAGAAATTCAGAAACTATCAACATCTTCAAAAGAAATCTTAAAACTTTCCGATTTACTGAAGCATTCTCCTGAACCTCCCTAGAGGAAACTGAAACATGTGACTCTTTATTTTCAGAAAAGTGTATTTTATTTCTGTGAAGCGTTTTAGGGCACTCTTCGTGGTTTTACGCTTTTACAAAATATTATTATTATTATTATTATATGATTGATAGCCGTGTTATAGACATGCAATACTCTCCGATTGTCACCACAACTTCCCGCTTGCATCTCCGATGCGCACCTCATGTTTTAATTATTGACTTTGTGCCCAGGAAGTAAACAGAGAGTAATCGCTTGACTGGACTGGTTACGTAAAATTATTCATGAGAGGTAGGGGACGTTGTACAAACACAAGGGCGCGAATGCGCACGAGTGTTTTACAATGTAGTCCCTCGCCTCGAATGAATTATTTCACGTAACCAGTCCAGTCAAGCGATTACTCTGTTTATTACTTTTCATTATTAACGATAATTATATTATTTAACCCTTTACCTAACGTAACGGCTAGCGCTATTCTCAAAGATCGCCAATTAATTTTCATGATTTTTTCATTTTTGTCTCCAAAACATAGGTTATGAACCCTCATTGGAACGAGCTCGTTGAGCTCGTTCTAATGAGGGGGTCATAATCTATGTTTTTGAGACAAAAAATGAAAATAAGAGCTATTCCAGAATTCTTTTTGCAAGTGTCATCTTCTTTTCATATTAGGTAAAGGGTTAAAAAACAAAAAAAAACAATGAAGGGACTTTACACCCTCGGCAAAGCGTCTTCGTTTGCGCGCACGGATACATGACACAATTGTTGATTGCATAATTCACTTGTGAAATTATCGTTTATAATCAAACCCGGAAATCCCAGTATAATCACACTTTGGAAAGTAATAAAAATGTTTATTATATGCTAAGCTGTGAATTATCGCAAACTATCTAAAATATATTTCTAGATATCCATCTACTACACACGATGTTTGTAACATGTTGAATTCCACTTCACGACACAGACATTGAAAAATGTGCTAGATACATCATGCGGCGAATTCGGCGGACTATCGGTGACAAGATCCATCCACCTTGCGACGTCAGCATCCCTGACTTATCTCGCCAGGAAAATCGACCATCGATAAAGTTATCCTATGAAATTATTAAACTGACGAGGAAGGTCCAATTAAGAAGCGTGCAATTGTGGGGAAAACACCTTTGACATCAGCTGAAAATAAAGCGAAAGTCCTTTTGTTACATTCAATAAACGAAAACAACAGAATAGATCTCGGACATCGTTTATTAAAAGTTACAAAAGGAAAATTAGCCGCAAGTAAGTAACTGTCCACATTGGCTCTTTGTTTGGCGATTGCGTGTTCAGGGCCACTGAGAGCAAGGGCGAGCTACGGGGCAATGTGTAGAACGGGTGTTACGGGCCCTACGAGCGCCGAAGACGCAAAGTGATAAGTTGGTGGGGGTATGGGGGGGGGGGGATCCTGCCAAGAACATATTTTTAAATCAGTACTAGGAGAAGCATTCGTCTGCACTTTCTTGCCGACATCTACCCATTTACTTCCTTACAATTTGGGGTAATTGATTACCTACATTTATGTGTGTATGATTTTTCTCCAAAGATGATTGTGTTCACCACGATGCAGGAAAGTCCGGTGGAAAACCAACAAAGTGGAACAAGTGGGCTTTAAATATGTATTTATGAATATAACCTGGTCAGTAATGCAACAGCGTTCACTTGCCACCACCACCAACGTCGGAGGTCCGTATCAAAAGCCTTCCCACAACTTTCATCTCAGACGAATCGATATGTCAACCTTCATTGTTTCGAAACACCAAAAGTCATGAGCCGCTAACGTGATCCGGGACCGGAGCAGTTGCCCCCTTGCCACACCCCCTCGGCGCTGGTGTGTGCTGTACGTGCTGTACGCCTTACTAGACAACGCCACCGAGCCACTACGTGGGCAATGGGGTGAAGTGTTCTTGTCCAAGGACATAACGCGGTTGCCGCATGTGGGATTCGAACCGAGGATCTCCCGGCTTGCTGCCTCAGAAAAACAGTTACAGAACATCAAAAGATGCTGAAAGCGCCGCTTTATTATTTTTATATGGGTTTAAACAGAGAATACTAGTCAAACACCCATGTAGATTGGGGACTCGCTACATAGCCTTAGCTGCTGATGTAGTGTAAAACACAAATAAATAAATAAATACTGATTGAGGAAAAATTGTAAAATGCCAGCTTCTGTATTGTTATAGGACTCTTCAGGAAAATACCAGAAGTTTGGGAAATGATGCCCACATCAATGATACAGCTTCGCTAACATTTCGAAATTTCTTTTTTATATGAACTTCCAATACCATAAGCTACCATTAGTGTCAAATTTACTGACAACTGTAGAAAATTAACGGGAGGTAACATTCCTGTAAATTTCTTCCAATGACGCAAATTGATAACCATGTTTCCCCACGACCACAACTATGCATAGGGGATGTCAGGAAGACAGCCAATCAGTCTATGACACCCCCTGCAGTATACAATAACCTGTAAAAAACTTGAACACTCAAAATTCTGTATATTGTGTATACTGTGAATAAAGAATTGATTTGAATTGAATACATAGTATCGGAATTAATTGTACGGACACTTTATCGATTATCAAAATTCAGATGGATTCTGTTGCTGCGGATACTGACAAAACGCACGCAGTGTGAGTAGTAACGTCATCTCCGTTGTGATAAGTGGTCATAATGCACAGTGCGTGTTATTAGGGTGATACGTTTTTCCGTCGTCCATTTTGTATACTGGAGGCCGCCATCTTGTTTTCTGTGGTATCACGTGGTTGGTTGAACGTGGAAGACTTCTTAAAGGGAATGGGGATGTTCGATTGAAGATTGAATAGGAGTAAATCTAATTACCACAAACAATCCGTCAATTCCTCCAAACCACCCCAATCTGCCGAAACGGACTTCGTTCGGATTCCCCCAATTCGGGCTAATGAGAGTAGTAAGTAGTGCTATAAGGCGCGTTCCTTTGTATAAGAGTAATTTTATTGGTTCGGATACTTTCTGTTTATCTAGTTTGTATTCTTTCGAAATCCTCGCCTTCTATCTGTTTTTTTTAAACTAAACATATTTTTATTTGCCATTAAGAAAATGCATATGGAGATTGAAAGACAAGTGCTCTCCACTTAGTATACCTTTCGTTCCCCTACACAAATAAATTACATAACTGAACTGGCAGTTAAAAGTATACATATGAGAACACATTGGTCAGAGTAAATCAGCAGTACACATAAGTAGAATTTAAAAAAAGAAAACAAGCCGCAAACAAGCACACACACGCTCACAGACACTCCCTCACATACACACCAAAGGGCATATTCAGTCCGCATTTGGTGTTAATCCCTATAGAATTCACTCGAAAAATAGTAATAATATAAGTATTGAAACCAATAATAATAATAATAATAATAATAATAATAATAATAATAATAATAATAATAATATTAGGTCCGTATAAGTTCATTTAATCCTTCGTCCACTGGGAGGTATATATATTTTTATAGTGATAAGGAAGGACGTTTACTTGCCAGGTATGGCGTCATGTGAGACGAAGTGACATTATTATTAGGCGGCGTCGTTGGCCAAACCCTGAGCCTCACATGACGCCATACCTGGCAGTAAACGTCCTATAACGTATTTATCATGCCAAAAAACGAATTAAATAATAAAGTAAAAGATCCGAATCGATGTTTTTTATTTGCACGGAAATAGGTGAAATCGTGAGGTGGAAAAATTAACTCGGGAACAAAATGTGGGTGTACGGGCTCAGACCACGTCACTGACAGTGTACACACTAAATCCGATAGCCGGTTCCCCATTGCTACGTATTGTTTCTGCATTTAAAATTACATTTTTAAAAGTAATATACTGTGTCAAAAAAGAAAGTATAATAGAAACGAATGTGAAAAAATAGCATAATGGATGAAATATAATAGTTCTAATGTTGCATGTTTGTAGACAAGAAGTCGTGCAAGAGTTTAATGACATGTGGTTGTTGTCCACCCAACCGTTTACAATTTTGCTACGGATTTCAAAATAGCACGTGCTACCCGAGAATGTCAAATTGAATGGGTGACCGACGATTTTCTTTGTGTTATGTTGTGCTAGAGAGCCTTGGTTATTGGGAAAACACGCTAGTTTTTGTCTTCCAACATTTTAAAAAATGCCAAGATTAACCGAAAATCAGAGGTTGTGTGCCATTGGTATGCATGAGGCTGGGATACCTCCAGATGAGCTAGCTGCTGAGTTCAGAGTCACTGTGGCCACTATTTACCATCTCATTGGAAGGTATAGAACCACTGGATTTACTACCGACCGACCGCTTTCAGGTCGACCAAGAGTTACGACCCCTGCACAAGACTGACACATCAGGACGTCTCACTTGCGGGATCGCTTCCTCCCGGCCACGAGAACAGTAGCAATTACTCCTGGTAGAACTAACAATAGAATCAGTGCACAAACTGTCCGCAGCAGATTCACTGAACACGGCATCAGAAGTAGGCGTCCATACCACGGACCACTTCTTAACCAACGTCATCGTACCGTCAGAATGGAATGTTCGCTGGACTCAGCAGCGTTGGCGCACAGTTCTTTTTAGTGATGAATCAGTTTTAGTCTAAGGCGCGCTGATGCTCGAGCAAGAGTGTATCGTCGACGAGGTGAACGGTTTTCTGAAGCTTGCATGAGGGAATGCCACTGTTTGGCGGGGGTAGTGTAATGGTTTGGACAGGAATTTCCTTGCACCATCGAACGCAGTTGATCATCATCGATGGTAATCTGTATGGACAGCGATATAGGGACGAGATTCTTAACGCTGTTGGTGTTCAACGCTAACTTCGAATTAGAGTTATTCCAGCAAGACAATACCCGATGTCACGTGGCGCGTACCTGTCCTGACGTTCTTGGGGGCAGAGCATCGAACTTCTTCCCTGGCCCCCACTTTCGCCATATTTGTCGCCAATCGAGCATCTTTGAGATCAATTGGATCGTCGGATACGACTTCATGATCTTCAGACGTTAGGCGATTTATAAAATGTTCTATGGCAGGAGTGGAACGCAATACCACAGGGTGACATCCAGAGACTTATCAGGCACATGCGCCGTCGATGTCTTGCCATCCAAGAGACAAAAGGTGGACATACACGCTATTTACTGCATGTGTGAACTTTTCATTTCATACAGTGTCTGAATTGTGACGTCCTGACGTGACGCTGGCAACAGTAAGTGGTTTCGATAGGTGGTTGCACTGCAGCGCTGGGTGATATCTTTTAACCCTTTACCCAACGAATCGCCCGCATCCGCCCTCGTAATATTCAAATACAGCTGCTGAAAAAAATATTATTTTTCGAAAAATTTCAACAAAACCATATCATGTGACCCCTCTTTGGAACGAGCTGGTCGAGCTCGTTCCAAAGAGGGGTCACATGATATGATTTTGTTAAAATTTTTTAAAAAAATTTAAAAAAATTATATTTAAAGTAATGAATTTTGAAATCGACTGCGTTGGGTAAAGGGTTATGAACCCTTCTGAAAATTTTCACTAGTCCTGAAACGGAAAAAGCATCATTTATAATGTGTCTGGGTCAGAAAATTTACCGGATTGATGTCAGAGTCGAAATTTTGAGGCCATGTCAATTTTAGAGTAGGAAATTTGAAACTCAAGTTTCCAGTTGGAAATAAAAGATCAAAATTTCTCATCATTAGTTGGAATTTTAATATTTTTCATGAACAATGTTAATTTATTGAATTTCCAACTATTTGATTTTTGACCTAGGAATTCCCAACTATTGAAAAAAAATACTCCTAACTGGGGGGGGGGGGAGACCCCCCCCCCCCCCCCACACACACACACACCCTGTCGCCACATCCCTGGTTACAAACTATTCCATATTTCGACGCAGGACTATAACAATGAGCGTATAGGTAGCTGAGTACGTATACGATGCGTACTGAAGACAGCTGAATTTCGAATTGGAGAGATCGCTTATTAAAGGAGGTAGCAGATCGCAATAGGAATGCAGGCGCATTCTCGTGAACAATTTTGTATAAGACACACACGTTTTGGATATAATGCCTATCTTCTAGACATTGCAACTTCAAGAAGTAAACATTCACGAGGTACAGATCTGGTTACACCAGTAACTATTCGGGAGACATCGTAGAGCATGTCGCCAAGACGCTTCAGCAGGCATGGTGGCGCACCTGACCAAAAAGGACTTGCATATTCCATAATTGGTAGTGTAAAGGCCAAAGACATATTTTCCGAAGCCTTGTGATCGAGTAGGAATTTTAGTTTTCTCAGCTGGGATAGCCTACATTTGCAGATGTGATCAACGTGCGCTTCCCAGGATAAACAGGATTGAAAAATTAAACCAAGATGTCTGTGGGAGGAAACATAATCCAAGACTTGATTATCAAAATGGATGTAGGGGTGCCGGATATCTGAACTCGGTGTGAAAAACACGAGATTAGTCTTTTTGGGGGTTGATCTGTACTAACCATAATTTTGACTAGTCATTGATTTCTCAAGCTCCAAGTTTGAATTCTGAGTTATTGTTGCAGGTTTGCTGGGCACTACCTGTTAAACATGTGTCATCCGCGAATAACCTGGTAATAGAGTTTATTTCATAGGCTGTGTCGTAAAAGTAAATTAGAAAATGAGAAGGTCAAAGTACGTCTATCTGTTGTTCCCAAGATTCCTCCTTTTTTAAATAATACGCTCGTCTAAACTCTTGTTCTCACCCAAGGACTACTGGAGGGACCACTTACAGAAGGACCATAAAGTCCTTCTTGTGGTATGTTCCATTGAATCGGAGTACACTCCAGCAGGATAGAAGAACGTTTCCTTTAGTTCCTAAAAAAGAGTCGCCAAAGGTCAGTCGTTCGTTATTGGGGGTGCTGGAAGTTGCATGCCACGGATCGTGGTGGTAAAGTAAATTGGTTCGGCTAGAAGGAGGATTCTATGGGATAACAGATAGAAACTGAGGACTCCAAAGGAACCCAAACTAGATAAATAGGAAGTGGCCGAACCAACAAACTTATTCTTATATAAAGAAACGCGTCTTATAGCACTACGTCCCACTCTTTTTAAGCCCAAAACGGGGGAATCCGAACAAAATAAAGTCCGCATCGGTAGTTGTGAGTGGTTTGGAGGGATTGTCGAGTTGTTTCTGGCAATTAGATTTACTTTTATTCAATCGAACACACCTTCCCACATACCCCTTCCCTTTAGGAGGCCTCCCATGTTCATAGCAATCATGTGCTCCCATAGAAACCAAGATGGCGGCTTGCAGTATACAAAATGGACGTCGGAAACACGTTTTTTCATTACAACACGCGCTGCGTGTGCGCATTAAGAGCACGTATCACTACGGGGATTGCGTCACAAGAGGGCTTCTCACGTGGGCTACCATGTCAACCAAACATGACGTAGCTGAGTTACGTGACTATGACGTCACACATAATACCCCATTAGATCTCCCTAAAAGGGGACGGCTCAACCTCCTCCTGCCACTGGTGTGATACTTAAGAACTGAGTTATGACTGTCGAAATCAACGAGGGAATGAAACAAATTGATCACACGCAAATGTACCATGAACCACGAAGTCATGATTCAATTCTTATGTTTACTTCCTTCATAAAACATAATTATTTATGTCCGGGCTTAACCGCAAGGCACCGCCTCATCTAACCATAATGCTATCGCTGCAGTAAATAGTTGAATTACAATTACCCGCCGGAAGTGATGCACTCTCTAAAAATAAGCTGCTTTTGGAACATATATTGTTTCAATAATCATTTGATACATTCCAATGACATCTTGCATTATTGGTGAATATTCCAGATAAATAAAGAGGGTGATTTGATGACTTTGGACCTAAAAAATACAATTGACTTTTGGTGTTGTTTTGCTGGGAATTCTCTGACAAATATGTGCACGTGACCGGTATTTCCCTTCGTCCAAATGTGAATGAATGACATCGGTACATAGCTGCCAATGTAGTAGTCTAGTACTTGGGATGTGATTGTTGCTATGTTACAGCACAAAACTACAATGACAGTTGTCAAATATTGTTCACTGTTTGAACCAAGTCTCCCTCCCGTCCATACTAAACATCTGAGTTGATGAGAAACAGTTGGAAAGCCTGTACAGTATGTTTTAAGTTTGTTATGATTTGCCTTGGTACTGCAACATTAATGGTCCACTGAGCCTTTTTTCTATTTGACAACCTTGTCCTGACTCTTCTCGTTATATCATTATATTTTTTATTTTTCATTGTATGTCATTCAGTACTCCGATGTAGACTTCCAAAATGTGTCACTGCAAGTCTGTCTGTCTGTCTGTCTCTCCATCAGATGAGGTGTTTTTTTTTTTTGCTTTACATTTGCCTGGCTCTACATTTTCAATAATTGTCAGTTGACCATCTTTCAGCCACCCCCACCACTCACACACACAACTACATTAAACATCCAAGACCACTCTATTCTTGAAGCAAATATCTGATTCATCCTCTTTGGAAACATATTTTCTACAGTTTCATTCTTTTTGTCAGAATGGATGTCTGTGGGTTTTAAAACTAAATTTGAGAAAGTGCCCTTAAGGTCACTTGCAGCTTAGGCATTGCACTATAGAATCAATAGTTGATGGTTTTAGGCATTTTATCAGTGTTATGAGATACTACAGTAGCAGTACTGGTCATACTGTTAGACAAAATCTGTGTGTTTTGTTTTGTCTGTGCCATACCAATATCTCTAGGTGCCTTAACTGAGAGAGCTGAGGCTTTTCTCAGAAAAAGTGCAAACTATTTATCAAACACAGGTAAAATGTCTTCAGAAGACAGAATGTAATTTATAAATTATCACCAATGTGAAATTTAATATCATAAGAGGTTTGTTTTGTGTTAACATCAAATAATTTATGAATCATATCATAGGTTTTAATGAGAAGGAGCATACTTGGGGTGGGGGCAGGGTTATATTTTACCACATTAGTACAGTAGGAAGAAGATAATTTGACATCAGTTGTTGGAATAAAAAGTTACTGTCCTTTGATACTGGTGAAGGTTATAGCTGCAACCCCAGTTTTGAAACAAAATTGATATTAATATTGTTCTGTGGGGGTTGGAACACTATTTCTCTTGCCGTGTGGTAAAATAGGACAGATTTTTTTTCCAAAATATGATGTGCTAATGCATATTTATTTTTATTTTGGAATCAGGGTAGCTTTCAAAGAAAAAGAAAATAGTGAATTCTTATCCTCCTCAGCATTCTTATTAGATTACCATATAGAAAACTCTTTTGGGGACGATGCCAGTTTTTAAGCCCATTTGACAAAGTTTGAATACTTTTCTCTAAAAGAACAAATTTCCCTTGTTTTTAACTCAACAGAAGCCGAAATTCCTCTTTTATCTCATGGAAGTGGTAATATGTGCAAGCCAGAAAACAAGCAAACTGACATCTGCAAAATGAGGTCCCCAGAGGGTGAATTTAGTGATGCTACCCTGCACAGCAGGGTAGCACCACTAAATTTACCTTCTGTAAATCTCAATCTGAATTAGGGTCTCAAATCTAAACAGAACGAGGTACCCAGAGTATAAATTGGCCCACTGTATGGGATAGCACGATCAAATTCACCCTCTGGGGACCTCATTCTGCAAATGTCCGATGGCTTATTTTCAGGCCTGAATATGTGACTTTTGTAGGGTTGGGGATGATTAAAGGTATCGCTGTAGTAAATGTTCGATTTAGAGTTATCCGTCTTGAAATGATGCAATCGGAAATGATGCAATCTCTATCTTGCATTATTGTTGAATATTCCAGATAAATAAATAGGTGATTTGATGACTTTTGGACTAAAAAATACAATTGACTTTTGGTGAGGTTTTGTTAGGAATTCCCTGAAAATATGTGCACGTGACCGGTAATTCCCTTCCTGTCAGTTTTTTTTCTCTTATTTGTTGCGTGAACCCCCTGTTGTCGTTCAGAAAAAGTCGTCTGAATGGCTATACTTGACAAAGATTTTTGAATGCCAAAAACCAAGTGATGCGATCATAATTGCTTTCGCTTGAACGTTATAACGGTCGCCTATTGGAAACTATTTAGTGCTGTGATACCTAATTTGGTCATGTTCTTTTCCCGAAAAAGAAACAAAACATCATAGCTTCTGATACAAAATAGTTCTCATAAACTCTCAATATAGTTCCCTTAATACAACTCGCACTGGAGTTGAGGATACCGTCTATTTACACGTAACAGGGGGAGAGATAAGTGCGGGAACGGGGTTCGAACCAACGACCTCCAGCACACAAAGCGTGCAATTTACCACGAGACTAAGAGATCCGGACCAACCAGGCTGGTTGGTACATGACCTTTATACCTCGACCGCTACACTACTCTCCCTTCTTTTGAGATTCACCACATGCGAATCACACCCAAGTTCCTCCCTCAAAGCGGTCGAAACACCCGCAGTGCCACCTCCTGCTGAGGTTCGGACGAGCCCCCAAATGTAACAGGAGGAGAGATAAGTGCGGGAGCCGGGGTTCGAACCATCGACCTCTAGCACACAAAGCGAGCGATTTACCACGAGACTAAGAGATCCGGACCAACCAGGCTGGTTGGTAAATGACCTTTATACCTCGACCGCTACATACAGAACGTGAAGAGAAATTACAGAATGTAAATGTAGTTCGTAATATCAATGCGCGATGTACAAATATCACCTGACTAACTGGTATTCGTGAGATAAATCACACAATTCACTGATATTCATGGGAAAATAACATCACCCGGGAATCCCCGGACAAAACAGTGTTCATTGGAGCAAATCGAAACGAGGTTGGGAGAGAACTATTTCACCTTCTTCCATCTCGCGCAATGAAATGTGCTCTTAATCCACAAACCATGAATTAGGGGATAACTATGTTGTATTTGATTGTTTGGGGCCGTAAACGATGGTTTTACTGTCGCAAATTGAGTTTTGCCGGCGACGCGTTAGCGGAGCCGGTAAAACGGATATTTGCGACAGTAAAACCATCGTTTACGGCCCCAAACAATCAAATACAACATAGTTATCCCCATTCTAATATAATTCGGCTGAAAACGGAGACAGATTTGATCTCCCAACTATAAAACAACGCCTTGTTGAAGACAACATTGTCAACAATTTAAAACTAAAAATACAGACTTCGTGACGTCATTTGGGAGTTCCGAACCAAATCACGAAATATATTTTACGCTGCCACAATACAAATAATTCCAAACGTTTTAGTCATTTTATCACCAACAACAAAGTATATTTATTTTTCTACTGACAACATTTATCATGTTTAAATGTTTGTGACAATCTAAAAAACAAAATACGCCGGCAGCTTTCTCTGTTTAAAGTTTAGAGTTCACCTTGTGATGTTTCAGTCGGCGTCGGAAAGCACCCGAGGATTTACCATTAAATTTAAAAAAATTGAGATCTTTGATTGGAAGCCCTTGTTTTACCGTAATAATTACTAATGGTTACAGAACAGTTGTTCATTTCAAACTGTTTCTGGGAAGTGATGTCTTGTGTAATTGGGCTGCTGGTATTCACATAATTGTTGCAGAACAAATAGTTCACCTCTCTCAGTGGTGAATGCGTTTCTGTAGCTGTACACGTGGTGCCACGAACGCAAATTAGAAAATGAAAGGACCACTTGCACTTGAAGTCGATGTTATAACATCGCTAGCGGATCTGTCGGAAATATTTGGCCTTGAACAATTAAAATTATTATTGCCAGTTGTCGGAATTTTGGTTTTCTATTTCGCACGTAGCGTCCATAAATTCTTCGTCGTACGAAAAATTGCTATTTATAAATTGTATTTTCATGTCGCTTACTGGTTCCACACGGTTTCCGTTAAGACCGTCGAAATCAGTTTTTTAACACTCATTTCATTACTCGGCAGTCTCTGCCAAACCCCTATTCCACATTAATATTAAACTTTCCAACTTCATCCATATTAAATACAGTTAATTACAAGAAAGATAGAGAACGTTTTTACAGCAAGTCAACGCGTTCACAGCGTTTGTTTACATTGAACACGGTAGTCAATGACTCCAAATGGAACGAAAATAGAACGCCCACGAATACATTTTGACTTCCTGAAATAGTTTTCGACAACATAAAATTTGCGACAGGTTACGCTGATTTTACTGTCGCAAATTGTATTGATTAACCAATCGGATTTCGAGATTTATAGTAATTGTATTAGAATTATATTTAAGATTCTCTTTACATCGTTATTTTAAAAAGGTATCAGTTCATTTTTCATTGAATGTTGTCGAACTTACATTAGATTTGTGCCAGGTAGACCGAGCAGACGAGGTAAATCGAATCCACCTGTCCCGTATGGCGATAAAGAACACACCGTAGAACTACAAAAGTTTTGTCACATACTTTCGTCAAAAAGAATTCTGACAGATGTCGAAATAAAGGCGCTAATTTGATGTCAGGTATATAATAAAAAGACCATCAGTGCAGTAAAATTTTCTGGCGTTCTCATATCGCATCCAGTTGAGGACCTTCAGCCAATCAGTATCGCGTGAGTCGGCTACTGATTGGTTGAAGGTCCTCAACTCGATGCGATACGCAACACAAGAAAACTTCATTCTACTCGTAATCTCAATATATTGTACTTACCTTCACTCTGTGTGTAGTTATACGTGGCTTTCAACGGATTTTGAAAAACGCTGAATAGGAACACTATTCCACTCGACAATTGGGCGAAACAAGCAATAATAAAAGCTATCCAGAGCAGAAAAGGTAACAGACGTTCGTGGCTGCCCATGGTGTGATACTAGGTAGCCGCTCATAGTGTTCAACATTTTCGTCTCCTATTTATGATTATGTACACACGACATTTATTTGTCTAGATATATCTGCACTGTGCAAATATCAAATTCACTCCGAACCGCCACACTTATTGCATTTGGTATAAAGTTCGCATATTATTATGAAGATAAATATACCTTGTTGATTATCAATATAAACCTCCCTTAACCCTTTGAACACGAAAGGCTGCATACCCCCCCCCCCCCCCCACCACCTCCTCGCCTTCGAAACATCCGAAACATGATACGTCATAATTTCATTTAGTAAGATGGATGCGAAGTAGATGTGTGGGGTAAACCCATCAATATTTTCAACGTGCAGCCAAAAGGCTGCATGTTGAAAAGAGATAACTGTTCTACCCCTAGATAATGAATATACACTCTTCCAATTCCTGTCATTCAACTGGCATAGCATATACCACTACGGTTCAAAGGGTCAACAATTTTTCCCATACAGGCAACACCTTTCACTGATTGTATAATTTATAGTCAGGAGACTGAAAAAACCTGCAATGTACACCTCACGAGTAAATTGAGCCAACTATTTTAGCTTCTTAAACACACTTAATATGTTAACAATTTGAAAAAGGGCTAACAAGCCGAGGAAGATTCTTGCTACCCATCAGGGTTATAATCTAGGGCTGGCACCTATATAGATCAACCCGAGGAAGATTCTAACTCCCCATCAGGGTTCTAATCTGAAGCTGTCATGATTATGAAATGATCGACTTTTGAATAAGAATAAACGATTAACTCATTACCCAACGTAACGGCCAAAACCGGCGGGCGATACTCTAAAAACTCCTGGATTAATTTGCATTATTTTTTTCATTTTTTGCCTCACAAACATAGGTTATGACCTCTCGTTGGAACGAGCTCGTCGGGCTCGTTCCAACGTGGGGTCACAACCTATGTTTTTGAGACAAAAAATGATAAAAATTAGTTATTCAAGAATTTTTCTGCAAGTGTCGTCTGTTTTTCATGTTTGGTAAAGGGTTAAAGTCGAGTTTAATCATATTCCGTTACCTCTAGAAACAGCGACATAGAAAATACTATGTTTGGTTATTAGCTCCCCGGCCGGACATTCGTTGGACTTGCTACACGCCAATTGAAAATTCAGGCTGCTGGTCACCCCAGGCCCAAACCTGGTCTAGACAGTTCCTTCTTGGATGGTGTGTGGATAGTCCAGTTTTTCTTGCATCTGTTGAATTTCAAGTAAGTGCTTATTATACTCCAGAATGGTGTATTTGTTTCAGCAAGTCGTCCCCTGAGTTCCAATGTGTTATGCCAGTTGGCACATAGAACACATGGGAACTCAGAGCACGAAATGTCCAGGTTTTCCTCCCACAGTGTTCATTTGAATAAACCATCCGATGTTTGTTTTAATTTTCCGTTTTCACTCAACAGTTGGTCTCACATTTATTTAAACATAATTATTTTAATTATTTCAACGTATATCGGGATTGATTGATATTAACATTTTTCCCATACAGGCAACGATTAACAATATTTACAAATTCATGTGGTAGTGTGGGTGCAGAGTGTTCCCATTTATCATGTTATAATTTTGTAGAGCTGGGATAAACCAAAGCCCTCACAGGAAGCTTAACACATTCTCACCTGTTAACATACGGCGAGATGGTGATTATTGTATTCCTTTCCACACGAAGGTCATCCTAGTTCTTTGACTCATATTACTTTACACCTTTGTTCTTTTATCATTTCAGAAATTAATAACCACCTTCAGATATCTAATGGGACAGTTGACCATGTGTTCAGGTAGAGTGGTTCGAACAGTTCTTGACCATCGATTATATCCCCTGACCGTTGCCGTTTATTGATGAGACGACAATCGAAAAGTGTAAGTCACTAAACGACCTACATGTAGGTGTCGCATTCATGCATCGGGACAGTCAGTAGTGAGCTGTAACACCTCGCCGCTGTGGAGTTCGGCGTTACTAGCCCTGCGCAGTCGCGTTGCCCGAATCCATAATAACCTCCAAACAAAGAGAATTGCACATTTCCTCAATGCGTATCCAGAATATTGAAAGAGTTCTCGTAAAGAACGGTAACATCTGTGTCGGGAACGCGTTTCCCTAAGCCTCCTATGCACCACCGAACGATAGTTTCCCAATTCCCGAGTTGCGAAAACGTATAGACTACAAGTAGGACGAATTGAAAGTCATTTTCATAGAAGCAAAATGGGACACATGGCATTCTACTTTACAAAGTATATCTCATCTTAGGAAAAGAGGGAAAACTGTTACTGTGTTCCCTTACGCGAAATAAGTAGGGACGAGCAGCATAACACGATTTCGTAGCTACGTGGTTTCAGTTGGTACTAAATGAATAACAAAGCACTGTATGGGTGCCGCAACTGTGTCGTTCGATCTGTCAAAGTACATTCATTTTCAGTGGAGACTTCTGTTTAAAGTTCAAATGATAAATTAGTTAATTAAAACGATTGGATGACAGGATATACTCATGTACAGCTTCAAACAGCAATTCGAAGGTTCCGTGTTACCAACTACTTAATATTTCGCAAGAATGGTAAGAGAACTATTAGAAATATGCGTCTACTCTGATTATATGCCGGGCACTCATTAAATAAATAATTTTGGTCTTCATAACTATGGCTGTTTTCAGGATGAATCGTCAGTCGTGAAACGATTAAAAAGATGTGCTTTTAGGTCACTGCATTCGAACCTAACCCTGCAGTGGAGAATCCCGTTAAGGGCCCACATAGATAAATAGAATATACCCAAAAGTGGTGAATATTTGGTACACCAAGCTACTTTGGGTATAATATTTTATTTATACCATGATCGTCAGGTTATTAAGAGTTGCTATTATTTTTTCTCGATTCTACTAAACAGTAGACGTACATACAAGCGAACCTGTTTTTGTTTACACGAGCATCGGTGGGCGGTACTTCCGCTGTCAGTTTTATCGCCGAAACGAAATAAAAAAAAAGAAACTGAGCCTTTTTAGTTTTAATAACATAATAAATATACTATTTCGAGTTATGCATGCTTTATTAACATGAGACAATGCATGTTTGTTAATTTGTTTGTTAATTTTTAGCATCTTATGAGGTCAACCCATTTAAAAACGTAATAAATAATTGCCACGTCCATTTCACTCTTCACGAGGCCTCATGCGATAAATTTAGACGAGTTTGCATTCAGGTCGACGTCACCAAAGGTCAACTGGGATGTAGTTCTATTGTAGGTGTAAAGTTTTACTATTGAAATTCCACTACTGGCGTGTTCTTCACGGTTGGTGCTAAAATTTATGTCATAGGCTTTTCGTATATAGGTACAGTTAAAACTAGAAGTCCTGTCATGAAATGCGCACAAATAGCACGTTGATATGCGCGTTAATGTACGCGTTATGGCCCCAGTAAAGCTATCAAATTCTGCACATATGGCCTGTGCACAGGCAATGTTTCCGCCAATGGACCTCCAGGTAACCCGGAGGCCCATTGGCAGAAACATTGCCTGTGTTTGCTATGAGTAACCAGGAGAACCTGCCGTGCTTTGGATGCCATTCGATATGGCAATTGCGCGCAATTCCAACGCGCAATTAAGCCTAGATAAGCGCACTATTCGTGACAGGACTTCTAGTTTTGGCTGTAATCAAGGTATAAATATTCTTTAATGTGTTTTTAAAATGTAACAAAGTATGTAAATTCCTGGTCTGGTTGTCAAGATTATTTTGTAACTTTATTTCTGATGGAAGAAGCTATCCAAATTAAATTGAGTTCTGCAGGTTATCGCTCTTAGATTATCAGTATTTCTTAATGGATACACTGAGCTTTGGGACACTTACCTTGGTACAAGGGGGAGAGGAATGCAGGCGTTAAGTTGTTTACCATCCTGTAGAAAACGGATAATTTATGGATTCAGCGTGTTTCGCGTAGCGCGATTAAATATGTTTCTAAATAAATGAGTTCATGATTCGTGTCACGCGTGCGCCACTTATCGTAGGGCGGGGGGGGGGGGGGGGGGGGGGCGGGGGGGGGGGGGGGGGGGCTGTGGGGCATCCATTTATAAATGTTCCAATATTTGAGCTTTGATTTCGGTTCACACATCCCAAATAACGTCTGTATAGTCGAAAAATGGGAGTATGCAGTTTTTATATATTATTTCCAATTATTTCCATGATAACCTATGTTGTAAATTTCTGAAGCAAGTAATTACACTACTAATTTGTCCATATGCATATCCCGCCCACTGTTATTCTGGAAGTATAGGCCTAAATGCTTATCAGATTCTACTTATTTGTTCATTTTCAAAATACAGACCGAGTCTGAGAGCCTGTACAGCTTTACGGGATATCTTCATATTTACCGTCTTTTAGCACTGAAGTCGACATGCCAAAGTTTTGCCCATTTACAAATGGTTGTTTAGTTTTTTATTTAAAACTTCACTCCCAGTTTTATCGTCGTCGTTAGCAATTAGGTATAGGAATGTGTCGTCGGCATACAAACGCAGTGGCGGACGGAAGCCCTTGGGGGCCCCTGGCCATAATAATGATGGGGTCCCCGGACACAGGACGCTCCGGCCCGACCATGGTTCGACCCGGTGTGAGAAAATTTTGAATATTATGGATTAAAAACGCAAAATCCTTCACTCTAGAGAGAAGAATTCTGTTGTCTATTAATATTTTTTTTTATTCTTCCTTCGGCTTCTTCTTGATTTGTTGGACTAGCTGTCATCGTGTATTACTTTCGGTTTACTGTAAGCGGAGACTACGGAACGGCGTGTTGATGAAAACCTTTATTGGAAAGCGTGGAGAAATTTCATTTATGCACATGAGCCTGTAAATTATTATCTTCTCTGTGGGGACCCAATTTTTTAAAAAGGGGGCCCCCAAAAAACCTACAAATTTCTTTTTCCTTTCAGCCCTTTGTGCCCCCTTTCCCCTGCAGCCTGGGGCCCCTGGCCTTTGGCCGCCCAGGCCCTATGGACCGACCGCCACCGTGCAAATGTATGTTTGAGTCTACTTGATCTGCCAAATCAGGAACAAGAGTAACCCCCGTACTGAACCTTGGGGAACTCCAAACGTTCTTCTTTAGCTTTCCGACTTTGACCATTTATGCACATGCATTGAGGTCTGCTTTCAAGATGGATTCGAAACCATGAAAGTAGTTCGCCCCTTATTCCCAAAGAGTACAGTTTATGTGGCAGACCCATATGACATACGCAGTCGAAACCTTTACGTGTGTCACAGAAAACCAATCTTACGTCTTTACCGTCATCGAGTGCTTTCGTTAAGAAATTATTTGTTGAGTATTAAATTTAACTATAATAAAGTCCACATACGATTGTGAAAGCTAGAGAAATGATGCCGTTAAGGACAGTTTGAACCATGACAACCAGCAAATATAAATATTGGTTTCTTCATATACGATGGTTCAAAGACTAACTCTCATGGGTCATTTTATGCTATGTTTTGTTTATTTTTTTTACTGATTTATGGAATTTTGTCTGTCTCTGTTTTCAATAAATGTTATAAGGTAAGGCGTTATTGATTAGAATCCATATATATTTAAGCTTTTGCCCTTGCTCTCTTGCCCAAAATGAGACAGCAATTGTTTGATCCTAATACTTGAATCCGACAGTTTTCAAGTCAGTTTAGACATTTGAATAACTAAGAATGTTCTCTTGGATAAAACCAAAGAAAATTGCTGCAATATCCTTCAAAAGCCAAAACATGACAGACACATTCACAACTGTCTGCAAAACATTATCTCTCCGATATTGATACCATCCCGCACGAGAGGACTCATTGAAACCATTTTTAAAAACAAATTAACACATAGATGCTAAACGAATATGATAGTGAATTCAGAATTGCGTTTCGAATCACAGACAACCACAATAAACAACAAATATTATCGAATAGGTTTGAAAAACGCTTTATAAAAAATAATTCCCAATCCGGAAAAATTGTTTTCTCGGGGTTTTTGTACCCAACCTCTCCCCATACACACACGTAACGTCTAGTAAACATTAACCCCCACCCTCGATATGCCTCAATTTCTGGAAACTTTAGATGCGCTTTCGAATAAAAAACAAGCTAATGTGGTAAGGAAATAAAACCATCGTATAGGCAAAATGTTCCAAAGGCAATGAACAGAGAAAATGAGATTAAGTCAGTTCAAATTGTAAAATTATCTTGTCTCATAGTTATGTCGTCACTCCTTTGCTTGAAAGAAGGGATTTATTTCGAAGAGTTGACAAGAGCATATGCTGCATTCAACAAATATCGCCCCAAGCTCTGCAACATCTCGTCGCCTGAGAATTACAGTGTTCCATTTTTGTCAGAACTGAGATAAGGGTCGCACTGAAACATATACTCTCCCTGCATCTTTTAAAACAATATTTTGTTACATCTAAAGCTTTAAAACGGAAATATAACCACTTTTTTGTCCTGTCTCCAAAAGGAGGGTAATAATTAATCAAAACCTGTTCTTTGTCCTTTGCCTGATGGAATCAACGATTTAATGGCAAGTATTTGAGAGTTACCCATTCAGAGTTGCAAGAAGTCATGCCACTAGGATGAGTGCATTCAAACGCTTTAATACTCGTTATATCTACAGTTAAAACTAGAAGTCCTGTCACGAATAGTGCGCTTATCTAGGCTTAATTGCGCGTTGGAATTGCGCGTCATTGCCATATCGAATGGCATCCAAAGCACGGCAGGTTCTCTTGGTTACTCATAGCAAACACGTGCAATGTTTCTGCCAATGGACCTCCGGGATACCCGGAGGTCCATTGGCTGAAACATTGCTTGTGCACAGGCCATATGTACAAAATTTGATAGCTTTACTTGGGCCATAACGCGTACATTACCGCGCATATCAACGTGCTAGTTGTGCGCATTTCATAACAGGACTTCTAGTTTTAACTGTAGTAGTTTCAAATGCATCATATTAAGACACTAAATCTGTTTCCGACAAAAATGGAGATAGAACATTTCATTTATAAAACTATATCAGGATTTGGTCACTTTTTGAATGGTGAATGGCAATCGAAATAACGCTTTCTGAGAACCCTATTGAGATGTTTAAGACAATTACATCACCTTAAAAATACGAATAGCAGTTACTCTGCTGTTGTGTATCAAACATAAATTTCATATTGCTAAAATTTGATTTAATTTGACCTAAATTCACCCTTCCTTGTTCGTTTGTATTGTGTTGTTTCATGGGAAAGTAATACAAAATACATGTAGCAGGGACGCTGTCTGCCAAGCCCATTTCGACCCTCAATGGCTGTATATTTTCTATCCTGCATCATGTCTGGGCGAGGCAAAGGAGCCGGAGGGCCGGAGCCAGGTTAGTGGCGTCTGTATTTTTTCATTTTTTTTAGGTGGAGGAGATTTTGATGGTGAGATTGGGTGATTTCCATCTCTCCCTCCTGCTTCCCCAGCTCCCCCATGCCTCTGGCTTCATTGTGTGGAAGTGCAGATTGGTGTGGGTGGAGATGGATTGACGGATGTCCCCCCCACCTCCTTCTTCCTCCAGTTTCCCCTTTCACAGCTCGTCTCTTCTCTATCCAAGCTTCCATCCGCCTGGCACCCCGGCATACGGCTGATGGTGGTTTCCTATTCTTTTTCAGTTACTGTTGTTGGACCTTCTCTGGTTTTCCAGACGTGGAGACTTGGCCCTTCCTTGAATGTGGACCAGAAGGGGACGGGGCCCCGTTAAAGGTGCTGCCATTACCCTTGGAAGGGGTTTGATTATACTTAACGATGAGCTTAATGCAGCTCCCATCAACATGGACAGTCCAGATGATTGGTGAACTGGCGTCCAGCACCATCAAAGTGTCTCTGATCTGTGATGATAGGTTATCCATAATTATATGCTAATTTGGAGCTCTCGCAGATGTGTGTGATCGCTTGGACAGCAAAGAGATCGATGGGGTGAACGGTGGATGGAGTACCACAGAACACCGCAAATACTTCTATTATATGTTATATATCATGTTCGGTGGCAGCATCATCGTTCTATTCTTTTTGTTTACTGATAGGATGGGGTGAGATTGTAAATGGAATAATTTTTTTAGCATGCATCTTTCACAATGTTTTATGACTGGTGAGCTTTTTTTAATTCATAATATGTTATTTCAATTAATAGTTGTATTTTTGGAAGAGAATATAAAACTTGAGATACATGTATTTTCCACAAGCCAGCTAAATCATACTATAATCTCATTTTTATTACCCCATGTACAGTTAAAACTAGAAGTCCTGTCATGTAATGCGCACAAATAGCACGTTGATATGCGCATTAATATACGCGTTATGGCCGCAGTAAAGCTATCAAATTCTGCACATATGGCCTGTGCATAAGCAATGTTTCAGCCAATGGACCTACGGGTCACCCGGAGGTCCATTGGCGGAAACATTGCCTGTGTTTGATATGAGTACCAGGAGAACCTGCCGTGCTATGGATGCCATTCGATATGGCAATTGCGCGCAATTCCAACGCGCATTTAAGCCTAGATAAGCGCACTATTCGTGACAGGACTTCTAGTTTTAACTGTAATGGTATAATGTAACTGAGGTTATAGTTTGATTTTTAAACTGAAAAGAGATCTTTTATAGTTGTACTTTAAACACTTGAAATATTTTCCAGAGGCCACCCGGAGGACTGCTGAATGCAAAAGGCTGAATGGTCAATTGTTAAGAAGTGGTAGAGTATGTCTGATATCCATGTATTTTAATGACAATGTGTTTGAATCTGCTAATCTATAGCAATATTCTTTCTTTTAGAAAAAACGTTCATGCGTTTCATTATATCTACACTAAAAACTAGAAGTCCTGTCACGAACTGTGCTCTTATCTGGGCTTAATTGCGCGTAGGAATTGCGCGCAATTGCCATATCGAAAGGCTTTCAAAGCATGGCAGGTTCTCCTGGCTACTCATAGCAAACACAGGCAATGTTTCTGCCAATGGACTTCCGTTTCCCAAAGTATGGTTGTCTTCAAACTGACGGACATGTTGACAGAAATACCCCCCTCACCAATGCAACACACAGTGGATCACCGATCAATGAGAATTAACTGAATTTAAACTTCATATACCCTATGGTCGCCGTAGGCTGGTCACCTTTCACGTGTAAGCAATATTTCTACAGCCGCAATATTATAAGATTCCAAATACTAGTTGGGAGTAGGAATTGCGCGCAATTGCCATATCGAAAGGCATCCAAAGAAAGGCAGGCTCTCCTGGTTACTTAGAGCAAACACGGTCAATGTTTCTGCCAATGGACCTCCGGGTTACCCGAAGGTCCATTGGCTGAAACAGTTCTTGTGCACAGACCACATATACAGAATTTGATAGCCTCACTATTGCCATAACGCGTAGATTAACGCGCAGATCGGCTGTTATTTGTGCGCATTTCATGGCAGGACTTCTAGTTTTAGCTGTATTCGTTAGGAACAATGTTGTATGCCTAGAAACAGTATGTTTATGAAGAAACCACAACATATTTTGTATACAGATGTGCTATCTTCAAAAACTTCATCCCCGTTTGGCATCAAAAAGGTGATCAATCTTGATAATATTTTAGAATAGTGTAGAATATGTACACATGAAATGGCACAGAAAATGTCAGCGTTCTACGCCGAAGGATGTACAAATGCCATCTGTCCAAATCTTTGACCATAGTTTTCTCGAAAAATGAAAAATGGCACTTATATACGAAAGCCCAGAGGGCTCATTCAAATTTCAAACTTCAAATTTCAAATTTCAAATTTCAAACTTCAAATTTCAAATTTCAAATTTCAAACTTCAAACTTCAAATTTCAAATTTCAAATTTCAAACTTCAAACTTCAAATTTCAAATTTCAAATTTCAAACTTCATATTTCAAACTTCAAATTTCAAATTTCAAACTTCAAATTTCAATTTTCAGAATCCGTTTTTTTTTCTTCCCGCCTTCAAAAGTACACTGACCAATCAGATATCGCCACCGACGTCTAGTTGACCAATCACGTTCATTCGGAGAAACTCGCCCAATTCCGTAGCTGACGATTCTGTATAATTTCATTCTTATCATAGTATCAAACAGGTGCGGTCGACTGCCCAGTGGCGCAGGATTTATTTTTCATTTGGAGGAGGTATTATCATTTCGCCGATATAGGTAGGTTTATACTTTGTCACGGGTAGCAATATTATTGGTACATCTTAATACTCAGTCTATCGAAGTAGCCGTTTTGAGTGTTTGTAGGGGATTTTTGAAATTCTGTTTGGTTGAGGACTCGTGTGAACCGATTTTGAAATTTTTGTGGCATTTTAGTATGATATTACCTCCCTGTCCGGGCGGTCTACTTAAAAATAATTCAGTATGCACTACCGGGGATTTTATATGGCATTTCTAGCAAAATCAATCCGCATATAGATCTTATTATCTATATGAAGAGGTTTAGTCCGTGGGCTTGATGTGTTGTGGGGGTGTTCACCATGCAATCGTAGAATTTTTGTAAATAATATTGTTTCGTTTATTGGAATATTATAAGGAGGAAAACAATGTTCAGCTCTGTGTCATCAAAACACAGTCCCCCAATCCCCAAGCCACTGCTTTGGTTGAGCACTCTTCATGCACCGATGTTGAAAGTTTTGTGGCATTTTAATATGTCCGGGCGGTCAACTTGAAAATAATTCGGTATGCACTACATGGATTTATATATGGCATTTCGAACAAAATCAGTCCGCACATATATCTTATTATCTATATGAAGAAGTTTAGTTTGAGGACTTGATGGGGTGGGGGTGAGGGTGTTTACCGTGCAACCCTAGACTTTTTGTAACGGATATTATTTTGTTTATTGGAATATTATAGGTGAGAAACAAATGCTCGGCAGTGTGTCAGCAAAACCCAACCCAATATGTATGGCATAAGTACCTCTCATTACTGTAATTAATAACTTCGCATTGCTCTTCATTTTATCGGAGAAAAGGGCTCGTCGGGCTAGTAAATTAAGGCGTAGTATATTCACAACTGTAACGTATTTGTATGGGTGGGGATGGGTGTTTATGTGAGTGTTAAATAACCTCATGTCACCCTCCCATACGGGGTCTACGTTGTGACAAAACTCGAGTGTTTTTCTCTGTTGCATTCCACTTTGAATAATGGAAAGAGAATAAAGGAGACCCCGACCCCCCCCCCCTCCCCCTCCTCTATCCACAATGTACGATTGAACCCCGTATGTTCACTTGGAATCCCATGACAAGCAGAAAAGTTCCATTTCTAGGAAGTAATTGGTACTAAACAGGATAAGCATCAATATGGATAGTTTGCAACAGATGCACATTAAATCAATAATTGCAGCTGACAGGTTGAGAAGGCTCATTTAAATTTCAAATTTCAAACTTCAAATTTCAAACGTCAAATTTCAAACTTCAAATTTCAAACTTCAAATTTCAAATTTCAAATTTCAAACTTCAAATTTCAAACTTCAAATTTAAAATTTCAAACTTCAAATTTCAAGTTTCAAATTTCAATTTTCAAAATCCGTTTTTTCCCCACCTTCAAAACTACATTGACCGATCAGATATCTCCACAGACTTCCAGGTAACCAATCACGTTCATTCGGTGGAACACGCCCGATTTCCTAGCTGACGATTCTGCATAATTTCGTTGTTATCGTGGAATCAAACAGGGAAGATCGACTGCCCAGAAGCGAAAGATTTTTTTTATTTGGAGGAGGTATTATCATTTCGCCGATATAGGTAGGTTGATAGTTTGTCACGGGTAGCAATAATATTGGTTCATCTTGATACTAAGCCAGTCGAAGTAGTCTTTTCGAGTGTTTAAAGGGATTTTTATTATTCCCTTTGGTTGATTCACTCAGTGGCGTTTTAGCAGGTGAGCCCCCTTGAATTTGTAATTAGTGGGTGAAGGGGTGTTTTGTGGGTGTGTGTGCGGGAAGAGGTTTGCAAGGCATTTCCGCCGCGGCAACATAAATGGATCAGTTATGATGCGGCCAGTGGCCATCGCAACCACGAGACATCCATGGCTCGGCACGTGGCAAAACAAAGTTGAATTCCAGGGTCCAAAAGCCCCTATTTCCTTGCATCTGAGCGGATATTTTGAGGTTTTTCATGGAGATACATTTGTAAGATGTAACACTTCAAGCGCTGGTAATTACCATTAAATTTGTGTCTTTTCAATTCAGAGTGTGGTGGTCGATTGGATTAGCGCGTTGGTGTCTCGTGCCAGACGCCTCGGGTTCACTAACCTAACACTTTCTGTCAGCATCAGTTGTGGAGTTGATACTGTCACGGCGCCCCGTCCTATCGAGTGGGGACGTAAAATGGCTAACCTCTGTGCGGAGAGAGAGACACACCCTGTGCAGATCTAAGATATCTTTGTGGTAGGCTAGATCTGAGTTACAGAGATTCATCCCCCAAGCCTAGCTGGCAAAATCGAAACAGTGACAAAAAAGAAATCGCCCATGGGTGTCGCAAGAAGCGCATTGTCCCACATCGTTCCCCGCTGGCATACAGCTCATAAAGACCCTTCCATACCAGGCGGAGAAAATGACTGACTGACAATTCGGGCGGCTTCTATTAGTGATCTAGCTCAGTTCTAACCTACCCTTTGTGCGCTTGCCAACCCCTGTGTTATTTTACCCTCTCATCACTATTAATAGTGATAGATGTTTATCTATGACGTGTTGTCTCGCCAATTTAGAATAGAGGTATAAGTGGTTAAAGAGGACGGACAAACTGTACCTGTACTGATGACTGTCTACCTTTTTACTAACACAGATGTATTTGGACAAGCAACCTAGCCCCCTGCACCTGACACCTCTTCGATTTTAGTGTCATTTTTGACATAGTTCCAGGTCCGATTTTGAGAAAAAGTATTTGTGGGGGGGGGGGGGGGAGGGGGGGGGGGCGTCCCCCAATTCCCAAGCCACTGCTTTGGTTGAGCACTCTTCATACACCGATGTTGAAAGTTGTGTAGCATTTTAATATGTCCGGGCGGTCAACTTGAAAATAATTCGGTATGGATATTCACAATGCACATGTTATAGGAATTAATTCAAAATTCAAAAGCAGGAGCTTAATCGAAATTGTAAAAATACTGTAACGTGTTTGTATGGGTGGGGATGGGTGTTTATGCGAGTGTGGGTGTAAAACCCCATTCAACACAATGTTTTGTAAGAAAATAACCCCATAACTGGAATCGCCAGAATGACATTATTTAGGGAAACTGAAATGAATGCCAAACGATTACCACAATAGATTGCAACATTTCAGTGCAGAGAATCATGTGTGGCTAACATCGAAAAAGTATAAAAATCACTTTTGTATTTGAAATGCCTTGTAAACCTCTTCCCACACACACCCACACACCCTCAAAACACCCCCTCAACCACTAATTACAAATTCAAGGGGGCTCACCACCCACCCACCCGCTAAAACGCCACTGAGTGAATCAACCAAAGGGAATAATATGACAATACGCAAGGCGTAAGAAGGAACCCCAAAGTATCCAACATATTGAAATATTTTTTTCCGCAACCATAACTCCAAAAACATTTGGTATATTCAATCAAATTCCTGCAATTGTTTAATTTCAGCCAAACATGAATACGTTTCACAGTACTAGATATTTTCCCATAGGCGACCATTATAACGTTCAGGCGAGAAAAAATATGGTCGCATCATTTTAAATTTAGCATTCAAATATTTTTTGTCAAGTATAGTCCTTCAGACAACCTTTTTCTGATTTGTAAACAGGGGGTCATGCAACAAATGAAAGAAAAACTAACAGAAAGGAAAGTGCTGGTCACATGTTCATATTTCTCAGGGAATTCCCAAACAAAACACACCAATAGTCAAACAAATTTTTAGGTTCTAAAAGTCCTCAAATCGTCCTCTTTATTCATCTGGAACATTCAACAGTAATGCAAAATGTCAGTAGACTTCTTCAAATGTTTATTGAAACAATATATTTTCCCAAGACTGCTTAGTTTTGGGAATTTCATAATTTCCGAGCGCTACTTTTCGAGGCAGGTAAATCTAATTAAAATATTTACAACAGTTATACCAATGAGCAAACCCAACCCTACCAAAGATGCATTTACCTCTTTCATGTGATGAAAGAGTCATTTCTGCAATAGAATTCAACTTTTGGCTTCTGTCTGGTCCAAAGCATGGGGAATTTGTTCTTTTGAAGAGACCTGTCCAATCTGTGTCAAATGGGCTTAAAAACTGGTATTGCCTCCGACAGAATTTCTACTCTGTTACCTAATAAGTTGGGAGGGATAAGAATTCACAGCTTTCTTTGAAACTACCCAAATCCCAAAATAAAACTAAAATCTGCATCAGCACACAAAACCTTTTCACAAAATCTGTTTTAATTAATCAAACAGCAGGATAAATAGTGCCCCACCACCATGAAACAATATGTCAATTTTGTTTCAAAATTGGGGTTGTACAGTGCTTATAGTTCCTCTAAATTTGGGAGAATCCATTTGGCTTCTTGCGGAAATCTTTCCGAGAATTCAGACCTGCTATGGGCCATAGCTTGACGAGGTGGTTCAGAGAAGTATTTTGGGTCAGATTCAGTTAGTCAAGGTTCATGTACACTTCATAGGAATAATGTTATGAAATTATTCATAATTCTAGTGTCCATGTCAGATGATTATTAGCATAGGTCTTCCTGACTGCTTCCAATTCTGACAGCTGTAGACAAGTACTGCCAAACTTCCAAGGGTTGTTGTGTCACTGCAGCTTGAAAGGCAAATTTTATGGAAAAGCTCTAAGGAATGGATTTGAACATTTATGAACAACCTCGAACCTAACCCACCCCTGCCCAAATATTAAGCCACGGACCCGAAATGAACAAACTCAAATCTGCTCCCCCCCCCCCCCCCCCCCCCCCGCCTGCGATACCAAATATGAAAGGGTTCTGACTGGCAGGAACCAAACTGGAACAAATTTACATCTGACCTCCCCAGAGATGTTGTACACCAAATATTAAAGCATTCTAACTAGTGGGTCTGAAGAAAAAGATTTTTAAAGAAATTTTCTCATGTTGCTTTTAGTTAATTTGCACTCCCATAATGAGCCCAAATATTAACCCATAGATTTGGCTTGAACAAACATGAATCTGACCCCCTTAGAGATGCTGTAAGCCAAATATGAAAGGATTCTGACTGGTGGATCTGAAAAAATAGAGTTTTAAAGAAATGTCCTCATACTGCACAAAGTTAAACTTTAGGCTTCAATAGATAGACCAAATATTAACCCAGAGACCCCCGATTCAAACAAACTTCAATCTACCCCCCCCCGCCCCTGCCCCCCCCCCCACCCACCCACTAGAGATGTTGCATTCCACATATGAAACCATTCTGACTGGTGGATCTGAAGGAGGTTTTCAAAGAAATTTCCTCATGTTGCACTGTTGATATTTGGGTATTCAAAGGGAGCCCAAATATTAACTCAGGGACTCGATTTGAACCAACCTGAATCTACCCCACGCCCCGCCCCCCACCCCTAGAGATGCCGTATACCAAGTATCAAAAGATTCTTACACATGGTTCTGGATAAGATTTTTTTTCAATTTTGGAAAACAATTTATGCGTGCGATCAGAGAAATGCTTGGGGCCCCCTGTGAGTGTGGCAACTTTATTTGAACAAACTGGAATTCATAAATGATAAGGAACAAGAATATCAAATTTGGTTCAATTCGGCTCAGTTGTTTATGAGGGGAGATTGATAATGTAAAGTTTACGCCGGACAGGAAGGATGGATGGTCAACAGACAGAAAGTCATCATTAAGCGCCTCTGACTTACAGTCAGGTGAGCTAAAAATAAACAAATAAAAATAAACAATATTCATCAAGCGTAATAATTATGGATGTTACTGGAACCGGCTGATGAGAGCTGGTTCCAATGACAGCCATATTTGTACAAATTTTATTGCCAGTGTCACAATATTTCAGGTCATGTTAGTGTTGTATTGGTTAATTTGCTGCCTTTGTGTTAGGTAAAGGGTTAAACTGACTCAGTTCTATTCATGTGAATCCTAGCAGCAATGTTACAAGAAGCAACATAGTTTCTCACTGGTTTTGTTGCATATGCGGATCTCTACGGGAATCGATTCTCAGATTTTTATAAGTCCTGGCTGAGGCTATTTATTTCACCCATATCAATAGAAAGTGCCATTTTATCTCAACAAATGATGTCAAATATTCTTTTACCAGGTGATGGGGTAAATTATAGCCCTGGATGTCCCCCCCCCCGACCTCCCAGTATGCAAACAAGAGGACCCAGGGGTCCTGAGAGCACCCACCTGACATGGTAGCCTAAATATCAACCCAGAAAATTGATTTCAACAAGTTGCATCTACTCCTCCTAAGAAAAAGCTTATACCAAATATCCAAAGATTCTGACAAGTGGATCTAAAAATGAAAGTGTCAATGACACTGTAGCTCAACTTGTCAAGACAAAGACATGCACATGTATAGTATGTGACACAGCTATGACAAACATCTAGGTAATGACGTGATAACAAAGATACATACTTGTATAAAGTATTGTAACTGTCTGTACATATACATAGCGCAGTGATAACAAAGGCACCCCAAAACACACTTGTTCCTGTCCCAAGGCGAAAACAAAGGTACCCAAGAGGTTTCGTGAAGATCATTTCAAAATACGAGCTGTATAGAAGTTGTGACAAAAAACTGATTGGACCTAATTTTGGTACAAAATGGCCACTGGCAGCCATCTTGAATTTTGGACCACACCTAGAAACACTCGTTCTCGTCCCAAGGTGATAACAAAGGTACCCAAGAAATTTTGTGAAGATCGGTTCTTAAATACAGCCTCTACCCTGAGCCGTATTTGACATGTGTGCTTACATTGTGTTAGTAGCACTGAATAAATCAAAGTTCATCTAATTTGCATAATTTCTGCACGAAAAAAAACCCTTATAATATGTGATGTATTCCATGTTACTAAACATTCATACAAAAATTTATTCAAATCAGAATTTTCATACAGAAGTTCTGTACAAAAGACTGATTGCACTAATTTTGGTACAAAATGGTTGCTGCCTTGCTGGTGGCCATCTTGAATTTCGGACCACAGTCAAAAACACTCACTCTCATCCCACGGTGATAACAAAGGTACCCAAGAAGTTTCGTAAAGATTGGTTCATAAATATGGCCTCTAGTCGGAGCCATATAGAAGTTGTGTACAAAAAACTGATTAAACCTAATTTCGGTACGAAATGTCCACTGGCAGCCATCTTGAATTTTAGACCGCACCCAGAAACACTCGTTCTCGTCCCAAGGTGATAACAAAGGTACCCAAGACATTTCGTGAAGATCAGTTCATAAATACACACTCTAGCCCGAGCCGTATTGACATGTGTACTTACTGTAAGTCACACTGAAAAAATCAAAGTTCATCTAATTTGCATAATTTCTGCACGAGAAAAAAACCCGCATTATATGTGATGTATCCCATGGTACTAAACATTCACACACAAAATTATTCAAATCAGCTCTTTCATATGGAAGTTCTGTGCAAAAATCTAATTGCACCTAATTTTGTACAAAATGGCTGCCATTGGCCATCTTGAATTTTGGACCGGACCCCAAAACACTCGTTCTCGTCCCACGGTGATACCAAAGGTACCCAAGAAGTTTCGTAAAGATCGGTTCATAAATACGGCCTCTAGCCCGAGCCGTATTGGCATTTGCACTTACAAGTGCTGAAAGTAACACCAAAAAACATCAAAATTAGTCTAATTTGCACAATTTATGCACGAGAAAAAAACCTGTATTATATGTGATGTATCCCATGGTACTAAACATTCATACAAAAAAGTATTCAAATCAGATCTTTCATATAGAAGTTATGTACAAAAAAACAGATTTCTGCATCGTCGGTACAAAATGGCGACTGGCAGCCATCTTGAATTTTGTACCGCACCCCAAAACACTTGTTCTTGTCCCTCGGCCATAACAAAAGTACCCAAGAAGTTTCGTAAAGATCGGTTCATAAATACGGCCTCTAGCCCGAGCCGTATCCAATTGTTGACGTACAGACAGATGGACGACGGGCCATGACAAAAGCTCAAATTTGGCTTCGCCAAAGTTGAGCTAAAAATGATTTTTAAAGAATATTCCTCATATTGAACTAAGTTATAATTCGGGCTCACCCCCCTAAGGATGCCGCACACCAAATATCAAAACATTCCGACTGCTGGATCTGAAGAAGAAGATTTTTAAAGAAAATTCCTCATTTTGAACTAAGTTACAATTCCAGCTCCCACAGTGAGCCCAAACATGGACCTAGGGACATCGCTTGAACAAACTTGAATCTTGCCTCCTAAGGATGCTGCATAAAAAATATCAAAAGCATTCATCTGCTGGATCTTAAGAAGATTTTTTAAGAAAATTCCTCATTTCGAACTAAGTTACAATTCAAGCTCCCACAGTGAGCCCAAATATGGACCTAGGGACATAGCTTGAACAAACTTGAATCTCCCCCCCCCCCCCCCCCCCAAGGATGCTGCATACCAAATATCGAAAAAATCCGACTGTTGGATCTGAAGAAGATTTTTAAAGAAAATTCGTCATTTTGAACTAAGTTATAATTCGGGTTTCCATAGTGAGCCCAAATATGAACCCGGGGACTTGGCTTGAACAAACTTGAATCTCACCCCCCCCCCCCCCCCCCCCCCACCAAGCATGCTGCATACCCAATATCAAAAGATTCTGCTGCTGGATCTTGAAAAGGAAATTTTCAAAGAAATTTGCCTGAAATGCACTAAGTTCAAATTTGGGCTCCTATATGAATCCAGGGGGCCAATTTGAACAAACTTGAACCAGATCCACCCCACAATGTTGCATATTAAATATCAAAAGATTCTGCCTGCTGGATCTGGAGAAGAAGATTTTTTAAGAAATTTGCCTGAAATGCACTAAGTTCGAATTCGGGCTTCTATAGTGAGCCCAAAAATGAAACAGGGGGCCGATTTGAACAAACTTGAATCAGATCCACCACACAATGTTGCATACCAAATATCAAAAGATTCTGCCTGCTGTATCTGGAGAAGATTTTTAAAGAAATTTGCCTGAAATGCTTCTATAGTGAGCCCAAATATGAATCTAGGGGGCCGATTTGAACAAACTTGAATCAGATCCACCCCACAATGTTGCATACCAAATATCAAAAGATCTGCCAGCTGAATCTGGTGAAGAAGATTTTTTAAGAAATTTGCCTGAAATGCACCAAGTTTGAATTCGGGCTCCTATACTGAGCCCTAATATAAACCCAGCAGGTCGATTTGAACAAACTCAAATCAGATCCACCCTACAATGTTGCAAACCAAATATCTATCTGCTGGATCTAGAGAAGAAGATTTTTTAATGTTTTTCCCATTGCCTGCAGTGTTAAAAAGTGTTTTCAAAGTCCCGAAACTGTAACCTATGAAAAAACCGATGGCAATTTTTTTTTGCACCAGTCCTTTCTGTTGGTCCTAAGGAAGCTTCACACCAAATAAAAATTCTCAGTGCCATGCAGTTTTGGAGATATGCCATTTTACTTTTTTTCTATTTTTAGCTCCTGCGGTTCCCACGGGGCTACAGGAAAAGAAAATTTGGCATAAATTAGGTACTTATGACCCAATAAGCCCTCACATAAAATTTGGTTCAAATCAGCCTCTCGGTTCGGAAAATAGAAATTTTGGGCAGGGACAAAAATTTTGCCCCTCCCATAACGACGCCAAATATAGCCCATCAAACTTCTCTTAAAGAAATCCAAGTCTACACCTTAAAAGGAAGCTGCATGCCATATATCAAGTCTCTGCTACTGCTGGTTCATGAGAAGAAGATTTTGGTGCCCCTTGGGGGCATGGCACCACCCATGAGAAGGAGGCAACTTCATTTGAACAAATCTGAATTGGCATTAGGTAATAAACATTTACCCAACATTTGAATAATGTAAAGTTAACGCCGGACGGATGGCGGACAGAATGTGATCAGTAAAGCTCCCACTGAACTTTGCTCAGGTGAGCTAAAAAACGATATTAATTTATGAATAAACTGGTGGTGACATGAATTTCCCATTGTTTTTTAATCACATTCTTGCTTCTGAACACATTTCACATTGTGTTTGATATTTTGCAATCTTTGTAAGAAAAAGTCTAAGTTTTCTCAGTTAAGGCACCTCGAGTCATAAAACAGTGATTTTTTCCAACAGAATGACCAGTACCTGCTGCTGTGGTGTCTCATGACACTGTTAAAATTCCTAAAATCATCAAATATTGATTCATTAGTGCTGTGCTTGTGGTGCAAATATCCACAAGTGCACTTTCACTATTTTGGTTTTAATCCCCACAGGCACACATTCTGTCAAAAGGAGTGAAATTGTAGAAAATATGTTCACAAAGAGGACAAGTTACAGTACAGTCACTGTGGATGGGTTGTAATACACGCGTGGGAAGTGATGTCCACTCATGCGTTTACCAGTCAATAGAAATCATCATCTACAAAATTTTAATTGATGAAGCACCGGGTTGTACATGGTGCTTCATTACTTAAATTTTTGATGATTATACCTATAGTTAGTGTTTGGCATCAAATATTATTGTATCCGTGGAAATATTGCCCATCCGTGGAAAGTGAGCAATATACAGCCACTGTACTGTATTTGTTTCAAGTATATAATATACTCTTTGATGTTTAATATATTTGTGATAGGCTGGGTCCAAAGTACTCAGTACTTATTCCTCATACTGCACTAATTTCAACATTTGGACTCCCATAGAGAGCCCAATACGGACCCAGGGATTTGATTTCAATAAACGTGTAAAAAAGTCTTCCAAAGATGGTATATGTGAAATTTGAAATTTTGGAGGAGTGAATTGGGTGAAGAAAAGTCTTAAATGCTTTCTCCATTACCCAGTGTTACAGAATGCTGACTAAGCATTTTTTCAAAGTCCCGAAAAAGTACCCTATGATAGACCTGACAGAAATTTGTTTAGACCATTCCATTCTGTTGGTCCCAAGGAACCTTCACACCAAATAAGAATTCTCAGGGCCATGTAGTTTTGGAGATATGTGCGTTTTGAATTCTGTTCTATTTTTAGCTCCTGCGGTTCCCATGGGGAAACGGGAAAATATTTTGGGGCATACATTAATTACTTATGACCAAATAAGCCCACAAATTAAATTTGGTTCAAATCAGCCTCTTTGTTCGAAAAACAGAAATTTTGGGCGGGGCGAAAATACTTGCCCTCCAACAATGAAGGCAAATAAAGACCCACAAACTTCTCTTGAACAAAACTGTGTCTACACCCCAAAAGGAAGCAGCACACCACATATCAAATCTCTGCTACTCCTGGTTCACAAGAAGATTTTTTAAGATTTAGGTAAAATTTTTGGGCATGGCCCTACTGAGGAGCAGGGCAACTTGATTTAAACAAAATCAAAATGCAATGTCATAACAAACAAGCATCTCAAATTTCCCTTAAATCGGTTCAGCAGTTTTGGAGGAGAGGATACAAACACCATGTTCACGGACGACGGACGGCGAGTGATCACTACATGTACACCTCACCCTGACTGAAAGTCAGGTGAACTAAAAACTCAGTAGACCATGAGTGCTGCAGTTGGGCGAGAAGCTTGGTTCAAGGAGAGAAGAAACTTGTAGCTGCTGGTTTTCGAAAGTGTTGTTAAAACCCAATAAATAAATAAACAAGAGGCCCCACAGGGCCTGAAGTGCTCACCTTGAACAGAACACGATATAAACAGAGAACAGAACACGATATAAGAGTCCAAGAATGAATCTACATTAAGCAATCCATCTCCATAGGATACACTGCAAATCTTTGAGCCCCTCGGGAGTGACAAAAACAGTCCAAGCATCATGCCTTTTCTTTAGTTGATCATGATGTAAAATGTGGAGCTCCCCTCTCAAGCCCCTTGATACAACCTATGTAGATTACTCTTCACCTCTAGAGGGTACTGAGAATAAAAAATGTCTAATTCTTCAGCTACTTGGCTACTTCTGGCTCCCATAGGGAGCCCAAATATCAACCCTGGCACTGGATTTGAACAAAGTTGAATCTGATCTCCTTAGAGATGCTGTATACCAAATATGAAAGGCTAGCATTCTGACTGGTGGATCTGAAGAACAAAATTTTAAAGACATTTCCTCATATTGCACTAAGTTAAAATTTGGGCTACCATAGTGAGCTCAAACTTTAACCTACAGACCCGATTTGAACAAACTTGATTCTCACCCCCACCCCACCCCCACCCCCACCCCCTCCCCCTTAGAGATGTTGTATACAAAATACGAATGCATTCTGACTGGTGGATCTGAAGAAGAAGATTTAAAAAAAAAAACTTCCCCATATAGCCCTAAGTTAAAATTGGGGCTACCAAAGGAAGCCCAAATATTAACATGGGGACTGGTTTGAACAATCTTGAATCTGACCATCATAACAATGAGGGTACCAAACATTAAAAAATTCTGACTCGTGGTTCTGAAGAAGATTTTTAAAGAAAATTCCCCATAAAATTTGGGCTCCTGCATTGAGTCCAAATATGAACCAATGGGCTTCATTTTAACAAACTTGTATCTGACCCCTCTATGGATGCTGTATACCAAATATCAAAAGATTCTGAACATTGGTTCTGGAGAAAAGATTTTCTAAAATGTTTGCAAAAATGCTGCGCCAACATTATTCTGATGCCCTCTGCAGAACTCCCTAACAACAACAGAGGGCATTTTTTTACCATTCAATTCGACTGGTCCTAAGGATGCTTCATACCACATAACAGTTCTCTGTTCCAAGTGGTTTAGGAAACATGGGAGTTTGAAAATATTTCTATTTTTTGCTCCTGGGATTCCCATGGGGATGCAGGGTTTTTTTGCATGAGGCAAGTACTTATGACCCAATATTACCACATACTGAATTTCATTCAAATCGGACCATCGGTTCGGAAAATAGAAATTTTGGGTGGTACCAAAAATCTAACCCCTGCCATTACAAAGCCAAATATTGCTTCACAAAGTACGTTTGAACACACGTGATTCTTCACCTCAAAAGGTAGTTCCATGATGAATATCAAGTCACTGTACCCACTGGTTCATAAGATTTTAAAAATATTTTGGGAGCATTTTACCCCACCCCCTCCCTATGGGGCTGGGCATGAATTACAAAAATGTAATACCCCTTTGGTACCATTACTCACTCAAACTTTAACTTGAATTGACCAAAACATGGTGTTGATGGATGCCAGACGGATGGACAATGGACGGAGAGTGATTAGATATGCCCAGCTTGACTTTGACGAAGTGAGCTAAAAAAAATTAAATGGCTCATGTCCGATATTTTACCCATGTTATTAAAATTGATAAATTTGTCCCCAGAGTGCAACAAGGCTTATGCTATAGCATTGCAAAGCCTTCTTGCACTCAAGCGATGGAATACACCGCCACCCATGCTATTCTGTAGATTATAGGGCCTGAAACAAACAACGAACATGAACTTATGCATGAATATTATTACAATGAATACACTGTTTTACACAAAGGAATACCACACAATCCAGTGTAGACTGATATCAAAAAGTCCTCCGCAGTGGAAGGACAATTTTAACAAACATACAGGCCCAAATAAGCTTCATACACAGTGTAATAATTCCACAAAATTAATAAAGATTCATATATGTTTAAAAGGAATTAGGAGTATTGTAATTAAAAGTCAGTTGTGTGGTTGTTTATAAACTTATATTACTTTGTTATCAGGTGTTAAAAAATATTAATATTTGTAAACATACCCACCCATTTAGATTAGTCCCTTCTCATAGCAGTGACACAGACATACAGTACAGTTGCTGGTCATAATCCTTGCATGGGCAGTGCATGATGTCCATGCATGTTTTTTCCAGGTAACAGAAAATCATCATCAGTAAAATTTTAATTAATGAAGCACCGAATTGTATCCTGTGGTTCATTAATTAAATTTTTGATGATTATTGCTGTAAACAATGTTTGAAAACTAATATCATTGCATCTGCAGAAATATTGCCCACCCATGGAAAGTGACCAGTCCACGTCGGCCACACTGCAGGCTTGGGGGCTGGAGGGGGCACATGCCCTCCCCAATTTCATTCATGCCCCCACCCCTTTCTCCTGTTAACCCATATAATGAACATCCGAAAAGACATTTTAATATCTAGATATTTATGCTTGTTCGCAACTTATTATGGACACAAATGGACACAGAGTCAAGGTAACTGTGTTTTACTGTCTTGAATTTCAAATTTTTTTATTTTTTTTGGGGGGGGGGTGCACCCGACCCCCTCCACTGATGAAAGGGTCACACACCCTCTTGTCCTCGCCCCTATCTCACTGCTATGTGGCTCAGGTGATTCTGTGCATCATATTCTTTATGACTCGGCCCCACTCCCACTAAATACACGTATTACTCTTGCCCCTACATGTAACTTAGATATCCTGGCTAAGCACCAGTATAATGGTAAACTAACATCAAATTGTGTGCTTATGTACAGTAGCTAACATATTGGAATAGTACAATGTGCTTTGTCAGACACTTGATCAAGTATTGATGATAAACAACAATTTTCATTACCAGTAGCTGGTGCCAGTAATAAAGTAAGATTTGCAAATATCACCCTGCGTTTTTTCAGCTATTAACTAACATAAAATTGTGCGCTTCATGAAAATTATTTCGTTACAAACTGTTAAAAATTACCGTTTCTTGTTTTGCTCTTTTAGAAAAAGAAATCATTCCTTTTCTGGTGGGCATACTAAACACCGAGGCAAACCAAGGGATACCAAGGTGAATGAAAACAGAAGAGAAACGGGTATGAGGTGGTGTGTTCTTTTTATTATTTATTTACTGGTGTTTAAGGTCACATTTATCTGCACAAAAGCTTATTGTGACCATGGCAGTTTTACGGATGGAGGAAACTAGAGTACCCCAAGAGAACCACTGAGGAATGGCAAGCAACTGTGAGCTCCCAAACATACTACACAAGCAGGGTTAGCCTTGTTCGAAGACAGGTGCATCAAGAACATGCTGTATGCCTTAGTACACAGCATACCTTGCCCCCACATGTGTAGTGGGGGTGAAGTGTCTTGCCCAAGGGTACAAAGCTGTTGCCGCAGGTGGGATTCGAACCGAGGTTCTCTCGGCTTGCAGCCTCCACCTCTACCTACTGAGCCACTGCACCCCTGGTGGTGTATTCCGATTATGTAAATAGATTTAAGCAGTATGTGCGTGGTTTTAATGCCATATTTGAGAATTATGGGTGCTGAAGTAATAAGAATGCATAAGAATGCGCTGAAAAATCTTCCCTTTGGTATTTAGTAGGTAGCTTGGTAAAGTAAAGTGACCTCACCTCAGTAAGCAACAGTGTGAACGCCGGCAGCCATCTTTAATATCGGGCCGCACTCAAATTTATGATTACTAATTATGACAAAATTACAAGTGCGATATGAAACAAACCTTATTACCTTAATGAAGCTGGAACAAAAAAAAACCTTCCCAAAACAAGCTGAGAGGTTCTCAGCTCGAATCCCAATTGCGGCAACTGAAATAAGGTGTACTGCACATTGATGATGCACTTGTCTTCAGCCAATGCTAACCATGCTTGCTTGGAGGGACAATGTTGAGAAGCCTGACAGTTGCTTGTCATTGTTGCTCGGTTGTTCTCTCCGGGTGCTCTGGGTTCCTCCTCCAGTAAAGCTGTTGGGTGGCCCTGGCTGTAAAAATTGTTGTTAAACCCCAATAAATAAAGAAATCAAGTTTGCCGAATCCAAGACCTTTGAATGATGGCTTTGATTGGGATGGGGGGGGGGGGGTGGGGGTGGGGGTGGGGGGTATACATTGGTGCCCACTTAATTGGATATATCTTAGTTGTATATCCCTGTTAACTGAATATAATTTCCCAACACAAAACCTTTTACCATGCCTCCAGTACAAATTTGACCTGGTAATTGAATATAGGTTATAGAGTAATCTCCTGTTAACTGAATAAAAAATCTTGTAACATCTTGAGAAATTACCCTGACTCTTCCCAGTTTTCCTTTGGTTATAGACCAATTTGGCCTCAGTACATTCAATACAGGCATTTAATCTATTATATCTTGTTTGACAGAGTTCATGGGGCTCTGTCAAACAAAATATAATAGAATAAATGCTAAGTTTATCTCTGGAATACAGGATAGTGACACAATCCCTGTTAATTGAATACTCCTGCTAATTGAATAATTTTATTGGCAAAATGGCTCTTCAATTAACAGGGATCCACTGTACAGCAAAAACAAATATCACAAACTAATAATGAAACTATGTACTTGTGAAATTTTCATGTGGTCATCCTACAACATTTTTTAGCTGGTACTATACAGTTTTAAAGGTTAAAGGGCTCGGTAGTTAGAGGTGTAGGCTGCAAGCCAAAGGGTCCTCTATCAAATCCCACCTGCGGCAGCCACTTTGTTTCCTTGGGCAATACACTTCATTCCAATTGCCCACGTAGTGCCCTTGCGTACCAAGGCATACTGCAATCGTACACTTGTCTTCAACCAATGCTAACCCAGCTTGTGTGCTGTTTGTACGTTAGATGTTTGTAATTGCTTGGTGGTTCTCTCTGGCTTTTCCCACCTGTAAAACTGTCCAACATGAAGTGACCCTGGCTATCGAAGTGTCATTAAACCCCAATAAATAAATCAATAAGAATCATGTGCCCCTATTCTGGAGAACAGTTTGGGGCAAATTGCCAAAGGATGGTTTGGGTTAGATTAGTATCCAGTTTGGGTCAAATTGTTGGAGGTCAGTTTGGATGCAATTCTCACGAATTCCAGTCACTTTGGCCCCAAGTCATTTCGGCCCCAGTCATTACGGCATCCGGTCAATTCAGCCCCAATATACCAGGTCATTTCGGCCGCTATAAATATTTTCAAATATTGTTTGAATTTTAACATTTTTCTATTTAATTTTTTTTCAACATTTATATCTCAATTAGACATTCAGGTATACATATGATATATGTCTAGTAGATTTTCTTTCATGATGAATAAATAAAAGAAAAGTTTCAGCACGTCGAAGGTGCACATGGACTATGTGGGATTTGAAATCCCTTGCGACCTGAATAATTTTATTTGCTTATGAATCTACGAGAGCCGGAAGCAAAGGTCAGTAATGTTATTTGGTTTGAGTGTATGCCTTGAAAGTGGGGTACTGGGGTCAGACCCCCGTGGACATCGAACTGGAAGGGGACTAGGAATTGCGCATAACTACAAGGATTCTGCTCTGTGTTTTAGAAAATGTGGACATATTTATGGTAGTATTGATATCGCAGTTTGGTGGTTGTTTCAGAAAAAAAAAAAAGAAAAAGAAACCCTGTGAACCTCAAACTGGAAGGTGACTAGGAATTGTGCATAACAATATGAATGAATGACTGCATATACTTTGCAAAATTTCAAAGTAAAATAATTTATCTTACTTATATAGATAGCATCTTAAATGTATGTAAAATTGAACACATGGATAATTTTTAATGTCATGTATAACCTTTCTGTACACTGTGTAAATTCAAATAACTGAACATTAGTTAATAAAGGTAATTACCCATTACTTCTAAACATGAACTATGCACTGATCTTTATAGATCTCTACACTTAAAATGGTGTCAAAATGAACAAGGGACCGAAGTGACTAGGGCAGAGATGACTTTGAGGTCGAAGTGACCAGAGGACGAAATGACTTGGAGCCTAAGTGATTGGATATCATTCTAACAGATGAGAGACGTTAATTATTACAGAACACATTGAATGTGAATTTACTGCAGAGATAATTGCTCGACGATATACATTATATTAATATTTTTTCAATAAATATCGAACAATCTATTAATATTTTTTTAAAGAATTATTTTCAGGAGTTAAAACGAATATCGTAGCGTATCTAAAATATCCTAACAGATGTGTACTGCTTTTCTTTTGGATGATTCTTCCCTGGGCCTAGTTCTCCCCAGGCCGAAGATTTCCCCAGGTCCCAAAAAAAGATGACATGCCATTTTCAATGGCGGTAAATAACCAAAAGGGTTATTATTTTCCATTTTTTAGTGTTTGAAACTACGAAGCACTGTTCAGAAATACAGATGGCACCAAACAGTAACACATTATTACCTTGTTTTGGTTTCTAACAGGACTGAAAGCAACCTGCCAGTATCTCTTTTTCGAATTACACCCATTTCGTCTGCTAACCAAATCGTCTGCTGCAATTTTACCCAAGTCGTCCTCTACAATTTTACCCAACACGTCCGAAACTCGTTCGCTGGGGGAAAGTATTCAAGTATTGTATTTTGAATCATTTTTTATTTATTTATATAATAATTTTATTGTATACTTTATTGTATATTACCTATTGTAATATATCTTAATGTACCTCCTTGCATTAAATTTCATATACGTGTACGAAATTCTGAAAACAGAAATGTCAGAACAAAATAAACTATCCAGCCATCTAATAAATTTTAATTACTGTTTATTCAATGGATTACCTATAATAATTATATTATTACAGTAAAAGTTCTTAAAGTATCTGTATGTTATATTAAGTTCCACAACATAATCTCATAATTTTGCAATTTTTCATTGAAGAGCTCCACCGGTACCTTACAGTGAATAATTGCAAAATTATTAGCAGAAGTATTATAAGAATTAATTATATTAAGAAATGCAACAAAATTTGTTATATTAAGATCTGCAACATAATCTTATAATTTTGCAATTATTCATAGAGGCGCACCGTCGCTTTACAATGAATAATAGCAAAATTATTAGCAAATGTATTATAAGAATTAATTATATTAAGAAACGCATCAAAATTTATGGTTTATTAAATTCTGCAACATAATCTAATAATTTTGCAATTATTCTTGGAAGAGCATCACCTGCGCTTTACAATGAATAATCACAAAATTATTAGTAAATGTATTATAGGAATTAATAATATTAAGAAACGCATCCAAAATGTTATAATTATATTAAGAAATGCATCAAAACTTGTTATATTAAGTTCTGTAACATAATCTTTTTGCAATTATTCCCTGGGAGGGGGGGGGGGGGGGCTGGGGGCACCAAAAATTTGTAAGACGTGATGTGGGGGTGGTGGGTCTCTTGAGTGCACCAAAAATGTGCATTTCCAACTTGTGCATTTTTTTGAATTTTTTAAAAACATATCAATATATCAGCCAATATGTGACATCATTTGTGTTTCAAACCTTAAAAAGGATGCTGTACGTCACACTCTTAACATAAATACAACATCAGGAGGCTTTATATGTGAGAATATTGGGCTTAATCTGGGAAAATGTCACACGTTAGTAGGGGGTGGGTGTCTTGTTCGAAATGTAGAACATGTGCAGACAATATTTTCCTTGACAAGCGGACGAAACGTCCGTATACCCTTTTTTCAAGCAAACTTTTCCTTACTTTTACAACACCTTAACATTCGGATAATTCAAAAACTGAGTTTCTGTTCGTCTTGATATTTCACAAGATACGTGTCAATGAATATCTGTATACAATCGCAACAATATGACAACAATTATCAGTTATATTATCGGTTATATGTACGTTTTTTCGATTGAGGTTATCACTGGCAGACAAGCTGCAACGAAATCAGGACTGAGAGTTCGATCTGAAATGACGAGATCATCAGCTGAGCATCGTATTGACAAACCTCCAGAAGGACAGAACTCGAGTAATAATAATAACACTTTGGTCGGCCGCTGATCTGTCGTGGTTCTTGGATGCGAAGGCCTGGTTACCCCTGAAGTGTAGATATGTAAGCCAATGTATCACGCAAAGCTTTGAGGCGAATTAGATTGCAACAAAATACATTTGATTCCCAGAGGGGGGCAGGCCAATTGCAATTGCATGGGCAATTCGACACCGGAAGTTACGTAGATTTTTCACTGAAATTTACTGTCCACTTCAAAAATCACATTGACGGCTATAGAGAATTCTGTTCTGGAACACATTTATCTGACGGGGTATGTGGAACCCTTTGCGGGCCTACGGCCCGCTTGGGGTTCCTATTAAAAATCCCTTTAAACACTCGAAAAGACTACTTCGACAGGCTAAGTATCAAAATGTACCGATATTATTGCTACCCGTAACAAACTATCAACCTACCTATATCGGCGAAATGATAATACCTCCTCCAAATGAAAAAAAAATCTTGCGCTTCTGGGCCGTCTATCGTTCTTGTTTGATACCACGATAACAACGAAATTATGCAGAATCGTCAGCTACGAAATTGGACGAATTCCACCGAAGAACGTGATTGGTTACGTGGAAGTCTGTGGAGATATCTGATCGGTCTATGTAGTTTTGAAGGTGGGGAAAAAACATATTTTGAAACTTGAAATTTGAAGCTTGAAATTTGAAATTTGAAGTTTGAAATTTGAAGTTTGAAATTTGAAGTTTGAAATTTGAAGTTTGAAATTTGACGTTTGAAATTTGAAGTTTGAAGTTTGAAATTTGAAATTTGAAATTTAAATGAGCCTTCTCAGCCTTTCAGCTGCAATTATTGATTTAATGTGAGTAGTATAGCATGTACCCGATCGTGCCCGGTTGGCCGGAGGGAGAGCCGGAGGGGGAAGTGACGTCATATTCACGTGGCCTGGTGACGTCAGGTTGTGTTGTCATGGTAAGCCGCGTGAGCGGCCATCTTGTGGCGTCATCTCCATAGTGATACGTGGTGTAAGTGCGCATGCGTAGCGCGTGTTGTTAGGGTGATGCGTGTTTCCGTCGTCCATTTTGTATATTGGAGGCCGCCATCTATGGTAGCACATAGTTGCTATGTGACCCAAAACCTAACAAGACAGGGGTATGTTCGGAGGTTATGTTCGATTGAATCGGAGTAAATCTAATTACCACAAACAACCCGACAATCCCTCCAAATCACCGAAATTGTCTTTATTTACTATGGATTCCCCCATTTATCGGTGTAACACGTAGTGCTATAGTACCAAGGGGTACCGGGGCGTGTTCCTTTGTAAAAGAGTAATTTTCTGACTTACAATTTTCTTACAATTTTCGAAGAATTACCACAAACAACCCCAACAAGTTGTATTATTTCGAATTCTTTCAGAATTCTCTGCTTCTATCTATATATGGAATAGTTTTCATCAGCCTAACCATGTTCCTTTGTTCTGGAGTATACTCAAGTAGCGTAGAAGAGCCTATCAGTTGGAACAGCTTTACTTATTATTACTATATTTAGCTATTCTGGTCTGTTCTTAGTTCTGACCATATTCCAAGTACTCTTGTTGTTTCTTTTATCTAGATCATTTATTTAGATTATAACTAACCAATCAGATGGCCTGATTTCCCATAATTTGTATGTAGAGTTATCCCCCTTATAACAAGGAAGTCATATCCGTTTCTCATCACCTCTATACCCAATGGCCATATCCCATGTAATCCCATTTTTGGAAAACACCCGTGGCTATGGAATCCCTTTTTTGTCGTATGAGGCCATGAGGGCTATGTAAAAGCCCTCAATGAGGCCTCACTTATTATCCCTCATAGCCTCATTGAATTTTGAAGTCATGAGGGCCATGAAAAATCCCTCAATGAGGTATAATTTTGTACGACACTTAGCCTCATTTCGGTATTTAACAGGTATATCCTATGGAATCCCATTCTGGAAAACACCCGTGGCTATGGAATCCTTTTTTTGTCGAATGAGGCCATGAGGGCTATGTAAAAACCCTCAATGAGGCCTCATTTACTATCCCTCATAGCTTCATTGAATTTTGAGGTTATGAGGACCATGAAAAATCCCTCAATGAGGTATAATTTACTACGACTCTTGGTCCTCATTTCAGTATTTGAGGATACATATGGCCTGGTATTGTATTATTCGAGGATACCTATCATGGATACCTTTAGAGGTTATGAGGGATAGTAAATGAGGCCTCATTGAGGTATAATTTACTACGACTCTTAGCCTCATTACAGTATTTGAGGATACCTATGGCCTGGTATTGTATTATTCGAGGATACCTGTCGAGGATACCTTTTGGAGAATCCCTTTTTTGTCGTATGAGGCCATGAGGACCACGAGTAATCATTCAATGGGGTCCAATGTAGTCTTACCAACGGCTTCCATCTTGTCGCCAAAGCTCCAAGACCACTACAGTTCTATGACCTATTTGTCCTATCATTAGCTTCTACAGCAGGTTTGTTCCATTGCGGCCTTGTACCAGCACTATTGACTAAACTATCATCCATTAATATTGACTTGTATCACTACATCATAACTTTACGCTTTGAAAATGTTCAATCAGATTTCCCCTGTATACATATAAGGCATTCCGTAATTGTGATTCCTAGTCCACACCGGATATCCCGACAATTCGTCTTGTCAGAAGATAAGTCGGCCTTTTACGCGGATTCTCGCGCGCGTTTAGATACATGTCTGTTCAAAGGCGATTTCATGGATAAAATCGCAAAAGAGAAGGAGGAAAACGGGCGTTTTGAGTCGGTAAGTGTTTATTTTCCATGTATGTTCCTTTTTACGTTACAAAATGTCATTGAAGTGGAATACTCTTTACTTGAAATCTGATTTTTTAAATTTTATCGCCGAATTTCAATTTCAAGTGGCATATTTTGCTACAAATATTCATCACGCCTTCAGTTATCACTATTCCTACCAATATTTAACATCTTTTCGCCCCTTTCATGCCAGAAAACCGTTCAATGTTTGAAAGCAATACCCCTAAATATGCATTTTTCATAACGATACGTCAGTTGATAATGATAAGACGGCCTGGGGAGGAATGATTGGTCGGCCTGATCTATCCAATTTAAGATTTTCCAACCAGGCCGACTTATCCTTCTCCTCAATACCCACCTTATGGAAAATTCAGAATTGAAGATTCAAGATTGATATTTTAAACGTTTCGTGGTCATGGAAGTGTCCCGTAGATGCCAGACATTGAAGGAGGTATTAGTTGATGGCGGTTTACTAATTATTTTTGGACAAATATGCCGGTTGAAACGGAAATTCGTGGATAAAAATGAACAGTCAGAGATTCTGGCGGAGATTATTCCCTTGGCTCAATAAATTAGGGGTGAAAATGAAAATATTTACGTAGAATGAACACTTACCGACTCAGAACGTCCGTTTTCTTCACTCTCTTCCGCCATTGTCTCCGTCAAATAACTTTTAAACAAACATGTATCTAACCCGCGGGCGAAACTACGAAAAAGGCCGACTTATCTTCCGGCAGGCCGAGTTGTCGGAATATCCGGCGTGTAGTCGAGTCCGTAAAATTTGGATTCCGTGATTTGACATCAACACACAAGGGTATTCCCTTTCCCTATTGGAAGAATTTAGTTTAATGGGTTGTAGTTAAAACATTCATTCAGATCACCGTCGTTGTATTTTCAATAAGTTTAAAATTCATTCAGTTAAACGTTGTTCAGTTCAAGAGTGTTAATTATTTTTTCCTTCATTAGGGTTAGAGTTCATCCAAAGAGTTCAAAGAGTTACCATTGGGTTATGTTTAGAGGTTATAGTTCATTCAGTCGAAAACTTTGTTATGGTCAATTCACTTTGATAACTTCATTGGATGGGTTCTCGTCTATCTGTACAGGTGTCCAACTAGTTCGATCAATCTGACTAGTTTGACATTCTTTCAGATTGTTTTGTTCACTTCGATCTTGGTTCTGTTGGACCTTAATTCTGTACCTTTGTTGTTTTGTAGTGGCTGGTTTTATCTGTTGAGAGTCTTGTATCATTGTTGAATTTGGTGTTATCAATCCCTTTCCATACCCTCGTGTGTTGATGTCAAATCACGGAATCCAAATTTTACGGACTCGGTTAGGAATCTCAATTACGGAATGCCTTATATGTATGCAGGGGAAATCTGATTAAACATTTTGAAAGCGTAAAGCTATGATGTAGTGATACAAGTCAATATTAATGGATGATAGTTTAGTCAATAGTGCTGGTACAAGGCCGCAATGGAACAAACCTGCTGTAGAAGCTAATGATAGGACTGACAGGTCATAGACCTGTAGTGGTCTTGAAGCTTTGGCGACAAGATGGAAGCTGTTGGTAAGACTACATTGGACCCCATTGAAGGATTACTCATGGTCCTCATGGCCTCATACGACAAAAAAGGGATTCTCCAAAAGGTATCCCCGATAGGTATCTTCGAATAATACAATACCAGGCCATAGGTATCCTCAAATACTGAATGAGGCTAAGAGTCGTAGTAAATTATACCTCAATGAGGCCTCATTTACTATCCCTCATAACCTCAAAAGGTATCCTCGATAGGTATCCTCGAATAATACAATTCCAGGCCATAGGTATCCTCAAATACTAAAATGAGGCTAAGAGTCGTAGTAAATTATACCTCACTGAGGGATTTTTCATGGTCCTCATAACCTCAAAATTCAATGAGGCTATGAGGGATAGTAAATGAGGCCTCACTGAAAGCTTTTACATAGCCCTCATGTCCTCACACGACAAAACAGGGATTCCATAGCCACGGGAGTTTCCCAAAATGGGATTCCATATGATATACAGTTAAAACTAGAAGTCCTGTCACGAACTGTGCGCTTATCTAGGCTTAATTGCGCATAGGAATTGCGCGCAATTGCCATATCGATGGCACCCAAAGCATGGCAGGTTCTCCTTGTTACCCATAGCAAACACAAGCAATGTTGATGCCAATGGACCTCCGGGTTACCCGGAGGTCCATTGGCTGAAACTTTGCTTGTGCACAGGCCGTATGTGCAGAATTTGATAGCCTTACCATCGTCATAACGCGTAGATTAACGCGCAAATCGACGTGCTATTTGTGCGCTTTTCACGAGAGGACTTTGGGTTTTAACTGTACCTGTAAAATACCGAAATGAGGCTAAGAGTCGTAGTAAATTATACCTCATTGAGGGATTTTTCATGGCCCTCATGACCTCAAAATTCAAAGAGGCTATGAGGGATAATAAATGAGGCCTCATTGGGGGCTTTTACATAGCCCTCATGGCCTCATACGACAAAAAGGGATTCCATAGCCACGGGTGTTTCCCAAAAATGGGATTCCATGGGATATGGCCATTGGGTATAGAGTTGATGAGAAACGGATAAGACTTCGTTGTTATAAGGGGAGATAACTCTACATACAGATTATGGAAAATCATGCAATCCGATTGGTTAGTTATAATCTATATAAATGATCTAGATAAAAGAAACAACAAGAGTACTTGGAATAGGGACAGAACTAACAAGAACAGACCAGAATAGCTAAATGTAGTAATAATAAGTAAAGCTGTTCCAACTGGTAGCTTCTTCTACGCTACTGGAGTATACTCCAGAACAAAGGAACATGGTTAGGTTGATGAAAACTATTCCATATATAGATAGAAGCAGAGAATTCTGAAAGAATTCGAAATAATACAACTTGTTGGGGTTGTTTGTGGTAATTCTTCGAGAATTATAGGATAATTGTAAGTCAGAAAATTAATCTTCTACAAAGGAACACGCCCCGACACCCCATGGTACTACAGCACTACGGCCTACACCGATAAATTTGGGCATCCATAGTAAATAAAGACAATTTCGGTGATTTGGAGAGATTGTCGAGTTGTTTGTGGTAATTAGATTTACTCCGATTCAATCGAACACAACCCCCGAACATACCCCTGTCTTATTAGAAGGTTTTGGGTCACATAGCAACCACGTGCTACCATAGAAACCAAGATGGCGGCCTCCAGTATACAAAATGAACGACGGAAACACGTATCACCCTAACAACACGCGCTACCCATGCGCACGCACACCACGTATCACTATGGATGTGACGTCACAAGATGGCCGCTCACGCGGGTTACCATGACAACACAACATGACGTCACCAGGTGACGTGACTATGACGTCACTTCCCCTCCGGCTCTCCCTCCGGCCTACCGGGCACGATCGGGTACATGCTATATTACTCACCTAAAATCAATAATTGCAGCTGAAAGGCTGAGAAGGCTCATTTAACTTTCAAATTTCAAACTTCAAATTTCAAATTTCAAATTTCAAACTTCAAATTTCAAACTTCAAATTTCAAATTTCAAGCTTCAAATTTGAAGCTTCAAAATCCGTTTTTTTCCCACCTTCGAAACTACATTGACCGATCAGATATCTCCACAGACTTCCAGGTGAACAATCACGTTCTTCGGTGGAATTCGCCCAATTTCGTAGCTGACGATTCTGCATGATTTCGTTGTTATCGTGGTATCAAACAAAAACGATCGACTGCCCAGAAGCGCAGGATTTTTTTTCATTTGGAGGAGGTATTATCATTTCGCCGATATAGGTAGGTTGATAGTTTGTCACGGGTAGCAATAATATTGGTACATCTTGATACTTAGCCTGTCGAAGTAGCCTTTTCGAGTGTTTAAAGGGATTTTTTAATATTTCCTTTGGTTGATTCACTCAGTGGCGTTTTAGCGGGTGGGTGGGTGGGTGGTGAGCCCCCTTGAATTTGTAATTAGTGGTTGAGGGGGTGTTTTGTGGGTGTGTGGGTGTGTGGGGGAAGAGGTTTGCAAGGCATTTCAAATACAAAAATGATTTTTATACTTTTTCGATGTTAGCCACACATGATTCTCTGCACTGAAATGTTACAATCTATTGTGGTAATCGTTTGGCATTCATTTCAGTTTCCCTAAATAATGTCATTCTGGCGATTCCAGTTATGGGGTTATTTTCTTACAAAACATTGTGTTGAATGGGGTTTTACCCCCACACTCACATAAAAACCCATCCCCACAAATACAAATACGTTACAGTGTTTTTACAATTTCGATTAAGCTCCTGCTTTTGAATTTTGATTTAATTCCTATAACATGTGCATTGTGAATATACTACGCCTTAATTTACTAGCCCGACGAGCCCTTTTCTCAGATAAAATGAAGAGCAATGCGAAGTTATTAATTACAGTAATGAGAGGTACTTATACCATACATTTTGGGTTGGATTTTGCTGACACACTGCCGAGCATTTGTTTCTCACTTATAATATTCCAATAAACAAAACAATATCCGTTACAAAAAGTCTAGGGTTGCACGGTAAACACCCTCACCCCCCCCCCCCCCCCCATCAAGTCCACAAACTAAACTTCTTCATATAGATAATAAGATATATGTGCGGACTGATTTTGTTCGAAATGCCATATATAAATCCATGTAGTGCATACCGAATTATTTTCAAGTTGACCGCCCGGACATATTAAAATGCCACAAACCTTTCAACATCGGTGCATGGAGAGTGCTCAACCAAAGCAGTGGCTTGGGGATTGGGGGACGACCCCCCCCCCCCCCCCCCCAAAATACTTTTTCTCAAAATCGGACCTGGAGCTATGTCAAAAATGACACTAAAATCGAAGTGGTGTCAGGTGCAGGGGGCTAGGTTGTATATCTGTAGATTGCTTGTCAAAATACAAGTATCTGTGTTTGTAAAAAGGTAGACAGTCATCAGTACAGGTACAGTTTGTCCGTCCTTAACCTCTTATACCTCTATTCTAAATTGGCGAGACAACACGTCATAGATAAACATCTATCACTATTAATAGTGATGAGAGGGTAAAATAACACAGGGGTTAGCAAGCGCACAAAGGGTAGGTTAGAATGGAGTCAGATCACTAATAGAAGCCGCCTGAATTGTCAGTCAGTCACTTTCTCCGCCTGGCATGAAAAGGGTCTTTACGGGCTGTATGCCAGCGGGGAACGATGTGGGACTATGCGCCTCTTGCGACACCCATGGGCGATTTCTTCTTTGTCACTGTTTCGAGTTTGCCAGCTAGGCTTGGGGGATGAATCTCCGCAACTCCGATCTAGGCTACCACAAAGATATCTTAGATCTGCACAGGGTGTGTCTCTCTCTCCGCACAGAGGTCAGCCATTTCACGTCTCCACTCGACAGGACGGGGCGCTGTGACAGTTTCAACTCCACAATTGATGCAGACAGAGAGTGTTAGGTTAGTGAACCCGGGGCATCTGGCTCGAGACACCAACGCACTAATCCACTCGACCACCACACTCTGAATTGAAAAGACACAAATTTAATGGTAATTACAAGCGCTCGAAGTGTGACATCTTACAAATGTATCTCCATGAAAAACCTCAA